>CM065426.1:7901484-9101484 GCA_033060865.1 Dorcus hopei
ATCTAACTACCTCTACCTAACTTCTTCCTACTTTTTTTCTTTACCGATTAAAATAACAAATCGACCATATTGCCATTTTGCTAGATGGGGACACCCTTATGGGAATCAAAAGTCTAAAAAACAGATTTCAACTTGAGAAACTGAATAACCCCTATATGCATCGGCAAATATAAAGTAGAATAAGAGATTTCCAGCAAAGACAACAAAACAGACCACAAAATGAAGAAATCACAAGCAATTATATACAACTGTGCCGTCAATTCCAAGAGGCACTTCACAACTCGGCCAAAGAGATATTAAGAACAACTAAAAACTAAACTAAAAACTAAAAAGGTCATATAAGACAGAAGAAGACAAATAATGGTAGCAAAACAGTAAAAGAAAAGCAAAACTAACAAAAGGGTCAAAAGTCTTGCTAGAAGAGATAAAAGATAGTGGGTTAACAAACTGATGCCGCCCAAAAGAAAAGTTTATAACATAGGAAAACCGCTGAAGATCTTATGGAACCGAAGGAAGGGGCAAAGCAAACTTTGTAAGAATAATATGTTTACAAAGATTGTAAATAAGTTTCAGTTGTGGTAAATATTTTTAAGACAACTACGTGAGGGAATGAAGTTTTAGTTTGGGAAGGAATTACATTGGGGCTCCCTACCACTTCCAACCCAATATAAGACAGTGCATTCCTAGAAAATCTTCCGCTAGTTCGTAGTTCAAGACCAATGCTCCGATTCTTTACCCTTTCTTGTGTATTCCGCTCATAGAGTAGGTGCCCTACTCTCTCTAGCCGCTAGAGAGAGTAGGGCACCTTTTGCTGCTATCGCGTTCGTGTTAGGCTGGAAAGAGGATTATATCTACGCTACGACGGAATACACTAGACACTCGTGTCAGGCTAGACTCGTGTCAGCCTAACAGCAGAAATATTGTTACCATTAACTCCGGAAATATGGGCCATAGAGGTAATACCAACGACATGGAACGATTGGCATAACTGCGACCACAACAAAGCAGATTCAGACTCAACCCTTTTTCACTGACACGAGCGTCTAGTGTATTCCGTCATAGCGTAGGTATCCTACTCTCTCCAGCCTGACACGATCAGAAATATTACTACCATTAACCCCGGAAGTGTGGGCCATAGAGGTAATACCAACGACATGGAAGCACTGGCACAACTGCGACCACAACAAAATAGATTCAGACTCAACCGCTAATGCATCGATCTTATAAATACGCTAAGGCCCACTTGTACAATACTGGTTTATATTTAAGCTGAAGCTTAAACCCGATCATTTCAGCGATCGTTGTTAAGGTTTTAAAGCTGCAAAGAAGATTCTGCAAATAAGAAAGACAAAACAGGCATTTGGTATGTTGAGGGAGATATGGGTTAGCAAATAACCGTCAAAGAAGACCAAGCTGGAAATCTTCAATACAAACGTCAAGGAGTACTGCGTATGGATGTGACACTTGAAAATCAAGACAAGAAGATTTAAGCACTCGTCAACAAAAGTCTACGAAGAATAATGAAGATCTCATGAAAAGACTTCATTTCGACTTGAATCCTATGGCAAGAGTATAAGAAAGAAAAGGAATTGGATCGGACTTGTAGTATGCCGAGGAGAAGACAACATCGCCAAAAACCCACAAGGAAATAAAAAGCAAGAACAACTTGGCGAAAAGAAATTCAAACTCTGCAGAAATCGTAGCGAGAGGAAGGACCCCATGCTCCAAATAGAAGATGCTACTGAAATCCAAAATCTTCAAAGTCAACTATTATACATGCAATCACAATGAAAACAGTCAGTATGGAGATCATGAATTAGCGTAAGCAATACAGTCTCGAACATTCAAACATTCATCAAGGTTCTATTAAATGTTGTCTTTAGGGGAAGCAGTTAAGGGAAACAATTGTCCATTAGAGGAGCGTAGATTATACCTACAACAGACATCACATTTAAGAAACGGTTCTGTTCTCAATACTTACGACCATTTTTCTTATTATGAAAAGAGATAGTGAAGATGTTGAGATTCACATCCAAGACGAAGATATAGATTGGGTCGAGAAATTTACCAAGGAGGTAGAATAAAAATAGCATGAAATGCCAACTCACCCATTAACAATTCGGCATAACGGAGTCGAGAAACCCGAAAAAGACACATTTGAAAGACGGCAGGAATTAGTAGAAGCAGTGTTAACATAAATTTAAACAGTTCTAATGTTGAAAACGTTATTACAGAATTTACGAAGTTGATATGTTTTATAGTTTTTTTTTTTTTTTTTATAAAAGTGCTGTCATGTACCTAACGCATGAATAATGTACTATGTGCTTTTCCGTTAACTCTGAATTTTGCATTTGCAAGTAGGTATGGGTTTTAAACGTGCACAAATTCATGGAAATCTGCCCAACTGGAACGTGCGAGCTTTTGCATCTCTTGTGCTCATTTGTGTGCGCAAAATGCGAAAGCGGAATTCACAAAACAGATGTATTGAAAATAGATCGCCGTATAAGCTGCAAAATATTTTAAAAATCAAAAATTCACAATAAAGTTTAATATTCAGCTGTTGTCACACCACGGAGAAATTAGCACATTTCTTTCATAATGACTGAAGGTCAAGAAAATCGGACTCAAAACATCAAAGGTGCCGACAGACAATTTCCTATCAATTACAATAAAAGAATAGTAAAGTTTCTCGATCGTTAGTTATAAATCTGATTAGGGTGCGAGCGGATTCAGGGTTCTGACCACATTCGTGAAAGTGAAGGTACTTACGAATAAACAATAGATTTATTTCTTTCAAATACAAAGGTAACAAATCCGGTTAGCGTACGAGCGCAATCGGGATTATGACCGTTATTGAACCAAATATTTAGTACATTACTAAATTACAAACAACGAGGCAGGAAAGTTCATGTCTGCTACAAGTACAAGCCTGGAAATCTGACGAATAGAGAGAACCAGTTAATTAGCCGAAAGACTAATTTGGCACCCAACGTGGGGCTCTCGTCTATAACATTACATAAAAATTGTGTCCAACGAAGAAACTTTCGTCCACGACCCTGAGTATATTCTACATTAATTGACATCCAATGAAGAACCTCTCCATCATTTATACCATTACAATATTATGTCTTTTAAAGTGAATCCTTTCCGCACTAAGGGTTATTCTACTACTGATCTATATTCCGTTTCGGTTGAACAACCCTTCGGAATCAGTGAGAAACTTTACCGTAATATTATTGATAATAATTATAATCTCGTGACCGCTGTGAATCTGGACCTACGTTGTGATAACTCAATTCTTCTTGGTGCGTCGGGAAATAAGTCGAGAGAACAAGGGAGCTAATTACGTTAAATAAAATACGAATTTAGATTTAATTATTTATTTATTGCAAAAAAAGGTAAAAACTCCTTGTACCAGCCCCTTGGAGGTCTGATATAATGAGCGTAAAAACCTTAAGTTGAAATCAATACAAGGGAACAAAATTTACGGTTATCAGAAGTACAGTAGAACTCGCTTAATAGATTTCACTTTCGAATATCGGCACGGCCTAACTGCTTACAAATCACACCGTTGGTGGTTCAATGTATACACAGATATTTGTTAGAGAGCTCTGCTCCTTAATTAGATTAACAATTGATTTGGTCTTGGTACTAGTATTTGTCACTTCAGATCGTACTCTAAGACTCGTTCTATTCAATCAACCAACGCACAGTGTGACACAATAGGTCTACAGTGTACTTAATTAATGGAATTAATTAATTAATTAATCAATCAGATGTTCTGGAGAAGTATGTGATACAAAATGCCGCCCTCGGGGATCAATTTGCAGGGCAATCAATAGCAATCACCAGTTTTTCAGGAACTCCTTTTGGAGGTGATGGGAAACCCTAGCTAAACTATGAATGAGTAGGATCTTCTCTCGTTACTTCCAATCGCCTTAAGAGGGTGGTACTATGTACGCCTTTTTTCAAAATCCCTCTCTTCGTCGTTTTCTCGACGGCTAAACCTATCTAATTAATTATTGCGCAATGGACCCAAGTTTTCGACACCTCACTATGGGTGGTTATTAGGGGTGCGCGATATCATATTTTCAATATCGGTTATCGATAACTTAAAAATATCGATATTTATCGATATATCGATAATATCGATGTTATCGATAATATCGATATTATCGATAATATCAACAATATCGATATATCGATAACTGAAAATGGAAATATCGTTATTCGATAACTATCGATAAATTATGTGTCGATAAATTTCCGCAGCTCCAATAAGGACAATTATTTGCCGTAAAAATAAAATCATTTCACTAGTATTTCAATGAAATTCATTTTCGGACAGTTTTAGTGCGAATTGGAAGAATTCATTTCAATGCCACGGTCACTATCCAATGTAAGACATTTGTACTGATATTATCAAATCGTTTAAACGGACACTAAATAGCGCTATTTAGTGTCCGTTTAAAAGATTTTGTGCTACAATTTTCATCGGACATTACCAGCTTTAATTATCGATAATATCGATGAAATCGATATTATCGATGTTACCGATATTATCGGCGTTATCGATATTATCGATAATATCGATATATCGATAACTGAAAATGGAAATATCGTTATTCGATAATTATCGATATTATCGATAATATCGATATATCGATAAATTTTCGCAGCCCTAGTGGTTATGGTCTTTCAGTCTCTCGGCAAATCGCTTCTAATTAACCTGCAAATCTTTCGGCAAAGACCACAATTCGGTTCACACACTACAGGGTGTGAGAAAACTTTGTTAAGAATATGGCTATGAATAGGTGGTTAAAATTGTTCGGCCTCGTAATTACGAAATTCGTAACGAGCAGTTAATTAGCCTTGATTTATGGGTTTTAGATTGTGGTTTCAGCGGCAGATATAACTTGCCTCAAACCAGTGATTCAGATTGGCTATTTACCTGTACAAATCGAAAACAACCGTTAGCGTGTTTCCAACTTGCCTGAGAATATCTCCAAAGGAAAACTATTTTCTAAGAGTACACTGTGTTGAATTTCCAGATAGATTTGAGGAATAGTTACTTGCTGCTGGTTGGTTAGGTCACAGAACTGGCCTACTAATTAATGAAACAATGACCAACAAATTTTACTAGGTGAATGCCACTAGTGAATTTTAATACTCGATTAAAATATAAGATGAAATAGTTTGATTAGAATTACCTAAGGCCCGATTTTTTCACCTCCAGTTAACTTTATCTGGCGATTAATTCTCTTAGTAACCATTGTAATCACAATTGTTACTATGGAAATAAACCGTCAGATAAAGTTAACTGGAGGTGAAAAAACCAGCCCTAAATGCAATAGTAATACTGAACTTTACTGACTCTTTAGACACTAATTAATGCAAATTAAATTTATTCTTACTCAATTGATATCACCAAATGTGCGACGAAGACATACAAATAAATGCAAATTACCTAACCGCGTATCCCGTGGCTCGCACACAACACTCCGCACTCTGATTGAAAGCACTCGCGTCGCGACGCGCACGTGTTTGATTTAATTGCCCTTTCTTAACACTCTGTATTTTAACCGTACCGAAATAATGATTTATCCAGAAAAATGAGTAAATGACCGCAAGCGCTAGAGAAAAACCGCCAAGTCAAAATTAATTAGTCAACCGATCGTTAGCGAGATTCAAACGTTTCTGTCCGTTTTCCCTGCTCCGTCATTTCCAAGTAAAAATTAAACACACCCCTCGAACTAAATTTTGAAATCACCTCGACCAATGGTAATCGCTGTTTTTAGTTCTAAAATCACGCCTATTCAAGATGCTATGCATGCATTAAGCAACCCCCCCATTACCTTATCAGATACAACTCGCAGGTGGTCTGTCGCAATTGAACCCTTCATAATTTTAACTTTACAAGTGTCCAGGCTGACATTTCTAAATACATCCTGCGCCAGTTGAAAGAGACCAGACTAAAGCGAAACACTTCAACTGGCGACGTAATTTGATCTCGCGACCAAATTGCATACAAAAATCTAAACGAAACAATCCAAAATGTCACGTAGATTTGTTTTATGATGTCTGTGCAGCTATAGTGCAATCTGAATGGTGCCCGCAATTTGAGAATTCTAAAGAACTCTCCGGGTGGTATATATCCCCTTGAAAGGGACGCGGCGTCCTCCTAATCACCCTAATCACGGCCGCATTTTTACAGCGTACAGTTCGAACACGTGTTTGTTATATGATTGAAATTAAACATGCAATAACCGATTTCAATACTTCTTTTTGTAGTTTTGCTTTATGAACTAAAGTTTGGTATATTTTCTTTGCTTCTTTATGAGCTTTGATGTTCTATTGAAATTTTACTTTTCTTAAAGTTCTTCAGTTCTGCTTTTTCATTGTCTCTTCTTTTTCATCGTATTTCTGTAAAAACAATTTCATCTTCTAGATCTGATGTTTTATTTCAGAAACTACTTACACCTGATTTATTTTTATCGAATTAATGGCAGCTTTTTGTTTACTTCTTCTTCGTTAGCGAAACACACACATTTTCGATGATGTTATGTTCCTAATTGCACTTTCCTTTGCTTCTTTCGGGGCAATTCTACTTGTTCTTTTGTCTTTTCATTTTTATCATTTCTTTTTTCTTGTACTTACAATTTCTTGATGAGAGAACCTTTTTTTTAAAGCTCGTCAGTGAGATCTTTAAGTAGCACCTTTCTCCTTTGCTTCTTTCAGAGTAATTCTGCTTTTTCATTTTTATCAATTCTTTCTTCCTGTACTTACATCTTTTTGATGAGATAATTTAATCTCATTTAAACCCCACCTCCTTTTTCAAGCTCGTCGATGAGTCTTCTGCTGCTTTCTTTCTTCTTCTTTCATTAGTTCAAAAAAGAAAATAACTAACTGCGATGTCATAACCTTCACTTTGATTGTTCTCATTGTTTATGTTTTGATTCACCATGGAATGAAATGCAAATCGAATGCAACGCAAACCATAATAACTGGAGTGAGATGCCGCCTCATATAACTTCTGTAACCCAAAAGTTTTCTTGTCTTCTGTAATCCTACCGTGTTGTTTATATTGCAGTTACATATTTTGTGCCAATGTATTGGAATCTAATAAATAATCCTCAAGTTCATATTTTGAGACCGTAGTATTGCTTTTTCTTCGCTTGGATTGGATTTATTTTTGACTTATTTCATATTGGGTCTATCCTCTGAAAAATCAATTGATTGATCAGTATTGTTAACTTGAGTCATCATGGCAATAAAGACTAGGTCGCGACATCGCACGACCGGTTTTTGAGACCTTGCAGCAAAATTTGCAATAAAGACTTAGTTAATGCTTTCTCAAATTGTTATGTTCTTACATTAACATTCATCTTTTCAACAACAACTCAATTAACTGTTTAAAACTCCAATGGGATGGCCCTATAGAAACGGCCATGCGACTCAGCAGATGGCTATAATATTTGCAATGACTTTCGTATTTTATTTTTTCTGTGACTACAAGAAGAGATAAGAACCACTTTATAAACTAGAAACAATAAAACTCTGCATTTGTACACCGGTTTCAAAGCGAACGTCTCCCGAATTTATTTACACAAGTTTTCAAAAAAGACCGACATTAATGAAGCCGCTTAAATTCGTCTGAGAAAACTTTGCTAAAGAGCCCCCCTTAAATAAGCTTTACGTTTTTTTTTTTAAGAAAACGGCTGCCCTGCGCATTAATTTGCTCGCTCCTAATAATTTACGACAAACTCAATTTTTTTAGACGGGCCTTAAAAGCTTCCTCTTTCTCTCGAGAAAATTTATCCTGACAATTACGAAATTTCTACGCGCTTTTAAAGAATGCTAAAAGAGGGGACAATCACAAGCAAACTGGCAGTTTTCAATATCTAAAGAATTCAACGGACGCACTGAAGTCACTACCTATAATAGCATGGAGTTTACCACGGCACTGTTTCACAATTTTCAAATCTCAAAGGACAGCGGCAGTCAATAAAGAAATGTATGAACGCGTTGCCGCTAATAAAAGTAGATTACGCTTTGAGGTGAATCAAATCAAATCCCAATAAAAAAAAAGAATAAGCTATTTACAGTTCTGGAAATTGTAACGTATTCGCAGGATCAATTTTAAACACATGAACAAAGTTTACTGAAGGATAACGGCAAACATGTAAATATAATAATAAAATAGCATTTGTATTTAGATAAATAAAAATGATGTAAATGTTTTCGACGCGACGTTCTAATAATGTTCCCGTCAATAACCTCCTCGTACTACAAGTCGCCTAGCCTAGGGTCTTCCAAGGACAGCTGTCAAGATTTTTGTGCTGGATGTCAAGTTTTTGTGGAAAGTTTCTCTTGCTTTCTTACTCTTCTCCTTTCAACGATGGTCTTCGACGATGTTGGCAGAGTGTGGAGGTCGATTTTATTCCTGCGGTGTTCCTCTTTTCCAATGAGTGGAGTACGTGGGAACTCTTCAGGACGATCGAATACCTGGTGTGTACGTCTTCTCCTCTTCTACAAACAGCTGGCTTCGAAAGTGTTGATGAACGTGTGGGGTGTGAATGATTTCTCGATGACTGCTCAAGATGCGTGTCTAGTGGTGAATGCTCCCGATAATAGCTACGCAGAAGGCTTTGGATGTGTTTCCGACAATAGTTGCACGGAAGGCTTTGCGTTGCTCCTGACAATTGCTGCACGGGAGGCTTCGGCTTCGGTGGTGGTGGTGAGTGTTTCAGAACGCATTGAAATCGGAGCGTCAACGCTCTCGCTTTTATGGGGCTTTTTCATAGCGGGGATGAAGTAACTCTGCATCATTGGTCAAAATGTATAATCGAATCATCGATGATCATCTCATTCGTCAAGGGGTATTCCTTTTATGTTTACTCCGGGCGACCAAATATGAGGATGAGATCCTATTTGCTTGCCAGTCATGAACGAATGCGATTTCGGTTTAATGGAGAAGTTTACTATTTTTTCTTTTCAAGAGAGAAAATAAAGTTAAAGCGAGTTGATGTAAACCTGTGAAAGAATGATTAAAATATCTGAAAAAATGACCGAATTATAAGAGTTGAAAGTTACGTTTTGTAACAATAGTTTCCCAGCGGCGTGTCGTAATTTTTTCTACTCGGCAGATTATCACTTTGACGGTTTACTAATCCTACTTCCATTTTAATGCAAATACACAGGTAAGAAACAATAATTAATAATGTAAAACACGTGTCAAATTAAATGAATGTTAATATTGTTAATTTTTGTTTGTTGGGCTACTACCATCATTTCGTGGATTGTTCTTATCCGACGTTTCGGTAACAACTTGTCGGTTACCGTCTTTAGGTTTCTGGTTCATAAAAGGTGTGTAAAGTTTCCGCCGTTCTCTGACACTGACAGTTATAAGGCAATTGTTTGCCAAATTGTCATGGAATCGTTTGGACTTTTATGTGCACGTCTCTAATAATTTGTCTTGTGTGGGTACGAACCTGGGTTCTTCTGATTGATGATTTTATCAGCCTAGGCAATTAACTCACTTGGCTACTGAGGCGGCAACTTATTATAGTCATTAATTTCTATATAACTTACTATTTATTGCGCAGTAAATGCTGCGCAGAAATGTAGTTGCGCAATTAGTGTTGCGCAGAGGTGCTTGGATCCCCGATACTTTGTATCGTTGATTCATCCCTCTCTGTTGGGTTGGTTTGAGTGTCCGTGGTTCTCCTTCTCTTTAGATTCTTCCTTATGATTGGTATCCACATGTTCTTAATTTCAAGGCTTGCTTGGTTAATGGGGTAGGTTAAGTTCCGATGTATGCTGCTTCTTTCAATTTTCTGCATATAGTTTTCTCTTCTTTGGATATCACCATAACTTCATCCCATTTTATCTCCAAGCATGTTCAGCAATTTTAGAATTCGTTATTTCTCCATTACGTGTGAAGGCTTGATGTTCTTTCACCCTGATTCTAAGGCCGCATGTTCACCACATCGGGCCGATCACAATCGGTCCGACCAGTAATCGTGTAAAAAATATATCGTTCCGACCTAAATTGTCTGTTCATGTCCACCGGTTTTGCGGATTTGATCCAGTCGTATATAATATGTCGTCAAGTGAAGAAGAAGCTGTCATCATGCTTGCGTACTATAGGAGAAAAAAGAAATGTCGTCACAACTTTTGGGTACATCCATACATAAGAAATAATGGAAATAGAGGTGTTTTCAAATGTGCCCGTGAACTTTCAAACCATGAGAGTAAATTTAAAACTATGTCCAAAGACATCTTTCGCCGTTTACTAGACCTCGCACGTCCATATTTTCAAATTTTCAAATCACACTTGCGACTGCGCCCTGATATTACTTGAATCTGTCGTACTAAACTAACGACAATAATTGTGGATGCAGCATCTTGCCCGACTAGTCGTTTACGACGTTGATTAGACGCGACTGAAATCGTATCAGCGGACAGGTTACAATAGAAATCCATTTACACAATCTTTATCGCACGATTCCAATCGAGCCGATTGTGGTCGGCCCGATCTGGTGGACATGCGGCCTTAGAAGTCTTCTTTTTTCCCCAGTGTACGTACTCCCTACCGCATTCACAGGGTAATGCGTATATGCAGTTTTTCGTTCTTTGGTCCTCATTGTCTGGTTTGGTTCTAGTTGACACTGATCTTATTGTGTCTGAGGATTTGAATGCGGTTCTCATGTTGAATCTGTTTCCTATTTTTCAAATTCTTTCAGAGATACCTTTTACGTATGGAATTACCGTTGTACATAAGACTTCTATATTGGTTGGGTTGGGTTGGTGTTCATTTAACTCAATATCCTGTATTTGTTGGGTTAGTAGGGTTTGGTTGGTTTTCATTTGAACCATGTCTTAAGTTGCTTGTTTTGTTTTTGGCTTTTTGTAATGTGTTATTGGAATAGCCATTTTTCTTCAGAGTTTCTGTGATGTTCTTTAACCCTTTCATTCATAGCTTCCAAAAGTGCACATCAGTTTCACAATTTTTCAACTTCAAAATTATGGTAATATTGTCCATGTTTTCACTTTGTAAATATTCCTGTAATATTCCTGTAATATACAAGAATATGTTCAAAGTGAAAACATGGACATTATTACCAAAACTTTGAAGTTGAAACATTGTGAAACTAATGTGCACATTTGTGTACGCTATGAACGAAAGGGTTAACTCTTTTTCTTTATCATTGGGATTTGAACATATGGCATGTGCTCTGCTTTAAACACCTAATTTGACTTGGTATTTGTGGTTTGAGTCGAAGTGGAGGTATCGTTCTGTGTGTGTGTGGGTTTTCTCTACACTTTGGTTTAGAGTGTCTCTCCGTTTCTTTGAACCAATTCATCCAGGAAGGAGATTTTTCCTTCTTCTTTGACTTCCATTGTGAACTTGATAGATTCTTCTTGGTTGTTTAAGTGTGTAAGGAATCTATCTAGGTTTTCTCTTCCATGTGGTCAAAGGTATCGTCGACATACCTCAGCCACAGTGTCGGTTCATAGTCAAATTTGTCTATTGTGTTTTGCTCAAATTCTTCCATGAATTTGTTGCTTAGGATCGAGGATAATGGTGAACCCTTTGCCATACCAAATTCTTGTTTGTAGAATTTTTCTTCTACTTGGAAGTAAGTGGTGCTCATGTAGATGTCAAGCATTTCCACTATGGTCTCTGTGTTTAATGTTGTTCTGTCACATAGGGATTCATCATTGGAGAATCTATTTTTAACAATGTTCAGAGCTGCATCTGTTGGTACATTTGTGAACAGGCTTACAATATCCTGGTCTGAGATTCTATGTTTTTTGGTGATTTCTATGAAGTGTTCTGTATTCTTCAGCGCAGAATCCGTGTTACTCGATAACGAGTTGATTATTTGGAGTAGGAATTTGGCTAGTTTGTGTGTTGGGGATTCTCTTGAACTGACAATCGGCCTTAATGGTATTCCATTTTTATGGATTTTTGGTAGTCCATGCAGATGTGGAGGTTTGCTGTAGTGAGGTGTGAATTTCGTTATTTGTTGATATGTGAACTGTTCTTGGTGTTTATGAAGAGTTTTGTATTTCTTTCTTTCTACTGAAGGAGTGGGATCTCTTTCCAACTCTTTGTATTGTCCTGCATTGAGAACTTCTTTTATTTTCTCTTCATACATTGTTTTGTCCATTACTACTGTGGCATTCTCTTTGTCTGCTGGCAGGATTTGATGGTATTGTCCAATTTGAGTTCTTTCAGGGCCTTCGTTTCAGTTTTCGTGACATTCGGGAGTATTTTCTTGTTTGAGGCTTTTTCCAATGCGGCACTCATTCTCCACCTATAGTCTTCTACCTCGATTTTATCCTCAATTTTTTGTATCGTTTCTTCCACTGCCATAACCAGGTCTATTATCGGTTTCCTCTTGGGAGCCATTGCGAAATTCATTCTTTTGTTTAGAACTGCGATACTTGCCTCATGAAGTTGTTTCTGGAAGAGGTTGATTACCGTGATTCTTCCCTTCCTTTTGTTGTCTTTACTTGAATGTTAACTTTACGTAGCTGGGTATCAGAGTAATCGCGATTAGATATGCGAGTCGTTCCTGCTTAAAACATGACAACTTCAAGAGCCGTTACGGGCATTCAACGAACAAATCGATTGATTAGAATCAGACTGAATCGATTTAAATCGATTCATGAAAACACTGAACGGTGACGTGACCGGTATAACCCTATTTTCTATAATATTTGGTATTTAACTTTTCATCAATAGCAACATCACAATATTGGCAGTGCAGTTAAGTTATTTCTCAAGTAAATCACTGAAATAAACAATACACTGTTATAAACAACTCGCACACATGACACAAACTGCAACGTCATAATCGCAGTTGAGTCGTAAAATTTTCACAATGGACAATTTCACGAGCGATGTTGAATCGATTCAGATTCGTTGAACGCTAAACCGTATGCAATCATAAATCGATTGTTAATCGATTATGTCCGTTGAATGCCCCTTATTTCTCCGTTATTTATCGATGAATTTTAAAAATTTTATTTGCATCAGTGCTCTGTTACACGGATGTCAACATGACGCCCGTATTTGTCTGCCTGACGTTGTCAAGCTGACGTTTCCCGGCTTCTGTCAATTTGACGTTTCTAACATCTGTCATTTTGACATTAACTGTCAACGTGACGTGCATCGTTGGTCGCTCAGTAACATGCGAACCCCCATAAAATGATTTTAAAAAAATAGATCAAAGAGAGTACTACTGGGTATAATTTTTCGTGATTGGCTAATAATATTAATGGAACTCTTGATTCCAAGTTCTTTTGTATTACATGCGACCATGCGAGAAGGTATAAATAAGGCAACGTGGATACAAAGAGTTGATAAGAGGCGTCTTTTGATTCATTTGTGTATTTTTTTATACTGCAACTTAATCGAGAAACAGCACCTTGATAAAATGCAAACGCATAGGAAACGAGAGGATAAATAAACTTGTAGACGCCTTCTCCCGGGGGTAGATATAACCAGTGTTGCCAACAGTGGAAATTCACATTCTACCAAAAGGGTAAATGAATTCTACCAGAATTCTACCAACCATGCACAGGAATATCGCGGATCGAGGGTTTTCATAAAATTCAGCGTTAAAGGCATGAACTTTAAAACTCTGTAGAAGACTCTGTAGAAGTCAGAGGACAATTTTTTTGCAGTTTTGTCTTCAGTGCCCATAAAGGAAAGCTTTTACCTTAAGCTTTAAAAACATTTAAGGGACACCTGTATATAGAAGTTTTTTTGGTGTATACTTCTACATAGTTTACGAATCTACACAGTAGTGTCACTCGAATATAACTGTTACATTTGCCATTTTGTTTGATACCTATCGATTTACAAATTACATTACATTAATTTCCATAAGGGCATCAAACAGAATGGCCGCTTTTTTTGACAATGATGTTTAAATGACGCTATTAGGTAATTATTTATATTGTGATTACTTATCCTTCCTTTCCTAGTTATGCTATTAGCCACTAGAGCACAAAGAAAAAATATATAAAAATACAATAGATGTCACTAATAAAAGAATTGTAAATATACCTCCCACACATTCAAATCATCATATCAAAACTGATTTAGCTAATTACCATAAAATGACTAGTAAATAGTTTATTATAATCTACCAGATTTTCTACCATCTACTAGATTAGAAATTTTGTCACTAAGTTAGAGTCCCAAACTACCACATTTAGTAGAAAATCTACCATGTTGGCACACTGGATATAACTAATTAATATTTCGCGCGGGAAGAAGCTATTCATTTTAAATAAATGCGTCGAGTGTTTTTTCTTCTCTGCATATTTGTTGTTCTAAATGCACGTGTGAATCTACTTGCGCCTACATTAGATAGAGGGTGTATTAGGTCAATTTTTTCTTAAAAAGTTTATGGCCAAATGATAAAGCCACTTCCAACCTTGTGCAATGTTGTCCTAGGGTCTCTCTTAACAATTAAGCTTCCGAGCCCCAAAAATGTAAATTCTGCCATTGATGATTGGTATTCGAAAGCTGAATATGTATTAATTTTGAAAACTTTTGTAAATTAGCATAAAATATTTGCATTTCACAGCTTTTACATTCCCTACATTCTCAGTATACATAAAATGTTGTTTATTTAATTGGGGCAGTGAGGAGGGTGTAGCGGTCGGCATCAATCAATTATCGGCTGACAAATAACTAATTCTCCCAAACGGATTCGTCGAAATGAATTTGCCGAATTGGGTTTGCGTCCCCGCGCCACCCCATTAATTAATCATCTCATTTGCCGCACGATAAAACACCAAACGCAACATGCATTAGCCGGATAACAATTTCAGCGATTCAATTCCGGCTTTGGACCAATTAATTTGTTGAAACCTGTTTCCAGGAAACTTGAAAATCGCGACCTTCCATTCGAAAAAGAAACATAATAAAAGCGAAAGGATCTTGTGTTTTGTTTCGTCGAATTTACTTCGTCCAAAAAAGAATCGTCGTACGTGGACAGCTGTGCGTGCGTACGGATAAGTTCCAGAGTCGAATTTATGGGAGTCATTTTTTACGGCGGATTTTCTGGCTTTGGGAAGATAAATATGGATCATAAACTAACATGTGTTTTTTTAAAAATGCCATAAAGGTTGGCCATGAAAATTAAAACTCATGTCGTAGCTTGGCATCTAACACATATCAAATCTGAAAATTTAGAGTAAATGAATGGAGCTAAGACATGAATTTTCTTTTCCACAGCCACCCCTTATGGCATTTTTAAAAAAACACATAGTATAATAGAGGGATACGTTTCCGCTCGTTGTTTACAGCGGCAAGTTCCAAACGGCCTAATAAAATTCATCATTCACTTCTTTGCAGAAAAAGCGACCGTCGATAAAAAGATTGATGGTCGCGGCTTAACTTTAAGGAAGTCGTAATCCTAACGGCCGCGCCAAATTTAATAATACTGTAATTATTATTTGAGTGTGCGCCCTAAAACGATGGATGGCAGTGCGTCCGGTGATAAACGTGGACAAAATGACGTTGTTTCGGTGAAGAACTGAAAGTGCGAGATGGATGGATCCGATTTTAGGACGAACGTCCTGCTTAAGGCGAACGCAAGCGGGTCTTCGCAACTCAAGGTTATTACGACCGTAGCCCCCGACTTGCTGCAGATGACAACGATACCCCCCGAAGCTGTCAACTTCTCGGGGGATTCCCTCTTCGGAGGAAACGCGTCCAGTTCAAACGGAACGAAGGAGGAGATTAATACATTTTACTTTTACAAGGTAAGTAATAGCGCATTGAATGTACCTCGAAGTTACTTCCTTGAAACTCACTTACCAGGATCGTAATTTAGCAAATTTCACCGCCGCGCTGTTACTAAAACAGTTAGTTCACTTGGAAAACAGATCAAGACGACTCGCTATTTCCGCCGACAAGTTCCGAGAATTACTTGAATTCTCTTAGCTACTTAACTGCAATGCGAGTTTGAATTGACTTTGAACCTATTGAGTTAGAGTCACGCGAAATTACAAACCAATGTTAAGTCGATGTCTATAAGAAAAAAAATTGGCGCAGCAAGTCGGATTACTCAATCGTAAATAAATTGCGTCTTTGGGGGGGTCGTATTTCAAGTTCCTTGTCATTGTACATCTTGAAATACTTGAAAGCGTCTCGCGCGCGCTAAAAGCCGTTGTAAAATGACCCTTCCGAATCAATGAAGCAAGCCCTGAGTGTCCTAATGTAACGTCTGTTACGTTCTTTACAAAGTCTTCAAGTTTCTTTATAAATCTCTCTGGCAAAAAGGCTCTACAAAAGAGAGGGAGTTTTATTAACAGCGGACGCGTGAAATTTCTGAAATAATTGTCACCTTTGATGTAATAAGTTGCGAAAAGAAACGTTTTTTAATAACTCTTCGTTTGAAGGAGGAGGACGTGTACTCGGCTCATTATATTTCACTTTGCTCCGGAGACGTTCGCAGAAGAAGAGACGAGGGAAACTTGGTTCGATTTTCTTTGATTTCGTATTACCTGGCTGATTAATGAAATGCATCGATGGTTTCATGCAGAATGACGACGGAAGCTATCAGTCTTCCTCCGGTTTGACACAAATTTAATTAAAGTGTTTCGTGGGAGACGTCTATCTATGTGTGTCGCTTCCGCTTTTCATTATCAAACGCTGACTGACAAGCGATATGTAATATGTTCGGTGACATAATTGCGACGGTTGTTATCCTCTATTTTCCATGTTCGAAGAAGTTATTACATTAGGCACTTAATATTTATCAAACTACTGTGCGCAACTTCTTCCTCTTCTTGTTTTCCCCCTTCTTTAGAAGCTCTTCCGGAGCTATTCAGCCATCACCTCGTAATTTCACAAATATATACAATTTTATTTACGATTAATTTCTCATTGATTGACCATGTAAATATAAACAAGAAATCGTCGTACTCTGTCGGAGTTTATATTATTTACTCCGTGTGATTTAAAATGGAAACAAAAAATATTCAGATGTGACATTTAATTTGGATTTACGACCGCTCTTATTTTTCTGTATATTATTAATTTATGTACACTTTTGGATCTGTCACTGTTCTCTCTCCTGGAAATATATAAGGAAGAAATAAAGGCAATACTCAGCAACAACAATAAACAATGACACAATAATAGACAATAATAGTAACACAGGAAAGTAATCCAGCATTAAACTAAACAACAACAGAAAATTAGCAATTACTACAAATATTCTGTTGAAATAAATTCATAGGTACCATTAATTTACATACTATTTTATATTATTGTTTTATCTGTTTTTTTTCTGTGCATATATAAAAAAAATTACAAACTTACAACAACAAAGAACACAACAACAATAATAGACACGTTGCTTTATTTATATTGCTTTTTGCAACAACAAATTTAAATTATAAAAGAAAACAGTTGAGATAACTGTCATTTTTTTTTAAATTACAATTACAAGCTTAGAACAACAAAAAAAAACAATTGAAACAGCAACATTATACAAAACCATGTCTATTAAGTATAGTATTGCCTGCAGCAACAACAACAGATTCAAATTATAAAAGTAAACGAAACGATTGAAACAATTGTCAATCTTTTTTTATTATGAAGGAAAACGACACAGGCGAAACAAACTTGACAATTATACAAATCATCAACTGTTAAGTATACTTTTGCCTACAACAATATTAGACAGCGACAACAAATTGAAATTATAAAATAAAATAAAACAGTAGATCAATTTTTTTGAAAATTACAATTACATAGGGGAAAGTTGCGTAATTTGGACCGGCTCCTAAATTCGACCACTTCAATTCAATTTAAATTAAAACCAACTAGAAGTATCTATCGGTATTAAAAAAATACTTGCAAACACGTTCTTTAATATAGTACCATCTGAGGTATATGTAGTGCTTACTATTATTGAAGTTTCTAGTTTATTTTTATTTATTCAAAAGCGGTCCAATTTAGGAACCGGTCCAAATTACGCAACTTTCCCCTACAAACTTAGAACGACAGAAAACAATTGACACAACAGCAATAGAAACGGTTCATTATACAAATGAAGTAAACTTTTGTCTAGAGCAAAAACAGACAGAACGACAGAATTAAATTGTAAAAGAAAACAAAATAATTGAAACAACTGTCGACTTTTTAATATTACAATTACAAAGTTAGAACAACAAAGATACAACAACAATGGACAGCGACCAATTTTGCAATTTTAAACGAGTTGAGGTATCATTGATCAGGATTTTAAAAGAGAAACAGATATTATTTGAACAATTTTTTTAATATCTCAAATTGTTTTCGAGAATTAAAATGCAGCGAGTTTGCAAACAATTTGCAGCGAGTTTGCAGAGTTTGCAAATAGTTTGCAGCGAGATTGCAGAGTTTGCAGCAAGTTTGCAGAATTTGCGAATGGTTTGTAGCGAGTTTGCAGCGAGATTGCAGAGTTTGCAGCGAGTTAACAGAGTTTGTAGCGAGTTTGCGGAGTTTGCAGCGAGTTTGCAGTGTTTGCAAATAGTTTGTAGCGAGTTTGCAGAGTTTGCAAATAGTATGCAGCGAATTTGCAGAGTTTGCAGCAAGTTTGCAGAATTTGCAGCAAGTTTGCAGAATTTGAGAATGGTTTGTAGCGAGTTTGCAGAGTTTGCAGCGAGATTGCAGAGTTTGCAGCGAGTTAACAGAGTTTGTAGCGAGTTTGCAGAGTTTGCAGCGAGTTTGCAGTGTTTGCAAATAGTTTGCAGCGAGTTTGCAGAGTTTGCAAATAGTTCGTAGCGAGTTTGCAGAGTTTGCAAATAGTTTGCAGCAAGTTTTCAGAATTTGCGAATAGTTTGTAGCGAGTTTGCAGAGTTTGCAGCGTGTTTGCAGAGTTTTCAGCTAGTTTGCAGAATTTGCGAATAGTTTGTAGCGAGTTTGCAAAGTTTGCAGCGAGTTAGCAGAGTTTGTAGCGAGTTTGCAGCGTGTTTGAAGCGTGTTTGCAGAGTTTGCAGCTAGTTTTCAGAATTTACGAATGGTTTGTAGCGAGTTTGCAGAGTTTGCAGCGAGATTGCAGAGTTTGCAGCGAGTTAGCAGAGTTTGTAGCGAGTTTGCAGAGTTTACAGCGAGTTTGCAGAGTTTGCGAATAGTTTGTAGCGAGTTTGCAAAGTTTGCAGCGAGTTAGCAGAGTTTGTAGCGAGTTTGCAGCGTGTTTGAAGCGTGTTTGCAGAGTTTGCAGCTAGTTTTCAGAATTTACGAATGGTTTGTAGCGAGTTTGCAGAGTTTGCAGCGAGATTGCAGAGTTTGCAGCGAGTTAGCAGAGTTTGTAGCGAGTTTGCAGAGTTTACAGCGAGTTTGCAGAGTTTGCAAATAGTTTGCAGCGAGTTTGCAGAGTTTGCAAATAGTTTGTAGCGAGTTTGCAGAGTTTGCAAATAGTTTGCAGCGAGTTTTCAGAATTTGCGAAAAGTTTGTAGCGAGTTTGCAGAGTTTGCAGCGACTTAGCAAAGTTTGTAGCGAGTTTACAACAACAATGGACAGAGACCAATTTTGCAATTTTAAACGAGTTGAGGTATCATTGATAAGGATTTTAAAAGAGAAACAGATATTATTTGAACAATTTTAATATCTCAAATTGTTTTCGAGAATTAAAATGTGCTAAAACCCGACAATCTGTTATCTTAATTATACTTTGTTTTAGCGGCTTTACAATGTTGCAACTTTTGATAAGGATGAGGGGTTGACAAGTTTGACATTTTTAAATCATAACATTGTTTCTGTTCAAAATGCCTGCCTCCTTAATTAATATATTTTTCTATTTCTAATGCTCGATTGGGTCATAAAACAACATGTTCGTTTACAAAGTAAAAAAGATGTTACAAAATTTTCAAACAACAAGCAAATTACTATTATTATGAACACTTTGAAAAATTAAAAAAACAAGGGACAATTTAATATTAATGACAATCCCTTTCTCAATTGGCAATAAACAAAAACCAATTGACATTTTTAATTCAGGTAAATTTGAAATATCTGTCACTTATTGATATGTCATATATCAATCGAACGTTGTAAAGTTTTAAAGCATCTCAAACAAAATATGATTAAGATGACATATTGTCTGTTTCTAGCACATTTTAATTTTTAATTTTTTCTCGAAAACTACTTTAACCTTGAGAGGTAATTAATTATATCGTCATTAAATAAGCCATATATTCTTCTGTCATTAAATTTTTCCCATTTCTTCGTATCATCGAAAAAAGGTCTGGAACAGGTCGTCTGAAACAACCGGTATTGTCTATTATCATTTTACCTTTCTTTCTCTAGCAATAAGAATAAAAATACAACAAAGCAAGAACAAAAAATCAACAGCAAATAAGATTTTAAAAAATCAACAATGCGTGCGGTTATAAAAAATTATTTGTTACAATTTTAAAAAAAAGGTTTCAACAAAAGAGCATCATAGTAAAATTGAAATATTTTTTCTATTTTTTTTGTTTAACTTCTTTTTGAAACGACTCAAATTGACAGCAACAACTGACAAACGATATATTTGGTAGCGCCTGCTGCTATCTCTTTCAGCACTTCTTTTTATTACTTACCGTAGTTATTGTTGCTCTTTCGTCTCTCATTGTCTTGATTATGAAACTCTCGCTGTTGTATTAAACTAATTAATAAAATAATGAAATAAAGAGAATAACAAAAATTGACGGTTTCCTTGTCTTGTATAGTCTCTTTTTTTAATATTATTTTTATATTCGTTTTTATTTTAATTGCACAAACTAAACAGTATCTTCCATTTCTAGGCAAATTTTCTTATACAGAGATACAAAGTCACATTCAAAGGAGTCGAGTAAATCTTTAATGTAAAACGTCATTTTTCGAAAATTCTTAACGCAACCCCGAAGATTGTCACGACAGTCGAAACATCAAATTTAAAATAAAGCGATCAGCAAATTATTTGGCTTGAAGCTTGTTAGTTTGCGTCATCGGGAGTCTGATTAATTCCGAACAAGAACTGTGACAGTCCGCCGCCAGTAAACCCTTCATTTCGGAGCAGCCGTTGACGTAAAAATCAAATAAACGCGCCTTAACGGCCGTTGGAAATTAACCGTTGAGTTTTATCGCTTCGGCGATATTAAATGAGCGAATTTCGGTCTTGAGGGCCCCCGACTCGACGGCGGCGGTCATTCGAGTCGTATCAAATTAATTTTACGAGCCGGGGAATCACCGGCCTGATGACGTACGCGCTTCATTTACATACCTCAAATTTCAGCGGTAAATTTTATTGGCCTGTTTATTACCCCTGGACTCAAGTAATCAATTATAAATGTACTTAACAAAAACAAAAAGAAAACAGTTTGAAGTTCAAGTAGCACTACAACTTTGTAAGAAATACCATTGATAACTTATCACCGATAATTATCATTAATGACAACTGACAGAAACGTTTGATTTTTTTTTTACCACGCCTTATAGAGCACTTTTCATCCATCAAATAATTTTAAAACATCATGATTTAGTTTTTTCGATATGATGAACGTTATACAGGGTGATTCTAAAATGGCCCTCCTCTTTAATAATTGTTGAATCAATTGAGATAAAGTACTATCTTCCGAAGTAGACAAGGTCATAACTGCACGGCATCGTAGTGATATGTCTTCTTCAAATGGTACGCGGATTTGAGTGATACCTCATTTGAAGGACCTCATCTAATCCCTATTAGGTAGAGTTTTTTTTTTTTGAGTTTTTATTCAAAACGAATAGTGGTCGTTGTTTGCAGTGGAATGTAACGATGTTTTAAATTCATATTAGCATATCGATTGTATGAATGAATATGCAAAGAACTAAATGGAGGGCTCCTGCATATGAAATGGCTGATTACTTGGTATCACACGAATTTGCCAATTCTTGAGCCGGGCAATTCGACGCACGCCAAGTATTAATGACGGATGTGCATTGGAAATTCATTAGCGACCAAAGAGGTCCTCGGGCATTTAAATCGGGCATTTCGCAGGGAGGTCACGTGCGCACCTCAATCGCTCGAACATCAGTTACTTTTATAATCGCACTTATGTCAACAGCATGCAGGACATACGTCATATACGGCAGCGCGGGTTTTTTTCGCGGCAGTTTAACAAATATTTCTGCGCTGCGGCCGCCGTCAAATAAGGCGCTGGGAATTTATTTTTGTACCATTCAAGCGCGACCAGGCGTAATAAATTTTATGGCTTGTTTTTGCGCCGCGTCGTCTCCGTCAAGATCAATTTACGGCGAGGAGGAATCCTCGCGCAACAACATGCCCGCGAAATCCACTTTTCGACGACAAGACATGAAATCACCTTTTTTTTACTTGCCTGCCGTAAAGTATAATCATTTTTTGATACCGTCGAAAATGTCTTTCTTCGACGTCTCAGTGGGCGGAATCTTTCAGCATTCTCATTCCACCGCATCTTTTTCGCTAGTTGCAAAAGGCAAGGTATGATAAGTTCACCCAGACAGATTATCTTCTTCTCTCCATCACCAAAATCATATCACCAGCTGTTTTTGGTTTGTACTCTTTGATTCTCTTGAGTCCTTGTGCTACTATTTACATCATTATTACAGTGATCCTTGCTATTCCCCTTAAGGTCTCAGCAGCCTCTTCAACGATCAGTACAGTCCATTTCAAATACAAAAAGCATTGTATCTTATACATGTGTGTATTGGTCTTGTGGTTTCTAAAAAACTTTCCTAATACCTCCTCCTAGACTTTACATTTAGATTTTACATTCTTGCCTAATACTCGTAATAGGAAGTATCTCACAAGCTGCCCAATCAAGTGTCACTTTTGTCTTTGTTTTCACATCTCGCTATTATTCGTCCTATGTGAATATGTCTTTAGTAGATATACTATCGGCGCGGCGTTCGGGTTCACTTTCTTATGGAGAATTCACATTTTGTACTAAATGTGTGTGTATGGTTGCCTATCGTCGTTCTGACAGGCGCTCGATGTAGGAGGTGTGCTAACAGTTTTTATTTAAACAGGGGCAGTTTGCAGAAATAATAAATAAATATGTAATAGAAACTACCCCTGTTCTAATGAAAACTGTCCCCGATCGATATAAAACTGTCCTTATTTAATAAATGTGTTGTCGCCACCGCCTTCCTCCACTCTCCACGTCAGCGCGCCTCCGCCACCGAGCGTCTGTCAGAGCGACGATAGGCAACCATACATACACATTTAATACATAACTTTAATTCTCCATAAGAATGTGAGCCCGAAAGCCCATAGTATATCAACTATCTTTATATCCTTTCTTAATTCTTGTAACATATCGTACGGTTTATCTTTCGTTTATGTAAATAAGGCTCAATTTATTATTGGTGAATTTTAACTATTATGTTTCTCTCCTTGTTTCATAACTTTTCAATCTTCCTATTACACGTGGGTACGTGTATCTTGAAATGTACGTTTTCAAGAACATTTTCTTTTGCGTTACTCAGTTTGTCTTCTTCTGAATGTGAAGGGAGTCGTGTTATAAAATTTAAAAAATTTGACCACGTGGCCTTCCAGATACTCAGATAGATCGCCAACGAAAGAATGGCGAAGGTTGTTACAGTCAAATTTCATCGCAGCGAGTTCGCGACGCATTTGTAGCGAGCTGGCAACGTAACGTGTACGTAGGTATATCTAGTTTGAACATATGACAACATTGTAACTGTGCCGGAAACGTCTGTTTGAATTCTCGCTTTCGTATTGGTTCTTTATACAAAACTCTTGGCGTCATAATCACGCTATTGGCTATCGCTTATGATGTAGTGGTATTTCGGCGTCCTTCCGTTTTACGTTAGCGCCTTTGTTCAATCTTCACTACGCTCTCTTGGTGTATAGTTGTGTGGTATTGTGGTAACGAAATTTTTGCTCTGAAAGTGAGGAGAATTTAACACGGGCCTGCCGGAATAGCATTCACACCACCGAGCGAGTTTTGCCCCATCCCAAGCTTGGGGTTCCCACAAATCTCAGCTAAAATATTGAGCAAATTGTCTGACGCCATTTTGGACGCTAACGGTTTTCCTTTCTCTTCATACAGGCTTCTACCTCTAACTTATACTTTTACTTCGAGATTTCACGTCTCGATTGCTGTTTTGCGTTGTCGCTTTGTGGTGGCGCAAGCTGAGTTCATTTTCGGGCGTTTGCTAGTACGCCACTTCGAACCTTCGAGGGACCTGCTTCCGCCATCTTTGCGAGTTTTTCGTGTCCGGTTCAATCCAGACCACCGCCGTTGGGAAAACATCCGACAGGTGGCGTGGTGACCGCCAACTACCCGTCGTTAGGCAAGTGACGGACGTTACCGACTCTTTATTTTGACAGGAAGGTTGTAAGTTATTTATTTA
This sequence comes from Dorcus hopei, assembly GCA_033060865.1. NCBI lineage: Eukaryota > Metazoa > Arthropoda > Insecta > Coleoptera > Lucanidae > Dorcus > Dorcus hopei. The sequence goes on from CM065426.1 coordinate 7,925,864, forward strand.
CGTGCCCCATTTTAAATCACGTATCGTCGTTTGGTTAATGTATGCCTTATCGGAGAGCGAATTTCGGCTAAATGCAGTGTTGCATGTACAGGGTTAAATTATAGAGAGTGAATAAAATTGTTAACTGTAGATTTATTGGGAACTTGCGTTTCAACTAAATTTTGTGTTGAACAAGCACAGGTTTAACCTCGTGCAGTTTGTATCCTGCATTATTTGTCCGACGTTTTAGTATTTAATAAATCTTAAATTTGTTAACTTTAGTTTCGTGTTTGATTTCTACATTCACGTACCAGTGAGTCAAGTGTAGCCTCTATTTTTGTTTTGGCCTTCTGCCCAATCAAGTCTGTTCGGGGATACCGACTAGGTTGTTTGTCTATCGGCTGGGGTTTTAAATCCGTCCTGGTGCCCTTAATTTAACATCAATTTAGACCCACTACCTTCTCACTGTTGCTAGCCGAGGGGATCAGCTGGTGGAAGAGACAACAGAATTTGTCACCCGGTCAAGGTAAGGTTGAGGCTGTCAGTTTAAAGTAAATTCGGTGACAAGGTTACTATATTTATACCTGTCTTTTGTAATTTTGAGCTGTTTATTACTTCCTCAAGCATTTCTCAGTGTTTTGTTCTCATCATGAGTCATGAACTATTATAAATTCTTGCTACAACTGCAATTCATTTTACCTGGGTTTTATTTTTTATTTAGTTGAGTAACTTCTAGTTGTAGTTGAATGGAATAAAGTACGTTTCCAAATTTTTGCTGACAAAACATTCAAGTCGTAAGTTTTAGCGTGGTAGTAAAAATTCCACATGAGAAACACCCCCCCAAGACCGCAGTAAATTCCTTCACAAGGTTCTGGAGCTTAAAGTGGCGAATTTATTCACCTAATAAAGCACTTTAAAGCCGGCTTCGCGCTGCATTTTATCCGACGTAAATGGCGCAGTATTTTTAAGCGCCTCCTGCTCCGCGTCAGAAAGGAATTTTAATCGCATTTCTTTCAACCCCCGAAAGTACTTCATATTTTCCCCGTTATAAGGCATATGTTACTTCTACCAACGTTAATTAAAGAAAATTGCGAAATTATTTTCTATAATTACCTGGCGCCTCCACCATTATTTCTTGCAAGAACTCCACCGTTTCTGATTGAACATTCTGGTTGAATAGGCGCATGCAAAACCAATTTGTATGTCTCCTTTCACGCCAAATGTAAATTTCTCGCTTTGATTAAACTGCAAGACTGTAATTATTGCGATTTCATAATAGATATTTCGGATTAATTGCGCATTTCGCAACGAAACGCGCCCGGCTTTGAATTAAATAATTCTCGAAGGCGTTCTTAATTGCGGACTTCAAAGACGGGCGGCCATTGCTTATTATTCATGCGGACGTTTATTGGACTTCGAGCTGAAATGTTAATTGAGGTCACTCCGGTACTTTATGTCTTTGAACCAACCAAACGAACTTCCTTCAGAAATGCAGAACGCCCCAACATTTCTTCTATTGCACGTTGCAAGTTGGTTTGCTAAACTTAACAAGTGAATAAAATAAAAATGTACCGTGAACTAGAGGGAGCAAGTTTTAATTCTGGCCCAAGAGAGTGTAAGAACCCGGAAAATTCATTTTTTTTAAGCCATAAAAATTAAGTTCCCACCTAGTAATTAATATTCCAAACGAAACGGAAATCTCAGGTTGCAGAATTCCGACGTGATTTAGAAATGAGTCGAGTATAGAGTTACGCGGGAAAAAAATTCGCTTTTATCGCAACTGACGCCGGCAGAAACCGACTGAGTCAGCAAGACAGTACTTTTCTTGCAGAATCATCAAATGGAGCAGAGAGTAGCTTTAACTTAAAAGTTTGCTTTCGGTGGAAAATTCTTTCAGCGTGTGTTTTTCACTTGTTTTAACAAAATTTATAAATTAATTGCATGCGAAGTCGGCATCGTATTCTTGATATACATTAAGCCAAAAGAAATCCCTTTTTATATTTACTTTTGACGAATAAGTTGGTTTCATGTGGAACATGAAAACTTCCCTCCGCAATCAATTACATTAAGCATCTCTTAGAGCCAGGCTATTCGCAGACCTTGCGTTGCAGTTTCCCGCCAAATAAAATATTTTTATGGGCCGCTAACGTCCGCTCCGATTTTATTAGGGGCCCACTGCATAACCGAACATAAACCTCGCCATTATCTGGTTTTTTTTGCCGACTCGGACGAGTTTCAAAAAACTTTCAATTTCTGCTAACAGGTAGCCGGGTGGACGTTTACGGGCCCCCGTAAATTGCCCTAATGGAATCGCGTAAAAGGGGCCGAGGTGGCCGTAAATTCCGGCGGTCCCGCGACGCGACTTCGTCCCGTCCATAAACGGACCGGACGGACGGATCGATTTTATGTAAATGAATATGTTCGCGCTCGCCGTCCCAAGTCGCGAAGAGCCAATAAAAATCAGATTAAATTGCTTTCGACGTTATCCAGCACGATTTTCTGCTTACTGCAAGAAGTCATCCGAGCGATTCGATGAGATTGCCTCTGGAAATGCATCCGACGGATTTCGTTTTTGTAACTTGTACAGCGCAAAATAAGTCTGCAAATTGGAATACACACAACAGATGTTTCATAAAATATACGGAAATTTAAAAGAAAATAAAATACTGGAAACTCTAAATCTCTGTGAAATCCACCTACAAAAAAAAAACAAAGCGGTAAAATAGAATACATTAGTAAACACAGAGTGAGCCACTTATCATCCCTTATATCAAGGAAGCGAGAGATCGTCGACCTACACATCGATGACGCGGAGGTTAAGTGGGTAGAGGACGCTTTGAAAGAAGCCACATGGATGGAGTTTTGAGAATACGTATTTCCAAAGGAGGCATTAGAAATTCATTCATCCAGCCACAGCGAAGTATTGGTGACTCGAAACGCCAAAATAAAACAAATAGTTTCCTTTCTGGAAACCGGCAAACTTCATTGCCCCCTCATTGGAAAAGCTTAACATCAACATCGAGGGGCAACAATCAACTAAGAATCAAAACAAATCACAACCAGCGACACGATAGTATTGCTCTGATATTACCAGAATGAGGGTCCAAAGTCTAATTTCCACCAACCGTAGAAAATACTCAAGCAGCAACTAACACCAATGAAGTTTGACCATCTACATTCAAACAGCATTACTCCACTAAAACGCAATTCCATGGAATGCCAGAGTTTGCAGCATTCCAACACACATTTGGGGGCCACAAATCACCATAAATATTCATTTTTATTGTGACTTTTGAATTGTAAAGAACATCCTTCACTGGGAAAGAAAATAAACGGAGGAAAATGACTATTTTTATCAAAATACGAAATAAAAGAAAAATAAACAAATTAACACTTACAAGAAAACAAAGGCACGAAAGTTACACGATAAAATATTTGTTAATAATTTTAAAAGATCGAGTTCTCTAGCGTATGTGAATACGAGCGGGAACAAGACCACATTAATGAGAAATGTTGGACAAATACAAACGAAACACGATAAAATATTTTTTATTAATAAACGATCGAGTTCTTGCGCGCATGTGAGTACGAGTAGGACCAAGATCGCATTAACAAAAAAAGTATTGAACAAGTACACACGAATACACAATAAAATATCTCTTAATTATAAACGATCGAGCTCACGAACACATGTGAGCACGAACTGGTATAATATCGAGTTTTTGAGGCTTTGTTACGGCTGAAAAATCCAATTAAGTTATTTCATAATAATTGGCAGACACCCTGTATTTTTACGGAAAGCCAAACTTCAACGGCCTACGTGCCGGCCGCCATATTTCATAATGTTTTCCAATATTTCATCAGAAAAGACCATACGTTGTTATTTAGACCTACTGTATATCTCCATTTCACTCTGTCGCCCGGCTAAAACCGATTTCATTTGTAGCGATAGTGGAAGGGTACGTCGTGCTCGTCTGGCGGTCATTCTTTCAACAGCGCTCGAGCCGTGCGTTTCGTTTATTTGTGTCTTCAATCTTTGTGTTTCTTTCATGGAATTTGTGATTGAAACCTGAAACGGATTTTCTCCGAGATTTGCTAAAGCACGCCGAGTGACTTACAAGCTCGTTAAACAGCTTTCCGAAGGTCTGCCTTTGTGAAAAGGAACAGATATGTTTTGCTGGCCATTTTGTGCAATTGATCCCCGTGAGTAACGCATGTCTCTCTCTTCCATTAGGCTTCGAGTTCTAGCTTCAAGTTCTAGCTTTTGGTGGTAGTTTTTACCTTGGATGAGAAAATCATCATTCCTTGGGTGGAGAGAAAAAGCCGGAATTGGAGTTTGAAACGTATAAAAGCTCTGGCATTCCGGTCCACCCTTCGTTCCTGAAAGTGGATTCGACTGACCTGCAGAAACGACGCCGTTTGATGACGCAACATCTACATCGAAATGCGTCATCGACTGACTGCACTTACCGTCGTTGGAGGGCGCCCCGTCACTGTTGACAGCTGACTGTCATTACGCCGTATCCTGATTACAAGGTCGGAATTACTCTAATTATTTTTTTTAATTGCCCTTTTGGGTTGATTCACCTTCCACGGCGTTGTAATTTTTATTCTCATTTAGTTGTTGATCAAGTAAATTTCTTTAATCACTTTAAACGTTAATTGTAAACGAAGAACAGATCTGTTAGTCGGAAAAATTCTAACTTGTCAGATTATTTATTTACTTGCGTGTTCGTATCACTAAACCCCGTCTGGGTCATATTTAACTTTGTAAATTGAACACCTGTTTATTAAAACCAAAGGATTATCCATGATATTAGTGACTATTTAAATTTTGAACAATTATTGTCGAAAAGAAGCCTCGAGTCACTATAAATTCTAGGTTAAATTTCCAAATCTGTTTATTAATCAATCATTAATCAATCATTAATAAACAGGTGTTCAATTTATAAAGTTAAATATGACCCAGACGGGGTTCAGTGATACGAACAAATTCCATTATCAAAACTAATTAAGTCGAATCCGCAAGCGTAGCCATTTCTAAACACTGTTTCTAAACTAATTAGTTTTGATAATGGAATTTGTTCCGAAACATGTCAACTAGTCAACTTTAGTCAACTTTGTCAATGCGATGATTGATTAATAAACAGATTTGGAAATTTAACCTAGAATTTATAGTGACTCGAGGCTTCTTTTCGACAATAATTGTTCAAAACCTGTTTATTAGTTTTACCAAATCTTTGAGCATTTTAAATAAAAACAAGTGTGCTCAGCTGTGCTTTTTATTTTATTCACTTTGCCCACCTTTTGCTTTGGGGTTACATCGAACCTACCTTCTCTTAGCCGAGCGGTGCTGGAGAAACGTCAGTCCCTCGCACAATTTGCTGGTCTCTAGGTAGGGTCAATAAAATAAATTATAAACACAACAATATGTATTTTGTATATTTACACGTTAGAAGGAAGTTGTATGTTACAGTTTAAATTTTCGTTAAGTGTAACAGTCCGTTAGAATCTAGAATGTTCCAAGGTGGCCGTGGAAACCGTGGTCCTATTGTATGACGTTGCAGATCCTTCTCGGTTCGATCGTACCGATTTTTCAAGAAAGTCGGTGGTTGGCCAGTTTGGGGCATGTAACTTTCCTCCAGGCTTAGTTTTCTCGTTGCGCGCAAGTCTGAGTTAGTATTTCGTTAGACGCGCTGGAGTGCAGTTGATTTATTTTTGACCTGAAGCCATTTTGTGGCCGTTCTCTTAAGTGTGGGTACTTATGAAGCGAAACGAACAAAGATCTGATCCGTGATTTGAAAGGAAGCACTCCACGTGAAATACAAGTATATTATTCTGCTTTTCAAAGCCTGATTTCGACATTTAAATCAAGTATGCAAGCGAATTCTGTGTGCAGTTTAGGTTGTAACGTTTGTTTTTCTTTCCATCTGTGGTTCTATTTGGGGCCAGTCTTCGCTGATATATTTTGCTGCAGCAGTAGAAGACGCTTGTCGCATCTGTAAGGTACACAAGAGGGAAACACCACACTGAGACGTGTAATGACTTACTGACGTCGCTCCTTTTCTTTTAATAGAGGTTTGGAGAATCTTCAGAAGACATCATCAACGGAATCCAGTATCAGATGTGTTGGATTCGCCCTGTCTTTATGGCCTATCTCTTAGGTCCTCGACAAGAGCGCCTACCAACTAAACTCCTTATCCTCTTTTGCAGCTACTAAATTCTGGTATTTGCCGTGAAGCATTCCGTCAGAAACTTCATACTGTCAGGTCTTAATCGTTTCAGTCTCATGTATTTGTATGTCTCAGTCTTTCCATTTGTACTTCATCATTTACCTTTTACTGCATGATCTCTCTCAGCAGTTGGTTACATGGTTCCAATGTTCCTCGTTCTTTAGCATGATTTCGGCTATATTTGCAGAAATAATTGTGCCGCAGTTTCTGTTCGCCTTTTCTCTGATGTGGCTCCATTTCACACAGCCGAAGACTGTATGCTCCACCTTATCTACTTCTTGGCAGTAGCAGCATGTGTCAATCTCCAGTTTGCCGATTCGGTGTAGATATCTGGCGAATACCCCGTGCCCGTCATGGCTTGAGTTACGTAGTAGTCTACTTCGCCGAACTTTCTATTGCACCATTTGTCTAGATTTTTGATAAAAGTTTTGGTCCAGCCACGATAAGTGCCCCTCATATGAGTTGCCACTTTTCTATGAGGGTTTCTCGAGTCTCATCAGTATCTACGGTAGGTATGTTTGTCTACTTTCCTCTGCCTTCAGCTTGATTGGTGGTATGGCTGCTATCGCGAGTATGGCGTCAGTAGCGACAGTTCTGTAGGCGGAGGTGACTCTGATAGCCGTTTCCCTGTTTATGGACTCGAGAAGTCTCTCGTAGTGTTTGTATTTTAACGCTGAAAGCAATACCTGCGCCGCGTAAAGGATGGTCGAAGTGACGACCCCTGCTAGAACTTTCCTCTTTTTAGATCGAGGACCTCCGATGTTTGGCATGACCCTGGAGAGTGCCATTAAAGTCGTACTAGCTTTCTCGCATGTTCTCTTAACGTGGGTGGTTATTCTGAGCTCTCTATCGAGGTATAAGCCCACGCCCAGATACTTTATTTCGGGTTTGTTAGCTACTGTAATAGTCCATTCGTTAGCGACCGGAGTCTCTTCGGTCCTGCCAAAATGATCATTTCTGTTTTAGTGCTGGCTAATTCTAAAGCTCTTGGTCTTGGACATGGCGTATTTCGCTTTTTCCTCTAATAGTGTAGGAGTTTTGGCAGTGATTATAATCGCCAAATCGTCTGCGTAGGCAATGGGAGTATTGGCCAATGGCCCATTTGTACCTGCAGGAGGTTATTGTACAGGACGGTCCACAGGGTCGGCCCTAAGACGGAGTCCTGCGGGACGCCGCACGTCATAGTTTTCTTTGCACGTGAGTAATTATAGTCCTCTCGTCCATGTAGGATTGAAGGATTAGGTAGCTACTGTCTCTCGCCTCGTTGAGAACCTCCGCAATTTTCGGCCAAGAGGCCGAGTTGAAGGCATTTTTTACGTCTAACGCGAGCATTAGGCAGAAGTGTCTGTTTTTCCGTGCAGCTTTTTGTTTCCATGGTGATGTTATATGCTTTGGTTAGAGCGTGTGTTGTCGACCTTCCCGTCCTAAAGCCGTTTTGGTGGTCACGCAAGCAGTTTTACCGTCTAATTTCTCCATCAACCGCAGCTTGACGAGCGATTCCAAAAGTTTGGACGCTACGTCTAGGAGGCAGATGGGTCTGTACGCCGGTTCATCCTCCGGAGTTTTCTTAGTCTTTTCCAGCAACACTAGCGGTGCATTCTTCCAGATCTTCGGGAGATACCCTCAATCAAGCAACCATTCATCACCTGTAGGAACTCTGTTTTGTTTGCCCTTGCAGCAGCCTTAACTACTTCCGGTGGTATATTGTGGTATATTCAGCTGCTGAAAACGGTGTGATGCTTTCCGCGTCGATTTCCAGTTCAGACCATGTCACGGTTTGCTTCGTAGGAAACAGCCGCTTCACTTGTTTGGCCAGTTGTATGCCCTCCAGTTTAACTGGGAGTCTCAGCCTCAATTTTTTCGTTACAATTTGGTAGCCCTATCCCCAAGCGTCGTTGTCCAGTTCTTTACACAGTTCTGACCACATTATCGCCTTTTGCTTCTTTATGGACTTCTTAAGGTCTTTCTTTGAGTTCTTGCATTTTTTGTTTGCCATTTGCTCGTGTTAAGGCCCTTCTGTTTTTTGTCCGCTATCGTTTCGATCCACCAGTAGACTGGTCGACGTCGATGCGAACATGTCCTGATGGTCAGATGTTTATTGCACAGCCGGGTAAGGCTCGTAATGAGGTCAGTCGGAGTGTAAGCACGTTGTAGTTATCAACTTTCCCTTTGAGGCGTACCATTCAGGGTTTCCTGCGACATTTCTCGTTGTTTTTTCTAGCGTATATGTGATGGCTCAAGCTATCGAGGTCTTGTTCGACTCTTCAGTTTGTTACCTTATTTGATAGTGCTGCAGTAGACATTGTAACGTCTATGATGGAGCTGCCCAAGGTGCTACAAAAAGTAGGGATACACCCCGTATTTAGGACAGTTAGATTTACTAGCTCCATCCACTCCATCCATGCCGTGATTGCTTCCAAAGACTGTTACGGTTGAAAAATTCATTTAGGATATTCATAATATTTTTTCGAACACCCTGTATTAGCGTGGGAATCTAACGGCCAGACTTGGCCTACGTGCCAGTCGTCATATTCCGCAATGCTTCATAACTAAATCATACGTTGCTATTTAGACCTACAGTATATCTCCGTTTCACTCTTTCGCCCGACAAAAACTAATTTCATCCGTAACGACTTCTGTCTTCAGCGCATGTGGAAGGGTACGGCGCGCTCGTATGGCGGTCTTTCGATAGCGCTCGTCGCGTGCTGGCCGATTATTTGTGTTTTCAATCTTTGTGTTTCTTCACGGGATTTTGTGGTTGAAACTTGAAACGGATTTTCTCCGAGATTTGCTAAAGCACACCGAGTGACCTACAAGCTGTTTAGACAGCTTATCGAAGCCCTGCTCCTGAGAAAAAGAACAGGTACGTTTTGTTGGCCACTTTGTGTCCATGCTGGAGAGTAACCCGGCTTCCCCCGTCTGTGAAAGTGGACCTGGCTGGACCTGCAAGACGACGCCATTTGGTGACGTAATACCTGTGACGAAATACGTCATTGACTGCAGTTACCTCCGTTGGAGGGCGCTCTCTCCCGACTGACAGCTGTTGAGCGGTCTGTCGATACGCCGGATCCTGGTTTATACAAGGTCGGAAGTACTTTAATTATTTCTTAAATTACTTAAGTTACCGGGGCGTTGTTATTTGTTTTGCTCTTTCATTTGATAATCGAGTGAATTTCATTAATCGCCTTAAGCGGTAGTTGTGACCGAAGAACAGATCTGTTGATCGGATTAAATTTAACGTGTTGTCTACTTAATTACAATTCGTATTTGTTTTGTTGGATCCCCTTCAGGGTTGAGCTCCTAGATTTGTAATTCATTTTCTTTCTTTCATATTTAATTTTTGAGCTTTTTTAAATAAAAGCAAGTGTGCTCAGCTGGTGCTTTTTATTTTATTTACTTTGCCCACCTTTTGCTTGGGGTCTCGTCGAACCTCCCTTCTCCAAGAGCCTAGCCGAGCGATGCTGGAGAAACATCAGTACCTCGCACAATTTGCTGGCCTCCAGGTAGGTAACAAGATCTGCGACATTGCTGTTATGAGACTTTCTTTGGATTGGCTCCTTATGTTCCTTTCCAAGCCGCTCAGGAGGATTTCGAATTCTTCGGCAGGTCTGTTTGGGGAGAAGTAGCACGAGTATACTACCAGTGCCTCGAACTCAATTCTCACGAATCCCTTTCCTCTGTGTAGTCCTAATACAGGGATTCCATTTCTGACACCGATGAAGGAGTCAAAGATTTTGTCGCAAAAATACTTTTGAACATACTTTTGTTTTCTTATCCGATCACGATGTCTATGCACTTTTCATATAAGTTTTGTGCTATCAAGTCGTGAGCTGCAGCATGTCGATCTAAGTTTAGTTGCAAGAATTTTATCGGCTTAGAAGGTTTAAATGTTTTGGGCTCCATTTTGATTTTGAGTTGGGGCCTTGGTGGCCGTCGGTGTTGTTCGGGGGCCTTGCTATCGGGGGCCTTGTAAATGAAGTTTTGGAACTCGTGTTGTTGTTTCTTTCTCCAGCTTTGCAAAATTTAATTTCGCGGAAAGTCAGTCGCATCGGTAAGGTCCGCCTTGGTCGTTCAGGTTTGCTTTGACCAACCGACAACACAAGAGGGAGACACCACACTGAGACGTGTAATGACGTACTGACGTCGCTCTTAATCCTTGGTAACCGAACGTCTTCGTCCGGGCTAATGCAGCCAATGTGATTAGATAACACAAGGTTGGATCTTTTGATTTATTTTGTACGAATTTGCAAATCTTTACGATAATTTTATCGTGGCGCAACCAAACACCGTTTATGCGTGTAAGTAGGATTATTTCATTTTGCTATTTATTTTATTTGTTATGTAAACGAAAAGCGGATCCGCGCCTCGTGTTTTGACAATTCTTGTCGTCTGAGCTTTAGCATTTTGCGTTGTATATTTAATCAGTTGATTTTGTGCTTTAGTACTTCAGATTGCAATTTCTTTTTTGTTTCTTTTTAAAATTTGTTACGTTTTAAATTTGCCGCCAAAACATCATGGCGATACGGCACCATTCAACTGCATTTTAGCACAGTTGGCTACACTGTTCCCCCTCATTTACATCGCTATAGGGGAAACCTGCGTGATGCGAACGCTCAACATCCATAGGCTATGAAGGCACCATGTTAGCATTGGTTATCGTCCGTAATTTTCGCGCGTCTTAGCGACCTTCTCCATCTTCAATCTCGTCGCGTTCTTTCTTGTTCGGATCGTGGTACCAGATAGACGTGTTTTATGTGCATTGTAAATTATCGGAATTCTTGCTTCTTGGGAGAAGTAATTCACTAGCGGCCGTGCCGGAAGATTTGGTGACACCACCGAACATCCTTGGGGATAGTTTTTAACCCCCATACCAAGCCTGGGACCCCAGTTTTCTCAGGGAAAATATGACGACGTACGCCGACGAACAAGCTAACATGGCCGCTAACAAAAATCGTTTCTTCTATGTAGGCTTTTGTTTGAAGTTCTATTCGAGACTTTCAGCGGGACTTTTAGTCGGTGATTTAGCCGAAGTCTTAACGGAGTTTTATTAGAGCGTTGCCGTGCCCGTTGGAAACGGCCTTTGATCAAACCATCCTGGCGTTTCTCGAGTAGCCATTTTGGACGTTGTTATATCGACTCCTTGTGAGACCATTTTGGACTGTGTTATATCAACTCCTTGTGAGACCACTTTGGACGGTGTTTTACCGACAGCGGACGTGACCTCCAGGTAGCGCCATAATCTGTGTTGACACTTCATGTGAAGCTTTAATTTTAACCGAAGAGGTTAAGGTATTTATTTATTTTTATTTCCTTTTGGCAATTCGTGAATTAGTATTTGCATAAACAAAGAGAGCGAATCTCGACTGTTTAGGCGCTGCGGAGATAATTAGACGTAGTGGGTAATGTAAGATTTATCTACCGTTTGACGTGTACTTTAGTCATACTTGCATATCGGTCTAGGTTACTCTTTGTTATGCCAATCCTGTAATGTAGGGTATTGTCTCTTTCAACTAGTGTAACAGTTGGTCGTGTAATTAAACGTTCATGATTTATGTTGTGTGTTTTGTTTAAACTTTAACGCACCAGTGAGTGAAGTCTCGCCTCTGTTTGCTTTTGATTTATGTCTGCCCGATTTGGTCGATTGGAGACGTCGACTGGTCGATTACGTTTTGGCTGTAGAGAACAGTCTTCTGGCGCCCTTTAATAATTTTTACCAGCTTAATTAACCCGCCCCATTCTTTACTGTTGCTAGTCCGGGGAACGGCTGATACGTTTAGTCAGCAGAAGCTTGTCATCTGTCAATGGTAAGTGAGAGGCAAGTAAATTAAATTATAAATTTGGTGACAAATTAAAGATAAATGTGCAATAACTGGTGACTATTATTTATTTTTATTTATTGCTCTTTTACTTTGGGGTTACGTATGACCTCACCCGTCCCATTGAGTTAGCCAGCAATTGGGACGATCTTTGTTTGCCCTCCCATAATTTGCAGCCTTCAGATAGGTAGCATGTGACCAGTTGATTTTATGTAAGTATTTCAGCTTTAGGGGCTTACGGTGCTAAAAATACTCTAAATTGATTTAACCTTTGGTTACACTCTCTTGATGATGTCGAAAAAGACTGAAACGCGCACAGGCAACGATCGGAATGTCTTTCTTAATTTATAACAGGAATTAACCCAACTGAGTCCTAATTCAAATGATTGCCTATAACTCGAAGTTAATTAAGTCAATTAAATTTTCTAAATTGAGCTTCGCTTCCGGATTCACTCCCCGGAAATTTATCTGCCCGACGTCTCGATGCGCCTTGCACCTAATGCAATCGCACAAGAAACGGAGAAGTATCCGCTTCTTCCTGAGAAGTAGCAGCGTTTGTGATTTTTTTTTTCGTGGAAACGCGAGCTTTTTCGAACGTGAAATTTACGGCGCGCAAATCGCTCCGAGTTAAAATGTACTTCTTCAGCGACGACCTACTTGGAGGAATATGTTCTTGGTGAATGCTGCTCACAACCTGTGAAAAATGCGCAGCCATTCGTTATCATGTTTTCGTGCGTGGCGCTGCTGATGCCATATGCGAGCCATATTTTTCGCCCACGGGATGTTTTTGACAGTACGAGTCGCCGACGGGGGATTCTTGGGCTTTTTAAACGGTTTAGGGGGAGGTTTAATTCCATCAAATTCTACTCTGACTGGCACTAACTCCGATGCAAAATGAGAATACTTACGAATTCGTTTTGTTTCTGCCAATTTTGAAACAAACCAAACCATACAAAGAGGAAGACTTGCCAATAGAGGACATAGACTTCGTACTAGATGGCTCTATAGATGTTCACTTTATAGTAATAGATGTCGCCGTCACAATCATTAGAGCATTATTCTATACAATTTTATCAATGGAATATCATAGTATGCCACTTTGCACAAACGGTTCCCTCACTCCAATACGTTTTATGTACTTTCACTTACCAAAATTTTTATATTGCAACAAACGAAACACGTTGGGATGTTTCTTATTAATTTAAGACTATCGCGTTCGTGGGCGCATGTGAGTACGAGCGGTATAAATAAATTATAAACACTGCAATAGAAGAAGGAAGTTGTGATCAGTTGATTTTATATAATTAAGCTTTAGGAACGCAAGGAGCTGTGGTTGAGAAACAATGTCCTAAATTAAATTAATTTGACCTTTGGCTACATTGTCCTAATGATGTCTAAAAAGATTAAAACGCACACAGACAGCGATCGCAATCTCTTTCTTAATTTATACTGGGAATTAACCCAACTGAGACCTAATTCACATGACTGCCTGTAACTCCAAGTTTACTTTAAACCCCAACCTCTTTAAATGCAATTAAATTTTCTAAATTTAGCTTCCGGATTCAGTCCCCGGAAATTTATCTGCAGCGACGTCTCGATGCGCCCTGCACCTAATGCAATCGCACAAGAAACGGGGAAAAATCCGCTTTTTCCTCAGAAGTAGCAGCGTTTGTGAAAGATACCCGAATTTCTTTTCGTGGAAACGCGAGATTTTTGGAACGTGAAATTTACTGCGCGCAAATCGCTCCGAGTTAATGTACTTCTTCGGCGACAACCTACTCGGAGGAATACGTTCTTGGCTACTTGTGAAAAATGCGCCGTCGTTCGTTATCGTGAAGATAACTGAAGAAATGAAAAATTGAAAACCTGATTTATCGGTAGAAAATAAATTCGAAATGTATAATCGCAACCAATTTGAATACAAAGTTGAGAAGGATAATTAAATAATTTCTTAGAATCATTCCCTCCAAAGTCGTTGTTGTTGCAATAAGTTGCATGATCGCAATTTGAAGGTTGACCGTTGACTAAAACATAAAAGATTACGTTTTTGTAACCCCTACATGTTTCAAATTAGAATGGTTCACAAAATTGTCAAAATAAAATCCGGCAAATAATTATTGTAAACGTAAATTCGAAGCGGGGCCGATGACCAATATATCAGTTACGTCCCGATAAAGTTACTCCAGCCAATTTCTAAACTTACAGCGGTAGTAAAACGGACGTAAAGCCAGTGAAAGAAAACGCACTGAATTATGTAACTTTATCGCCTATAAAATCGCGCGAGCACTAAAGCGATTTTATGTGAATTTCTTTTTCATCGAGTTCACGATCGACGAGCATATTCGAGTGCAGCGAAAATACGTACGTACACCGACGAACAAAAATAATGTTTCAGATTAACGGACACATCGGAGTTCTAAAAAGAGCCCCGGTCTCTTCATTTTCTCCCCGAAAATCTAATAATCTCTTTGTTCAATGAAAGCTGCTCGAAGGCTTAAATCCGATTAACAGTGGCTTTCAACTTCCACACGGGAGCCGAGTTATTTTCGCCGGCCAAATCCCGTCACGTATCCCGTCCATTCATTACCAGGAATAGCCATTTTTACGTCCATCCCGGTAATCTCGTTTGAAGACCCCGGCGCGGCGTCCTGTCCAGACGCGTAAAAAAAAGGATTTCAAAATATTGACCGCGAACTCGTGTGAAATTCGTTAGACGACTATTTTTGCTCTCATCGCCTCTGAAGTCGTTGAAGGTGGGATCTCGTAAAATCAATCTTTTTAATGTTACATGTTTTCATTCATACATCGGCAATGAATTTAACTATAGTCCAAAGGAAAATATTAATACATAAATATGCCATCTGGAGACTTCCATCGGGAGGGAGATTTATACACATAAGATTTGTATCTAATCTGTTAAAATTTAATCTAATGTGAAAAGCATGTCTGATATTTTTGTATATGACTTTGGAGGTATAATACGTGCATGTTCCAAACCGTCACTTCATGTCGTTACTCTCTCTATAAAGGACTAATCTGTATATTAGGGAAGACATCAGTACCCGGGTACTCAAATACTACCCATATAATTGTACCCAGGTATATCGGGTACCCGAGTACTACCTGTATGATTATCACCCGGATATCATTTCTTCATCCTGCTACCCGTAATTACCCATGTAATTGTCAGCACAGAATCTCGGAAAAACATATATCTATCTGTTATTACATGATAAAAACTTGATTATTCTTAACATTCGGACACTCATGTAAAATTCGTGAATCTGTTTAAGTTGAAATATCGAAACTTATAAGAATACCCGATCTTACACGGGTATTCGAACTTATACTGGTACCGTATAAATTCGAGTACCCGGATTAGATCCGGACTTTAGTTTTGTATGGGTACCCGAGCTCATATGATTACCCAAGCAGGATACGGGTACCCGGGTAGCTCAAACATACGGGTGTATCTTCCCTAGTACCTATGTACGTTTTATTATCGCTGAAGTTTCAAGTAATCCAATTAAAGTTATTCCCAAGGATTTAAAACCAATGTCTTAGCCTTTGGCCAGATCAAATCCCAGCGGAAGTGGTTAAAGCTGCAGCCTCCGGCAATGCCGAAGCCTTTCTGGAGGTCATGAACGGATGTCTAAACGAAGGAAACTTCCCGTAAATCTGGAAGGTAGCAAGACTTGTTTTCATTAAGAAGAGTACATACAGGCCGATATGTCTGGTTGACGTTGTTGGTAAACGCCTGGAAATGCTTATTAAAACAAGACTGGTGGAAGATCTGGAGGAGAAGGAAGTGCTGCATACGAACCACTTCGGATTCAGGCCGGGCAGATCGACACTGAAAGCTCTAGGAAAAGTCGTGGATTTTAAGGAGGAAATCAACAAGCTTGCGGCTAAAAATCGACACCATTATGTCATGATAGCTTTGGATGTACAGAACGCCTTGTCGCGCACACTCTCACCAAATTATAACGAACCCTAAATTTAAACCGAAATCCAAAACAAACCACGAGGCGCAAACGGGCAGTTCGCAACGAATCCCGCAGTCGAGTGTGTACGGCAGGTTACCTGATGGCGAAAAATAAAAAATAAAAACCGAAACGGATACAAACGAACCTACCTGGATCGCCCGTTGGTTGGGCTGTTGCTGCAACCGAAATCCCGTGTCAGTGGAAAAGGCCGTGGGCAAACAGTTTCGCACAGTAGTTCGAAAAGGGGCGCCACCTGTTGAAGATCGCAAAAACTACCTCCAACAGGAGAGGAATTCCCACTCACCAGTCGGTTCAGTTCCGATATGATCCATCCCGAAGGGGAACAGTAAAGGGGATAAAATTCGCAAGATATAGAAATTGAACAAAAAGACGAACGCCGCGTTAAATAGGCTTTAATGAGAGTTAAACCGTCAAAGGGGTTCGTCGAGCAAAATGCCACAAACAAAAAAAGATTCCGCATTAAACTCTCATTACAAAAAAATTATGTAATACTCCTAGTACGTAACAACAAAAAAAAAAGAACAACAAACACGCGAAACGCGCAAAGAAACTATGTCGTCCGTTAGGGATCCCACACGTCCGTTTACAGAACAGAACTGAAAAGCAGTCGTAAAACGTATTAAAGAAATTAAACTACGATAATTAATTGTAAACAGCGAAAAAGAACACGCCTAAAACTAGGCGCCAAAACAAATCCGGTAATAAATTGCCACTGCACATGCGGCGACCGTACAAATATGACAAAAATTAAAACACGTCGGTCATCCCACAAAAGGTGCAAGATCGAACAAAACCTCGGACAAAACAAAATAGTGTCTATACGCCTCATAACGTGTCCAAGCACGTAGTGGAAAACCAAATCAAAGTATTCAATGGGATTGCACTCCGACCTGTAAATTTCTGATTGATAATAAAGAACAATATTCAAATTCAAAGACGTTGCGAAATGTACTTTGTTGTTGCACGGCGAAGGTCAAGAAATTTTTTGCTGAAGGTTGAGAAACCTGGAAGCATTTATTTGTTTGCATTAGGTATGTTTGCACAATTAAATCCCAGAAAGTATCCGAATGAAAAGCAATAAAATCGTTCAAATTTGACCCTTGTGGTAAACTTCCACAGTGCCAGGCGGCCAGTCATCCGAATACTTTTAAGCACCAGTATACACCAATGCATACTGTTTGTGAAGGACCAGTAATTTTATAGTTGCCTTGCGTTAATGGCCGTATTCACCATTCACAAATTAACAGTCACCGATTTGCCATCGCTACTGATGTTAAATCTTCATTTGCTTTATTCACTGTAAATTTAATTTACGAAGTTAATTTAACTATATTTGTTACGACGATGTTGTGGTGAATAATGGTCAGTGCTGCCGCGGCTGATTTTCAAAACGTATTGAATCTTGGACAGAAAATGTACTGAATTCATAAATAATGTATTGAATGGCGGGAAATTTAAAAATCAAAACATTTAACCAGTTTAAAGGATGAGCTTTTTGCAACAGTATGAGTCGATGGTAGTGAAATGATACAATTTTTTATTTAATATAAAATAATAACAATTTAGTCAACTGCTACTAGAGGCATCAGACGAAATTTTAATTTAAAAGAAGTTACCTGCAAAATTTATTTCATTCACCGTCATTCTATAATAAATTTTCATTCATTATATTAAAATTTCGTACCGAAACATGGTGCTTTTGCAAATTATGTAGTACTGACATACTGAATTAGGTTACTGTGTACTGAATTCAGTACAATTGTACTGAAACTGATCCGCACTGATAATGGTGCTTATAACAACGCATGTGAAATTCTATTGGAAACAAGCAAATCGTCGGCTACACAAGCAAATCGCGTAAAATCCGAAATGACAAATTTTTGAACAGGAGAGACGAACACATACCTTTTAAATACGATCTTCCGTTACAAATGCAACCTGCAAAATAATTATATGTTTTATACTTTTCACTTATATAATTCCTTAACCAGCAAAAGATACTCAAATCAACGATGAAATTATTTAAACGCGAAATACGTAATTTGCCGTCTATTTTAATCTGGAGATACGTGGCTTTATTTTTAACGCGCCAGTCCAAGAAGTCAAACATGACTCAAAATGAACATTTTATTAGAATCGCGAAAGTTTAAACCAGCAAATGGTCAGATCTATTCATGTGGAATATCATTGTAAACAAAGAATGGTAGACTGAGAGACTTTCCTGTAAACACTGAAGATGGTTGAATTTTTCTGGCGGAATAATGGTATATACAGCAGGTAAATCATTAAATTGACTCAATGGCAAACATTAAATCGTTGATTCAATTTGTTCCAGTCCTCGGTGTGGCGCAGAGCTATAATGAATTTCACCTTCTTCTGTATACTTTAATGCTTTTATATCAGTAACAGTGGCATCACCAGTTGTCCTGCCTGGTCTGATACTATTATAAAATTTTAAATTGTCAAATTTTTTAAAACATTGATGTCTTAAATACTCCACGTTGTACGGTTTAAATTTTCGGGCTGTTTTACACAAATATACTAAATCGCGCAACTAAAAAAAATTTTTTTTTGACAACATATTTTGTTCACTTCTGACGAAGCAGTCGAACGACTGCGAAACGTAAAGTGTATAGTTGCGCGATTTAGTGTCCGTTTAGAAGATTTTGTGATACAAATTTCATCGGACAAGAACCAACTGTAAATTTAAATTCTCAGTTTTGGCATGTGTTACATGCCAAGCTACGACATGAGTTTAAATTTTCATGGCCAACCTTTATGGCATTTAAAAAAAAATACACCGTATAACGAGATACTGGAGATGGACATGGATCGTGGAACCACCCTAATAGTCTGCGCACATGACCTCGCCGTAGTCATTAGTGCAGAGCCACCCGATATGTCCGATATGTTGGAACAAAAGGGCCTACAACTGGCCATAAAAAAGACGGAAATGGTCATTCTGGCCGGTAAGAAGAGCTTCAGGCAATTGACACTTGATGTGGAAGGCATACAGATCGCCAGCCAAGAGGAAATCAAATACCTAGAAGTATACATCGATAAGGGAGCCAGAATAGCCACGCATGTGAAAAAACATACGAAAAAGCATACAAGGCCTTGGTAAGACTAATGCCAAACGTGGGTGGTCCGCGGCCAAAAAAGAGGAGAATACTGTACTCAGTGGTCTCCTCGATCGTGATGTACGCAGTCCCAATACAAGGTATAAGCACTACGAGAACTGTTGGAAAAACTTAACAGAAAGGTCGCCATAAGGATAACATTCGCTTATAGGACGGTTCGGACCGACGCAATCCTGGCAACACCACCTATCACACTAAAGGCCGAAGAAAGAACAAGAATATACCGGCAGGGATACTAGGCGAAGGCCGAGGCCCGGAAGGAGATATATGAATAATGGCAACGCAGGTGGGACGCATGCACGTGTAGACCAAGGTCTTCATTAAAGACGTGAAGCATGGTGCACCAGAAAGAGAGGTGAGACAGACTACTACATGACCCAAGCTCTCACAGGACACGGGGTGTTCAGTAACTATCCCAAGGAAATCAAAAAGCTGGAGACCGCCCAGTGCTGGTTCTGCCCGTTATTACCCGGGTACATCGGGTACCCGAGTACTATCTGTGCGATTATTACCCGGGTATCATTTCTTTATCATGGTACCTGTTATTACCCGTGTAATTTGTCAGCATAGAATCTCGGAAAAACATATCTATCTGATATTACGCGATAAAACTTATTTTTAACATTCGGACACTCATGTAAAATTCGAATCTGGTTAAGTTGAAATGTCCAAACTAATAGGAATATCCGATCTTACACGGGGTGCTCGAACTTATACCCAAACTTACACGGGTACTCGAACATATACGGGTACCCGTATCAGATCCGGACTTTAGTTTTGTACGGGTATCCGAATTTATACGGGTATTTGAGCTCATATCATTACCCGAGCACGATACGACTCCAGGGGTAGTTTATTCGGGTACCGGGTAGCTCAAACATACGAGTATGTTTTCCCTACTGTATATACGAGGGGAGTATATATTTGACATGGACTTTTTAAATTTCTGATTGATAATAAAGAACAATATCCAAATTTGCTTCATAATAATCAAGACACTTATATAGTTGATAAATACCAAAGACGTTGTTTTGTTTCCACAAATATTGAAAATTGAATCAAACATGTTTGTCGGTGATGTCCTATCTAGTCCTGTTGCACCTTGAATTATTATTAAATTTTTGTGTGCTGAGGTTGAGAAACCTGGAACGAATTATTACCGTTGATAAATCTTGGGTGCACAATTAAATCCCAGAAAGCAAACAGGGTGGTATGAAATGGCACCACTCAAATTCTTCGCTGCCAAAGAAATTCAAAGCTGTACCGTCAACAAGCAACGGTATTTTGGGGTATTCACGGTCCAATTTTAACGTATTTCTTAATTGACCGTTCAGAGTTTAGGACTCTTACGGCCGTATTCACCATTCACAAATTAACAGTCAGTTTTCTAAGCTACCGTTAAAATTTAAATCTCCGTTAAGTCAAAAGTAAATTTAATTTAATTTAACTATATTTGTTGTGCTACACAAGTGTAATAACTCGTGTCTAAATAAAAACCTGGTCAAGTAGGCTACATTTAGTAATTCTGCTATGTAAATGCAAT
The DNA here is from genome assembly GCA_033060865.1 of Dorcus hopei. NCBI lineage: Eukaryota > Metazoa > Arthropoda > Insecta > Coleoptera > Lucanidae > Dorcus > Dorcus hopei. The sequence continues at coordinate 7,946,582 of CM065426.1, forward strand.
GGATAAATTCTCGATCACAACCCACTTGATCAGGTTTCTATTTAGACGCTCGTTACTTATAACCAGGGTTAGGAGGATGAGCTTCCGCTTGCAACAGTCCGCCTGGGTCGCCGCTTATACTGTGCATGTTTATGTACGATCATTGCGCTGGCTCATTTCACCTTAAGCGTCGGACGAAATTTTAATTTCCTTGCGTAAGAAATTGTTAAATTTAAAAAAATTTCGTATTCTAGAATTAAAAATTAAATAAATTAAATTAAACACTAAACATTTTTTGCTATTGCAAATTATGCATGCGATTATTTGCTATTCCCGTAACGAGTGCACTTAGATGTGACGCTCTTGCCAGCGCGAGCGGAATCCGATCCGCCTAACCGTGCTTATAACAAAGCGTTAAATTCTACTAACTGCCAAATAATGCTTAAAAGAGTGAGTTTGACAGACCATTAGCTCTTAACAGTGGTTGGTGAATACAGTTTTTATATTTAACAACAGCTTCACTGACCTTTAAACATGTAACTGAGGAATGGTGAATACGGCCATTAGTAGGTATGCAAAAAATGAGTAGCTAATAGAAACGGTGCAAAATTGGCTTTGCAGACAACCAAAAGAATTTTTTCTGTCGGTATTTGCAAGTTGTCTGACCGTTGAGATAAGTTTATAATAAAAGAAAGGACATCATTTTGAAAAATGAAATTTGTTTCATTAACTTTGTGTTATCGCTGTATAAGAAAGTCCAGGTCAAATCTATACTCCCCTCGTACTCCTAAATGTTATTTTATAATCCATAAAAAATCGGTCATGAAGCTTGAAACGCTTTAGTAAAGCAAATAGCAAATGCACCTAAATTTATTTGAAAGAACTTTAAACCTCAAGAACTTTGAATCTCATCCAGAGATGGCGTTCAAGGACGCCAGAAAACTAGTTGACTGTAATTCAAGCGAGAATACGCTGTGAAAGTAGAAGCCTCAACTACTAATCACAAGATGACGCTTTGCTAGAAATTGGCATGACTGCCAACTTGAGTAAAGGTACATTTACATTGACTTGCGTGCCGATACGAATTCGTAGACAAAAGTTTGACGTATTGCTGTGTTTTGGTGGTTTTTTGAATTTTCTACGTTTCTGGGAAATTTTCTAATTAAACTACTTGCGTGACTAGGTTGTCTGTTTTATTGATTGTTTGTACTCTTTCCTCGAGAGCTTGAGTTCTTTTCTTTTCTTATTTTTTCTTTTTACGGTTTGTTTTCTTCGCGTAATGAGTATCATTGATTTGTGTCGAAACGTCGAAGTAATTTCCTGCGTGTGCACAACAAGAAATTACTCCCTCCTTTGTTTGACACAAGCCAATATCCTCGTTTATGAGAAAGTCAAGCTCAATATTTGTTTAATCCGTTGTGAATTGTTTGTTTAAAATAATCAAGCGCTGATGACTTTACGCTCGAGCCAGACTTGATTATCAAAATTTAAAAGAAGTATTTAATTTACAATAATTTTTATTTTCTCCACTCTCCTAAATTCATAATAAACAAGATTCTGATCATTTTACGCCGGAGCTCGCGTACTTGTTCGAAGTTTTATCGAAGATTCCCTCAATTCATTCAGAATTTTTTAAATTTTTGCCCTCGCTTTTCCTTTTATGGCTTTCTTCCCTCATCATTTCGTCACCTGCGCATGTCAGACTTGGCGCTTTACAACGAAAATCATCGAACGGTGCCAATTTGCAAAAGTACATTTTATAAACAAATTTTAGGTTACATGCCTGTTTCAAATTTAAGTTGGCACCATGCGCCTTCGACTTGGTTTCTATAAATAAGTGCTTCAAAATTTATTTCAAAGTTTGGAAACCAATTTTTACTTTTAGGATTTAAAAGTAAGTATTATTTGAAACACCTCTTTAACACAAATGAAATGTTTATGACTCTTCGCCCGTCGACATCGCGTCGTCTTGATACACCAGTCTTCTTTTCTTAGCGGACTTTTTTTCCTAGACCGGCCAGTATCTTGCAGTAAGTGGTGCATTTGGCCCCTTGGCCCCCAGCAAGATTTCGTCCACCCATTGGATTTCAAGTCTGCTGGTTCCGTGAGGTTTGCCGTTGCTTTTGAAGCAAATAATTGAATTTGTTGACGTTTTACGAAATAGGCCCAGTTGTACAAAGAAAGTTTAAACTGACGTTCCACTGAACCAGGTTCAAAGTGAACAAAATCGCATCAAATTTTATTTATGAATGCATTAATTGCCATATGTCCTTAAGATCCTATGCGTATTTGTTTACTTTGAACCTGGTTCAGTTAAACTCGAGTTTAAATCGCCTTTGTACAACTGGCTCATAATCTGTTAACTATGGCAGTTGTTTGCTGTCTGCAAGACGCCCAATAAGAGAGAACCAGATACACCGTTTTAATGACGTCATTATGATAATATGCATTTGCGTGGCCTCCATTTTTTCCTTTTTTAAACAAAGATCTCTTTAATTCTCTTTCGCTCTCTCTCTCTTTCTCTCTGAACTTTTCAAAGTGAAACGTCTCTTTGATTAAAAATTGAAGGTACTGGATTTAAAACAAGGATAATGCTGCGAAAGTAGAGGTTTCAGCTTGGTTAATAGATAGCGTTCTCTTACGTCTTCGAAAATAAATATTTTCAAAGCTTGACGATCGTATGTGCAAAACGTAAAAATTGAAGCTGAAATTAAGAACAATATTTCAGTTTATTCTTGAATGCAAAAAAGAGAATATTTTGTTGAAAAGGTTTCGGATTCACACCGACTTCTTCAAACTGGGAAAAGAAGATTATCGAAGCAGAAACAACAACTAGTAAGTCGGTCGTAGCTGATATCGATATTAAATAACAAGTAACCGAACGCGTCCCTCCGCCCACACAAGCTTGGGAATCGTAATGATGTCTAAAAAAAGTTTAAGGATCACTGGATTTAGGAAAAAAAAAGTTCGAGGATCACTGGATATGAAAGTCGAATTACGTGTGTCTTTGCATGAAATCCACAAACACGTCACTTCAAAATAAGCTCTACAACAGAGCTTGGGAATTGCAATGTTGTCAAAAAGAAATAAAAAAATTGAAGATTACTGAATTAAAACGAGAACAGGAAAGCGGAATTCTTTTCCTCTTGGTTTTACAAAACGTATTATGTCTCTCAAAGAGTTTATAAAGTTTGCGGATTGAGATGGTGTCAAAAATAAAACAAAACGTTTGAGGACCACTGGATCTAAAACAAGGTTATGAAAGGGGAATTGCGTTTGTTTCTGGATTTTACAAGCAAAACCTAGGCAGGAACTGCGAAAAACACTGGATTTAAAGCGAGGATATACAAGTGGAATTGTGTTTGTCTGTGAATGTTATTACACAGATATACAAACTTATACAAAGTTTGGGGATTGTACTAACATGGAGAAGAAAAAGCTGGAGGATTATTGGATTTAAAACGAAGATATGAGGGCAAAATTTGATTGTCCCTGGGTTTCATGAAATAATAAATTTGTAAAGATCATATTGACAGTTTTGAAGTGATTTAATAACAGACTATTTGAAGTAAACTCAAACTTTATTAAACTCATTGTATCACAAGGATCAACACATGACAGTGTCTTCAAAGTACAAAAGTACAAGGTACAAGGTTTTGATATAGCAACTGATCGTTTTGTCATTTATGTAAATCAGAAATAAAATAGAATCCAAAATTGAACCCCGTGGAATACCAATTTTTTCTCAGCCATATAATGTCTAGTCGTCAATTCGAGTACAGTGCATTTTTCTACTACATGCCGATCGATCGATCGATAAGTCAAATAACTTTTATGCAGCTATCTCCTTCTAACTTTCGTGAAACAACCTTACGGCTTTTGTCATCTCACGTCATTTCGTCGTATATTTTCTTAACTCAGATTTATACAATCGGCGTATAGTAAAAAAAATGATCTGTGTATATACGCTGTTTTCTATTATCAAGGTACGATTTATTTAAATAGCAACTTAATCGCTGAAATTTAAAATTTAAGATTTATTTATTGACAAAGTATGATCGACACAATCGACTACACCGTCACATTGTCTTTTCTCTTGCCCGTCTATCAACTAAACTTAAGCCGGCTTTCACACCAAAGTAGCAAGCTGCATGCTGCTTGCATCCTGGGTGCACGCTGCATCCCACTAATTTTAGAACCTATGTAAACAATTGATAATATTCACACCGGTGTAATGTAGCATTCATGCGACCTGCCTTCTAATATGCCCTGCGCGGCACGCTACTTCTCAAAAGATGCAAGAAGCATGCAACTTGCTACTTTGGTGTGAAAGCCGACTAAGAATACATAGTATGTAGCCTGGAAGCTGAAGAGGCGACGAGAAATAAGAAAATACAGAAACGAAAGCGCAGGTCGTCTACTAAAATAAACTATCAAAGGAAATCGCAGTTTATGACTTCCTTTCATTTCTGACACGCTTAAGCTTTAAGCTTAATTCCGAGCCGAACTAAAAACGCTTTTATTGGACGTTCAAAGTTGTTCCGCATTCTTGAGAAACACTTTGTAATTGTGCAATGAAGTTATCTTTTTTTAAAAAAGACACTTTTACACATCCAGTTTGATTAGCCTATCAGTTGTTTAGTAACACGTAATCTAAGTGGAACGTCCCACTTGGTGATTAGTCTATCAGCAGTATCTATTAAGTATTCGTATTCGAACCCTCCCTCCTTCGTAATGTCAAATCTAAGTGATATTGTAGGCATATGAATCGTCCCATTGACCGATTAGTTTATCAAAATTTACCACGCCTCTGCATTACGTAATTGGACCTCTATCCTGTTACAATCGAATTCTATCATTGCCTGGTCGTTTATTCCTTTAACCAATCACCTTCATTAATCAAAGACAAAACCTCCCATTAATTAGGAAATTGTAAACTATTAAATATTTATTTTCTATCATTTATAATTTTTAACCGCATTCTTCTATTTTATCTATTAATTTACCAAATCTCCTCGGGTAGATCAAATTAAACAACCAATGAGAGGACTGTTCGGATCCTCCCTCTGATCGATCAGTCTATCAAATGATAACTCACACCCACTGGTTAGTTAGTTAGCCTATGAGATGATAGGCTACTCGGCCAATAAGAGGAGTTAGTGATTGGTTTATCCAATAAAACCCCTATTAAACACACTCACGTTTTATGATGTAAGTCTCTGTTCAAACATCCCGGGTATTGTTGATTGGTTAAACGATCACTAGAAGGACTGCTTGGATCCTCCTTCTGATCAACGCAAATGATAGTCCACATCCATCGCCTAAGACTAATCAACCAATAGAAAGAATTAGTGATTGATTATTCTATCCTATCCTCTGTTAAACTCATCCACATTTTATGTGGGCGAATTCAATTTCCCTTAATGAATGTATCATGTATCATACCCTTGGTTCATGTGTGGTGGTTGTTTATTGTTATTATTTGATCGAAACTTTAATTAAAAAATTAAGGGTCTCGCTGGGCCATCCCACTTCATTCTAGGTGATGATCCCCTCATTCCCATAGGTGGTGGAAGCCCCTCTCTATTCACATTTATGCCAGGGGGTATCGCCAGCATGCCAGGAAGTGACTGCATTACGGTTGGAGGTGGTTCACCTACCTGCGAAGGTTTTGGGTTCATTTGTGAAATGTAGAAATTATCTACGACTACCACATGTCATTATTTCTTATGACGATGGTCCTTCAACACCTATTTTTATAGAAGTTTACAAAATCTTCGAAGGAAACCTCAAAGTTGTGGCGCAATGCCAGGGGGTGTATTAGATTCATACCGATGACCACCAAGGCCAGGCCACCAAGTTCACGGCAACTCAACTCAGCCAGTCATTGGCACGGCTACCAACTAAACTGTATTCCTGCTGCGGCATCACCATCAGGTATTTCTTCAGCAGCGGTCCAGTCCCGTCATTTGGTGTTCTTCTCTCTCCTTTATGGTAAAGATTTCTTCGGCCATTTTGCAAACCGATGTCCAATTCTTAAGCATAAGTCCTACCGTGTTGTCTGGTGGTATCGGGCATCCAATTAGGTCAGTGACATTAATCCTGGATATTTCCCATCGAATACATTCGTAAAATGTACGTTTCGACCGGGCAATAACAATACTTTCGTAAAGGCGAGTTTATTTTCTTGATTCTGAATCTATATTGCTCAAAGGAGTAATTGGGTTAGGTGGTACGTCAGTTCACCATGCTGTCTCTATTACCAGATGTCCAAGTCAGTGATGATTATTTTTTGGTCCATTGAACTTTAGTCATTGCTACCCATCTGTTCTTCCATGTTCTTAGGGTCTCTTCTCTTAATCTGGTTTTGATTTCCTTGTTTGCGCCCATAGATTTACCTCTTTCTAATGCCAAGAAATCCATAGGTATTAAACGTGCTAGGACAAGGACTGTCACAGAACTCAAAATTCTATGTCTTCTCTCAGTGGCTCCAAAGATCCGTGGCAACGATCTTGTCAAGGCGGTGGCTGCAACCTGTGCTCTTCCAGTAGTACACTTAATGTATTCCCCAAAAGTCAAGTTTTTATCAAAATGGACCCGCTCTTAAGGCGGGTTTAGACTCTCAGATAATTCGTCCAAACCGGTTTGCGCAAGCTATAAACTGTCAATTTTTGTTTATACATTCAGTTAAGTTAGTGCAGTTCTAATTATCTGACGCTATAAAGTTTTCAAAAAATGGAAATTAATGATGATTATTATCCTCTGCTGCAGTGTGCAAAATTTTGAAGAGAAAATTGGAAAAAAGAAAAGAAAGTTATTCAAATATTGATTATTTTTAAGAGAAACGCAGTCTCATTTAATTTGCTAAAACGTCAAAATTGTCTGTCCAATTTATTTCAATCACTTTTACTGTCAGATATCTGTACCAACCTCGGTTAATTTTCAAGACGAAACAGATTTCATACAAGCCAAATTTTTGAACTGCACAAATTATCAATATCCGTTTATACTTACCAACTTATTTGCATAAACTGGCTTGCACAAGCCGATTTGTGTAAATTATCTGAGAGTGTAAATCCTTCTTTAGATACAATATCGATTTCTTGGAGTTTGAATTTCACGAGTCTTTGTTTCATTCGGACAGGGAGCATGGTCGCTTCTGTTTTCTCAGGCGCCAATTACAGTTGGTGCAGTTCAGTCCATACCGAGATCTGCTCTAGGGTATAGTTGCTCTAGGGTATAGTTGTATAGTCTGCTCTAGGGTATAGCTCGCCTTCCGTGCGTTCGGTGGTTATCACTGCTAGGTCGTCAGCAAAGGCCAAAAGTTCTACACCCTCAGATACATCTAAGTTCAGAATCCCGTCTTACAGCACATTCCAGAGGAGTGGTCCCAGTACAGAGCCTTGGGGAACTTCACGCCACATATCGATATTTACACCAGGCTCCACTTCTAGTGCCTCATCCTTTACATGCCTGAGGTATAGACTAATTTTTCTTCTAAGTAGTTCAACACCTCTAACAGGTCCTTGTAAGCAAGGATACTAAACTCTTTATAGGATGGCTCATTTCCAATGCTGCAATGTAAGCCCGTTCCCCTCCACACGTGACGTCACTAACGGGCCTGGCTTACTTAAATTTCCGATGGTGGCGTTTTACGTAAAACAAACATTGCTTGAAACCTGCACAACAGAGAGTTTCTAACTCTTAACAAATTATTTTCGTATTTCAAATTTCAGCAATTTCATAATTTCTTTCAAACACCGTTTGATTGTCACAGCTCACAGCACATTTATAAAACGTTGGTTCCATAAAATACCTGCAGATGTCGTGACCAAATTTTGAATTCGCCAGTTCTTAAATATATTTTTGTTTTCAAAATGTAAGTTTCTTTTTAAAATAAAATTTCATCTTTGCAATAAAAGCTGCAGTCTTGTTGAAACGATGGGAATGGAAAACAACTCTCATCGCGGCCTAATCGCGGCTTACAAGACCGCGCTCTGTAATCTGTCCTCGTATTCCCCTCGCATTCCTCGACGCGACGGTAGGAGTAGGCCGTTGGCTACGTCACGCGTCACGGCAGACGGATTTCAGAGATTGAGCCATCCTTATACAGTTAACCATCCTTGAGCAAGGAGTACTTACAAGTTTTCCTCGTCCGGTTACTTTGCCGGTTCCTATCTTTTTCATCTAGGCATACAAGGCTGTTGTTCACTATTTGGGATTGCCTCCATTTATTCTTTACTCTGTGTTACCCGTTAGTTAGACTTACGTAACAAATCACAGATGGCGATGTATATAAATTATACACTCCTGCTGAGTAATAATTAACGGGTGGGAGGATTTTATGTTATTGAAGGTTTTCGGTTAGCGAAATGCTTGCGAATTGCAATGTATCGAGTCGGTCAGAGACGTAAAAATTAGTCTTTAGCATGCGAGTAATGGAAATAGTGTTACGGAATTAATCGAAATAAGGGCCAGAGCTTAAATAAATTAAACAATAGCGAGTTATCACGCTAACTTACGCTAAACGTTAAGATCATGTAATCCAATGGAAAATGAAAGGGGGCCACGTAATTTTAACGTTAACCGTAAGTTAACGTGATGGTTGCGATAACTCGCCAATGATTACACTTACATGGTTTGGCAACCCCACACTACATCTTAACTACCAGAGCTTACAGCCTCTGGTAACAACTAACTTACGTTCTAATTTGAATCTCCCTGATTTGGAAAATGTGAGGTTTTTATTCAATTTGGAAATCGAACACTTCCGACTATTGACGTAGGAGAGAAGTACGTTTTTTATGTTTCAAAAAAGTTCGAATCTGTTGAAGGTTTTCGCCCATGTGCGTATGACTCACGCGTTGAAGCCGTGCATTGTTTATGTTTACGACGACACTCGGATGCATTTTTGCTTATCTTAACTTACGAAATGAATCTAATAATTTAATTTACATTCGCCTTGTCACAATAGTATGCACTTCTCTCACCGGGCGCAATTCAGTACGCCTCTGACCGATAACCTTGAAAAATACATTCCTTTCCGCTCTTTAGTAATAGTAGTATAAATTAACAGAGAAAAAGAACGAGGGGTGACAATTTTGAGTCTAAAAGCAAATTTTTGCGAGATACCGGTATGATGCGTTATGGTTATATGCGGTTACATTAATTTAACCCCCCCCACTACTAAGTTCTTGTGTTACCGCTTGATTCGAGAAAATGAAAAAAGTATGTATTGGTATGGTATATTTCAGGTGCGTGTAATAATTTGAAGTAGTTTATTTTAAAAATTGTGTCTATAATACATAAAATCACTTAAAAATGAACTATACCATAAGCAGCGGTTAAGTAAGTACATCAAAATGGAATTTTATTTTATTATAAGTTCTTTCGCGTAAAGAAAAACACATTTAATTATTCCCCACATGTTATTTTCACAAATAAAATGCATTGCCTTATTAAGAAAAAATATAGAGGTGAACGGTATCCCACTGTTCCTAACAACTAACCTCACTTTATACTCATACCGCAAGTAACACACCTCGCGACCTGTGTTACATTCGGTATGTTATTTGACGCTCAATAATGACGTCATCTGAGATTCCCCTATGATACCTTTTCTCGCAAAAATGGAGTGGTATGCTTATGAATACATACATAAAGATACCGGTATCTCGCAAAAATTTCCTTTAAATATGTCTTCTCACCTAAACTCAGATATTTTTTTTATCAAGGCAAACATAACATACAGGTTTTAATATCGAGAACCAAATTGAAAACGGAAAGTAAATGATACGTGGGCGGATGATGATTAAAACTTCCGGCGAGCCATAAAACTTCACACGCCATAAATCCGGATTTAATAAAAACGGAAAACATCCGCGAGGAATTAATACGTCGCGCTTTCATCCCGCCTTAATCGCCGCATAAACCCTTCGACTTTCGAGAATTTGTTGTTGATTTTATACTTTATTGGCGGCGCGCCGATTTTGATTTGCTCGCGTTTACGGCCGCTCGTAAACCGCAGATGGCGCGCGCGCGCGCGCTCACGTTCCTCTATGAACTCGGATTTTTTTCTCTCTTCTGTTTACGCCGCCGGCCGGGCAGAGTTTACTCGCCCGAAGATGACCCGTTAAGTTTTATTGGGCGATAGAATTTTACTGAGATTGTATTTACTTGGAAGCCGTTTTTGATTTCATCTCGGCCCCCAAACATTCTCATTTTCCTTTTTCTTTCTTTAACTTAATTGCTTCAATTAAATGTGGAATTCACGTTTTCCGGAAAGTTTTGTAGTATCCCTCTGAAATTCTATTTTTTTTTAACAACACGTAATTTCGTCAAGTCGAAAAATATCACTTAAAACACAAGCAACTCAGACGAGTGAAGAACGGTAAGGATCTCGGAGGATGTTTAATACCCACCCTGGTGAACCCTAATTGCTGAAGAATAGGCAACGGATGTCGTTTCTGATCAGCCGTGCCTTACACAAGAAAATCGCAAGTAAAAAAATTAGGTGTGAACATGCCATGTTGCCGTGTTAATTTGTAGGGTGAGAAGTATCTGTATGCTCGGCGCCTCCACCAACAATGTTACAGTATATTTTGAACAAGGAACGTACCCGAATCAATTAATACATTTATTATTATTTTAAGGATGCAATTTAAACCGAAGCTTACGCTTGGAAATTTATTTAATTTATTTGTTTAGTTTAAAATTCAGGCCAATCTTACAATAGTTTGGTTTTCCCCTACATAAATTGCAATCGATCCTTACCGGAAATTATTTCTTTATACAACTCCATTAAATACTCTACAGTAGTTATGTGGCCAAATCGAAAAAGACGCTGCAGTGCAATAGTTGAAGTTGGCCACGATCCGTCCCTAAGAAAGTTGAACAAATCATTCTAATCTCAAAAACTGGGAAAGCGCCAGAAGCGGAATTATATAGGCCCTCAACCTATCTAAAAGGCTAGTTTACGTTATTCGATTTTTGTATTTGATTTTTCTGTTCGATTTTATATTCGAGTTTGTCTCGAGTGAAACATGTATTTACGTTTACACTGTTTGAGAAAATTGCATCCGATATCTGATTGCCAAGACGCCAACTGTGTTGCCAATCTATGGTTGGAAACAATACTTTTCCTAGTACACGGCCTATTGCGCATGGCACGGTATCAAGTCGAATGCAAAAACGGATGTGAATAAACACAGTCATATTCTTGAAAAATCGAATACAAAATCGAAAGCTTTCTCGAATGTTGTAACTCGAATCGTAAATCGAATAATGTAAAGGCAAAAATATCACGTTTGAGCTACTCGAAACTAAAAATCGAATGCAAAATCGGATAGTGTAAACTAGCTTTAAGCTCTTTGAGAAGTTATTTTTGGTTAAGTTGAAACCATTACTTGAATATTATCCCTGAGTATCAATTCGGACATCATAAAAGGCAGTGAACAGGTGTTTGGAGTTGAAGTTACAAATAACACGTTAAAAAACAAAAAAAAATCTGTTTTGCTGCTTTTCTAGACATTACACATGCTTCTAATAAGATGTAGAGATTACAATTCAAATTGGAATCAAATCTGCCTACACCTTACTATGAAGCACTATATTCACACTGTTACTCCGTCTAGATCTTCAAAGCGACAAACCATATTAGTTATTCCATAACTATTTTCCCCTTTCACTGTGTAAATTTACCATAATTGTAATAAATACTTTAGCTTTACCAACTGAGTTTACCTACGCCAACCTTTACTGAAAATACCATAACAGTACCTAACTTAGTTAGGTAGTTGTTAGTCAAGTGATTGAGTCCGCTGGCAACAGGCGTGACGCTCGGCCGGGCAACTATTAGGTGTGGGTTCGAATCCCATCCTGGTGTATATGGCCTCTATGGGCCAGTTGTACAAAGGAGGTTTAAACTGACGCTCAACTGAACCAGGTTCAAAGTGAACAAAATCACATCAAATTTTATTTATGAATGCACTAATTGCCATATGTCATTAATATCCTATACGAATTTGTTTACTTTGAACCTGGTTCAGTTGAACGTCAGTTTAAACCTACTTTGTACAACTGGCCCTATGTGAGAGGTAGAGTACTTATGTGTCGGATTGTGTTTCGGATTCATACCGGCTCCTTCGAACTGAGTTTTCTGCGTTTCCCCAGTTTGTAAGGCGAATGCCGAAGAAGAAATTAACATCTAAGTCGGTCGCAGCCGCCACCCCTCCCCGGGGTAAAAGTGGGTGAAAGGAAAAAACGAAAGAAAATAAAACTACAATGAGAAAATAACTAGTATTCATCTCATACAGTCAGGAATATCTCAAGGTAGTATTCTGGGACCAGTACATTATCAAATTTTCACTGTTGACTTAACTATTACACCCTTTCCTTCACTGCCAGGCGTATAGACGCCAAAGTTATAGCAACAAGTCGGGTATAAAATTTGATATATCTATGGACAACATTCAGACATGAATGGCAGAGAAAATGGCATCTAAAAGTGAACATCTCAGGGCATGTCTAAGCCTAACCCTAGTGGATAACAACTTCCACAAAGAAACTTTTCTGAATACCTTGTCAAGTTGATACCTTGAAGGACCGTCACAACAAGTAATAACATCTTGTAGTCGTAGATAATTTCTGTACCACCACGAATGAACCAAGAACGTTCGTAGATGGACACAAGGCAATCATCTCCTGGTATGATGGGATACCTCCTCCTCATGGATGCGAGTAGAGAAGAGCCTTCACCACCTTTTCACCTAGAATGAAGAGGCGTGGCCCAGTAGGACCCGTGGGATCCCTAAAGTCGCTATTTTTTAATTTAAGTTTCGATCAAATAAAAATAATGTAAATCGATCTGTTTGGGCAGGAGATTCCCGCTTTTTAAAATAACGTTTAGGAGAACATCACAAGAAGTAATAATCCTGGTGGTTGTAGACCACAAATGAGTCAACGTATGGGAGGTCCAGAGCCAATCATATCGATCACACGGCTTATATCTCAAAAAACTTCATTTGCAAGATTTTAATTGGGTAGAAACCTCTGTTTTGGAAAGTGAAAACTATTCCTTTGTCTTACAAGAACATGACTATAAGTAAACATCTTCGGCATTATTTTAAATGCTTGCTTTTTTAAGTGGATAGATCTTGTTTAAAATTATAAATCATTTAAACGATTTATTTTTCTTTTAGTTTTACATGAAAAGGTCACACCAAAACTTGATTTAGTAGCTAAAGTTGGTAGCAATATTGAAGTAGAGGGTCCTTCAGAGACAAACAGCTCATCATCCGTAGAATCTAGTTCCGAAACTACTTCATCTAAAAGAAGCAATTCATCTAAAGGTTCTCGAGATGAACCTTTTGCTGAAGATGATAGCGTTAAGGATCCCAATTATACTTCGTCAGTCTCTAATAGTTCTTCTGATAATGTAGAAAAGCAGGTACATTCAAAAAGTAAAAAAAGAAAAGTAGAAAATCCGTCCCATTTACAAAAAACAACCAAAAGATTAATAAAATCCCGATATGTGGCAAAAAACTGAGGCAAAAAGGTTAAGAAATAGAGGTCTGAGGGTGTTATTAAAACCAAAGACGGTGAAAAATTAAAAAGCATGGTAACCCGAAAAGCCAGATCAATCTTGCCACTATGTGGCCTGAAGTGCAAGAAATGCTCAGAAAAGATATCACAGGATGTGCGAGAAAAAATCTTCAATGACTATTGGAAGTTACAAGATATTGAAAAACCGCTAGTATGAGAACTGTTACGCCAAGATACAAATACACAAATGCACAACAACCAAGAAAACCTAAAAACGCCTACTTTTTCCTAATTAATCAAAAAGAAGTCCGAGTGTGTAAATTCTTTTTCATGGCCACTTTAGCAATTAACCATAAAGTTATCAGTACAGTGCTGAGGAAACTTCAAGTTTGTGAGAGTTGCAGAGTCGTAGAAAAGGAGAGAAGAGGGAAACATGGAAATCATCACAAAATTGGTGAGGAGATTAAAAATAACATAAGGAAACACATAAATAGTATACCACGCATCGAAAGTCACTATTGCCGATCACATTCGAGTAAGGAATATATTGATGGAAGTAAGACTATTGCAGACTTGCACAGGGACTACACCAAACTATGCAAAGAACAAAATGTACCATCTGCTAATTATCTAATGTATAGTAAAATATTCAATGAAAAATTCAATTTGGCTTTCCACTTACCAAAAAAAACCTAATGTGAGCTATGTCTTCAGTATAAAAATTCCAATGAGGCGCAAAAACTGGTGATAGAGGAAAGATAACACATAAAAGAGAAGGATTTAAGTAGAGTAGAAAAGGAAAATGATAAAAGCAGTGACGAGAGAACAAAAGTTATAGTCTTTGATCTGCAGGCGGTGTTGCCCTGACCCATGGGAGATGCAACGACTTTTTATTACGTGTCTAAGTTGAATGTATTAAACTTTACTTTATGTGATATAAAAAGCCACGAAGGCACGTGTTTTATATGGCATGAAGGAGAGGCTCATAGAGGAGAGCCAATGAAATAGGCACGTGCCTTTTGAAATATTTTCAGGAGATAGAGACCAACAAGCTGAAGACGTCTGTGATATCATATTTTACTCAGATAATTGTGCTGGGCAGAATAAAAATGAATTCATTATAACTTTGTAGATACATGCATGCAATCTCTTCACTCCCGAAGATAAACTCTATAACCCGTAAATCCTTTATTACTGGTCATTCACAAAACAAGGGAGACAGCATGCATGCTCTCATAGAAAAAGAGGTTAAAAAATTAAAAAAATCTAACCCCATATACTCACTGAAATGATAAGGGGTGACCCAAGAGAACCCTTAAAGCTATCAAATTAGTGTTTAGTTTGTTACATTTATTTTTTAATTAACATTTCCATCAAATAAAAAAAATTATGATTGATCTGTCGGCGTAGCCATATTTCGTAATGTAGGGGAATCCCGCCTTTTCAAATTATGTTGTAAACGTTTGAACGCGTAGGTGGCGCTAGCGCATGTTTCCGGGTTAAACACGATCGTGGTTCAGATTACGAGCGAAAATACCACGTCTTTGTCGGGGCGCGTGTTTTCGTTGGCGCTGGCCAGGTAAACGGTTTTTAATAGGTCTGTTCCAGCAATAGTTCGTAACTAGTTCGAAACCGTCAAAAGCATGCAGTCATCAAAATTGTACATTTGACGGAGCCGTTAAAATCGGTCATTACTTCGGTGGGCAACTGTTTTTAACGGTTCCGAACTAGTTACGAACTCTTGCTGGAACAGACCTAATAACATCAAAGCGCTCCCGAGCGGATAAACGATTCCATCCATCAGCGACTGTCAGCTTTTTTAACGCCGTGCACTTAGTGAGAGTTTGAGGTACTAATTTGCGAGGCGGCCAATTTTAAACAGGAGCGGTGATTAGCGTCATTCCACAGATTTTTTCGTAAGAACTCTTTGGTGTGGTACAGTCACGAGACAAATTTAAAAATGTCACTAGAATATTTCTGCTTCAAATGCAACGTAAGAGTAAACGTAATAAAGTAAGGCATGTTGCTCATCACTGTACAAGTATCAATTAGCAAGCCTTCATTCGCGCATCTCTTCCTTCTCTTTTTTTTCGAATCTTCAGGATCTTACTAGAAACAAAAAAAGATGGAAAACTTATTTTTTTAATTAGACATGGTGAGAATGCATGCTTCTCGTGTAAATTCCTTTTGGAAATTTTAATTTTAACACTGATTTCAGCTTGATTCAGAGCTTGAAACTTTTTGGTACTTCATCAGGCTACTTCGAAGCTGTGCCCTCACATATCTCAATTTCTTGTTTAAATCCTTCCGCTTTGTACGTACAAATGGAAACATTCCTCTCTCTTCATCTGGAAGGAATTCAATGACCTCGAGGACGAAGGAGGAAACCACGCGTAATGAGCAACATTCACGTGAGGGTTTTATTGTTTGAAGAGGCAAAGGCTCACAATCATAATAGTAAATCAAGGAAAATTACGTGTACATTAAGATGTTGCGAGCTGGAGAGCTCGTTCCTTATTTGCCACGAATGTAAATATGTAATTTATGCAGATTTTCTAACGGGCGGCGCAACTACGTCTCGGGCCTAACATTTCATTCCCAGACAGAAAACTAATTACTTGAGATAAGCGCAGGCGAAGATTATCCACATATTTGCCGTAAACGACTCGTTAATGCAACTCTCGGGATTCAAATTTTAATTGACTTCAAAATAGTTTGCATTTTTGTTAGTATAGTAAAAGACAAAAGTCATGTGACACGTACAATTCAAATACAGCGTTAGACATAAAGCGTATGACACAAACGAGTTAAACGAATTTTGAAGGTCATATGTACATCATCGCATCGGTGTGAAACGTAATTGTCAACGTCTGCTCATTACGATTGTTGGAAACGGTACCGTTTCACCCTCATATTGGTAATATCACAGCAATATACATATTTGTTCGATCTAAAAGTTGCTTTACTTTCCTATTCAAAAGTCAGGTGGCAAGTGATACAAATTTAGTATAAAATAAATGAAATCTACTGTACTTGTACAAAGGGTATTGATAATTACATGTATAGTAAATATTACTTATTACATTCTGTAGTTTTTATCCTGCATTCAAAAATATACCCAGAATCTCGTTTAAAAAAAAAATAAGTTAAACTTATTTCCGGTTAAACCGGAAGCGCCAGAAAGTTGGAAACGTCCTCTCTTTTTAATAATACATATATTCAATCTAAATTTGAGAAAAACCACTTTGCAAATGAGAAAGATATACACCCTGTATATCTTTCTCATTTCATAATGTACTGAAAGCACGGGAGTAGAATGGGTTGCCTATATTAAATTTTTAAGGCGTCACGATTTAAAATGGGCAACATGTGTACAGATATGTATAGATAACTCTGTGTAATTTGAATACTTTCTATCGTTAGGTGTAGGGTGAAATTTCCTCAACTTTATCCAAATTTTTCGCCATACTTTCTTCTTCTTACTTAAGATCTTGGCTTCGAATCATGACGTATTTCTGTTTTTCAGTGTTTTTCCTACTGGTTTGTCCTCGTTTCCTTCGATTCCCTCTTTTCTTTTTTCAGCATGACTCTTAGTTCCTAAATCTGTTTCACCGATCTATTATTATCCACTCTGGCTGGCTTTCTCAGTCCTAGTTTAACTTTAAACTCCTGTTTATTCCCATGGTAGCAATTATAAAAACAATTGTTTCTATGGAAATAAACAGGAGTTTAAAGTTAAACTAGGACTGAGAAATCCAGCCTCTATGTTTAAAGGCTTAACTGCCTTTTCTATAAATTCTATAAATTCTTAAACAGGTTCGATTTGTAGTTCTCGCCTTATTTGACCGTTTCAAAATCTTCGTGAATTATTTCAGAGGAGGCCTTGTACTCCAAAATACTTTCCTCAAATATTTTACTTCAGTTAAACAGCTGTGGTATTAATTAATAATCCTTACGCGGGAAATAACTGAGAAAGGATGTTTCCCTTTTTGTTACTTTTTTATTTTCTTATTTTTTTATTATTAATTTTTATCGCCCGCTGAACTTGTTGAATAATTTAAGGAAAGTTAATGAAATTTTTAAAAATAATATTATTTATCTCCTTCTAAAGCACTGGGAGACAAAAAATGGTTTCCTGCAATCATAACAAATAACTTAATGTTTTCTCACCCAAACCATGGTATTGCATACAGAGAGACGGACGGAGTTTCAGCACGCACTATGACATTCGATTGATGCTAATTACGCCTTCGGATTCTGTCTGATGAGCACGACCATGCGACTACTAATGATATATTTTATAAAACCCGATCGTCTTTTATATGGTTTATACGAAAAACCTTTCATGTGAGCCACTTGCCCTATGAGTCATCACGATTTTCCTAGACCGTTCGCTCTTTCTCATGTTTGTTTATGTTTGCATAATGCCGGCCTTCTTGATGAGTTACCTCGGAGACTTTTTCGTGATGCAATATGCAGCTGATATTTTCCGAATGCAGTTTTATTGCAAAGGTCAGCCGTGACTCATGACGGCAAATCCCTTGAAAAAGCAAGTCGTTTGTTTACGTAATTTTTTAGGTGGGCGAATTTTCCGCGGTCGCGTAGGCGACGTTAATGATTTCTTACAACATGCCAGTTCTCTGTGTCAAATCCATCATCATCTTTAAGGATTGTAATTCCTTCGTCCTCTTTCTTCCACTTTTCCATGATCATCATCATTTTTATTCCGTACCCTTACATCTTTTGTTCCGTACCCTTACTGATCTCCAATCTCGATATTCTTTCCGTCTTCTTCTGATTCTCGAAACTGAATTTCAATTTGCGAAAGACATTTTCTTCTTTTATTATTCGAGAACTGTTAAGATTCTCTTATTCTTCTATGACTGTTTCATACACTTGGTTGTCAGATTAAGCAAGAATGATGTGCAAGTTTGTTGAGTTAAATCCATCATCATAATCATCGTTAAGGATTATAGTTTCTAGTTCCTCTTTCCTCCACTTTGCCACCTTTAAGGATTGTAGTTGCTAGTTCCTTTTTGCTCTACTTCGTGTATTCTTTATACTCTTATAACTTCGGATTGATCCGGCCTCGACTATCATTTTGTTCCATAGTACGTATCCTTCCTTCTCTCCAATATCCAATATTCTTTATCATCATGTCCTACTTCTTTCCCTTCATCTGAGCAATCTGCGTTCTGTTACTCTTCTTAAAATGTCATCATCTATTTCACCATTCATCACATATCCAAACCACTTGAGTCATTGGGATTTTATGTACCTTCCCTTTGCTCGCTTCTTCAATTTCTCTATTTATTCTTCTAATTTGGTTTCCGGTTCCAGTTGATCCCAATACAGTTCATCGTGTCTTCGTATCTTCTGAACTCTTGTTTTTTGGCTTTGTTAAAGTTAAAACCCAAGATTTGCATTCATATATCAAAATTGGCCTGTACATACTTTTAAATAGTTTCATTTTTGTTCATTTAATTTCACCGTGTATTGAGTTCTGCTTTATTCATTTGTTATCTTCATAAGACCATTGCCTCCTTACCTTTCGTCTGTTTGCCGTTAGAGGGATTTCTTGCTTTTAATTTTTATCCCTACTGGGAAATCGGCGTGTGTAACTTCGAATATTTTAATGCAATTTTCTTCATCCTTTTTTATGAGGACCTAATCTACATATTTTGTTTGCGACGCTGCGCTGGCGCTGTGGCATTTTAAATTTTAAATTAATTTTTTTTTTCAGACTGAACAATTCACTGTGTTATGGGTACTCTTCACGATGATCGTCCTGGGAAACTCGGCAGTATTGGTAACCTTGCTCGTCGGCAAAAGCAGAAAATCCAGGATGAACTTCTTCATCAAGCATCTGGCCATCGCCGGTAAGCGACGCGATTTAATCCATCGATTTCTGGCTTAAATGACTGTGTAAATCATCGTGAATTTTGTGTCGCCGGCTCGGCAAATCTGAATTTAAATCGGCTTTCTCCGAAACCTAATTACGAGCGTTCTGCATTGTCTTCAACGCGAAACCCTAATTAGAAACGAAGCCCGCCTTTCAGCGGGGCACATTAAAGCGCTTTTCACCCCGTAAAATCCGAGACGAAGTTGTCCCAGACCGAAGATAAACGTAACTAAGCGAAACCAGATCTTTTGACTTCGAAAGTCTACGTAAGACTTTAACATAAACAGCTGGGGTGTTAATTAATAATAATATAATCCTTACGTGGGTAATAACTAAGAAATTGGTTGCCCTAGCATTTCAGTTTCACTTTTTGTTTACTTTTACCGAAAAAAAATAACTACCTTAACTTTTTATCGTCCGATAAACTTATTGGATAATAATTAATAAATACAAAAGTCATATCATTTAGCTCCACCTAAAACATTGGGGTTTCAAGCGGTTACTACTTACATTCACGATAAATTGAAACCCTTTTTTTTTCTAACTATTTTATACATCACTCAGGCATCTATTACTTCTTCTTTTCGAATGAAATGAAATTCATCAGACATCTACCACTTCTTCCCCTCTATCTACTTTTATCAACCTGTTTTATATGCACACAGGCATCTACTTCTTCTAAGGTAACAAACACGTCTCCTGAGCACTCAGTCCTCCGCGCATCCTCATGGTCAGTTTGACAGGTGGGATGAAGCTTCTACCTCTTCTTCTTTGCGAATATACCACTTCTTCTTCTTCTTCTAAGGTAAACTTCTTCTCCTTCTAAATCATTGGGGGATAAAAAGGGATTCCTTACAGTCACAACAAATTGAAACCTACTTTTTCAACCTGTTTTATATGCACACAGGCATCTACCACTTCTTCTTCTTGTACTGAAACTCATCAGGCATCTACCACTTTTTCTTCTTCTTCTAAGGTAAACTTCTTCTCCTTCTAAATCATTGAGGGATAAAAAGTAGTTCCTTACAGTTACAACAAATTGAAACCTACTTTTCTCAACCTGTTTTATACTGCACACAGTTCTTCTTCTTCTAAGATAAACTTCTTCCTCTTCCTCTTTTCGAATGAAACGCATTCCATTTTGCAAGACACGTTCTCTTCTTTTATTATTCGAAAACTGTAAAGGATTCCTTCTTCTATGACTATTTCATGCATTTATTGATTAAGGCCCAATTTTACAATCGTCGGATAAGCATTATTCTTAGAATAACGTGACGTAAGTGTGACATAGATATGGAGGAGCATTAAAGGATATTCGGCGAATAGTTATTCCGTCCTTATTCCACAATTGTAAAACTGGGCCTAAATATACTAAACAAAGATAACATGCATATTTATTGAGTTAAATGCATGTTGTAGTTCATCATCATCTTTAAGGATTATCGTCCTTAGTTCCTCTTTCCTTCACTTTTCCACGTTGTAGTCCATCACAGCCATTTTTGAGGATTATAGTTCCAAGTGCATCTTTCTTTTACTTTGTTTATTCTTTATTCTCTTATAAATTTGAATTGATCTGGCCTGGATTGTGACTCCATACCGTTCCTTCTCTGAACAATTCTCTCTCATCTCGATATTCTCTATGTACCTTATCTTTGATCTCTTCTTCAATTTCCCTATTAGTTCTTCTTCTAATTTCTTTTCTGGTTCTAGTGTAGGTCTTAGTGTCTTCCTCTTAACATAACAACTTCGGATGTGACCAGGTTCATTCGTCATTGTTTTCCCTATACCATCTTTCGTTAAGCAATTCTGTCCAATCTCGCTATTCTTTACCTTTACGATCTGCATTTCACCACTTTGATCTGCTTCTCTCTCATCACCTAAGGTATCATTATTCTGTTATCGTTCTTAACATTTCATCTTTTTCATTCTTCACGTGTCCAGACCACCAGAGTCGTTGAAATTTTATGCAGCTTCCCATAGATCTCTTCTTCAGTTTCTCTATTTGTTCTTCTTCTAATTTATTTTCCGGTTCTAGTTGGTCCTAGTGAAGGTCTTAGTGTCTTCTTAACTCTTCCTGGTAGCAGAACAACTTCAGACGTGACTAGGTTCGTACGTAATTTTTTTCCTATACCCTTCCTTCGTTAAGCAATTCTGTCTAATCTCGCTATTCTTTACCTATAAGCTCTGCATTTCACGACTTATTCTCTTTGATCTACTTCTCTCTCATCACCTAAGGGATCATTATTGTTATTTCTCTTAACCTTTCATCTCTTTGACTCCTCATCACGTGTCCAAACCATCAGAGTCGTCGAGATTTTATACAGCTTCTCACAGATCACTTCTTCAATTTCTCTATTTATTCTTCTTCTAATTTCTTTTCCGGTACTAGTTGGTCCTAGTGTGGGTCTCAGTGCCTTCGCGTCTTATTAACTCTTCCTCTTCGCATAACAACTTCGTATGTCTCTAGGTTCGTTCGTCATTCTTTTCCTACACCTTCTTTCGTTAGGCAATTCTGTCCAATTTCGACATTCTTTATCTTTACGTATTACGTTTCACCACTTAGTCTGTCTGATCTA
This sequence comes from Dorcus hopei, assembly GCA_033060865.1. Classification (NCBI taxonomy): domain Eukaryota; kingdom Metazoa; phylum Arthropoda; class Insecta; order Coleoptera; family Lucanidae; genus Dorcus; species Dorcus hopei. The sequence continues at coordinate 7,968,581 of CM065426.1, forward strand.
TTGATCTCATCACCTAAGGGATTATTATTCTGTTATTCTTCTTAACATTTCATCACTTTCATTTATCACGTGTCCAAACCACCAGAGTCGTTGAAATTTTATACAGCTTCCCATAGATCTCTTCTTCAATTACTCTATTCATTCTTCTTCTAATTTCTTTTCCATTTCTAGTTGCTCCTAGTATAGGTCGTAATGTCTTCGCGCCCTAACTCTTCTTCCTAACTTAATAACTTCGGATGTGATCTGGGTTCAATCGTTACTTTTTTCTGTACCCTTCCTTCGTTAAGCAATTCTCTCCAATCTCGATATTCTTGAAACTTCATCTCTTTCACGCGTCCAAATCACTAGAATGTTTTTTCCATAGTCTTCCTTAGATGAGCAATCTTTTCCAGTCTGGATATTCTTTACCTTCATGCTGTTATTCTTTACCTTCATGCTCTTCTTTACCTTCATGATCTTTATTCTTTACCTTGACTCTTTGATCTCTTCCTTATTCATCTAAGGGAACTGTACTCTGTTATTCTTCTTTCTTTCACTCCTCATCGATCGAGTCCCTGGAATTTAATATACGGTTATCGCCGAAAAAAAACTGGTACAAAGCTTAAAATTCATAAAATGTAATCCATGAAATTTTATATTTTTAAATGGATCATTCAGGTTTTGTGTTAACCAATCGAAAATTAATTGTTTTCTAATTTATTTAAATGAGGTAGCGTATCTCTCTTTCTACACATTATTGAAAACTAAAGAAAATACTATTACATTACACATTTGTTGTACCTGTGTTTTTAGGCGACAACTGTACCTCCCCTTTAATTATTATTTATTTTTCTTCTAATTTCTTTTCAGATTTTAATTGATTCTAATGTATTGTCTTCATATTTTCGCTTTCTTTTAATAAGTTGTCGTTTTCTCTTTTAATAAAGTCGATTATATTTTTATTTTCGTTGTTCTTAACAGGGACAAAATTATGAAAGTGTATAACTGATTCTGTCCAGATTGTTGCTGAAATAATAAATGCATTTAGGAACCAGGTTAAATGAATTGGTAAAGGGCATCATAATAAAGTGATTAAAAAATTCTTGCATTAGAAACTATATTCCCCAATGCTCTTAAAAGACCCTGGGTCATTTTTGGTGATTAAAAAAACTTCAGTGTTGCACACACCATATTTCTTAAGCCACGCAAAATTGGTGGAGGCGCCGAATAAAAATTTTTCTTCTCAGATTTTCGAATAATATTTCCAGTTCCCATCCCTAAAGAGTAATTTTTTTTTCTATACGGTAAAGCGTTCCTAGATGAAAGCTGTTAAAGTTTGCTTCATTGCATCACACATAAAAAAGCAAACCCTTTATCTGTATACGATATAACCATAAATAAAGGGACGCAAGCCTTTCCAATATGTTATAGGGGGCTTTTGAAAATCGCACGCCATCCAATATAGGAAAAGGTCCGTACAAATGAGGTCCCGTTTATGATGATGAGGATGAAAAGGCCTCCTCGGAAGCCCCCTTAATTCAATTTCGGTCCGCCCCGTGTTCAATTAATTTCGTCGGGCGTGATCAATCAAATTTAATTAATGAGCTTAGCGTACGTGTTTTGACTTTGATGGAAGGTTTGTTTCTCTTTGCAGATTTGGCCGTCGGCTTGATCAACGTCTCCACGGATATTGTGTGGAGGATCACGGTGGCCTGGCATGCGGGCAACTTCTTGTGCAAGCTGTTGCGTTACGTGCAGACGACCACGACGTACTCGTCCACGTATGTGCTGGTGGCGCTTTCCATCGACCGCTACGACGCCATCACTCATCCCATGAACTTTTCTGGTAGCTGTACGTGAATTGCATTTATTTATGAATTTAGATCAACCCCTAAGTTTTCGTTGTAAGACCAGTTTGTACTTCGCTACTTTCCTAAATTCGATTAATCTTGCGCACGTCACGCTCTTAAATAAACATAAAATAATCATCAAACGTTCTAAATTGCGACGGTTTTTATTTTAAGTTTGTTATAAAAAATTATCTTTTGGGTGTTATTATTAAGACTTCATAAAAATTGATAATTTTAAAACATTATCCCACCTCTGACACCAAAATGTAGAATTCCATTTTTAATTACATACAGTTTCAGATTAGAAAAAACAGTATTTTCGTTTAGATAATGCAAATTCGTAGGGGTTTATTAATGCGCTCGTTTGCTCAAAACCCAACCCCAAAAAAAAGACGGCAGAAGGCTGTGGTTTACTTTCGGGTAAAAACCGACGGCCGTTCGTAATTACGTCGTCCCTTGTGTACACACATTTGAATCGCCGTGCCGGCGGCGGCGCGGACGTTTTGCGTTTTATGTCCGTTATGAAACGCCATACATTTCAAAGAAGAAGACAAAACGTGATAATGCGGTTAAGTCTTTTATTGTCCGTTGAAAACTTCGATGTCGCTGCTTTTAAAGCGAGCACTTTGCTTCTCCTTCACCTTCTTAAGTGCATAGAGGGCTCCGGAAGCAATTTATTCTTGTCCTTAGCGTTTTCTAATTGGTTAAATTGAAAGCTCCGGCGGAAGACTCCTTTTTTCGCAAATAATTCTATTTGATTTCTCGTTAAAATGAGCGCGTCAAGATAGCGCCGAGCGAGGTAATCAAATACGAATTTACTCCTAACTCTATTTGATATTTGAAACTTCATTTTTTTGGTGTCAGAAGTGGAATAAGAGCTCTTTTAAATGAGATTCACGTTGAAACGAAAGGCGCTTGACCGTCAAAAATATTATAATGCGGCGGGTCTTAATCGAATTTAGATTTATTCAACTTCTTTTTTTGTTGTTCGTACAAATTTGAAATTGAGGCTCATTTGTTATTCGTGCAAAGCAGTGGAAAACCGTATCGTAACTACTTTACATATCACTCACGGAAACGCATTTATAATATCAATGGCTCGCAGTGTATTTTCGATAAAAGACGCCAACTTTTATCGAAAATACACTGCGAGCCATTTGGCATCGAATACTTAATTTCTTTCTCGAAATGTTTGGACAATAGAAGACCACATTTGTTTAAATGTATTTATTCTATTGCAAATAAAACAAAATGAAGTTGACAGACGTCCCACGCAACTTAATAATACAAGTTTATAATTTACCAAAAATTCAAATTAACGCTTTCATTTCCTGCATCAGGAGTAGGATAACTACTGTTTTTATTTGCAAGAGATAAAATCTAAAAATTCAACTAACAATGAGTACTCGTTCGTAAAATACTTACAATTAGATGCATTTAATAGTCACCCAACTTTAGAACTAAAAATCAAGGATTGGCATTTAGGTCCCTTGTTCTTTGTAATATTTGTTGATGTTGACAGGAAGCTACCAATTTAAGCGTCTTAAAAGTAAGATAATTTTAGATCGAAATCTCAAGAGGAGAAACAGATGACGTAATTTCTGAAAGAAAGAAGTGCTACTTAGTTATTGATATTAAAACAGTAAATAACATCAAAATTGATTCTCTCTCTCAGAAAAAGTATTTGGCTCTATTCACCGTTAATGACTTAGAAATTATGTAATTAATTATACAGTACGGAAACCGATTTGCATTTTATAGGATTGTCAAGACGAAGAAGGAAGTATTTGATTGCATTTGTTTCTACCACGTTTACTTCAATGTATTTCTTCCCTCGTCTTTACACAAATCATTTTCCACATTGTATATTGAAGTGATATATAGTTACTCATTCAACTGCTTTCATTCTTTATGAGTAACATACAAATCAGAAAATATGTGATTTTCGAATCATCGTTGCTCTTTCTATACATTTAAACAGCAAAGTGCAAATATTGAGTTCGTTATCCTATTTAAGGATTATTCTTAATAATTGGAACATTTTTCGATGGAAGTAGATTAGCTTTACGTATAAATTTTAAGATTGAGATTTGCATGATTCTTCTTATCGTTTAGACTAAATTTGAAGTTATAGCAAACAAGCAAAAAGCCGAATATATGTATGTAAGTCCTTTATATTTCTGTCTTGTCTCCGCCTTTTACCAAGTTTCAGAGAAACAGTCAGTATCTATGTTCTTAATTATCGAAAGTATGTAACCTGTGAGCAAATAAAAATCAGATTAGAGCAGGCGGTGCAAAGAAAATGTATGTCTGTGATTAAATAAAAAGTCAATAAATTTGACAGTTCATGAATGTATTACATAATTAATTCAGTTAATCACAGACATACATTTTCTTTGCACCGCCTACTCTAATCTGATTTTTATTTGCTCACTTTTTATATGTCCAGTCAAACTCCGTTGAAAACTCATGCATTCCACAGCTGTATCTAATAAAGATTTATTGTTTTATATATTAGAATGCGATAATCTCCATAAAGCTACGCAGCGTTATTTTTGATAGAGAAAGAACGCCTATTTCGGTGAAATAAAACGCAACGAAGAAAACGTCACGCAGATTCCACAAGCCGACCATTGACTATTGAAACTTAGCGTAGCTTACTACAAAATATTCATTAAATTTAAGTACTCTAATAAAATAACAAACATAAAACAATTAAATTTATGTTATCATCCACGTTTAACGAGAGTACTAATTGTAGAATTCCTTGCAGATCTACTGTTTTATTTATAAAACTTTCTCAGAGACAGTGTCGTAACATAACTTTAGGGTACATTTTTAATTCGCTTTAACATTTTTCCCGTATCACAAACACTTTTAAACGGACACTAAATGGCGCACAAACACTTAAGTTTCGCAGTCGTTCGACAGCTTTGTCCGTTTAAAAGAGTTTGTGATACAATTTTCATCGGACAAGAACCAGCTTTAATTATTTTTCCCGTAGTTTGTGACATGGATCCTCTTAGTGGTTTTATTTGGGCGCGTACTTTTTGAGCCATCTTGTGGAGAATTTAAACGTATCGTCAGAGAACAGCAAGAAAGCATGTAAAGTCTGTAAAAAAATATAACGGGAAACAAACAATATGGTGGGCAACAAGTAAAAGTAAAGAAAAGTAAACGGAAAAACTAGCTGGCAAAGAAAACATGGAAAATTATGAAAAATTAAACTACATTGAATAATAATTAAAAAAAAAAACATTGTAATAGCAGCGTGAAGCAAAGGGTATAGATAGAAACTAAGAAAAGGTAGTAAAGTAATGCTACCTACTTGTTTAACCCTGTATAATGCAGCGAACTCTGTGGGAAATCGTCGATGGTGAAAAACTCCTTGGAAATTATGCCCAGCTCAATGGAGACAGGGTGAGCTACAAATAGATTGTCAGTAGGTTAAACTTACATGTAAAGATGGCACCATCTAGCGTAAAGTTGTCCAAGTAGGCTAGTAAAACCATGGCCAGCTCCATTAACATACACTGACGTGTATGTATGGCCGTTTCAATCCGCCTAAAAGTCGGTTCCGAGAAAGCATGCTGCTACAAAACTACTGACAGTAACGTAATGACGACTGCAATTACTTAGAAACTCACAAGGGGGGAGTACTCGTCAAAATTTTTAAAAGTCGGATTGAAACGGCCATACGTACACGTCAGTGAATGTTAATGTAGCTGGCCATGGTAAAGCTCGTGGTACCGCTAGGCCTACACACGTGAAAATAGCTGAAATACCCATTTACCAAATAAGTTTGTCGGTCACCTTATATAGTGACAAATTATACTATACAGTTACCCTGTATAGTACCCAAAGAATCAGACAAAAATACGATAGATAACGGTACGGTCGTTTATTAAAACACACACCAAAAAGAAATTGATAAGTAAATCAGAAACTGGCGTCACAGAAAGACATCATCGGCAGCGACCGTGACAGTCCGCTCAAATAGTGAAATGTAACGTTAATTAACTCAAATATTACAACGCAAAATTAAACGCGTAAACACCGGCTAGGGTATCCTGTTTGGTTTACATCAAAAGTACAAATCTTTATCCTCAGGACAGTAACGTTAGTTCGCAATCAACTTCACCTTAAAAATAAATTTAAATTCTGGTTCCTTCTGAAGCCTACGTCAGGCAGCTACGTATTCGGAAGCACAGATACGTACCCAAAATTGACAAGTACGAAAACAATGCAAAAAATATGATTTCAACGACTCCACCAATTTACTCGAAGATTCATCTACGGGAGGAGTGCAAACCTTAGAACGTGCCGTGCCCTAAATGGTTCGGCAGCAACAACCAGGAGGAGAGTCCTCCTCTGCAAATACGTTGTCGCAGTAGACAGGATCTCGAGAAATGTCGGTATCTACAGTTAAGCTCGTCTGGCCCCAAAAACTCAAACAAAGGGATGTTTTAGCCTACAAAACGTGCTAACGGAAGAAACAATTATGAGAGAAACTCAACGACGAGGTGGAGGGGGGAGACTGATTCGAAACAGACTTACGAGCAATATCAATGGGCCTACTATAGAAACGTGATGCATGGATCTCCGAGTAAGGCTGAATTACCCGCAACAAGGCGTTGGAGATTAAATCTTCCAGAATCTTCTCGCAAACGACAATAAAACTCAGGGCGGTCTTAATCACAAGGCAACAACACAAGGAGCGCAAAATATTCGACCGTCGTTTGCGAAACGTACTCGTGGTCTGCCAAGATGTACGGCAAACGCAACCAAACTCGAGAAATGGCGAGTTCCTTCCTCTAACACACGGCAATTCGCGCGCGAAAAATCTTTCGTGAAAACAGAGTGCTCCCAACTTTTATAAAAAGTTACGAAAAGTTAGAAAAATTAAAATTCAACCGTAACAGTAATCAAAGTATAGTTATCCAATGGTTATCCAATTCCTATTATGTTTCTACGACAGGCTCTACTGTTTTGATTCACAAAGATCAAATATCGCAAATGATTGTTAAATAACACCCGACAGTGCGCCGATTAAAAAAAAACAATTAGACAAGATAGTTTATTGCAGCCCACTTCAACACTTCAAGCCCGTTTTAGACGGTCACATTTCTTGTAACAAATTTGTTACCAAATCTGTTAAAATATTTAGTATAAAAATAAAATGATACGAAATTAAAAGTTGTGTATTTAGACGGTATCATATTTGTTAACAAAAATAGCACGCGATTCTGCGTTTAAAGCATTTTATCTCGGTTGGAACGATGGTACCAACAAAAACGCTAAAAGAACTAGTTGGCATAGTTAGTTATTTCTCGATTAAAGCAACGCCGCAAAAAAGATGCATGAAATGTAAACATTTCCCTTTAGGTTACGAGTTATGACTTGTTACCAAAGCTGTAATAAGCACAACGCGCATGCCCACATCACAATTGTATGAATATAGGACATGAATCAGTTCGTAAAGCGGCATTTATATTGTCACGGATAAGCCTCCCCCATGTCACGGCTAACGGGGTTTGTTTTATCCGTTTAGGGCGTAGGTAAGGTAATAGATGGTAGAGCTTGAAGACACAATGTTTTTAAAAAAAAGAAAGTAATACCTCTTTATTAAGTTATTTAAATTAAGTTTAATTGCGGGGGTTCGTCTCGTAGTTTTTTGGGAATGCGGTCCTGGTGTCTAAGACGACGGTTGCTCACGTCTTTCCCGGGGGTCGGGTGTTGTAGTCGGCCAACAGGTCTGCAGCTGCTCGCTGTAGTAGCGTTTACTTATCGGCCAGCGTCGTGAGGTGGAAGCGTCCGGATGGGGGACGACGTCGGCTGCAGATTGTCCTGATGTGGAACGTGTTGCAGAGCGTCCTGACGGCGAACGGCGTCGGCTGCAGAGCGTCCTGATGCGGGACGGTCGTGTTGTAGAGCTTCCTTGACGGGGAACGGCGTCGGCTGCAGAGGGTCCAGATGTGGAACGGGTCGGCTCCAGAGCGTCTAGATGGCAGGGCGGCGTCTCGATGGAGTTGGCACTAGTGCCCACTGAGTCGGATGGTAGTTGCAGGACAGCGTCCCGGCGCGCGACGCCCCGGTTCGTCGGCACCAGTGGCCGCGGAGTCGGTTCGGTAGAACCACTGCCTCCTAGTTTTTTGGCTCGCATTTTTATACACCTTTTTCGGCTAATCTGCATGTTACATCTTTGTTCTCGCCCCGTGTTTTGCCCGTCGATTTCAATATGCACGGCCTCGTTTATCGAATTTTACGCTGAGTCGATCGTTGTGAATTTGAACCGATTACCTAGTTCTTTCGACACAGTTGCGGTGCCCTCGATTTCACAAGTTCGCGCTGCAATTCTTTGTTCGCGGAATACAACAAAAAATCCCCTCGCGGTTTTTCTTAGAAAAATCCCTTTCGTGACAATATTTACGAGTACTCGGATCCGAGTTTGCAATACTCGGATGCACCTCGGATGTTAATTCGGAAGTGTAAACGCCTACTCGTATGCGAATTAACATCCGAGTATCGCAACTCGGAAACGAGTACTCGTAAATGTAAATGCCGCTTTACTGGTAATGGCAGAAAATGAAGTGAAGAGTTAGAAACAAATACAGGGTGAAAATAAATATTATGGTTTTAACAGAAGATAAACGAGAACTAGAAGAAGTTAAGATAGGAAAAAGTCGAACGCAATTAAAGTATCACGCGATAAAAGTTTCATAAATAAGACAGTATCTCAACGAAGTAAAACAATTTATAGAACAACATGAACGACATCAAAAGAACAAGATATGGCACAAGCCATAGAAATGGAATATCATGTGTTAAAAAAAAACTCCGACGTTTGGAGTTGACGTTGGTTTAGTAAACCTATGTCGGTGGTGTAGTCACTTACTTTATTTGACGTTTTAATTTAAGATATACCGTATTTCTTGTTATCTCAAATCATGGCCAACTCCAAACGTGCGAGTTTTTGAACATATGACGCGTTAGAAAAATAACAAAAAGGACAGAGTTAGAAATGAGCAAGTCAAAGCCAAATTGTAGAGAATTGACACAGGAAAGCCAGTGAAATGTGGGACGCTAAGATTCAGCCAAAGAAGAACAGAGGAAGATCAAAGGACACCGGCAAAAATCAGCAAAGAAAATTTTGGAAAACAGAAAATGAAGCTAAAGCGACGCGACGATAAGTAATAAAACGCTGACGTAATAGTTATTTATACAGGGAAATCACAAATGATTTCAACCCCTGTGATTTGCGAAGGTATCGTAATTTGCATCAGCATCTGGGAATGCTTGGTTAACGTGGTTACAAGCAACACAACACCTACAGCCACGAAACTCAATGACAAATACACGCTAATTTGAAACAATAACCTCACTTCTAGAAACCCCTTCTAGAAAACAAAACATAATTGAAATTGGTCACATGGGTTGAAGTAATTTTGATTTCCCTGTATTACAAGTGGGATAGAGACATCATTATAATATGAGTGCGATGAGTTATCCTGACGAGGGCGTCAACCCGAGTTCAGGATAAGAGCACGAATATTATAATGATGCACTATCCCATTTGTAATATACAACGTTTTATCTACGCCTGCAACATGGTTTCTATTTTTATTAATTTAAAAAATAGCCATCAGTAAGCGAAAATCTAATCTAATAATCTAATAATAACTAACAATTTTTTTCATTATATAACTAGTGTTATAATAAGTCTCGTTATACAACCCAAATGAGTTACATAAAATAGCTATTATGAAACAGGTGTAGATAAACTTATTTATGATAACTAATATTTTGCAATCTCAACCCCTTTTATTTATTCGTTATTTAAAAAAAAGTTATGACTTCTTTGCAAATAAAATTAAGTGTTCTGTTTTTGAAATTTTTTTTCGGCATTATTTTATTTATGTTAAGTTCAATTTTTAGAATAAACGTTATTAACCACATTTCCTTTTATTGATTTTCAAATATAATGAAATTGAATAGCCTCGTAAGTTATTTTATTGCCAACAGAACAAAAATAAAAGTACAATCAACCAATCAAAATTAATTCTAAGGGAGAAGAAACGGTATTCTGTACCACATTTAATACTTTTGTTAATTTCTGGATTCAAAGCAAATAAATTGATTTTTTTAGCTAACCAAATATTGATTCAGATTATCTTACGATTTACCTAAACTAATTGAGGGGGTCAGAAGCCAAGGGGTCCAAGTCGACTGTTTTCCAATATTGCGTTAATGCAGAAATTGAAACTAGATATATAAATCTACTTGGTGACAAAGAAAATCAAGTGTAAAATAGCCTCTAGTGCTGCCATTTATCGAAGAGAAATTTAAACGCTTATAATATTTTATTATTTGTTTCGAGCCAAAGGGGTCCAAGTACACTTGAACCAGCTTGTAACCAAGCAACCACTACATTGTCAATTTTATTTGTTCACTAACTCTTTTCAAATTCTGTTTAATCAATATTAAATGTGTGCAAGATAGTGTTATTTGTTAGGTATTGTTATGTTATGATTATTTCTAATAATCTCACAAAAAAAATTTCAGCCTTTTAAGGATCTAGATTTCTTATGGAGTAAAAAATGTTTTGATTAAAATATCTCCAAATTTGCATTTTAGTACTTGAACCCCTTGGCTTCTGACCCTCTCACTTAAGACAAAACTAAAAAAGAATACTCACGAAAAGAATTGTTTCTTTTCTACCGATTGAAAAGAAACAACTAGGGAGGAATTTAATTGATTATTTCACAAAAAAACGAAATATTCGCGAAACACTCGCGAAAATTATTTAAACACGCAGGGAATAGATGGAGAACAAAATTAAAAGAGGAACTCAAAATAGAAACTGACTTTTCTCAGCGTACTGGGGTGTTTAAATGAAAATATTTGACTCTCCAAGAGGGATAAAGTGACATCACCGTAACATTCAAATTCAAAAATGTCCATTCCGCTCAAAGCTATTGAGCGAAATCTTTTCATCGATAGATGTCATGCAATTGTCCATAACGTTTGTGGAGTGAAGCAGGTATTTATCGCTCTTGTGTCCAGTTGCAATCTCAACAATTTATCTCAAGATTTTGCAGCTGCAATTCTTGGAACCAACTAGCGATACAAGTAACATACAAAGGACCTTGTTGTCTTAAGTCCCTTTGTTTAAGTTGATTCATACTTTTAAATTTTATTTAAAGATGGTTCTTGTCTGATGAAATTTGTATCACAAAATCTTTTAACCGGACACTAAATCGCGCACTATGCACTTAACGTTTCGCAGTCGTTCGACAGCTTCGTCAGATTTTGTGATTTAAATTTTATGATTGCAACATTTTACAATTTATTTTCTAATTTTAAAATAGAAAATTTTTGTACAGAATTCCCTTACAATATGGTAAAAAAATTGCAAAGATTTAAAGCCACACATTTTTGGCGTCAGAAGCGGGATAAAGCCCTCTCCCCTTCCCAAAACATTTGAAATACGACTCAAATCGAACCACGTCGTTCACATACAGCAACAATAATAAAAACGGCCGTTACTCATGCGCTTATCAGATGAACGCCCGCCGTCATAAAACACAATCTCGAAGACATATTCCGGGCGCGATGATTTTTTGCACCGGAACGAAATACAGATCTCGGCGAAAAAAGCTTAATATCGCGGCCCGCTTCGAACTTTCGCTTATCGCCCCCTCAGAGAAAGCAGACCCGACGAATCTTAATAATAAAAATGCTCAAGCATAGGAATCCTTATTCGACATCTTGCTTTGAAAACAGAAGAAAAAATATCTAACCATTTACGATATGGAGATGGCGGTGCGTCTCACAATTATCTGTCTGCATCCACAAGAAAGAAAAACAACACAGGGTGTCAAATTAAATAAATGCACAAATACATGTGGATCCTCAGTTAATAAATAAATCAATAAATCAATTCGTTTTAATCTAAGTTTACCCGGCTACATTTTTTTTCTGGTGTCAGAAGTGGGATAAAAGCTAAAAAAAATTGGATGGTTTCCAGCGTAAAGCGGGCGGATCATGTCGTAGCACGTTTTAATGAAACTTTCGCTCGCCTAAGAATAAATTGAATGTTTCATTGAGATTACGTCAGGCCATAAACTTTATCGCCCGCCTAAAAGTATGCTGTATTATCCGGATTTATGCCCGTCGTCTTTTTTTTTCGCAGGGAAACGCGCCAGAGTGCTAATAGTGATCGCCTGGCTCCTCAGCTTCTTGTTCTCGCTACCGAGCGTTTTCCTCTTTGAAGAGAGACAAGTCGACGGTGAGTAAGAACAGATACTTCCAATAACGAACGTGTGGGGAGAAGGAAGACGTTTAATTATACGAATACGGTCCTGACCGTCGTAAATCACGCGCTATGATTGCTGCGATCTCGTCAGCGTCGGAATTGTTGCGAAAAATTACATTTCGCATTGTGTCGGGGAGAAAATCGAGTCGCAATGGTCGCGTGAATGGTGTTCAATTACGAGGGGCAATTTCAACCCCGTAATACAAGACGTGCTGGCAAAGATATTTCCTGTTATTGAGCTTGGGTCGATTTAAAATTCTGATTTGAGTAATTAGATTTGCTACCAATAATCCTAATTTCATGCAGGTTTAGCCCAATGTTGGATCGAACTAACCCAATGGCAGTGGCAAGTGTACATGACTCTGGTGGCCCTGGTTTTATTTGCCATTCCGGCCCTGATAATCGGAGCTTGCTACGCCATAATCGTCTGGACGATTTGGTCGAAGAGCAAACTGCTGATTACGACAGGGCATTTACCCATGCGTCGCCAAAGTGAGTCTTCCACTTTTTCAGAGCTTTGGATGAGTCACTTTCAGCTGATCCTTTCTGTGCAGGTGAAGAACAAAGGGACAGAACGCCCAGGTACATAAACGACGAGAACGACTGTCGAAGGGCGTCCTCCAGAGGTATAATTCCACGAGCCAAAATCAAGACGGTCAAAATGACTTTTGTCATAGTGTTCGGTAAGTCTTTTGGTATAGAACACGCAAATAAAAACACCAAGAGAATTGTTAGAACATGCCATAAATTTTGTCCAACTAAGATATGACTTTAGAGTTGCTGCTTCTTTCAGTTTTCGTCCTGTGCTGGAGTCCTTACATAGTCTTCGACCTTCTACAAGTCTACGGTTTTGTTCCACCGTCAAGGACAAACATCGCCATAGCAACATTCATTCAGAGCTTGGCCCCCTTGAATTCAGCTGCCAACCCCGTCATTTACTGCCTGTTTTCGACGCATCTCTGCCGAAATCTCAGGTGAGGTCGATAGTTTTCTTTTCTCAGGCTAACCCTCTCGAAGAGTTTGGATGTGGTTGAGTCCCCATCGGCGCAATTCACTAACCGATGGACTCTCAACTCATCAATTTCCTAGGAAGTACCTAACTGATGAAATTCTGAGTTTGGTTACTTCCTAGGTAAGCGATTGGCTGAAATGCTTGAATCATTTAAAACTGGATTCGTGTAGAAAATTTCCCCCTTTCACGTGGGTGTCCGGTTGTCTGTCCATGTGTTTCCCGGGCATTCAAGGATCCGGACGTTGTCTAGGATACGGCAACGGGGATTCTACACCAACGGTCACAACTTCCATGACACACTCCTCTAGGAGGTCGACGTCCGCCACGTCCCTGAGGCACACCATACGACTTCAGCCGGCCCTCAACCACGCCAACAAGGTCGCGGTTTCCGTTGTCTAGTCAGAACTTGTTCGCGCTAATTAGCCAAAACGTGTAGATTTTTCATGTATGTACATAGCACTGTAGTCACAATTTATTTATTTTTTTATGCCGGTTGTTAGAGTTAGACGTGTTATAACAAGATGTAACTGAGCCAAATCGCTGTTGTATCTCAAAAAAAAAAAAAACAAACTGGGAAATGTAAAGACCACCTACGTGTTGATTGTTAAGTGTCTCTTCTGCGATCTCATGCGTACTCGCCCTGTAAAAATGTGGAATTAAAATAATGTAAAGCCTGATTTCAGTCTCGTTTTTAACCACATCCTCATTTGCTTTAATTTTTTTTTACCTACGACCTACGCGAATACAAGCTTTTAAAATTGCCGTGCATGTGTTTGGATATGTTTGTTATCCAGTCGAAATACTGACTCTCCTTCAGATAAGTGACCATTAAGATACGGTAAATCATATGGATGAAGAAACTTCAAGACCTACTTGGACAAATTCCCAGGAGAAAATGCTAAAGAGTGCAGCACGTCTTAAAGGAGGCTTGGCTTCTTACTTTTAACAACAATAAGCCATAGCGATATCAGGAAGGGTTCAAAAAATTAATTAATGATCACCGAACCATTTTCGCGATCGGTCATGTAATTTTTTTTATAGAATGTTTGCCGAACCTTTTTCCGAACGGTTGTGGCCCTCGCTTTTATCTTTTTATTTTTTAATATTATCAAATTTTTATTATTCATCGTCAAAAGTTTTAATTTAAATTAATCGCCGACTCATTTTTGTGCAAAAATTCTTAGTTTGTATGAAGTGACTGTGCAAGGAAGAAGCCCCTTCACCTAGAGCCGAGGGGGCGATCGAGAAGCCCCAAGGAAGCGCTGGAAAAAGAGATCCTCTGCTGCTAAGTCTCGTCCTCCCAGAAGGTAGGAACAATTTACATCCCCTTTGTATGGAGTTTCCTAGTTAATATACTCGCTTATTATCCTTAATGTCGTTTGCTACCTACCTGAAGGCCAGCAAATTGTGCGAGTGACTGACGTTTCTCCAGCACCGCTCGGCAAAGCTCTTGGAGATGGGAGGGTTCGACGAAACCCCAAAACATAAGGTGGGCAAAGTGAATAAAATAAAAATCACCAGCTGAGCACACTTGCTTTTATTTAAAACGCTCAAAATTAAATAACGAATAAGAAAAATAAATTTACAAGTATAGAGTTCGACCCAGAAGGCGTCCCAATGAAAAGAACACGAAATGTAAATATTAAGTAAACTAACAAGCTAGATTTTATCAACAGATCTGTTCTTCGTTTACAATTAATCGCGTAAAGCGATTAAAGAAATTCACTTGTTTATCAAATAAAAGAAAAAGAAAAATAATAACGCCGCAGTAAGGTGCGTCAACCGAAAATAAATCAATAAAAATAATTAAAGTTATTCCGACCTGGTAATCAGGATCCGGCGTAATGACAGTCAGCTGTCAATAGTGAGGGAGCGCCCTCCAACGAAGACAAGCCACTGACGTACTTCGATGTAAGGTGTTACGTCATCAAGCGACGTCGCGTTTGCAGGTTGGTCGGATCCACTTTCACGGACCGTTTCAAACTCAGATTCCGGCCCTTTTCTTTCCACCCAAGGGTTGACGATATTCTCAACCAAGGTAAAACTACTACTAAAAGCCTAATGGAAGAAAGATACGCGTTACGAATCAGCACAATTGCACAAAACGGCCAACAAAACATACCTGTTCCTTATCTCAACGACAGGCTTTCGAAAAGCTGTTTAACAAACTTTGAAATTCACTCGGCGTGCTTTAACAAATCTCGGAGAAGATTCCGTTTCAAGTTTCAATCACAAAACTCCATGAAAGAAACACAAAGATTGAAGACACAAATGAACGATACGCACGGCTCGAGCGCTGATGCAAATCTGACCGCGAAGGGCGCGAAGACGAGTGCGGCTTCTCTCCCACTATGCGCTGAGACGGCAGTCGTTACGAATGAACTCAGCTTTTAACCGGACGACAGAGTGAAATGGAGATATACTGTAGGACTAAATAACAACGTATGATTTTTCTGATGTAATATTGTGTAACATTGAGAAATATGACGACCGGCATGTAGGCCCTCGCTGCCTGCCGGCACAAATACAGGGCGTTCGAAAAATATGATGAATAACTTAAATGAATTTTTCAACCGTAACACGTTCTTTTAATTTTTGGTATATTTTCGCATTTTTAATTCATTTTCTAGAGCTTTTAAGATCAAGACCTTAGTCCTCCGACAATGAAGTGTACTAATTAAATAAATGAGGGTAATTCGCTTTAGCAAATATACAAGGGTTCGCTGTCCTTTAGGAGCGTAATTAATTTAAATAAAATAAATGTTTCTTTTCAAATTCTACCAATCAATGTTCCTCATTTTAGATACTGGCCGCTACATTAAATGGTGACAGCGTATTTATTTTATTTTTTGTTAAATTTATCTAATTTTATCATTGTTTAACATGCCCTTTTGTTGCGGATTTGCTTTATTTCACTTTATTGTAAATTTGAATTTAATAATAAAGACCTCTGTTATTATTATTTAAATTTCTTAGTAAATTCAATGGTAATTATGGAGAAACTCTTATCTTTTACCCTCAACGACCCTACCTACTCTAAATTACTAATAGCGGATTTCACAAACGTTACTTAAATTTAATCATCCGTTAAAAGTAAACGTTGCCATGGTTACATGTGTTGAAGGTATAGGAATGATTATTCTTAATCGATGATTAAAGTTAAGTGATGTTTGTGAAATCCAACGTAAGACTTATTAAATAAATTACTTAATTACTAAGCAACATACTTACGACTTACCGATTGAGAGTCGCTGGTTTAAACTTCTCCTTCATTGTCTTTTACATTTTTATACGTAACGTAGGGGGGTTGAAATGAAATGATCAAAGAAAGTAGTTTAAAGAAACCTGTACTTTGAAGAGATTATCAATTTCATAAGAACTCGTCGGGACAACTTTCTTCCTCTAGACGCCACGATGAGAGTGAGAAAGATATTAAAATTTTCTTTTCTTCTTTCTCGCCCTCTTCAAAATTCCTTTTAGTCAAACCGTGCAAGATTAGAGTTGAAATTCCTTCGTTTGTAAGTTCTAGGTTAAGTCCTTTTTTCCTTGGAATGAAATTTGGTCCTTGCCGCGCCGCTACATATAATTTCAGGATTGCCCAAATTTTATCTCTTCTTCTCTCTTGTCTAAGTGCTTATTTGAGGACATATACATTTTCTTTTTCTGTTTATTAAATAAACGTTTAGCTGGCCAATAAAATACAGAAAGTATATTCAAATAAAACAATACAAAACGGAATCTATTAAAAATATCTACACAGAGCGAAAAACTTTAAGGGCTTATTCTCCGAGTAATTTGCGTCAAAAAAGCTCATATGAACATATGTACAGGGTGTAATATTTAAGGGTCTATTCAATAACGCTGTTCCTATTGAATATATGGAAAAATGTTTTATACAAAACTATCATCTTTTCAAGGTTCGCATAATTTATAATCATTTTGAAATATACAGGGTGTCTCAGTTTGGTTGTACGATGTGTAACTTCGTTATTTTAAAGGGAACACCCTATGTTTTATAACGAATTTGAGCTTGTCAGGTTATTTTAGGGTATGTTTGATAAGAGTTCCCTATACCTAAGTCCTATGGTTTTTAAGACATTAGGCTTTGTTTACGGTTTTCCGAAAATACAGATGTAACTTTTATAATTAATATCTCATTAACGAAGAAAGTTAGAGTGCAGATATTGTGGTACTGTTACAAGCTAAGTTGAAGGTATCTACAGCAGTCACAAAATTTACTTTTCATTAAACAGGGATCCAGTAAAGCTATTTCCATTTTGACAGCAATTGAAGAGCAACAACTTTTGTTTTTGAAATGGAACGGTATTATTTTTATGTCGTCGTTAGATGTCTCATAAAGTTATCTTTCAATTGGCTATACACTTCCCTATACTAATTACTGACGGTTGAGCAGATATTTAATATTGTTTCATAATTCCTGCATTTTAACGTGTCAATTAAAATTACAAGACATCTTAGAATTAATTTGTTGTTCCTTCAGTTTTCAAAGGTTTTGTAATATTCAAATATGATTAATAAATACTTCGTCGTAATGTGTAGAGCGCACTTTCTTATTTGACATAAAACAAAAGTTAAACTTTAGTACAAGAAGTCTTAGGGCCAACTGAATGAAACGTAGTTAACCACACGATCAAGTTAATTGTGTGATTAAGCAATATCACTTCAGAAAACTTAACAATCAGTAAAAATACCAATCAAAATTATTTTCCTCGTTACAGTTTAACCTACCACAAGCCTTAACAATGGAATTAAATAATCATGTATTTAACAATACAACAACAACCAGGACTTAAAAACTCAGTAAATTTACATTTTACTCAAAACAAGTACATGTTTGAATAAATACTCACTCCTGATTTTAATTAATATGTTAAAATCCAGAAATTATGAAATAATATTAAATATCTCCTCAACCGTCAATAATTAGTATAACTAATTGAAAGATAATTTTATGGAGTATCTAACGACGATATAAAAATAACACCGTTCCATTTAAAAAATAAAAATTATTGCCCTTCATTTGTTGTCGAAATGGAAATATTTTTACTGGATCCCTGTTTAAAGAAAAGTAAATTTTGCTATTGCGGTAGATACCTTCCACTTAGCTTGTAACAGTACCACAATATCTGCACTCTAACTTTCTTCGTTAATGAGATATTAATTATAAAAGTTACATCTGTATTTTCGGAAAACCGTAAACAAAGCCTAATGTCTTAAAAACCATAGGACTTAGGTATAGGGAACTCTTATCAAACATACCCTAAAATAACCTGACAAGCTCATATTCGTTATAAAACATATGGTGTTCCATTTAAAATAACGAAGTTACACATGGTACAGCCAAATTGGGACACCCTGTATATTTCAAAATGATTTTAAATTATGTGAACCTTGAAAAGATGATAGTTTTGTATAAATACATTTTCCATATATTCAATAGAAACAGCGTTATTGAATAGACCCGGTTAAATATTACACCCTGTACATACGTTCAGATGAGCTTTTTTGACGCAAATTACTCGGAGAATAAGCCCTTAAAGTTTTTCGCACATGTCATGAATCACCCTGTATATATCAAATCAAATAATT
The DNA here is from genome assembly GCA_033060865.1 of Dorcus hopei. NCBI lineage: Eukaryota > Metazoa > Arthropoda > Insecta > Coleoptera > Lucanidae > Dorcus > Dorcus hopei. The sequence continues at coordinate 7,987,347 of CM065426.1, forward strand.
GTACCTATACGTAAAATTAAGAATAAAATTATGTAGAATATTTCAAAGGATTAACATAGAGATTAGAACAAATTCAATAACGAAAATACAAACATTACAATTAAAATTAATTCGAAGAGACAAGAAACGGCACTCTATACCTACCACATTGAGAGCTTTGGTTAGTTTCTGATAATTTTCTAGGCAAGTGAATTGAACTCAAATTAATGCAAAAAAGAAAAAATCACTCGCGGAAGATTTTTTTCTTTCCTACCAAATACAAGCTGTAGGGAACATTAATTGATTGATTAATTGATGTTTTTAAGATATCGAGTCTAGGATTAAATAAGACTGCGCTCGGAAATTATCCTGACAGGAACTCTTTGATAGGAATCGAGCTCATTTTTTGTAATCACAGTATTTAAATAATCTGTCCCGCGCGGCGTCTCTCAGAGGGGAAAAATGACATCACCCAGAAGAGTTACATTTAAAATTTTTACCCCACGCTTAGCTTCCGAACGAATAGTAATCACCAGCAGAGGGCGTGCGATTGTCCATTCCTTATGTTTACTGGTATACCTACGCGAGGCGAGTGCAGATACATCCTCCAGTTGCTGTGCCAGCGTTTCTTTTCTCAAGGTTTGCAGCTACGAGTGTTATTCTGCTACGTTTCATTTTTGCGTTAACGATTTCTTAATCTTTTGTTTCTGCTTTGGCTTCAGTGATCGCTCTATCTGTTTACAAAACTCTGAGGTTTCGTTTTCATTTCGTTTGTAAGTTGTTTCTAGTCGCTTTCCATAACAGTTGGGAACACTGAAGATTTCTCTAGAATTCGGAGCGGAAGAGACCTGTCTTCAATTTCCGACTTCATCGAGTTTGGCGTGTTTCTGAAAAGCGATTATTCATTGCATTTCACGAACATTTGGCAGCCATTTCGGTGGAACTAATTTTAGAATTTGTGTTTGAGCCTGGCCACCCAAAGGCTTTTGGGAATCTTATCGTTTGTGAACGATTTCTGGAAGACGCTACGTGATTCGTACCGACGCGACGCGTCGCAGTTTCTTATCGCTCTGGCCCCTTATACTAAAAGGGGTAAGTCTTTTTGGTTCAGTTTCAATGTCGTTATTCTCTGTTACTTACTTTCGTGTTTCTTTCGTTAGCAACTACGTGATGGTTAAATTTTGGGAAAAACCTGTGTCACTTTTTCGTGACCTTGACATAACGGGCGTGAATACCTGCTGCAGCCCTTACAGGCCGAACGTAAAGTAGAATTGGTGGGATTCGAGACTGATATTGTACAAACCCTCTGTATCTTTTACGTTACGATTCATTACGATTAATTGTTGGGTAGGTACCTTTTGTGCCACCGCATACCGTTTTTGCCTGCCAAAGGCTTTGATCCTTTCAGAACCTTCGTTAATATGCATGTAACTGTAAATTTTCGTTCTTGTACTGTCCTCCTGACAGAAATTATTGTACGTTATTTTGTGAGCCGTACAGGATGTCCTCGCCGGTGATTTCGCGTTAGTTGACGCCTTGTAAATACTCAATTATTTAACGTATCGAATTTATTTTCGGGCATATTGTTAAGGCCGGCCCTGAACTCGATTGTCGAGCGTTTCGCTCATTTTATTGGGCCACAATTTTGATTGCTTATTAATATATACTGCATCACAGTTTTTCGTATTCTTGTTTCCTGTCAATATACAAGGTGACCGATAGTTGAGCTATATACAGGGTGTCTGAGAAACACTTACGCTTTGCGGATATTAGATCTGAGGAAATCTCGAGGCTTTCAACAACGTGTGCAGTCCTAGCGGTGCCGCGTTTTTCACTGTACTACTTGGAACTTATTCGCTAGGTGGCGCCCCTTACTCTTTTACATCCAGTTAGCTACCGAGCTACCGACAATCCATTTGTAGCCCACTCCGTCTCCACTGAACTGGGCGTAACTCCAAGTAGGTTTTCTTCAACATCGTCGATTTTTCCCCAGCGTTCACAACTTGTACAGGGTCATTTAGGCAGACACTAAAGGTAGATAGCAATTCGAATGAAGTCAGTCCTGATAAGGTCGAACATTTTCTTTGAATTGTTTACGATGACAAGACAGTTTCAATAATTCATTACGCAATATGACATGTTTTGTTTTAAAAAACACAAAGACAACCGAATTTTGGACTTCTCAGTAAATGTCATCAACTTAATAACATCAAGTCTTTATAAAATATCTCTTCTTGCTCGTCATTTAACATCATCGAAGATCTCCAAAAAAAATCGTATGTGAAAAGAAAAAGTGTAGCTTCAATAACATGTTATAATTCGAGATTTAATTGAAAACCTAGGCCGCCAGAGTTGTCCACAGGTTTGCATGTTTGCCTTCGGACCTGAAGGACGTGGGTTCAATTCCCAATCAGGCGGTCGGTTTTTCAATTGCGGATGAAAAGCGTAAACATGGCTTCTTCTCGGATAGGAAGCAAAGCCGTTGGCCCCGTGTCAACACGATATTTGGCACGTTAAAAACTAATTCCTCTGGATTCGGCTAAATTCCAGTAGGGTTGGTCATATGACTTTAGTAGTTGGAGCCTAAAGGTACGAGGAGTATTCCACAACCCGATACCTTGCCCATTAAGGAAAAAAAAATCGTCATCAAGTAGCCTTTGCATTTTTCCTAACACTGTGAAGTAGGTCTTGCATTAGATCAACATGAAATGTTACTCTAGGTCATATCAAGTTAGGTTATAAGCAAAATTCTAGGGCAGTGTAATAACTTAGGAAGTCTTCCCTTTTCCGCTTTATCTTCTTTCATCAAGAAATCGAAACCAACTTGGTGAATTTTTGAATTGAATACTCGCTACTTTCATTCATCCGCTTAGATGTCCCATTAGGATCCCATTTGTCTCATCTGAACATTTTTTGCTTATAGCGTTTTCGATTGACTGCTCTAGAGCACTCGCAGATTATTTTCATCATATTTTAACCTCATGTAATAATAAGCGATGGAGATGCTCTGAGAGTGCTCCAGAGCAGTCCATCGCAAACGCTATTTGACAAAACCCAACTGAAACTTGAAAGATCAAAATTCGAATGGTTTGATGAAACGTATTTCCCTTTCTAGTCACAATTTTTCTTCCTTTCCTTCTTTCTGATTTGTAACAGCACGAAGAAGCAGGAGACAGAACATTTTGGAATCCATGGCATTATTGCTGGTTTGTACGGACGAACGACACCAGGCTATAAAAAGCAAGGGATTCGAATGGCTTGATGAAATGTCTTTCCTTTTCCGGTAATAATTTTTCTTCCTGATTCCTAATAGCACGTAATAGCACGAAGAAGTAAAAGATAGAAAATTTTGGAATCCATGATGCTACTGCTGGTTTGTGTAAAAGAAAGACACCAGGGCGTGCAAAGCAAGGGATTCGAATGGTTCCATGAAATGTCTTTCCTTTTCTAATCACAATTTTTCTTCCTTTCCATTTTCATAGAAAATTTTGGAATCCAAGCTATTGCTGGTTTGCGCAGGCTATACAAAGGAAGGTAGAAAAGTAAACAGGAAGCTTATATTTTTTGTTTACTTAAATTTTCCGAGTTAATTATTTAAAACTGCGAATTGTGTAATATTTAAGACTTTGATTATTTATTTAAATTGTCTGCCTTAATTACTAACCTAATTTAAACTGTATAGATATAACATCCCAAAATAAGTAAGGAACAGAGGAAATTTTTGAAGATTTTATCGAAAAAGTGACAAGAATTGTCTGCGTTTTTTTTTGTCATTGGATTCCTATGATCTTGGTTTCAGTCAATTACCGGTATACACGATATTTTAAATTCAAAACTCCTGATATATGTATTTGTAAATATCATCAAATACGTGACTGTTATGAAGTCACGTTATGCGCTCGTTTTATTTTGCGTCGCCATGAATCACCGAAACGTCAAAAAGCTCGCTCCGAGAATCCGCCATCTAACATTTCACGGCACGCACAAGAACGCGAACAAAAGAAGACGAAAGCAGAAAGGCAAGATCATAATTTGGAATAGATTTTTTTTTACCTCCTCCGAGAGCTACGCGTTTATTTCGCAGCAGATACAATTATGATTTAAATTAAAAGGGACGGCCCCGAACGCGAGATGAAAAAATTTCAAACTGGATTGGCGATGAAATTAAAAAAGGTTTCTTAAAATAAACTTCGTATTTTTCGTGATATCGCTGGAAAACAAATTGGTGGAGGAGCCGGAAATTAATTGCTGATTGTAAGTGGGCGATCAAATTTTGAAGAACGAAATTAATTTGACTTTAATTACTTGTTGGCCCACTCCTGAAACTAGGTTTTAAAGACGAACCTACCTTCTGACTTTAATATGTAGGAACATATTAAATGTAGGAACATATTAAAGTTCATTCAAATGAAATTACGTTCGTCTATTTTGACAAACAGATTCAAAGTGATTTTATTCAGTATTATCCCACTTCTGACTTCATATTACATATTTATGCCGCAGAAAATTTATGCCGATTTTCATGAGGGTTTGCCTCATATTTCGCGTGTTAAATCATACGGAAACGAGATAACGACGCGAGTTCCTAATTTCGTTAGTGCGGAGATCATCTTCAGAGAAGGCACATCGTCGAAACGATATCAAAGTCGACATAAAGATAAGAAACGCGCGTGTAAGGAGGACGAGGACCCATAAAATCAATATATCGGCAAAGAGTGGCTCTATTATCCTCGTAAACGCCGATGCGATTTTATGCGTCGCGACGGTAAACTGTGCGGCCTGTTTACAACCGGCGCATTATTTTCGAATGCAAATTGACGAAAGGCTCGGTCCAGTTTCGCCTGAACAAACATGACCATCGCGGCGCGGCGTCCTTTTGATTATTTACACGAGGATTGAGCGCCTTGCGTAATCGCCCGGAAGATTGGTCGGACGCATTCGTTTTTATGATTATTAAATTTTTATTTCATTCCGGCCCATTGACACGGTTCATCCGAAGAAATCGTCCTGGACCTTCCAATGCCGTCGATGAGTGTGTTTTCAACGGAAAGTTTCGAAATTTGTGTTTGTTCGAATGAGGCGCTATCGATTTTATTGAATCGTATCGCATTCTACTTTTATGTAACGATTAGTATAATGTGTTTATTCTTCGAAAAATTCACGTCGTTTCTGTAAGACTAATAAAATGTTCGCAGATCATTTAATTTTTCCGTAAAAATACAATTCTTCGTTGAGATGAGATGACATCACTTGACCAAAGGCGACTTCAGATGCGCCACACTTCTGCCAAATCGTCGTGACAAACCATATTTTTAATTCTTCAGTTTCTGATCGATTTACTCTAATGTTCATTTGTTCGAAAATTATTTGTTCCAATGTTACGGTTATTATTCTTCAAACTTTAAAACCATTTGTCTATTTTCGGTTTCAGTTGATCGTTCTTATTTTTATATTCTAGGATTTCTCCTTTCCTTTCATTAAATTGTCGCTGGTAACTTTTCATAACAGTTAGGAACGCTGTTGTCCCCGCGCTCGTATTTCCGTATGACAAGTCACTTTTCTAAGTTTGTCGCGTTTGGCGTCCATCTTGGCAGAATTCGAGTACGACTCGCAGACGACGGCCGAATATTTTGCGCTTCTTGTGCTGCTGCCTTGTAGTTAAGACGCCCTGAGTTAAAGGATATATTGTCACGTTTGAAAAATTATTTGGAGTTACACAAAATTTAACGTGCGTATTTTTTAGGTTTAATTGACAAAATTGTTTAGTTAGCGTTTCACAAGTACGGTCATCGACACAGGCTTAATCGCCGCTGAAGTTGTCTAGCATGAATTACCGACGTCTGCTTAACTTGCAGCTTTTTCGGTCGATGGAACTTGTGCAAACTTAACGTTTTAATAGAGGGAATTCCATGCTGACAAATGAAAACCAAGTTGTTTGAACTGACTTAAGAATGCTACACAACAGTTCGTATTTCGTTCAAAACAATTAAAGTACTCGCTCATTAAAGGTGACGTTGACAATTTTGGAACATCGATCTTTGGATCCGAACCTTTGGAAACGCACTTTGTGGCATCCGGCACGGGTGGCATAAAAAGGGAAATTTGTAAATCAAATGGAGAGTAGTTGATTAGTTGTTAATCAATGAGTTGTACAGTCGGAAACAGTCGACAGGCAGTTTCCAGCGTATTCATTAATATAATTAGTTTAATGTATTTGGTGAATTTTATTTGTGACTTCTGAATCGGTCCTTGGGGGCGGCGTTTGGTCGAGTATGGTGCAAAGAGGCGAGGTAACGTAAAATTTAAATTAATTATTATGTTTCGTTCGCCAATATCCTGCCCTGCAAGCGAGTGCTCGATATAAGGGAAAACGTAACGTGGTGGCAACCGCCTTATTACATAACTACGTTGACTATATTTCCCTTACAACGTAACGTGATGGAGGCGCACTTAAAAAAGAACAATTTATTTCTTGTTACTATAACGTAACAAGACGAAGTACATCCCTTCCGTTCTTGACATGGTGTAAGCACCAACTTTTGTATAACAATATTTTCGTACCTTAATATTGTCACGCTAAGGGCCTGCACCATGTCACGCTAAGCCTCCACTATGTCGCGACGGTGCGTCCTTAGCCTTCTGGGTTAATTCGGGGTCCGTAGGTTTATCAGAGGGTAGAGCTTTAAGACAATGATTTAAAAAAATTAGTACCTCTTTATTACGTTAAATAATTAATTTAGTTGAGGGTGGTTTGTCCGTTAAAATTGGGGATGCGGTCCTGGGTCGTTCGCGGCGACTGGGGTTGTTGATTCGTCTAAGGCGGAACAGCGGTCGACGTTTCCTTAGCCGGGGAGGACTGGCGAAGCTCGAGGCCGGTCCGTGACTGGAGTGGTTGGTCAAGGTCGGTCTCGGTGACAACGTTCCTTGGCTGGAGTGGAGCACGACACGTCCTTGCTCAGCCTATGGGTGATTGGGTTGGAACAAAGTGGCCAGGGCAGGCTCCGGTGGTGTCTTAGCCTAGGGGTGATTGGGTTGGAACAAAGTGGCCAGGGCAGGCTCCGGTGGTGTCTTCTCTTGGACAGCTGGCGAGGGAGATGGTCCTCGTTCTCTTAAGACGGGTTCGGCAATGTTGTCGGCGGCAGTGGCAGATGATGTGGCTGCAGCGACGCTGATGCTGGGGTGGCGACGACGGCGATGTTGGAGTGGCAACGATGGCGATGTTGGGGGTCCCCTCGTGGAGTTGGCACTAGTGCCCACTGAGTCGGTCCGGTGACAACGACTGGCTTCCCAATTTTGGCCCGCACTTTAAATACACGTTTTTTGCCTATTCAAGCGTTGCATTCTTCCGTCACCTGCTTTGTGTCTTTTTGCGTCACTCGTATACGCGCGTGGCCCCGTTTGTAACAAATTCCGCTGAGGTGTTATTATGAAATGTGAACCTTTATGTTATATCGGTTACTTCCTTATTGTGTTTACATTTCGACACGGTCACCATTTGCCCTCAATTACATAAGTTCGCGTTTAAATACTTTTTATGTTTTTTATTCGCGGAACACAGAAAAAAACTCCTCGTGGTTTTTAGTAAATCCCCCTCGTGATTATTATGGTAAAGGCTTGATAGTATCTTATCGTGACAATATTGTCGTTTGTAAGAGTTTCCTGGAAGTTTTATTTTCCAACGCTTTTTTTGCGGATAATTACGCGTCGCTCGAGGATCGAAGCGCCACGTTTCTTTTGTTGGCTCGCTGACAGTGGTCAGTGAGGTTTTATCGAATCAGCCTCCCCCTCTCGTTATTGAATCTCTCCTGTATTTGTGTTTCTTCCATTAACACGTTCCATTTGTTTGAGTTTTTGGGGCCAGAGTAGTTCCCCTCGGACGAGGTTTGCTGTTGATGCCATCGTGTCTCGAGATCCTGTCTACTTTGACATCGTTTTTGTAACGGCCGAACTTCACAGGGCAATCTCCAAGGACTACATCCCTTCCATGGACAAACACCTTATTGATATCGTTAAAATTTTATACGTTTTTGCGTTATTTTCGTACATGTTAATTGTGGGTACTTATCTGTACCTCATAATACGTTCTTTCTGAACCCAAATTTAATAAAAGGATTATCCTCATTCATTTAAGTATGCTTTCATTTCCAGAGGACTAAGTTCTTGGACTGAAAAGCTGTAGAAAGTGAATTAAAACGTAAAAATATACTCAAAATAAAAGAACAAAGCAAGGATATTAATTGAGTACATACCCCATGCAATGGGGTAAAAATTGCTCCTACCTATAGGGAGGACGAGACTTAGCAGCAGAGGACCTCTTTTCTCAGCGTTCCCTAAAGGCTTTCCGAACGTGCCCTGGGTCTCTAGGCGAGGGGTCTTCTACTTAACACCGTCACATCACCCACATCAAGAATTTTAGAATTCAAACTCCCGCCACGCCGCAAAAAGAGGTCGGCGATTAATTTAAAAGAAAAATGAAAATTTTGAAAATAAAATACAATTTAAAAACGAAGATGGGAAACGCAACCGTTCGCGAGCATTAATTAAATTTGAATAACCGTATTGTTTACATTATCGAAAGTCACAGGCTCCACCCTTTTTTTATAACTTGTGGCGCTTAAGTGCGAGTCCCCCTTTTAAAAGAATTTTAGAATATGAACTCTCATTAACAATTATTACACTTATACCTATGCATACAGATGGTAGTAGCAGTAAACAATATCAAGGTTGCACACCTGCGAGTTATGAGCATATGAAATATGCTATTAGTAAACAATGCCAAGGTTTGCGCGGCTGCAATTTATGAACACGTGAAATATGTCCTTAGTAAGCACTGCTGCACTATTTATATAAAAGGATTCTTTGCTGTCGTAGATACAACTTAGGTTACGCATTCATTTGTGTTTCCACGAAACAAATAATCTATGACCATGAATCAAACTGCTTGATTAAAAATAATTTTTGCTTCGGACTTTCAAACTGCTATGAAGAAAGATATCACGTTTCAAATTTAATTTTCAACAAAAAGTTGACTTTAATTGCTAAATATTTCCGTTTCGTTGAGATACAACAATCCTATCACATTATTAATTAGACTCAAGCGAAATTATTTATAAACCAATTTAAAGCAGATATCCCTGGATTTACGCAAGTAACTTCAAATTCTTCATGGTTTTTCTCCTATTCTGATATACTTATAAAGACTGGAATCTCACTTTTGCAAATAGTGATCGCTAAAAGCCCAACAAAGCAAAGTAAAGCTGGTAAGTGCACTTTAACGATTTACAGTCATTACTGCAAATAACGTACATATTTTCAGAGTTTCCTTTTGCTCGTTTTCATCGTCATCGCAATTTTTACAATTACAGCACAGGATTTCCCCAATTCCCCAGTAAGTAAGTTGTAAAAACTTGCTAATAAATGTTTAAACGTAACATTTATTACGTATATTTATCTATTAAAGTATTGGTAACAATAATAAAGCCAAAGAATCGATCGGAGTTGGACGACAAACAAAATTAGTAGTGGAAAAAATGTTTAAGTAACAATGTTTGAACAAATAAATATTAGTGATGACTGCGATGAATACGTTCATGAATTTTTCTAGTTTAGTCAATTAAATAGAGTCCCAATCAGCTTTAATGCTCGGACACCTTTAAAATACGACGAAATGTCAACCTTTTGCCTTCAACAAAAAGTTGTCTTTTAATGTCAAATATTTCGACTCGAAATCTGCGACCAATTATATTATATTACACTATTATACTATCGGTTGGATCCTAATAAAACTTAAGCAGAATGACTTCTGAACAAATTTAAAGCAAATATGCCTGTACTTATGCAAATGTTGTTGATGATGATTCTCTCGTTCTAGTACAATAAAGAACTAACCTATTCTGTTTACTACGATGTAATAATAATCAGAATGTTTCAGTAAATCGAACTAATTATATCATTAGTATTTGGGATTCAGTGGAATGTGAGAGACTTAAAAATAAAAAATAAAAGAATTTACTTATCAATTGAACTGATGATGAAGTTGTCTATTCATTTAAATTTCAAATTTTATTCATGTAATATTTTTTAATTTTATTCAAGAAGACCTTCAATGTCAGATGTTTCCGTTCCAAACAAAACCAGAATCTGCGATCAACTTAATTATTGTTTACATGCTAGAAAAACTGAAGTTAAACTATTCTTAAACAAATTTAAAGCTGATATCCTTGGGGGTTTATGCAAATGACTTCGATATTTTCAAATTTCTGGTTTTCTTTCCTTTCTAACAAATTTATAAAGACCGAAACCATCCGGTTTTCAAACAGTGATCGCCTGAAAGCCAAACAAAACAAAATGAAGCTGGTAAGTGTACTTTAATGATTTTAAATGATATCAATACTGAAAGCAACAAATATTTTCAGAATTATTTTTTCTTCGTTTTTACCTTCGCGGTAATTTTTGCGGTTGTCGCAGCGAACGCACTTCCTCCGTAAGTATTTCTATAATTATTTTTTTTAAGGGTTAAGAAATAAAACAGCATTGCTTCAACTGATTTAAAAATTCTATATCGTAAGTTTGATATTTTTTATTGCAGTAGTTCTATTACCTCGCTCTCAGGAGGCAGTGGATCCCCACACAAACGTTCGGCAATTGAGGCGTAAGTATTCGACAATTTTTAATACGTAAATATGATATTTGATGTATTTGATATATTTTTAAAATAGTTTTATTAAGAAATAAGAAAAAGACAGCATTATTTCAACTGATTTGAAAATTCTAAAACGTAAATTTGATATTTTTTATTGCAGTCATTACCTTGCCTCGCTCGGAGGCGGTGGATCCCCACACAAACGTTCTGCAATTAATCCGTAAGTATTCGACAATTTTTAATACGAAAATTTGATATATTTTACTGCAGTGCTTCTCTTCCTTCGCTCGCAGGCTCTGTTCTTAAAACTCCTGGATACGTACACAAACGTTCGGCAATTCCGCCGTAAGTATTTTGATAATTAGTTTTTATATAATTCATAAAAGAAACAATTGCTTTAACAGTTCAGCAAAATGTAAAAATGAACATGAAACGTAATTTATAAAAAGTGAGCAAATAAAAATCAGATTAGAGTAGGCGGTGCAAAGAAAATGTATGTCTGTGATTGACTGAATTAATTAATCTAATACATTCATGAACTGTCAGATCAGCCTAACGCCGCGTTAGTAACAGACATACTTTTTCTTTGCACCGCCGACTCTAATCTGATTTTTAGTTGCTCACAGGTTATATAAATTTGTGATTTTCTGTTACAGTCAGGTTTTGAAAACACTGGGAAGCGGATCTAACATCGGTTGAAAGCTTCCCCTCGATTCAATCAGTATGTATAATCAACGCTTGGTGCAATTTCTGTTTGTAAAGAAACGAAAGCATTTAATAAGATCAATGCTTTCGTTTCACATGTCCAACTAAAAATAAAGCCAAAGCAATTAATTGTTGTTTTATTATTTTTTTTTTTCGTTTACGAAACATTTAAATACGCCTTACCAAGGATGACTGAGAAGATTCTTTCGATGCATTTGGAAATAGTGTGGCACAACAGTTGCTAATAATAAATGAAACACACAGAAAAAAAATTTGACGAGTGTTTCACTAAATACGTCATAATAAAATATGAAATGGTATTGGGAATTCATTAAAAAAATATTGGCTGACTATACTAGTTGCAAATTTAAACAGCTCAGAAATAAACGTAAAACTTTAAAGAAAGATTAAGGTCGTCAATAAAGCGTTAAATGAATTTATACAAGATGCATCATTAGTATGAATTTCTTCAATAGCTACTTAACTATTAATTATAAAGGAAAGTATCTTGTATAAAACTTATAGACTATAATGAGATGTACATTAGTAAATTATTTTCGCATGCGCAGCGTGTTCCCTAAGTGAGTTATCCACCAAATTCATATTTTTTTAAATGAAATGCATATATTTTTATTTCATATCTCGATAGGTCCCTTAAAACTAAATAGGAGTATTTTTTATTAAACAACTACAGCTCTAAAACAAAGCATTCGCAATCTACAGCTATTTATTTGAATGAACGGGCTGAAATGTAGGAGTATTTTATTCATAATTAGCGGTCAAAAAAATTATTTCTACTGTGCATAACTAATTACAAATATCTAGTAGAATAATCTTTGTAACTAACGTTTAACGTTTTCCATATGCGTTTACACAGAAACAATTGAAACTTAAAAGTTAAATTTTCTCAAAAAATTTAAACATTTTGACATACATATTTGAATAGCTCGTCAAATTCTATTTCTAACATATTGCTGTGTTCTTTGTTATAAATTAATTTAAACACCCTGTATATACTTAGATTAAGCTATTATTTTTGTAATTTTATTTTGAAATAAAATGTAATACTATTGTACATTACCTCGATATCTTCCAGAACACTTAAGAAAAACTTTATTTGCACAAATCCATGTTTCTGTTTAATTTAGAAAATGTCAGACGAAATAATTGACGGAACGCTTTCACCCACGACAGAGAGTTGGTTCAATCAAAAGTTCCAGGAAATTCTCCAGGATGCTGAGGAATATTGGGACTATAAACTCAAGCAACATGAATTAATTTCCGAGGCCCTTTTCATTGAAAGCCAGTCCTCCGACTTCAAGCAACTCGCCCAAGTCAATCCTGTCATTTTGGAAAGCGTTTCAAGTTCTTCAACTACACTAGAAGAGCCAATCCGGAACAGGCCTCGAGAATACTTCTACAAGAAGAACAGTGGAAGGCGTCGTATTCTTGTAAAACTGAAGAACCAAGACAGGATTCGTCTTTCGAAGATTGAAGCTGTTCGGCTTGGCCTTTTCAAGATGTGATTTGATATTTTGTATCTGTAAAACAAGACTTACATTATTTGTGTGTTAGAATTTTGATTTTTATTCATTTAAAGGATTTATATTTTCTTAAATTAAGGTTACAGAGTTTTTTGTGGCTCCAAAAGCGTATAAAAGGTAATTGATAGTCTATGTTGAGCTCCTTCAGACCAACATACAAATTATTTATCAAAAATAGTGAGCTGAGTTTTTAAAACATGTAAGAAATTGAATTTATTTAACTTTAGTTAAAAATGCAATTTGTTTAAAATAATTTCAAAGTCATTTTAAATAAATTTTAAAGTACAATTACTTTAAAATTAAATGATTTTAATTGTTAGATGACTTGACAAATTTTCGTATCGTGTGAAAACTAATAAGAATCACTTGTTTGATTTTGACCTCGATATGAAACGTTTGTCCAAGTTTTTATTGAGATTTTCCAGGAATGTTTAACTGATACGTTTGAAATGCGTGGTAGTCTTAAGGCTGTATCGTAAGGAACGTTAGACAGGCGTGAATCGAATAATCCCAATAAACGACAATACAGATTCTATCATTCACTTGGATGAACAGGTTAAATTCTCCCATCTACCGTAAATGATACAATTCTGATAAATAAATTTAATTAATGATTGTCATTCGAATAACAAATCCAAAACTTACCGCGTGTAAGAATTAAATTCAAACATAGTTTTTCTCTTGGATAAAGAAGGCTATAAGTGCATTTTTTATTAAAAATCCTCATGTAAAACTTTTTATCTACGACCACTACTGTAAATGACGAATTACGTACAACACATAAATTAAGTAAGCGGGTATTTACAAACGTCGTGCGTAAAGTAAGAGAAACGCACAACGCACCTACTTTACGTACATTTGCAGTTAGATCTACGTAGCCGCATCACATTAGATTGACAGTCGTCAAAATTGCAAGTGTCATTGCTGATTACTTTGAAGGTAATTTTTGTGGTCGTAGATAAAGTATAGTACAAAACTCGAGTTGTAAAGCAATTACGCACTTGTGGAATTACTTGCATTCGCCGCTGCGCGGCTCACGCGCAGCTTTTCTCCGTGCGTAATTTGCTATTTACAACTCTCGATAAGTAATATGCTATTCATGTGTCGTCGAAACAAATTCGTGCTGCCAACACAAATTAATGTGCATTTGTACCAACTTTATATTTTATAATGTGTATTATGGTGTATCAATTAAAAATAAACATTTTGTGTGAACTTTAAAAATTGACTTTTAGTTACCTCCATACACTTCACGTAGCGAGACAAAATTTGCAGACTTTTTAAATTCATTTTTAAGAACAAACACTCGATAGAACTCAGTTAATCTAATTTGTTAGTAATACAATTGGCTACCCTGAGATACCAATTTATAAACAATTTATTAAACGAAAAGAGTCTTTATGTTAAAAATTTTATGCGTGACTTTGTCATTTGGGTTAATTAATTTTCATCTAGAAATAATTAATAAACAATTACATTTTGCAAAAACATAGGAATATGTAAAATGTATTGGTCTAAAGCTCATGGTTTTTCGAGATATCTGCACTCAGAGTTAAAACTTCTAATTTCTTTTTTTTATCTGTGGTGGTTGCCCAAAGGGGTCCTAAGTCAAAGACTTGTCAGGACCTCAGGAGCGGGAGTATATTTGAGTATGTGTAAAGCGTTCCATGGCTTTGTTACTTCCAATCTCCTCGCCGTTCAAAGGGAAGCAGTGTCGAATTTTATCTCCAACACTGAAGGGTACCTGAAGTCGATACCGACCACCCCCGAGAAAAATCCCGAATGCGGTTCGAACCGACGACCATGCGATTGCACCACTTTTTACTGTTCTAATAAGAACCATATTTCAAGAACATAAACAAAGAGAACACCTTATAACTCCGAAACGGCACAAGTTATCAAAATGCGGTTTTCACCATTAATTATGTCTTAAAAATCGTGTTCCAGACGCCGAGATCAGTTTTTGTCTAACTCTTCTAAAAACAGGTGTTTTCTATTAAAAGTGTCAAATTTGACCCACCCTTTACAGTTGATTGCAAAAAAAATTGAGTAAATAAAAAATGAAGAGTAAGGAAATTTTTCAATGTAAAAATTTATCTTTTTCGAATTCTGAAGTCTGAGTTTTCAAGCAGGTTATATTTGACAATGAATTAATATTATGTGGGGTTTATGTGATGTGTATGAGCATTTTAATACTAAAAGATGTTTTAACTGTGGAAGATTTAACCATAAGAAAGCAGATTGCGTATATACCACTCCTTGTAAGCGCTGCGGTGAGGAAGGGCATGAATTGGAAAATTGTGAGAACTCTTATGCTGCATTAATTGTAAAGAAATTAATCACAAATTGAATTTAAACATCGATACACAACATAGCATGTATGATAGAGAATGTACAGTTTTGAAGAAGCATATAGCCTCAATACAGGCCAAAACAAAATATAATATGTAGCAACTACAGAAGCAATATCAAGAAAAATATATTACCTATACAAATGCCTGTAGTTTGGTTGCAAATTATAATGAAATAGCATTATAGCCAATTGTGGTTTGTTTATCTGAAACCCATGTAACGGAGGACATTTTGGACTATGAACTAGAGGTCGTTAATTATAGTGCAATACACGTGTATTCCCATAGCAGACATACCGGTGGAGTTACAATGTACATAAGAGAAGACGTCAACTTCAGTGTCATAAGGAAATATACTTTGTTCAATAATGCATGGTGTCTTCTTATATCAATAAGAATTAATTCTCAAGATATATACACCGTGTCCACGGATAGGGTTCACCATAGGAAAAACTTTTATTTTTCACTTTTCGAAAAAAATCATTCTTCACAAAAGTTTTTGCTTGACCTAAAAACCCAAGAAATATTACAGAAAATAATAAATTCCCATTAACAACTGAAAAAGTTGGGAAATTTATCTTTTACAAAATGTAGCAAAGATTCAAATTCTGTTAAAAATCACATTAGCTAGAATCGGGCAATATTATGAATTTGATTTCTTATCACGTTTTAATTCACAAAAGTCATTTTTTTATTACCTCGCAGGTTCTTAAAATTTAAAAAATGAAATAAAAAAATTTAAAACATAATTTTTGAAGAGAGTTTATTTTCTATTATGTTCTTATTTCTACATAACTATCACCCAAATTACATTTACAGCAGCGACGGCCGGTGCGTATGAATTTGGGAGTGCTGCCGATGTGCGCTTCGCATTGTTTGCTCTCTGTTCGTCTGTGTTAGACAGAGCTAGCGTTGAGCAAGTATGTCTGCAGCACTCCCAATTTCACTGCACCAGCCGCCGCTGATTTACAGTAATTGATATTGCTTGAGTTAACCAGTTTACTTGATTATAACTACGGAATTTTTGAACATTGCCGTATTTTGTGAAAGTGTAAACAGGATTTTATTTTATTTTATTGTTATTAATGGAAATTTAATATTTTGTATAACGTTTTTAGAATCTTTGGGACAAGCAAAAACTTTTATAAAGAATGATTTTTTTTCGAAAAGTGAAAAATAAAAAAGTTTTTACTATAGTGAACCCGATCCGTGGACACGATGTATATTGCTACGCTTTACCATTCACCAGCAGCATCGCATGCAGATTTTATGGATGCCTTTAGAGAATGGTGCTCAGAATATGATTTGGAGAGCGTTAATTGTATAGTTGTGGGTGACTTCAACATTAATTGGATTAATGTAAATGAACATTATTGTAGAAGAATTCAAGAAGTAATTCAATTGAGAGGGTTAAACCAGTTAGTACTTCAACCCAAGAGAATAACAAATGAGTCTAGAACACTAATAGATTACGTTTTGAGCAATATGGACACCATAACTGTAAATATTGAAGAAAATGAAATTATCTCTAATCATGAAATTATTAGCATTAAATGGAATTGTGAGGTAAAGAAAAAACTGAAGCAAGTAATAACTAAGAGGAATATAAACGAATACATATCCCAGATACAGCAACAACTAATAGAAAAGGATTGGTTATATGACTGCACTGATATTAATAGACTGTATAACAATTTCTTCTCAAATATTATGGATAGTGTTATCCAATTTGCTCCAAAAACAGAATATGTAAGATACTTTAAATATCCATGGATGAATCAAAATGTACGTCTTGCTAAATATGAAAAAGGCATTGCATATAAGCGATTTAAATTAATTAGCACTGATGAAAATTGGGAAAACTTTAAAATAAAAAGGAATATGCTAACGTCGACTATTAGACATGAAAAAAGGTTGTACTACGAAAAGCAAATAGATATGAATAGGTACGATCCCAAAAAAAATGTGGAAAACACTAAAATCATTGGTGTCGAATAAGAAGAGTGGCAAAACGACCGTAAAAGAAGAAGATAACACAAGTCAACGAGATGTAGCCAATATTTTCAACAGATATTACATTCAAAGTATTAATGATATAACACAAAGTTTCAACAAAATTCAAACAGGAGATGGAACTAACCAGGTAACTGCAAATTTTGACGAAGTACTAAACAAGTTCGAGATAATAAATATCAACAAACTTCATGAGCAAAAAATGTAGTCCTGATGAACTCTCATCAGATTTTATTACAAAGTTGATAAACGTAATAGGATACCCGTTTTTAAACGTTATAAATACTAGTTTAGAGAAAGGAACAGTTCCAAAGAAGTTAAAAGAATCATTAATAATCCCTATTGAGAAAATATCAAATGCCACTAAGTGTGAAGATTATCGACCAATAAATCTACTCCCGACCTGTGAAAAGATATTAGAAAAAGTGATATATGAGCAATTAATAGACTTTATCAATAGAAATAATATTTTGATACCCCAACAATCAGGTTTCCGGAATCAACATTCCTGTGAAACGGCATTACAACTTATGGAAAAAAACGGTTGATGATGGAAATGTAGTAGTGGTAGTCTTTCTCGATTTAAAGCGTGCTTTTGAAACGGTAAATAGAAAAGTATTATTACAGAAATTGTACAATTACATATAAAAGATACTGCTTTGAAATGGCTCTCGACTTATTTGCAGAATCGCACCCAGAATACTAGGATTGGAATAACAACGTCGGACAGTTTACAAACGGTGTATGGGGTACCACAAGGAAGTGTTTTGAGACCACTGTTATTCATCATGTATATAAATAATACGTGTAACGTTTTCAAAAGGTGTAATTTTCATCTCTTTACTGAAGATACGCTAGTATATGTAACTGCTAATTCTTTAATAACTGCAATAACTACAATAAATCAAGAATTAAATAAATTAGATGAGTGAGATCAGAAATAAACTTATAAAGAAAGATTAAGATTGTTAATTAAGCGTTTAATTAATCGATATGTATCTCTATTCTTCATTGTAGTTGTGCCTTGTTTCTGCTTTTCGGAAAGCTGCAGGTATAAGTAAATAAAAAGAGGAACATTATTAAAAAGAATTTAAATAAAATATCACGTACTAATAAGAAGTCCTAAAGGAATGGCAAACAGCTGCATTTATTGCCTACATAAGAAGGGAGAGAAAATGGAAGTGTGGAAATTGTAGGGGGACCTTCTTATTATGTGTTGCTTATAAGTTTACGAAAGAATCCTAGAGAGGAGACTTAGAACCAACATTAGAAGACTCCCAAGCAAGTTTTAGTACACAAAAAAGGATTTTTGTGTTAAGGCAAATATGTGAAAAAACGATAAGGAAAGGAACAAAACATACTTGTGCAATTGACGTACAAAAGGCGTTTGACTCGTAGATGGGGAGACAATCTGGGAAATTCTAGAGAAGGGAAAAATACCCATATGACAAGTGGACAATTAGGCAAGGCAGTATATTGAACAGACTCCTGTTTAATACCATGACGAAGTAGGTTTCAAGAAAACAGTGGAGGAGAGAGTAAAAGATATTTTGGTCAGATTTAGGAAATTAAAACCAGTAGCGTATGTAACAAAAGTTTTCGAAATAATTTCTTCGTATGTAAATTGACTAAATCATTCAGTTGCCATTTATCATGCCGTGCTTGTGTACAAACTGGATATCCGGAAAAGTATACCTACACTGTGTCCACTGTGTATTTTCTCCAATAGAGGAAAACATTTTTATTTTACGAAAAGAAGTTATTCTTTAGAAAAGTTTTTGCTTGAATTAAAACTTACAAATATTCTCTTTAAATTAAAAAAAAAAACATGCTTGTCTCTGACCGTTCAGCAAATGTTGCATAACGCGAAGCAAAAGCTGCGTAGCATTTAAAAGACAACGGACCTCTAATTTAAATTATGTTTTCTATTGTTTAGAAATTAAGGAATAAGTTGCTAAATAAATGATTAGAATAAACTACTTAGTTAATAGTATCCGAACTAATGTATGCAGATGATCTGATACACGATAATGTGCACCAACGAAAGTAACGTAAGAAGATAACAACAGAGAGAAGAATTAGAAAAATATGACATGTTTAGGCTTGGAGGAGGAAGCATTGGAGATAGAAACTAAATATCAGGAGATAAAAAAGTTAATAATGTAAAATATCTGGAATCGGAAGTCAAAGGCGATGAAAAAATGGAAATGGAAATAAACAGTAGAATTACAATAGTAAACAAAATGTACTAAGCATTGATAAAGAATTTCATAGACAAGAATAAAGTGAGTAAAAGACCAAGGTTAAAGATTATAGCTCAGTACCAACCAGTGTTGATAAAAATCACGATTAAAAAAAATAGAAAATTATTGATTTAAATAAAAAAATTAAGATTTTATCACTTTCAGTTAATCCTGACATTTTGTCTTTCATGTTAACGTCACTGACATTGACAAGGATTAAACCAGAGAAAATCTAGGCCCAGTTTCATAAAACGTAGTTAACCACTCGATCTAGTTAATTGTGTGTTTAAGTAATATCCTTTCCTCCAATAATACTGTTTAAACAGTATAAGTAATATCCTTTAAGTAATACCCTTTCCTCCAATAATACTGTTTAAACACACAATTAACTTGATCGAGGGGTTAACTACGTTTTATGAAACTGGGCTTAAGTGTACCCGATTTTGTTTAATAAACTGGATTCAGTTATCGATTTAATTAAATCTCAGATTTCTTTTGGTGTAGTTTTTAATTTTACTCAGAACGTGACCTTCAAGGCAGAATATTTGCGATGCAAGCAAAAAGATAATCTATGATCAATTTACGTTATTATTTGCCTTCTGCAAAAACTAAATTATTCTTGAACAAATTTAATGCAGATATCCTTGCATTTATGCAAATGCCTTCTTCGGTATTATACAATGACCGGCAGGAAGTTGGACACAATATGGGAAATTTCTTTATTATTGATTTCTCAGAAAAATTTATTCTTCATGAAAGCTCCTGCATCTTCCTAAAGTCAAAACGCACATATCAAAATTTGAATACCTCTTGTCATATACTGAGGGAATCAAAGTATTTGAAATCGACATGAGAGGAAAATACCTTTATTTTTCTAAATACGCGGTAATATTATTTGGAGAAGTTGTTCAGAATTATTATGAAACCTCAAATGTGAAATCATGGCTGTCTACGATGAAAAAGAAAAAGTTCTCATTCTTTTCAATTTTTTTGGCCTAAATTTTCGGCCCCTATTGATAGTATGGGATCCAGTCTCTTCAGTGACCTAAATGAGTGTGTCCAAAAGAGGAACTCGAACAGATGTCACCACTTCCCTGCTGCAAAAGGGCGATGCCTGTGGTTTTTGAAAATGTAAACAATACTGTTGTACAGGGCGAGGGTTTCAAAATTAATTAATGTTCACCGAAACATTTTCGCGAAAGTTTGCGTTTCCCTTACTTTTTTGTTCAATTTCAAACTTCTCATTTCTCTTTTATAAATAAATTGCCGACCCCTTTTGCGACGAGAATTCGTATTCTAAAATTCTTGGTGTGGGTGATATGACGATGTATGGAAGAAGGATCTTTTTCGTCGAGCAATATGTTTACATGAACTTTTTTGCTTAGAATAATTTTCTGTACGACCTCTTTCCGTTTGGCACACTTTAAATGAAACGCCCGATATCATTATTTATGTGCCAGAAAAACTGAAGTTAAATTATTCTTAAACAAATTTAAAAGCAGATATCCTTGGGGGTTTATGCAAATGCCTTCGATATTTTCAAATTTCTGGTTTTCTTTCCTTTCTAACGGTGCAGCCACATTAACGTTTAACGTCACGCCTAACGTGATTTTCAAAGTCTAATTTCACTAGTTTGGTGTAGTTTTTACTTGTGATATGATAATATGGAAAAGAAAACAAATTTATAACGAGTAATTTGATATTAAACTTAAGTGTAACCGCAGATTTATGTCAAATTAGATGTTAAAAATCACGTTAGGCGTTACATTAAATGCATATGTGCCCGCGGAATAACAAATTTATAAAGACCGAAGCTATCCGGTTTACAAACAGTGTTCATCTGAAAGCCAAACAAAACAAAATGAAGCTGGTAAGTGTACTTTAATGAATGTAAATGATATCAATACTGAAAGCAACAAATATTTTCAGAATTATTTTTTCTTCGTTTTTACTTTCGCCGTAATTTTTGCGGTCGTCGCAGCGAACGCACTTCCCCCGTAAGTATTTCTATAATTATTTTTTTAATGGTTAAGAAATAAAATAAAACATTGTTTCAACTAATTTGAAAATTTTAAAACGTAAAATTGATATTTTTATAGAAGGAATTCTCTTGGTTCACTCACAGGAACTTCTGGATACTTACACAAACGTTCGGCAGTTGAGTTGTAAGTATTTTGACAATTAGTTTTTATAGATAGTTCATAACAGTATCTTATAATACAAGTGCATAAGATAGCCTTAGCACGCGCGATGCGCAGCGGAGCGCTTTTAACGGCGCAAGTGCTTTAAAGGCTCTTATGCACGTGTATTATACGATATTTTTTATTACACCTGCGCTAAAATGTGAAAATTAGAAAGACATTAAAATTTAAATTCATTTTGTAAAGTTGCCAGTGGATCGCATTTTTAATCGATAACATGGAGATTGTATATGTTGTTCCTAGGCAACTTTAAATTTAGATTTTGATGCAGGTATAATAAAAGAGAAATAATTGCTTAGGCAGTTTTAAAAATGCAAAAATGAACATGAAACGTAACATAAATTTGTGATTATCTGTTACAGACGGCAACTATCTAAATTAAGCGGATAATCGAAAACTTCCTCCCGATTCAATCGAAAAAATAAATATGTATAATCAACGCTTGTTGTAATTTCTGTTTGTAAAAAAGCGGAAGCATTAAATAAGATCAATGCTTTCATTTCACGAGTCCAACTAAAAATAAAATTAAAGCAATACATTGTTGTTTTATTTTTTCCATATTCGAAACATTTAAATACGCGTTAATTAAAGCAGCTTCATAATAAATGAAACAGTATCAATTCATAAAAAATATATATTGGGCGAAAATGTAAACTGCTCGGAAATAAACTTGCAAAGAAAGATTATTCTTCTGAAGGCACATCGTTTTAGTTGTACCTTGTTTTCTGCTTTCTGAAAAGCTGCAGATATAAAAAAATAGGAAGAAACAGGAGATGATGAAGTATACAGTGACCGACAGAAAGTTTGCACCATACGGGAAAATTTTTTGTACCGTATTTTTTGCATTGTTTAGTCAAGGAAGGAGAAACATTATTTAAAAGAATTTTAAATATCACATACTAAAAAATCCCAAAGGAATGGCAAGCAGCTGCATTTATTCCGTACATGAGAAGAGAGAGAAAATTAAAGTGTGGAAATTATAAGGCTATCTCCTTGTTATGTGTTGCTTATAAGCTTACGAAATAGAAGACCTAGAACTTAATTGAAACAACATTAGAAGTCTCCCAATGTTTAATAAACTGGATTTAGTTGTCGGTTTAATTAAATTTCAGATTTCATTTGGTGTCAAATTTTTAATTTTACTCAGAACCTTCTATGCAGGTTCTTGCGATGCAAGCAAACGATATTAACGTTATTTCATATTGTTATTCTTTTATATTTACTGCTAGAAATTAAATTCATTTAACTAAAGTGAGTAAATAAACGAAGTTCCAGTTTTCATAATCTATCAGATAGCAACTTCAATGGCCCGCGAAACAACTTCGCTTTATCGCTTTTTTGTCCTTGTTTATGAACTTGGGTTCATTAATTGTAACAGATATAAAATTATTGTGGGCGGAGATTAATTTCAATTATCTCTTAAACCACAGTCTCCTTTACTATTTTTTAGTTTGGGTTCATTAACAAACAGAAAAGTGCCATAGTTTCGACAGAAGTTGACCTGCCAAAACGAGGCTTAAAATGAAAACGGGGCGTTCACAGTTTCTCTTGCCCGTTGTTCTTTTAATAGGGATTTTCGTGTTTGTTCAAGGAAGACCAATTTCCACGTAAGTACTTAAAAATAAAATGTTAACTGGAGACTTACACGAAAAATAAAATTTAGAAAAAAATACTTCTATTGCTTTTTAATCCAAATTTTATAATTAGATTATTAATAAACTATTAACTCTTTAAGTATGGTGCTGCAGTCGCTGTATTCCTTTCCTCACCTGGACGTGAATCTTACGATGATAGAAGACCACACATCTTATGAAAGCATTTCATTCGTGAACTCAACTATTGAAGTAGAATAAAGACGTTTTTTGATGCAGGATGAAGTAGATTTCTTTCTTTCACTCTAAACTTTTGCCTTTCAAATGGAATTGTCTCGTCGGAATACTATTGGAGAGGGCTGATTCTTTTGCCCAAGTTTTCGGCATCTAACAGAGTGTACAAAGACGTAAAAATATAAATCTGACATAATTAATAGAAATATCATAATACTGGAGGTATTTTTTAAATAACGTGTCGTCTAAATTAGTCTAAATCTAAATTTTGACGATTTTGAGATGATGATTTGAGTTTTTGTTTGAATGCGTAAGGTAAGGAAAAATAAAATTTAAAAATGTCCAAAACCTATGCAGAAAAGTTACTTTTTCTTAACCATAAAGAGTCTTACCTTTTCGGTCCTTATTATTACAAATATGCTAATTTGAAAATACAAATGAATGCGTGACCTCAATATCAATATCTGGCGAAAAGAATTAACAATTTAAAGTATAATGTTTATTGAGCAAAAAAGCAAAAACATTTTTTTCAAGGTAATGTGAAACATACTTCGAAAATATAAAAATTTTGGAAGCCATTTGTATTTACTTTAAGCAGGGGGAAGTTTTGAAGTTCCTTACACAATAAATGCGGGGGGCAATCATGGAGACAAATTAGGCCGATCGGATCTCCAGATTTGAATACTTAGCTGCAGCTGAAGAAAAAATGTTGAAAGATGGTGCACACATAAAATTTTTTGGGATAAAATGTTCTCCTCCTAATCGGTGTTAAAAAATACGGATAGAGTTTTACTTGAAAAGTTGTAAAGCTCATCTCATTTAGTGATATTAAAATCTTTTCCTGATTAAAATGCGTCTAAAAATAGGTGTTAAAAAATTATATATATATATAATACATATATAGAAATAACTACCGCAAGGATTAAAATGCTACTTTTGTAGACTACGTTAACACTTTCTAATATTCTAACGTCCTAACTCTAACGTTTATTTTAACACCAAAAACGGATGGACGCGAGGAAACACCAGACGCGAGGTAACTCCAGATTTTTATCTATGTGTGTTAGTGGCGGAAAATTTTGGTCATTCAATGGCCTAAGGATATTAAAATCACAAAGAGTAAATATTCCACAATTAGGCCATACAGCCTACAGTTAAACATTCATAACTAATTATTGCAAACTTTGAACTTTTCAAAAACCTTCAACTTCGATCGCGTTTGTTGCTGTAGAAGATGCAATTGTGTTTTCCTCCAAACATAGTTTACAGCGCCAAGCATATTCAGAGTATTCAATTTAAACTGTTCCCCATTGCTAACTTTCTTATTTTTTAAAGGTAGAAATTCGATTACTTAAATTAGCAAAGATTCAATGAACTTCATGCTGATTTTGAATTTTGAATTTAAAAAAATTAGCAAAGGTGATTTGTTTTTTTGGTGCTTGTGGTTGTTTGAGTAGACCTTCAGGTAGCTAGCTGCTACAATCGCAACAAATTGACTGATTTGACAGTGGTATCCTTGACCTACTTATCTCAGAAGATTAGAAGGACAATTTTATCAGAGACAACCTTGTGAAAGAGACATTTGTCCTTTGCTTTGAAGCTAACGATATTGCATGCTTTACAGCTCTAAAAGCAGCATAGCAGAGTAATTAACACAATGGAAATTAAAACATAAAAGATGTCTTCCCCAATTTTAACTTCCAAGGAAGTTGCAAAAATGTTTACAAAACACTAGCGAGCAAAAATAAAATAAATGTCAAAGGTGGCTTTAAGGCAATGGAAATTTTTCCTCCTGATAGAACTGACGTTTTAAAAAGAATTGTTGGCGTATCGACACGCGACGACCAAGGCGGTGTCAGTAGGTAATAAAAAATGTAACCAAGACTAGTGTTAAGGCAAAAGAAAAAGATCACGAAAATAAATGTTGAGGAAGGAAGATTTAATAAGATTGAATATTTTTTTCGAGTGATATTAATCAATCAGTTCAGTCAATTTGGTGGTGCAGTGGAATAAGAAAATTAACAAGGAAAAATAATAAAGATGATTTTGGAAGTGATATTTTTATTAGTAATGGTAACAGTAACTCAAATGAAGAAAACAAACCAATAAAATCAATGCTCCTACTAGTTGAAAAAATGACAGAAGCCTAACTGGATTGTTATATAATAGGTTTGTTCAATAGCTCTACACTTTTTACACCAACGGCTCCTGAGAGAGTGAGATGAATATAATATAATGTAAGTAGGAGTGAGAAAAATAGAGTAAAGGCGTTAAAAGTGTAAAAAGTGCAGAGCTATCCAACAGAGATTTGTAAACAGCAGGTACCTAGTTGTTTAAGACAATATAATTTTATTTTATAGTTTGTATAATGAAGCCGAACATCAATAAATAAGTTTATTATACCTTTCTGGACGCGTTGCCGCTAACAAAAACAGTGCAGTGTTTTCAGTCAAACCCAATAAAAGAAAAGAATAAACTATTTATGATAGAAAAAGATAGATCAAAGATGAATACTATTAGGTATAATTCCTAGATTTTGCAACGTAATTGCCTAATTATAAACGGAACTCTTGTTTGAATTTCCTTTTCTATTATATGCGAGAGGGTATAAATTAGTCAACGTGTACTCCAGAATGCGTAAAAAGTGCACATAAGAGGCTTTTCTATGATCCATTTATGATCCCTTTGTAAAAATACCTTCTAATACTGCATTTTCATCGAGAAACAGCGTCTTAATAAAATGTATGCTACTATGCTTTAAGTATATTTGAGTTTCAACAGAATGGTCCTAAAGTGAATGTTTATGTTAAAAAATAATGAATTTTGTCTTTGTTTGACAATAAAAAATAAAGGAAACCTTCATAGTTTTCTTTTCCAGATGCCTACCCGTCATTTTATCCTCCACAAGGATTTAATTTTTCTTGATAAATGTTTCATAAAATTTCCAGTCAAATATTAAGTAAAAGACATTTTTCACTGACTTTATTACAGAAAATTTCGTAACACTCTTAGAAACATTAATTTTTTTCCAAAGTGGTTGTTGACTGAACTTTTCTTCATACTTGAGCCGTTAGAACTAATCCACATGGACCTAAGTAGGTAGTTTTTTTTTTTTTAATAAGTAGCTGAAATATTTAAAACAATGTTACTAACATGTTTGTTGCAGGAAGTGTTTCATATAACACCAACCTGCGATAGTTTGTAAAATGACTGATTATAATCGGATGTATTATGAGTGAAACAGGCAACACGATGTGCATAGGTGTAAATGGAAAGTCAAAGGCCCGGGTTTCATAAATGCAAGATATACTACTTAAGTATTGCCATGTTATTTTAGTTTGAGGTTTGAAAATTGTTGTAACAATATTATTTGTATTTATGATTTGATGTGTTAATTATAATTAATTAAATTTTGCACATTAAAAGAAAAAAGTTATGATCCCAAGGTATTTCAACAAAAATGTTGCTATTAGTGAAACGCAAATTTTTGTTAAGAAAAACAACGCGAGGGGAATGATTAAAAGATGCAATTACCATCATCAGACTGACACTCACGCAACAGTCTAAAAGCAGTTCCGATGGATGTACACTATCGTGGAGGATTGCAGTTCTTGAAGGCATCTCCGAAGTCAGACTTCTCAGACCTGGAGCAAGTCCGATATAGCCGATTTTATAACGCGCACGGTTTCATTTGTTTGATAACTAAAATCAGAATTACATGGCGATTCATTTAAGATCAAACGCAAATATCCGGGACAAATAATAAGAAAGCTATTTTTTATATCAAGCTTGTTTTCGCGTTTTCACAAAAAATTGTTGATCCATATTCATCGTTGTATGACACCTTCCAGTTTTTTTTTTCTTTCAATACAAGGTTATAAATGTGACCCGAGTTAAATTGGGGAGAAGTCTAGCAAAATACACGGGTTTGAACGTATCAATTGACTCTATAATTTAATGACACGTATCCGTCAACGTTAACGTTACGACTTTAAAGACGGCCGTATAAAATAACGAATTTTCAAAACTTATAGATTTTGCATAACGTTTTGGTTACGTAGGTAATTTACGACCGCCTGTCTATTGTTAAATGTCATTATGATCAATTACGAATGCAAATGTCAGTTTAATTAATGAATGTTTGACGTTTTAAAATAAAATCTTGGCTACTAGGTGATATAGGTGATTTGTAGACGTACGTTAAACCCATACGTCTTTTAATTTAGCGGACGTATTAGCTACGTCTTTGAGTTCTACGTACTCGGACGTTAACGTATACGTCTTTGGAAAAAACGTTATGCAATAACTCTCTATTAGTTGAAGTTGAAGTACTTTTCAATTAATGAAGTCTCAAACGTTTTAATTAAAAAACGTATAAATTTAATTGTAAAACCCATAACTTACATTATTAATCTATCGTTTAAAACAGGTATTTTTCCACAGCATCTTAAAATGGCAATTATCAAACCTCTTTATAAGAATGGGGACATAAATACACTCTCTAATTACCGACCCATTAGCATTCTATCGTCATTCTCAAAATTTGTTCGAACATGCTATGAATAAGAGGCTGATTAATTTTTTGAAAATTACTAATACACTTCTCCCTTTTCAGCAAGGATTTCTTAAAAACAAAGACATAGATTCTGCCCTATTTCAGTTTATTGAAAAAATTGTTGAAACACTAGTCTAAAGAAAATTCACACTTGGACTTTTTATAGACCTTGCTAAAGCGTTTGACTGTGTCAACCAGGAACTTTTGTTAAATAAATTGCAATCGTTACGGTATCAGCGGCAATAGTTTGAATCTCTTTTCTTCCTACCTGTCATGTCGGACTCAGAAAGTTGTAATTAATAATTGTAGCTCAGAGTCTGTCTTCCGGCGTACCCCAAGGATCTAGTTTGGGTCCAATTCTATTTATTATTTTCATGAATGATCTAGGGATCTTCTTGCGAGGCAGCAACTGTACTTTAGTTTGCTACACGGATGATACAAACATAATGGTGACCGGTGATAATATTGTAGACGCTGAGGATGTTTAGATACGTACAATTTATGATAGGGTAGCAATGTGGATGTCAAAAAATAAGCTTTCCATAAATAGCGACAAAACTTCATATTTAAAGTTTGTTCTTGTCCGATGAAAATTGTATCACAAAATCTTTTAACTGGACACTAAAGAGCGCACAAAACACTTAACGTTTCGCCGTCGTTCGACAGCTTCGTGTTTCGACAATTTTTATTTATATTTTTGTGAATATACAAAACTGACTTGACATTGCAAAAATTCTTATTGTCTACAAATGTTTTGTTTTTGCCTGCTTACTTTTTAAATTACATAAAAACTGAACATGATGAAACTGAACATGCCGCCGCCCTTTGAAGGAATCACCTTCAAACTGATTGATTGTCAACAGGTAAAACACATAATTTTGCTGCAGCTCTCTTGAAAGTCCCCCTTGAAGTGCGAACGGTGACTACCCGGACGATGCCATCAGAACCTGGATGGAGTTTCTCAATGCGGCCGGTCATCCAGCAACTTGGGCGTAGATTGTCTTCCCGAATGAGCACCATTTGACTTTCTTGCAACTGATAATTCTGGTTGTATTTCCATTTACTACGTTGTTGCATTTCAGAAATATATTCTAATGACCAACGTTTCCAGATATGTTGTTTCATATGCTGAATACGCTGCCAACGTGATAATCTGTTCATTTTAAGGTTTGTTAAATCAGGTTCAGGCAATGAAGTCATTGAATCTTCTATTAAGAAATTACCTGGAGTGAGAACTGATAAGTCATTTGGGTCATTAGATAAAGGCGTAAGAGGTCGAGAGTTAAGAACGGCTTCTATTTGAGTTAATACAGTGTACATTTCTTCATATGTTAATGACGATTCTCCAACCACACGTTGAAGATGTTGTTTTACAGATTTTATGAGGTGGTATGAAATGCCAATTTATACCATTTTCACTGACGAAATCAAATATTTTTCTTTGATGAATTTCAGATTTATATAACTTTCGTAATTCTTTCATTTCCGAATTTGCATCAATAAAATTCGTACCATTATCTGAAAATATGTTGCCTACTATACTTCTATCTTCTTGAAATAAATCGTCGAAATGCGCTAATGAAAGCTTCACTAGATAATGAATTTACCAATTCGATACGAATTGCCTTGGTGACAAAGCATACAAATATGGCAATATATGATTTGTAAATTTTACTATTTCGTCTTAGCGATTCACGAAGATGAATGGGGCCTCCGAAATCAATGCCACAATTAAAGAAAGGGCGTGATGGTTGCACTCGTTCTTTGGGTAAATCGCCCATAATGTGTTGAATACTCACTGGATTAGCTCTGTAACAACGTATACATTTCCGAATTACTTGACGAACAATGCTGCGACCAGAAAGAGGCCAATATTGTTGTCTCACAGCTGCTAAAGTAGCTTGAACTCCTGCATGCATTTGCTTGATGTATATGTACTTTATAATTAATTTCGTTAATGCGTGATGAGTAGGTAATATTATCGGATGAATTTTATCATAAGGTATATTAGATTTTCTTAATCTACCACCTACTC
Organism: Dorcus hopei; assembly: GCA_033060865.1. Classification (NCBI taxonomy): domain Eukaryota; kingdom Metazoa; phylum Arthropoda; class Insecta; order Coleoptera; family Lucanidae; genus Dorcus; species Dorcus hopei. The sequence goes on from CM065426.1 coordinate 8,017,441, forward strand.
TTATGATATCATCAAAATCTAAAAACGGATCCAATGATAACAGTGAACTTTCTTTATTAACAATTTTCCTTAACTGTAAATGATGTAATTCTAATTGAAAATGCATTTTTTGTACGTATTTGATTAAGCGTAGGATTGCTGTCTTGAGTTCCGATGAATGTAGTGACTTAGTAGATAAATTGCCTTCTGACGAAGCTGTCGAACGACGGCGAAACGTTAAGTGGTTTGTGCGCTATTTACTCTATTTAGTGTCCGGTTAAAAGATTTTGTGAGACAAAACTTCAATAATAATCATCAAAAACATTAGATCGGGCGCCGTCAATAATAACTTACTAACTTTGCAAGGAACGCACATGTCACCAGCGAACAATATTAAACTGCTTGGCTTAGTTTTATATCGCCATTTACAATGGACTGCTCATATAAATTCACTTTGTCCTAAACTAAGTAGCTCCTGGTTTGCCTTAAAAACTTTAGCTCAGTACTGCAATCAGGCCACTTTGCGTACACTCTATTTTGCCAATTTTCACTGTTATATCAGATTCGGTGTTATACATTGGGGTCTGAGTACCTTACAAGGTCGCCCAATAAATTATTATTATTATTATTATTATTAAAATAACAATAATAATTACATATTTGCATATTTATTTTACGTGTTTAATTTTTTTCAACTGTTTTGTGATAGACGTATTTAAACAAATGGCCATTACAGGATACAGGAAATTAGTTTATATTAAATTCAACTAAAACAAATAACCAGTCACTATTGTTGCAAACAAAGAAATTGTTAATAAAGAATTTTAATTTGAGCAGAATTATTTCAATTTATTTATGACTTACGAGCATAAGAAATAATCTACGAGGCAAAGAACCCGAAAGCGTTCATAGATTTTATTGATTGTGAGTTAAAACAAAAGAAAAAGATTACTCCCCGAATCTGAAAGAATTTCATGTTATAGATGAATATGTACGTTATTGAAAAATAAACAAATGCATTTCTCAATAAAGAATAACGTAGCAATATGTACACTATTTTCCGATTCGCAAGAGGGCGAAAAGAAACTGTATTGAAAATCCTATTGAAGTCCACAGCTTTATTTTAGTGCTTTAATACATTTGGAAAGCGCTGTACGTGTACGTATTTAATCGTCGTAGTAATAATGGTTTGGACGGTAACAAACCGAGAGTTAAATATAACTTGCGTTTATGAAACCGGACTCAAAAATATAAAGTTTGTATGTATTACATATCTTTGTCTTTCACATTTCATCGTGTCTCCCCTTTTTAATTAAAAATTAAAAAGTTCGTGCGCTGGTGTCTTCCGTACCTATACTTTTTAACTTGATTTAGGAAAATTAACTGTAAGTTTTTGGATTATTTAAGCGAAAATCAAAATTATATGAGGAATGGAATTCAATTTGTTTAAAAACTAATTCTTTTAACATAAATTAATTGTTCGAAATTGCAGTTAAATATTCAATTTAAACCCAAATGGCTTTCATTAGTAAATAGTGCTAGTTTCAACACAGTAGATGACACTGACTAACGTCAGATCAGAAAAACGTTAATGATGAATTACTGAATTTGTTTTTTTTTTTTCTGATGAATCTGAGCCTTTTGATCCTTATATTCCTTTTGTAAAATTACATGTGTATAACACGGTGGATCAATAAATGTATTATTATTAATACTATTATTATTTGTTACGTTTCAAATTTCCCGCCAAAGAAAACGTGGAATCTAGACGATATCTGACTCGCTTTCGATAGTTGGCAAGCCTGTACCCCTCCTTTGCTTCCTCGAAGTTTATTGGTGGGTGACACACCACGTGACTGTCTTCGGCTTCGTATCCTAGTAACCATCACCTGCCACAATTTCGCCTCGATGAGGTTCTCTCTTGTTCGAACGTTCGAAGTGTGTTACAAGCCAGACGTGTTTTACGTGCATTGTAAATTATCAGAATTCTTGCTCTTTGGAAGAAGTAATTCAGTTGCGGCTGTACCGGAAGATTTAGTGACACCATTGAACACATTTGGGGATAATTTTAACTACAATTCCAAGCCTGGGAACTTATTAGCCCCAGGTTTTTCCTTAACCCCGCAAGCTTTTACGTGCCGTTCGTGATAGGCTACGACCGCGTCGACCCTGTAGCGACGAGTAGCGTAAGTCCGCCATCTTGTAATCGGATCCCGTCTGATATCAACTAGTTGTCGGCTTGGCCAGCATCACCAGGTGGCGTGACGACCACTAACTTCACAGCGTAGTTCACATAGTGACTTGACAGCTCGGTCGTAATCGTAAGTTTATTATTTAATCCAATTTGCGCATGCATTTTTAAGAGCGAAATACGGCCTTTTTCCTTTGTGTTGCGTGTTGTAATAATAAAGAACCAACTGCCCTAGTCTTAAATAAGTTCATGCAACGTAAGCCATTGCTTTGGCCTTGTGAAACCTGTCAGTACTTTGAATCGTTGTACGACTTGTTTAATTGTGTTAATTAAATTTAAGTAAACCTTCACTGTTGTGTTTATATTTACCACCTTGACGTACAAGTGAGTGTAAAGCCTCTGGTTATTTTTGATTTATTTCTGCCCGATTTGGTCGATTGGAGACTTCGGCTGTTCGATTACGTTTTGGCTATAAAGCAGTCTTCTGACGCCCTTTATGCTTGGTTGCACCAACTTTTTAAGCAGAGCTTAAATTTAAGTGGTGTTTAGACTATGACATTATCTACAGATTTAACAAAATATTAGTCACATTCTAATTGATACATAAGTTGAAGTTTAAATGTCAATCAGATTGTATTTGACATTATACTGATCATACGTAAATGTCACATTCTAAACATAACTTAAATTTAAGCTCTACTTAAAAAGTTGGTGCAACCGGGCATTAATAATTTTTACCATGTTAATTAACCCACCCTTTTCTTCACTGTTGCTAGTCCGGGGTACAACTGATACGTTTAGTCAGCAGAAGCTTGTCATCTGTCAAAGGTAAGTGAGAGGCAAGTCAATTTAAATTAAAATTTGGTGACATATTGCGAAGTCGTCATAGTCCGGATTATGTTCCTTAATCGGGATTCTTAAGTGCGATGATTCTCGGTCCTAAGACGACTTTTCCTGGCTAGAATTTTCCTTCCGAAAAGACCGTAGGGCCTTGCCGATAGATTCTGCGCAGTGATTTAAACGATTTTCTCGTTTAATAGCGCCCTTGCCCCAAAGAGGGCACTGTTACATCCTCGGGCTCCAGTAACTTTTCATGCCTTTTTAACAAAATCAATATTTCCGCAGGTTGCCAACTTTCGAAATGAATTACTTTAAAAAAGAGACAATTCTGCTTGTCATTTCTGGACGCTATTGCTTCACGAATCAAGATCGCGTGGCTGATTTACGCGATTTCTTCTATTTTGGGATAATTTCGGATAAGGCGTCGGGGGGCTCTTATAATTATTTAAGCGTACTGTTCATTTTTGAAACGAATTATTTTTTATTATAAACAATTTTGCTTACTCTTTCGCGATAGCGCTGTAACGTGAGACAAGGTCATGCGATGATTTATAATAAGTATTTGTTTTCATGTACACAGTCACGGTTTGTTAAAAATTTTAATTTGTTACTTAATCCTAACGTGTTCTGTATACGATAATTATAAAATTATTATTATTATCATCAAAATTGGTGCCTGGGTTACCAATGTTAACAACAATGTTAAAAATAATAGGTCCCATATATATTTTTTTTAATGGTAACAGCAAACCGTTATACTGGAATTTTAGAGCAATTTATGGTTCAGCTTCATGATGATTACAGCAGGACTATTTTCAACATGGTAAAGCGACTGCACACACAGCCCATCAAACATGCCAATATTTTATAGCAGTCAAATAATAAAGACACTGACTTTGTAACACATTGAAAACCAAAATAAAATTTAAAATTACAATTTATTTCGTTAGAAATATCTGATTGCTAGATTTAAGTTAAGGAATTATCCAACTTCAATCTACAGGGTGTATCATAACTATCGGTAAATATTCACACCAGGCGATTCGCTGTTAAAAACTGCACTAACGTTTTTTCCAAATCGTATAGTTTCCAAAATCAAAAACTCTTATTTTAATTTGACAACATTATGTCAAGAACTAGGTACGTATTTTATTTAATTAATCAGACTATTCAGGAGTAGGTGTAGCTTTTGATAATTTTGCAAACAAACGTAATGGATATATTGAATCAGAAAACACAACCAAAATAAAATAGCAAAAGAAAAGTTTGAATTGGTTTGGAATTAGTCGTGAAGTAACAGCAACATCACCAGCAGCAGCAGCTCTGAGGAAGTTCTTCTGCAATGGAGAACGAAACGTCGGCAGTAGAAGAAGTCACGTTGACTTCTTCCAGCGGAAGCCAATTCAAACATGAACGACGGCCGCGGAACCGCCTTAAGTTAAGGCAAAAGAAATATTAATAAAAAAGTCACGTTCTGTTTGTATAAGTACTATTTTTGGTAACTTAATTTTTTTTTTCTGTTTTATACTATCCTAAAACTTGATATGCCTTTTTACTAGTACCTATCATTTTCTATGATAATGTAAAGCAGATTTTAGATTATGATGTCATAATAATCAAACATCTAATTTCAGTAAATATTTTTTTTAAAAATCCATAATATACAGTCCTGGACAGTTAATAAGAGAACGCTCAGAAATTTACTTATGCAACAAAGCATAATAGAAGTAAGGTTGATGCTGGGTTTCATAAAAGTCGATTGAATTTAATCATTGGTTAAGAATAATCATTCCTATACCTTCAGCACATGTAACCGTAGCAACGTATACTTTAAACGCATGATTAAATTTAAGTAACGTTTATGAAATCCACCATGAATTAGGCAAAGTTTTATTGCATTTCGTTTTCTTTTAGTTGTCCACGACTACATATACAACTGCACTATAATATATCTAATAACTTCTATAAAAGCTTAAAACATAAGTATAACGCAGATACAATTGCACTTGAATTGGTTTTATTATTTGGCTATAACACTATATCAATCGATCACATGATGATGACGATGATGACATTTCAACGGTAACTATAGTTTTCTGAAATCTAAAAGTACAACCATAACTAAACTTTAGGAATTTTAGCTTCAAGACTTGGCTACGCCCTGTATATATCAGAGTAGATGAAAATTTTGAAATCACGTCCCTGGATTTTTTGACAACCTATAAAGATCTCCCTATACATATACATATGTAAATGCGAAGCACACTCAAATCGGAAGTAATAATTATGTTTTCTTCTTAAAATAGTCTAAAATTAGATCTAACGAAGAAAAATAGAAGATTACTGCTAGAATTAAATAAGAAATAAATAAGTCTGTGTAAATACTAATAACAGAATTTTTCTACTAGGTACAACTAAAACAAACGTACTTGTTCGGAAAATAAAAAAAATATTTTTAATCCTGCTAAAACATCATCAATTAGATTAATGTCACGCTTGCTCTGAAGGGTAGCGACAAATCGCCACGAAGGGTTACATATGTTTTTTTTTTAAATTGAATGCATTTCTTTGTTTATTTTAATTTTCATAACTTTGTTAGCAAATACGTTCACAAATTCATTGGTAATATTTCGAATAAATTTCCACTTAAAATGAAAAAGAAAATACTTCTTGAAATACGAAAAACTTAACTTAACCCCGCGTTACTGTTAAGCTGTTCTCGAAACGAGGTAGGTTTTCCCTGACTTTTCCGCAACATTATGACAAATTTTCCTTTAAACGTTTGGATTTCATCAGACGAACACGTCGAAGCAAGTCAGGCTGAAAATTTCACGAAATTACGAAACCCACAGAGCGAAAGCCCAGGAGTTTGTCTCTGAATCACCAGGTAACTGAACCGCAGTATTTCTTGGAACACGACATATTTGATTTATGTTAAAATTCTTGCCAGCTCGTGCGCAAGCTAAGACTTGTACAACGTGTCCCAAAAATAAATGCTCAGACGAGACGAGATTTGTTATGTTATCAGGGTCGAAACGGCTTAGTTTTTTTTTGCTTTTATACAAATATGGTTTATGAGGACTACTTTCAAGTGATCTTTAACTACGCATGGGAAATTTCTTCCAAGAACTATGTACATATATTAATTTATACATAGTTGAAGGATTAATTTTGGTATTTAATTATATATAATGAAAGTAAATAAATTATTTATTAAATCAAATACAAATTATATAATAGTCAATATACAGGGGGTCTGTCTCATAACGTATGGAGGAGATTGAAGGGGTAACTAGGGGATATAAAAGTAAAGCTTTTTTCCTTAATTCGCTTTTGTAATAAATGTGATGGAAATGACTTTCACTACAGGTACCTTAATAATTCTCTTTAAAAAATAACATGAAAGGAAAGAAAGAAAAAGATGATTGCAATGTTTTTTATTGTTCTGAAGTTTTTTCATTAATTTGTTAGGATATACCCGCTCCAGTTTCTTCTTTTTTCTTACTCCATTTTAAGGAAAGTAAAAGTAAGTCAAGTATGGCGAAGAATTAACGAAAATTAAATACCAATGGCAAATAAATGGTTTGAGGTGGGCCTAGTTCCAAAGTGAGCAATCTCCATTCGTTACTTTCACAAACCATAATTGCTTCTTCTAACTTCTTAATCGTTAATACATTATCTCTTGACAGAAACACAAAACATGTTAAAATTTAAAAAGTTAGTTACTTAAATTATAATAATAATAATAATAATAATAGGCCTTTATTTGATTAAAATTAAATGAGATTACATTTTTTTACAAACAATCTGTAAGGGCGAAGTTCAGATTGGCGGTTCACTAAAGATCCGCCTTCTGCTCTTCCACTTAACCCTAATGGAACATTGAGTTTTTTTTTTTAAAAGAGATATTGTACATGTGTGCAGAGATTATGAATATAATAATGAATGTGATGAATCGCTACCTTTTTGCGCATTAAAATAAATAAATGAATGATTGCTCAATTTAGTTGTTTGAAAGATATTGACGAAAACGGCGACGGAATGATGAGACAGGTAATAGTTTCAAATTATCAGGAAGATTATTAATGACATAAGTTATCTGATGTGAGAAAGACCTTTTAAACATTTCAGTTTTATGCAGTGGTGGAGTGAGTAGACCCTTGAACCTCAAATTTAAATTATACACATCTGTCCGAAAACTTATCTTACTGTACAAGTAGGGTGGAGATTTTTCGTTTATTATCTTATGAAAAAGACAAGCAGCATGAAGATAACGCCTTTGTTTCATCGTTGTATCGTTTTTTTTTTTTCTGTTTCCTTAGAAATAGGCAGCACACTTTGCAGCTAGGCCCCTCAATTAACTGTATAAAAGTGAGGACATTGATTTAAATAGTTTCAAGACCAATAACATAATTAATTTAAATTTCAAGGTGCGATTTAATCTACAAAAATTGAAACTAAAAGTATCCTTGCTCAACAGGAAAATTTATCATTTTTCGCAGGCGTTTCGTCCGCTATATCCACTAAAAGAATTTTTAAAATTAATCAAATTATTTCTAGGAAATGGACTGACGAATACTCAAAGAGAGAGCAATGAAAAAGTTGAGCGAAAAACAAATATGTATGTCAAATGATACAAGGCTGACAAAAAGCGAAAGAAGAAACCATGAAAAAAGACAATGAAATACGAAAAATATAATTCTGCAAGTAGGAACAAAGTAAAAGCGAAACAAACGACATGGAAATACTATAAGTGTAAGGTGTTCCAAAGACAAAAGAAGATCGACGATTCCTCAAGGGAGTGTAAGAAAATAAAAGGAGGAAGAAGTAAAAGAAGAAACTGCATGAGACGTCTATACTATTCCAAAAAAAATCACTCATAGTCGATTTTCTCTTGATCTGTAAGTGTCTAGTTCTGCATTAAGTTATTGGTTGTTTCAATTCTCTTTTGTTTCTTCTCTAGCGCTCAGAAAAATAGGGGTGGCGATGAAAAATAACACATAGAATAATTTTTGAATTAGGCGTGCATTCTTTACAGAGATCAGTACTATAATTGGTAATTGGATTGCTGTAATTGGTAACTGGATTGCTACGCACCGCCTCTTCTGCCACCTGAAGGTCTATACCTTGAAAAAATTGTTGAACTATCTTTTCTTTTTGAGCTTCCTCATGTTCGGGAGAAGCCTATCTTCCCAAATACCTTAATGATGTCGCGTACATATTGCTGTGATCTCAGGGTATTTTGCAAATTTTCTGATATATCACACGTTTTTGGCGCCAATTTCATGCTGTGAATCTCTTAGTTTGGGTTTTAAAAGATAATTTATAATATTTAGGTCGGGTTTTTCACAAAACCTTCCCAAAAGTGTTACTCGTATTCCATACCATGATGGTCCGGCAAAGGTTCCATTGCACAAATCGGAATTCGCACGTCGGCGATATCATAGCGTGACGGGTCGTAAGTTTACGCGATCACTAACACAGCGCTCTCATTTATTTATTCTCCGAATTTCTTACTATAACCTACAGTTTCCTTTACAGACTGGATTATTGTCGTTAAATAAATTATGCTACACGTATTTACAATTCAAACTTATTTACTATTTACTTATTCCTACGTATTTATACTTTAAGAAATCTAAATAATTTATCTAAAATAAAGAGATTTGAAAAGCAACTTGAATTAAATGAATTATTTATTTATTATTTTCAAAATTATTTCTTGCGTTAATTTTCAAAGAAATACGCATATACATTAACACCGCAATATGTATGTACATGGCAACTTTTCACCTGGTAACTGTCGGCGCGCGTTAAATTGAGATTTTGAGTCGTTATCATCATGAGCGAAGCTTAATTTTAGTGCTCCACAGTCTCCTGAAATATTTCTTTCGCGGTAGCGCCACTAATTTCTTCCCTTCGTCCCAATCCTTTAACAATACTAAAGCATTGAATTTCTCGAGCCATTCATTCCAGTTTCTAGAGACAAACTTATTACACTGAGAATCACTCATTATCGAAACTGTTTGTATACGACACTCGTTTCTAGTTTTTTTTAGTGTGCCCTGCTTTTACCCATTTTTTTTAAGTTCGGGGAATCTTCAAAAGACATCCAGCACCAAAAACACGCGCCGGATGTGTTGGATTCGCCTGACTCATGCCAGCGCCTACCAACTAAGCCCCTATCCTCTTTTCTCCACTCTACGCAGAGGGTACAGCCTTCCGGCATTTCTTCCTCTGTGCATGTTGTCTCTAATTTTTTCCCCTTTTTCCTCGCTCCTGTTCCTTCCTTTTCCATCCTTTTCCTCCTGTTCTCTCCTCTTCTCTCCACTTCCTTCCTCTTCCTCCTGTACGCCGACGCCACCCTGATGGCGGCCAGCTTGTTAACTCTTTCGAGCTCTTTCCTGTCTGCCAAGGCATCCATGCCCCTAATGTGTATTATTTCGGTCTTACCTGCCTCCCCAATTTTTTTAATAGCCCTCGTCTCGACCTTTTCAGCAATCTTCGCTTTTAGGTATTCCAAGGCCTCCTGATCTTTTTGCACAGTGATTAATAGTTTCCCCTCTCGAGTACTCCTAATGTCCTTAACGGCACTGGCTGTAGGATCACCCTTAATAGCATTCTTGACAGTATTTAATACATCCGTATATTATTCACCACTAAGGCAAAATTTTCCAGTCGAGCTTTCTCTTGTCTTTATCCTGTCTTGTGTACGGACACCCTTTTGTCTGTACTGTGGAATACGCATTCGAGGAGTTTTCTCCACCTCTCCTCGCTCGGTGCTCTATAATGATATAGAGCAAAGTGATTATCCTCCCCTGTTTCCATTTTGAGTTGCTTCGTCTTATCTCATAGGTCCTTATCATGGCCCATGCCATCACTGTTCCTGATCTTAGTGACCTGTTCCAGTACTTCAAAAGTTCCCGAGTCCAACACAAGCTCTGGGAACCTATCTCTATACTGTTTTCTGTTCTCTCGCAACAATTTAACGTCCGTTTCATCAGTGAAGATAACATGGACTGCCTCCGGATATTTTTGGAGCGGTTTTCCGTCCTCTATTCTGGTGGTCTTATAGATGTCCTCACTCCACCTTCTTTCTGCAAGGTTTACCCACTCGTCCTGGTTCTTGATGTTTGTCAGGTCCATATTTACATCCAATCCATTAGTCAGACTATCGTTTGGGTTTCCGCGTTCCACCCTCTGTCTGGCAGTCCGCTTCAAAGAGCATTCTTGGTTGCTCTTCCCATCTATTTGTATTTAGCCACTTTTTGATCGACTCCCTATTTATGAGCTCGGCATTTCTTCTGCTTTCACCTATGTGAATTTATCCCACCGCTACCACCAATGTAACGTATTTTAATGAAACACATTCAATAACAAAAACGATAAATTATAGTAATAATATTCCAGATAAATCTCAAGCAACAACAGTCTTTTTTGATCACGTCAATATTTGGTCAAAAACAGTTAAAGACGTCGAGTGACCTGTTGGCAACGTCGTTTGTTCGTGAAAGTTTTGCTTAAAATTTGACATTTATAAATCAGTTTAATAACATCAATTTGTCATGAATTTAAAAGAAAACATTCATCTCGATAATAATTTTAATGACGATTATAAAATTTGCTATTTGCAATAAACTTTATAGATTTAATAATTCATATATGATGTCACACTGAATTTTTTAATGTTATGGTTACTTTTGCGTCATAGTATAATTAAAACTAACGTCAGAAATAACATTAAAAAACATCATGCTGTGACATTTGCCTGTCATAAATACAATGGTCATTTGACGTAAATTTCCAACTTTTAGGGCCAGTTTTTCAGTGCATGGTTAACCAAGAAATGTCGGTTATCGCAATTTGTAATAGATCTTTTATCATAAGTAACTAGGGTAACCGAAAATATTTTGGTTAACCATGAACTGAAAAACTGGGCCTTAACGTGAAAAAGATGACATCTTACTGATTAGAATAACTTATCAAAAATTATTGCTTTTTCGCTACACCTATTTTTCTGTCCGCTACACTTCGTATGGATTTAATTTTCGTATTACGTTGGTGTTCTTTACAGTTTATTTCTTGTTTCTGTTAATTCTTTGAGAAATTCCCCCATTTGTTTTTGTATAACATATTCTTCATATTTTGTTTTTGTGTATTCTAGATCTCTTTTATTATTTTTGTCGAATTGTCATTATTACTTTTTGTACTTTCAGTTTTCTTTATCTTCTAATATTCTGCGTCAGAGGAACACTACTGTTTTTCATTCATGTTATTCTTAATGTTGTTTATTCCATTTTATCTTTTGTGGAATTAATAAGCGGTATTGCAATTGCATTACTATTTTCTAATTGTTTTGCAGATATCATCGCTCTCTTCTGTAATCTGTTTATTGCCTAGTTCTTCGTATTTTAACGTAATGTCTTTTCTGTTTTCTTTTTTTTTGTTCACGTTAGTTGTAACACATTACTAATTTCTCAAATTTTTTGGCACTCTTCTGCTTTCTGTTCATCTCTTGTTTTTATTATGTAATTCTTTACATTTTGATGTAATTTCTTTTTTCCTTTTGTTGAAATTAATATTGTCCATTACATTAACATTTACTTTGCTCTTTCAAATTTTTCTATTTTTACACATTTCACTAGAGCAAAGCTTAATTTTAGTGCGAACCTTTTCTTACCAATGTGTCAAACATAAGTTAAAAATGTTGTAATGTAATGGACCGCGAGTCAGGTATTTTAACTTAACATTAAAAAGTATGTACATCATTCTCTGATTCTCACGTTTTAAACTTATACACAGGACGATTACATTTACCGCAGGAACCGCTTAAACACATCGACTTTTTCCGAAAGTGTAAAACGCTTCGTTTCACCTGCAATCCATCGCTGAGAATTTTCTTACTTAAATTAAAGAGCTATTATTTTACTTACCTATTTTATTTATTAGATGCAGATGTGGATTGCATGAGTATTCATTTAATGTACGGTGAATCAGTCCATTTACATTTTTCACAGCGAAATTTGTTGTTGTTTCTGTGTTGATAATATTTGCATACCAGGAAGGTAATTTGTTGATCTTCACGACATCTAAGGTTTCGTGAAATGCAAAGAATAAGATAGATAAAAAAAGCAAAAGAGAAATCGACGATCTTCGGCGAAAAAAAATTGAAATTCAAAGCCTGCTAGAAAGCAAAAGAAACCTGCAAAAAGGTCAACGAAATACAAAGTATGTACTTCATACAAATGACAAACGAAAGAACTACAAATAAGAAAAATGAAATACATAATAAAAATCAAGAGATGAAATAATTGAAAATCACGAGACTAACAAAAGGAATCTAAAAAAGAACGCTAACGGAATATTAAAAATGTAATAAATTTGATAATTTAATTTAAAAAAAATTAAAGAAAAATTGAAATAAATAACAAGAACATAAATAATTTTTTTTGCAAAAAAACTGTAACACCTATTATCGAGGTGAAAAAAGACCATGATGAAAATAATTTGTACAAAATCGAAATTTTTATACAATTTATGAATATCTACAAGGGTCACTCTAAATATTCTAGCGGGCCACTCCGTCACCCGCGCTTCACGGGTTCGCCATCACTACAGTGGCATAATTACAAAAAAAAAAACATAAGATTGCTTGTATCCTATGACCCATAACTTGTGAACCCATGTCACAAGCCCAAAACATAAACGATTTTATATTCAAAATTGAAAAATTTTACGAATAATGATTAAAAATTAAGTCAAATGAAAAAGTGTGTATAAGTAGGTACTGAAAAGGAAGTTAAAAAATATCTAATTGAAATTGGTGAAGTTTAAATATTCAAATTAAAGTAACGATAGAAGTCATAACAATTAATCAAAAATAACGAAACAACTAAACAGTTTACAATAATCAAGACCAAAATAGAATTTTTTTTTAATTTGAAAAAAAAAATTACAATAGTGGACTTTCCATAACCAAAATTAATTCGCGCCGCGCCGCTGTAATTAGATGACCCGCACGCCTACACTCGGAAGTTTCCTGAACTTGACGGTAAGACAAGTTCAGACAAGTTGCCGATCAAAATTTCGAGAAATTACAACGCTGGGTCGTACCCAGAGGGCTCGTAGGGGGAGCGGTCGCCACACCACCACATTGGCTACTGGTGAAAATTTTTCCGAGAAAGAAATTGAATTTATGCCTCAGTCACATTCCGGTAAAGCCCTGGCCGAAACATTGCATAACGTTTTGCCATTTTGCGTCAATTGACAGGAATATTTCAGAAGACTTCCACAACATCCAATATACATATAAACACCAACAATAGAACTTGCAGGCTCATTCTAAACGCGAAGAAAAACCGAAAGGGTCGGTTTATTCAAGTCTGCACATCGTAATTACAGATTAACCCAACTCACGTTTATCTCTTAAGTGTGTTGATCCTTCGCAGGCTCAATAGAATTTGCAGTCTCATTTTAAAAGAAAAGAAAAATAGAAAGGGCCGGTTTATTCAAATCACCACATCTGCGGTAAGTCTGTTAATATTTCTTAATATTCTTCAAGCTACAGTACTTTGTAAATTACAGATTAACCGAATTCAAACTGGGTGCTTCACGTTTATCTCTTAAATGTGTTGCTCCGTCGAAGGCTCAAGAGAGTGAAGAACAGTCTTTGAAGATAAAGACAATTGTATTGGACTTACTTTTGGCATCATAATTGGCACATATTAATACACATATTATGTCTAATTATGTGAAAAATGTTATAATTTGCTTTTTAGTGTTTTGTATTGTCTATCGTTAAATTAAAGGCATATTTTATTATTATATCGATATTTTTACTATATTTTATATGTACTTGCTTTGTTCGAATCTGTTCAAATCCAATTTTATGTTAAATAAACTAATATAAATCTGTTTTAAATTTTAATTCTTTTTCCTTCGTTGACAAAATCCAGCGAAAAAAACTACAATAAATATCCCTCCTGGTGGCTGAGAAAAGGGTACTATGGTGCTACCTAAAATGATTTTTATCCCATTAATTGCCAAAATAAAATAAAAGCTCAGTTCATTCTCCTCCCTCTTATTTTCTCTTTGCGTCATAAAATTAACCCAAAACAATTTCAATTCAAAAACTGCGCCGTTTCTAAGTAATTCATGTAATGGTAGACCAAGGTTTTCTGAAAATTACAAGCAATTGAGATCACGTACGTACAAACATATTATACGAGAATAAAACAATCGTTATTACTTCTTTCCGAAAAAAAATAAACAAACTCCCTCCAACCGTCCCTCCCACAATCTCCAAGAACTCCTCCACGTCAGATCATTCTTCATTGTACTTCGAATTACGACACATCCGAAAGAAAAGTGTGATTGAGTTGTGCATTATGAAGCTGGTAATGTTGTCGCGGAGAAGTTTCAGTGGCCCCGGATTTTTCCGGGTTCCAGTTTGAAAACCGGAAAAATCCGTGACTTTTCTGAAAGTCACGCATCTGCGTTCGCCAAGCATTTATGTGTTCGGAAAGTCCTCGACATTTACGTCGATCAATTGGATTCCCCCTTTTTTTAAATTTGTTTCGAAATTAATTGCTCAATGGCAAGGAAAACGGGCGGACGTTGGCTTTGAACTTACAAGAACAAAACAAACAAAATAAAATATGCGAACTCTTGGAACGAGTTGCGTGCACGTAAAGGTGCAGTGTTCTGAGGATGGTTGTTGTGTATAAGTGCACCATGAGAACGGTAAGAGAACCGTTAATTCCTGTTTCCAATATTTTTTTTTTTTAAAGAAGCAATAAATTCCAATTGTGATAAATTAGGGTATTATTTGGCTGCAAATGAAGTCAGTTTGACCAAATGTTAATTTGATATTTTGATTGTGCTTTTCTGTTGTCATAATCAAAGCTCCTAAAAACTTTTACTATTTTTGAGAACATGAGTAGATATCTTTTAAGTTGTAAGGTGTCCAATTCATTTATAAATTCAAGAAAGAAGTTTCCGAAATTTAAAAAAAAAGATTGAAAACGGGAAATCCTTAGTTAAATAAATACAACAAAATACTATATGTTTTGAAACATTTCCATGAATTAACTGACCTCGGTGAACATTACGTAATTAATTCATTAAACGTTATTTGAGTTAGTCAACAACAGCAAAAAAAAAATTATAAATATGTACATATCAAATGTTTTCCGATGAGTATTTAGAGAAAAGGGGAATCATTCTAAAACAATCCTGAACTGTTTAATATTAAAAATATTTATGTTTAAACATGTTTCAAATAAATATAATTAGTAACGATGAGTCAGGGCTATAAAATCTGCGGCCTTCTTTAAAAAAAATTAATTATAGATACTCGGTGTGATTAAATTTACAATCATAGTATTCCTAACTTCGTTATTGTTGGATTTACGATGTCATTCAATTAACAAAAGTAAACTGTTTTTATCAGGTGCAATGAAAAGTCGCGTTTTAAAAAAAATATTTGTAAACAGTATTGATATAAATCAAAAATCACTGATTTAAATTTAAAAAAAAAATTCGTTTTGTCATCTATTTCCAAAATGCACAAACCAATTCGTCGATAGATGTCGCTGCAAAAATACCCTCCTCTCTCCTGATTTAGAAATTGCTATATGCGCTATAAGATTGAATCTTTAACAAAAAACAGCAATATTTAAATTCAATTCAAAATAAACGCAATTTCAATTTTTTTTTACTTGTTTTTCCTTAATTGCTTGAAAGGAGATTAATCAGTTTGTCGATAGATGTCGCTCTTATAGTTTCGAATTTGTTTTTCTCTGAGAGTAATTTCTTTTAAAAAACAAAGAAATTAATTCGATTTTAAAAATGCATTTTTTTTCGTTTTGTCATCTTTTTCCAAAATGCACATCCCAATTTGTCGATAGATGTCGCTGTGAAAATACCCCCCCAGCCCCCCGATTTTGAAATTACCTTATTCGCTCTAAGATTGAGTTTATCAAAAAAAAAACAGCAATATTTAAATTCAGTTTAAAATAAATGCAATTTGAAATAATTTAACTTGAAGGCTTCCGCGGCCGTCGTCCATGTTTGAATTGGCTTCCGGTTGGAACCGCGTCACGTTGACTTCTTCTATTGCCAACGTTTCGTTCTCCAT
The DNA here is from genome assembly GCA_033060865.1 of Dorcus hopei. Taxonomy (NCBI): domain Eukaryota; kingdom Metazoa; phylum Arthropoda; class Insecta; order Coleoptera; family Lucanidae; genus Dorcus; species Dorcus hopei. Next base: position 8,033,589 of record CM065426.1, read on the forward strand.
TGCAGAAGAACTTCCTCAGGGCCGCTGCTGCTGCTGGTGGTGTTGCTGCTGCTTCTCGTTAGTCGTTGAGACGACTGCAATTTGATATATTAATTTTTTTACTTGTTTTTCCTTAACTGCTAACAAGAAGATTAATCAATTTGTCGATAGATGTCTCTCTTATAGTTTCGAATTTATTTTTTCCTGAGAGTAACTAATCACTTTTAAAGAACAAAAAAGTATGAAACAAATTCGATTTTAAAAAAGCAATTTTTTGCGTTTTATCTTCTTTTTCCAAAATGTACGTCCTAATTCGTCGATAGATGTCACTGTGAAAATACCGCCCAAATTTCGAAATTGCTTTATTCGTTCTAAGAACGAGTTATTAAAAGAAGAAACGCAATATTTATTAAATTCAGTTCAAAATAAATGCAATTTCAAAAATTTATTAATTTTTTTACTTGTTTCTCTTTAATTACTAACGAGGAGGCTAATCAATTTGTCGATAGATGTCGCACTTTAATGCTTCTGTAATTTCACAATTATTGTTTTTGCTTAAGAGTGAATAAAGAACAAAAAAGTTCAAATTGAATTCGAAGCGAATTCGATTTTCAAATTGCAACTTTTTCGTTTCTTCTTCTTTTTTCGAAAAACACATTCCCAATTCGCCGATAGATGTCGCTGTGAAAATATCTTTCCGATTGTTATCTTTTAAATTGGGTTATTGAGAAAACACAGAAATATTTAAATACATAAATGTAATTTCAAAAATTTATTTTTTCCTTAGTTTGTCGACAGATGTTGCTCTTATAGTTTCGAATTTGTTTTTCTCTGAGAGTAATCACTTTTAGAGAACAAAACAGTTTGAAAGAAATTCGATTTTAAAAATGCATTTTTTTTTCGTTTTGTCATCTTTTTCCAAAATGCACATCCCAATTTGTCGATAGATGTCGCTGTGAAAATACTCCCCCCCGATTTTGAAATTGCTTTATTCGCTCTAAAATCGTGTCATTAAAAAAAGCAATATTTAAATACATTTCAAAATAAATTCCGTTGAAAATAAATTCAATTTCAAAAATTAATTTTTTTATCTTGTTTTACCCAATTACTTACTAACAACGAATTTAATCGATAGATGTCGCTCTTTAACGTTTGTAGAATCTGGAAGGCAGGAGATAGTAACAAGAGACGGTTTGCCTTACGACGAGGAACTAATAGAAATTGATCGGAAAGATTCAATACAAGAAATTGAAGAAGCACAATCAGCCAAAACTTCAGGGCGACATCTAGTGATGGAGTGCGCAATTTTATTAGTCAATAGTCAAGTTTCAATACGTTTAGAAATAAACTAAACCTGGAAAAATTTTTTATTTCATTAATAACTTTGAACAAATTTTGAAAAATCGTGATTTTTATTTATCGATCGTCTTTTATTTTATTTGACGTCAGAAATTGCATTATTGTCAAATGTCTTAAAATATATCTTAGTTTTAGAAAATTGAACCAGTTTTGTTTATCTGAGAATTTTTTAATTTTAATTTATAAATTTTTTTGACTTATTTATCGAACGTCTTTTGTTTTATTTGACGTTAAAAAATGCACTATTGTCAAATGTCTTAAAATATATCTAAAGATTTTTTTATTATCATGTTATTTTTTTAATTTTGTAAATTTTCTTTACTTATACAGTATGTCCCCGGATTGAGTTTACAATACGTATAATGGACCAAAAATTTTTGAATTAAGATATCATGTTCTGCAGTCTATTTGACGTGAAATGAATTTGTGTCAAATTTGACGCCGAAAGTCTTCAAGGTGGCGGAATTAACACAAGAAGAAATAAAACCTGTGTAGGTAAAGTGGTATCTCTTTTGAATTTAAGAGAAAAATTTAGTAAGATAAAATGATTCTCATTTCAAATTAGGGAGATATATCAAATTCCAACATCCTAAAAAAAAAAATTGAAATACGGAATATTAGGATTTCAGTACAGTTGTAAGACATTAACACTGCCAGGTGCTAATATGGACGGAGTGTTATTTGAATAATCATATTTTATTTATTTTTGGTCAATAAATATGTAGATGGCATTAACATTTTACAACTTTACTGAAATATTATTTATAATTAGTAATTTTCCGTAATTCAATTTTTTTTCTAGGATGTTGAAATTTGGTATATCTCCCTAATTTGAAATTAAAATCATTTTATCTTACTAAATTTTTCTCCTAAATTCAAAAGGAAGACCACTTTACCTACACAGATTTTACTTCTTCTTGTGTTAATTCCCCCCACCTTGAAGACTTTCGGCGTCAAATTTGGCACAAATTCATTTCACGCTAAGCAGACCTGAACTGCAGAACATGAAATCTTAATTCAAAAATTTTTGGTCCATTATACGTATTGTAAACTTAATCCGGGACCATACTATATGTCGATCGTCTTTGGTTTTATTTTACGTCAAAAAATGCACGAGATATCAAATGTTGATAAAAATCACGAAAAAAAAAAACTAAAACTATACTGATTTAAATAAAAAAGTATTATTTATTTTGATATTCTTGAATAAGGATCTCACTTTAAGTATTTCTTGACTTTTCGTATATATTTTTAAGAGCAAATAATAAAAAACAAAAATATAGTTTGTGATAGAACTCAAATTTAGTTTAAATGCAACTTGTTTCTGCGAGTCGAAAAATTATGAGCGCCGACAAATTGACGCTCGCGTGCTCGTTGAAACTTGTTATACTGAAAGTGATTTTGTGTACGTCATAGCTGACACGAATGATCCTATTAATTATAATATTCGCATGGATGTGGAATATGTTTGCGAATTGTGTAAAAATACCTACTTAGTACTTAGTGCTCAACCATATCGTTATGATTTACACAGTAAATTCAATCACTCTATTTATAAACGAAATGTACAAATCTACTCGTATAATATTAGCTACTTTCTTTCGCTGATAAGTTTAAACCGTGATTCGAATATATTGAACCGTGATTCGAATAGTTTTTTGATTGCTCGCTATGGAACTGGATTATTGTAACAGAACACACCAGATCCGAATACATTTGAATCCAAACGAATCATGAAAATAGGAAGATTGAAAGGGGAAAGGAGATTAGCGATCCGGACTGAAATTTCACGAAGGATAGGGATTAATCCTTTTGCAAGAGGACTTCCATCTTTGAATCTAAACGCATAATGTTGCGTTTGAATCAAGCGAAAGAAAGCAGCTAACTCAATTCTAAATCGTAATGATTTTACTCAACACGGTCTACATTTAAAAGCAAAAGGCAAACTTAAAATTATTAACAAACGGAAAGATAGTTTCACGCAATACAATGCTGTAATAAATATTTTCCTAAAGGATTCATTGTCAGTCGCTGAGGGTGCTTCAAATAAGGTTACTATTTCTGAAAATCAAAATTCTTTTTTAAGCCAACATTCTTTAACAAAAAAGACATAACATGCGGATCTGTACTACTAATGTCATTAAATATTGGAAGGTTTCTCACCTTGAATCTTTATTGTTGGATATTGATTGTGATGTTTTATGTCTAAACGAAACATGGCTAGGAAAGTCCGACATAATGTTTGCAATGTGTATAGTTTCATATTAACAGTTGGTTCTTGTTCGATGAAATTTGTATCACAAAATCTTTTAAGTGGACACTAAATCGCGCGATTTAATGTCCGCTTAAAAGATTTTGTAATATGTATAGTTTCAGTTTACTCAGTTACTACTGCCATACTAAGTTTAAAGGTGGAAGGACTGCTATATGGACGAAAATTGGTATCCCTCCAAAGTCCATTGATCTGTCAGTATATAGTACGGAAAAGGATTTTGAAGCTGCAGGAATAGTTGCTGTCAGTAATACTATTTCTTAGACTATCATAAATATCTACCGCTCTGCCAGTGGAAATTTTGCTAATTTCCTGTCAGCCCTTACCAGTGTTATAGACAAGTTCTGTGAACTTGATAGCAACTTGATAATTGTAGGTGATTTCGACGTAAATTTTTTAAGAAGAATCGTCCAGAAAAACAGAACTAAGTGATTTACTGAACTCTTATAATTTAAGTAGTATTGTGGAAGGTTGTACAAGATTTGCTGACAATCAAGCCTCTATGATCGACAATGTTTTTACTAACATTAATCATCTTCTTGCCAAACCATATGATAAAAATTTATCCGATCACAAGTTTTTGCTGGTTTCTAATAATAGGTCTGTTTGTTATTCTGCACTGGTGTACACTAGTGTACACTTTTTTTACGAAATAATGAAGCCTAAATTCTTTAATAATGTGTCAATACGAATCATACACATCCATACTGACATATCACACAAACATTTCAGGTTGCATTAAAGCGTATTTTGCGAAAAAGTATGCATAGGTGTACACCAGTTCAGGATAACAAACAGACCTACTCTTACAATCGTCGGATAAGCATTATTATTGGTATAACGTGACGTAGGTGTGACGTAGATATGGAGGAACATTAAAGGATATTTGGCGAACAGTTATTCCGTTCTTATTCCACGATTGTAAAACTGGGCCTTAGTCAGGAAGTTTTGTCTGATAAGTACTATTGAACACATTCTTGCTCTATCGACCTCTTACAAACTCCGGATTAACTGGGATGTACATACAATTTGTTATCAAATATTGACTGGAGCTTTGTCTGTTATGGTTGAAAAATTCATTTAGGTTATTCATAGTATTTTTCGAACGCCCTGTATTAGCGTGAGAATCTGACGGCCAGGCTTGGCCTACGTGCCGGTCGTCATATTTCTAGGGATGGCAAAAATGAGTCTCATCACCGATGTATCGAACCATCGATGTATCGAAAGTCAAACATCGATGTCTTCGATGTATCGAAAGAAGAATATCGATGTTCTACAAACATCGATGATTTTTTTTTAATTCAAATACGAATGTTTTTATTTAAAAAATGTATGAATATTTAGATGACCTTTTAAATTCGAAGTGTTTCCGCTGGTTTTAATGTTCTTTTTTTCGCAAAACTTACATTTGGCAATGCTATTTCCGTCTTTGGAAAAGTATTTCCAAACGTCACTTTTCACTTTTGGAGACATTTGAATTACGTCGCTAATAAAAAGCACAATCTGCAGATGATAAACTGCAAACCAAAAATGAAGAAAAATTGCTTTGGAATTTATTAATGTATGATAATAAATGCTCTCGGGGATTTACCTACTTACCTTTAAAATTATTCACGAACTGAAAGTATAAAACATTAAACAGAAAACTGCATAATCAATATTACAATCTTTTTCTTTTGGTTTTCCCCTTTTGGCAATTATGTTTCCGAATTTGTCAAATGACTTTCCAATCCGCAGGCCTACTATACATTGAATAGATTGGAAAGTCATTTGACAAATTCGGAAACACAATTGACAAAAGCGAAAAACCAAAAGAAAAAGACTGTAATATTCTTTAAAATGCAAATCATGCTATTTATCGCAAGGGGGCAGCACAAGAAAGAATTTGAATTTTCTGCGATCATTAAAAAAAAAGCGATACTATTCGATATATCGATACATCGTAAGCTTTGAGACATCATGTTAAACATCGATGTATGGATGTTTTTAAAACATCGATACATCGTTGCCATCCCTGATATTTCACAATGTTTCATAACCACATCATACGTTGTTATTTACTTATTTAGTCTTACAGTATATCTCCATTTCACTCTGTCGCCACTCAGAATCTAAGTTCATTCGTAACGACTTCTGCCTTCTGTCTCAACGCACAGTGGAAGGCTCATCTGGCGGTCATATTTGTATCAGCGTCCGCGTCGTGTGCTTCGTTTATTTGTGTCTTCAATCTTTGTGTTTCTTTCTTGGAATTTGTGATTGAAACCTGAAACGGATTTCCTCCGAGATTTGCTAAAGCACGCCGAGTGACCTACAAGCTTGTTTAAACAGCTTATCGAAGGCCTGCTCCTGAGAAAAGGAACAGGTATGTTTTGTTGGCCATTTTGGGCTTCCATTAGGCTTCCAGTTCGAGATCTAGCTTCAAGTGGTAGTTCCAGTGGTAGTTTTACCCATCTGATGTAACTGGAATAACCAGGATTAGGAGGATGAGATTCCGCTTGCAACAGTCCGCTTGGGTTGCCGCTTATCTGTGCATGTTTATGTACGATCATTGCGCTGGCGCTGGCTCATTTCTTCCATAAGCGTCGGACGAAATTTTAATTCCATCGCGTAAGAAATTGTTAAATTTAAACAAAATTTCGTATTTTCGAATTAAAAATTAAATAAATTAAGTTAAACACTGAACGTTATTTGCTATTGCAAATATGCATGTGATTATTTGCTATTCCCGTAACGACTGCACTTAGATGTGACGCTCTTGCTAGCGCGAGCGGAATCCGATCCGCCTAACCGTGGTAATAACCCTTAGGGGCGTAAGAAAAGGCTAGTTTTCGGCTTTTGAAACGATTTAAGCCTCGCAACCCGGCCTTCCCCCACCTGTGAAAGTGGACTCGTCCTGCAAGGCTACTTTGGTGACGCTACTGCACCGACTTACGGCGCTAACTACCGCGAAAGGGCGCTCCGACACTGATGACAGCTGATTGTCATTACGCCGGATCTTGATTACAAGGTCGGATTTACTCTAATTATACTTTTTTTAATTACCCTACTGGGTTGATTCAACTTCCGCGACGTTGTAATTTTTATTCTCATTTTGTTGTTGAGCAATTAAATTTCTTTAACTTGATTGTAAACGAAGAACAGATCTGTTTGTCGGAAAAATTCTAACTTGTCAGATTATTTAATTACTTGCGTGTTCGTTTCACTGGATCTCGTTTGGGTCATTTTTTACTTTGTAAATTGAACACCTGTTTATTATTTTTACTAAATCTTAAAGCATTTTAAATAAAAACAAGTGTGCACAGTTGGTGCTTTTTATTTTATTTACTTTGCCCACCTTTTGCTTTGGGGTTACGTCGCTACCAGCAATGTAAACGTTGCTTTTAATCAGTTTTTCTCTGTTTTACTCAATGCACATAAACAAGTTTTTCCTTTAAAGAAAATAAAAAGATTGTGTAGCTGAAGGCCATTGGTGAACAGCTTTACAGTCATAGTACTTATGATTGCCCGAAATGAGGGATCACTTAAATTTTTTATTTGAGATAAGAAATGATATCCTACTTCACAACACTTAGTAATACATAAGAACTACAAGTTACTTTACAACAAACAATTAGCATTATCAAAGAGAGTTGCATGTGAGAAATACATAAAAAATTCGTATAACAGTGCATGAGCAATGTGGGATATAATTAGCACGCAAAAAAGGTGTTCACCTAACGATTTGTCTGTAGAACATAAAATTTCAGTCAATGATTTTAATCCTTTTTTCACTAACATAGCAAAGGAAACTGTTTCCAAAATGGATACACCGTCAACTTCATTCGAAACGTTTCTTCTCGATATCGAGTTCAGAAACGCAACTTTCATAGAGATTCGTGATATCATTGTACAAATGAAGTGTTCTAAAAGCTTAGACGTATATGAATTTAACGTTTTACTTATAAAAAAAATTGTTAACTTATTGTATATTCCTCTCACTAATCTCATAAATAAAATATTTGAAATCAACATTTATCCTGATGCTTTAAAATTATCTTGCGATGTACCTATATTAAAGAAGGGCAACCCTGATAAATGTAGTTAGTAACTACAGTTAGTAGTTGGTATTCTCCAAGGTTCTGTTTTAGGTCCAATTTTATTTTTGTTGTACATTAATTATACATATTCGCTGATGATACAATACTACTAAACAGTGATATTAGTTTTATTAATGGATCTCAGAACTTTGCGGAAGCTGTAGCAAGTATTAAGCAACAAACTTAGTTTAAACGATGAAAAAACGCATTTCTTGAAATTCTCTCTAAGAAATTTGGACCTTCAAACAGATAACCTTGATGGTGTGAAGACCATCAAATATCTAGTAGTATATTTGGATTCCACTTTAATATGGCACGAACATCGAACATACGGAATACATTGCGAACAAACTCACTAAAGTCATATATCTTATAAGACATTGAACAACTTATGTTTCCTGCTCTTTATAAAATCTAATATTAATAATTTCATTGACCACCAATATAACCACGAATATGATACCAGGTTTAAATCGGATATAGTGGTCCACAACACAGATTGAATAGATTTCGTTATGGCAATAATTATTATGCAGTCAAATTTTTCATAAACTACCACCTGATATGTGTAAAAAAGCATTGCCACAATTTAAATCTATCATCAAACAGTATTTGACAACGCATTCCTTTTAGTCCTTGCCCCTTAGCGTAAAACAAAAACCAGTTCACATAAATTACTGTTAGAAACTGGGTTTGTACCGCTGACTGCGTTGTAGTAGTAAAAAATAGTTTTTCTATTAGTGGATTCAAAACTGGATTTAACGGAAGACCAGGCCCCCTGCCGACCTTGAGTGAATCCCCCATTCACAACCAAATACCAAATTGACAATATAATCATTAATAAAAGGGACTACTTGTTTCAACCGGTGAAGAATAAGTGTTCGGCCATAAAAAAGCAGAGAGAAAAAAAAAGAAATTTTCTATGAGGAATCTGAATTAGCCCACTAACCACTTGTACCTACAGGAAGATATGAGGAAAGCTTTTTGACCAATGCTTCACGTAATTAATCACCTATTTTCTTTTTTTAATTCCATATGAAGTTCTCAAAGTAAACGAACCCTTATTGCGAATTAGTGAATTCGACGAATCCAAAAAGAAGAAAAAAAAAGGCCAACACACGCAAAGCCTTGGCTCTTAACGAGTCAAACGAGAATGCAAATAAACCGCACTGTTCAATGGCATTTTTAATGACCGGAAGCTTCTGTTTCAGATCACCTTGCTGCTACCGGTCGGGCTGGTTTTGCATTTTTGTCAAGGAAGACCGCAAGTAGACGTTCAGAGTTCACCGCAGAAACAATACGTCCACGCCTCCGATGGATACAAATTCAAGTGAGTCAACACTGTCGATTAGAATAAATTAAGAATGATAAATGGTAAAGGGGTAATTTCATGAACGTCATTGAATTCGTGGGAAACTTGGGAAAACACATCTTGGACGCGTACTACTTACACAACAGTAAAACTGTAAATGTAAATTTATGTTAACTAAGTATGTACATATTTTGGTAGCTGCGTTTGAAGGTCATTATTGTTTATAAATAGATTTAGAATTTTTAAATTATTGTACTGAAATTATTGTACCTACATTTAATGCTCTGTGTAATCTTTTATTTATTTTTGGATATTTTCAATTTGATTATTGCACAATTTTAAATAATATACTTACGAAAGTACATACTTTGAAAATATAAAAGGTGGACCAAATTTGACCCTTTTAATAGGAGAAACCTATTTTTAAAAGAGTTAGACAAAAACTGACCCTGGCTTCTGTAGCTAGGTTTTTAACACAAAATTCATGGTGCATTTCGATAGCTTGTACCGCTTAGGAGCTGCAGGGTGTTTTTCAAAATTGTACAATTTCTAAAAACCTTTGTCTAATTTTCCTAAATACTTCTTTTCACTCAGAATTCATTGCTCTAAATTACTTTCTTCTGAAGAGCTTAATATTTCAGATTTAAGCAAAATCTTATTTTTTTTATATGGAACACCCTATATATTTTTAAGCTTTTGAAAAGAGCATAAAATTGCTTTTACAAAAATATAAAACACTTGATATTTTATTCAAACGGTTTTTCAGTTATAGAGCTTTCAAATTTTAATTTAAATTTTAATTGTTATTGTAGCATTCAAGTAGGCTATGGATGGCGATAGCTAAATATTTCTTTAATGTTTATAAAAAATATTTTTTTCATTTACTGATCCACTTATCGGCCATTTCATGCGAACGGACAGGTAATTTCTGGTTTACTTTTTATAAATACATTATTTTTAAGTATTAATAATATTTTATTGGAGAATTTTCATCAATGTGACAACATTACGTAAACTGAAGTTGCTTTTAATTGTGAGTATACAAATTTAAGTTTAATAGTAAAGAAATTAAAGCTAATGACTTGTGTAATGGACAGAACATCCCAAAATGTCCCTTCCGCTACCTAAGTTATTAGCTTTAATTTATTGTCTCTTACTTGTTATAACTTAAATTTGTACGCAACTAAAAGCAACTTCAGTTTACGTAATGTTGTCACATTGATGAAAATTCCCCAATAAAATATTATTAATACTTAAAAATAATGTATTTATAAAAAGAAAACCGAAATTTTTTCCGTTCGTTTGCATGGCTTGTAAAATTTCGAGTCCCAAATACGCCAGGATTGCATTAAAAATGTTATTTAAAATTTTACTACACGAAGGACATTCCTTCCAGGAACTCTACGCAAGTTCCTATAATTAATGTAGGTGGCCAATGAGCGTGCGAGATTTAAAAGGCGTTCGGTGATGTAAGAACGGAGATCGTCGATTGTTTATTCATTGATAAACACGGAAGGGTAATGATAAACACGGAACATGTAAGGGTAACCGCCGACTTAAATCAAACAAATACCACGGATTTAACAAAATTAAATAGAATTCGTTATAAATACGCCTGCGTTAATTACAATTTTTAACGTTAAAGTGCGATTTTGCGATGATTTTGATCAGGAAGAATGTTTCGCACTCACAGGGTTACCAGATTGGGCGAAATTCCCCCATTTCGGTTATATTTAAAGCACATTCGGCGCTTAAAATTCTTGTATGGTGGCTGCCACCTAATTTGGGCTACTTTTGACATAACGACCGTGCAACAAAATTCTACCTCTAGTCATTCAAGGAAACAAAAGGTGCAAAAAGTTGATACAAAAAGAAATATACAAATTCTTCAGTTTTGATTAAATATAACGAATGTTCGATTGAAAAATTCATCAACTTGTGTTGTAACTTGAAGAAGCACTTTATTTTTCAAGAGGCTTTAATTCAATAATAATAATATACGAATACATAAGTACATAGTAACGGTTAACATAGATTTTTTTAATTTTTTGTCAACTCTTGCCATGAAGTCTGGACGGCACGTCTGAGCTTAAGGGAAAAGTACGTCATTGCACTATTTGATAGGAGAAGACACTCAGTGTCGGCACGTTTGATCTTTGCCGAGTAGTTTCAATGACCTCGAACCAGTTGTCCCTTTAAATTGGCGTAGGCGAAATACGGGGGAAACGAACAACAAATGGCGTTGGTATGGCACAAGGTTTGGTATACAGTTTTCACCAATTAGATTATCGCAGACACAATTTTTGTCCGGAAACACTCGATAGTATACGAAAGGACATTTAAATATTTTCTCTTTTCTAATTTGCACTTCCTCGTTCAAGTGCTTTGAATAAGGTATCTACTCTTTGCCTTGATGCTGTTTTACAATAAAGCTAAGACATGCAAATGCTATGCCAAGATGTAAAAGTTGGTTGCGAGTCGTTAGGATCGCAATGGGGCCCCCGAGCATATTCTGTATAGCTATTTCGGCCCTAATTGGGGCCTCATCAGCAGAACAGTAACTCGAGAACTCCACTGCAACCCCGACGACCAACAAGATATACGCACGCTTAGCGCGTGAAAGTAAACATGTGAAATAATTGCGCCGCAGCACAACTATTTTCCGACTTATAATTCGTGTCGTGAAAGCAAATAGCAACAATACCGCTGCCTCATAAGCTAACACGCACGAGATGGCAGTCGAAGCGGACAAGACGTGTCATCGCAAACATGTAAATGTTGGTTGCGATGACACGTTTTGTCAAGGAACTTCAACTTTTCTTTTGTTCTTCTTTCTTTTCTTCCTTTCTTTTTTGCTTTGCGCAGCAGTGCTGCTTGTGAACCATTCCAGACAATTACGAAGTTATGTCACAGAATATCTAACAATCAGAATGCAAACTTTCAGCGGCACCTTTGATCTTTTTGTACACATTTCGGTGACCTTCAGCCATTTTGTCAGGCTAGACAATAGAGATGTGCGAGTTGACTCACCGAGTCGACTCGATGAAAAGAGCCGATGAAGCAGCTCGCTGTAGTTCAGCACAGCAGCTCTCAATTCTTGCTGCGCCGGGCTGAGAACCGAGAGCTTCCCAATGAAACTAAAAAGAGTCAACTGGATCGAAAGAGTCACTTTGCCCATCTCCACTAGACATTGGCGGCGCTAATTTTGAAATTACATTTTCACTTTTATCTATGAAGTGAGAACGAGAATTTAGCTATGTTTACCAAGATACTGCTTGTTGCCGCAATTTCTTACTGCATACACATCACCAGCTTTCTTCTTTCCAGTCATTTTTATGCAAAAATTTATTTACAAATGCTTCCCGCGAACATAACCTAACAACCGTGCACTACGCAATTAATCAAATTCTAGCCTGCCAAAATGGCGATTTTACGATTTGCGTGACCTACCCCCACCACAAGAGTTTGCATTCTGGTTATTCTGTGGTTATGTTTAAGCTGGGTCTTAAGTCTTAACCTTTAAACAGCACAAACATCCATGGCAACTGGTGGGATTCGAACCAACGCCGCCGAGCGACACGACTTTCCAAGTCGGCTAGGCTAGACCGCTAAGCCACTCGCCGGCCCACAACTCTTTTCTTCTTGATTTTCACAACTTATGATAAATGTAAGGACTACTTATTTCACATTTAAGAAAAGAAAAAAATAGCGTTTTTTGGCGAACAAGTTGGCGACATTACCTACAAAAAAATCTGGCACTTAGTAGCACAAACCACTTACACTAGATGTGAAAGTTAAATGAAGTAAGTTGAAATATATTCTTATGGTATGTTTCTTAGCTAAAAATTTTTCCCACGGCCGTTGGAGCTGGAGGGTAAAGTTATCATTTTTTAAATTACCCGCGTTAAGTATGATTGGTTGTAGAGTCGTAGAGTGTGCACGTGTGTAAACCGGTGCTGGTGTAAACAACTGTTAGCGTTTTCGATTGAGCTGCACTGATAGCACTCAGTGCGCACTGATTCCAGATTTTGTATTCGATTGGTAATTTCAGTTCAAACTTTCTTCGTGTTTTATGTTCGATTGAAATGTTAGTACGCACCAGTTTTGCACTCAGTGCAAGAATTTTGGAACTGACTTCAAAGGTAGTGCAAGCGTTTCAGTGCAACTTTTCTGTCATTTCAGGAGAAACATATTACAGATGATTTATTGACAGATAACAAAAATAATTTATTGTATCAAGAAATTGTTAATAATTAAGTTATTTGCTAAACACAGTTTGTCTAGTGCAAGAAATCTTCGTTCGGGGTGAATTCTTTAAGAAGCGAATATGAATAATTAGTGTATTTAGGATTTTTAATTTATTATAACAAATAAATATTGCATTTTTATATTTCTGGCAACAAATGATAATTTTGAGGTTACGGTTCAGTATATTTCCCGCCCAATAATTATGCTCCCAGATCACGTTTGTATTCGATTGAAACACGCACTAGTTTCGTTTTCTGTCAAAACTTATTGAGTGCATGACGTAATATCAGTGTGACCCGAACTTTTCTGGTGCAAGTGAAACGAAAACGCTATGTGTTAATAAATTAGAAACAACAAATATTACTGTTAAAATTGGGCTAGGTCGTGTACGTATTGATTCGTTTATTAATTTTGTTCAAGTTAATTCGGATTCTATTTAGTACCTATCTGGTTCCTCCTTTATAATTTTGTTAGGTTGAGGTTGTGTATTTTATTGTTTTCTGTTATTATCAATTATTATTTATCGTTATAGTTGTAGTAGTTATACAGGGTGCATCATTGGTACAATTTTTTGTAGAATAATTTTTTTTTAATATTGCTATGAAAAATGTACCAAGTTTTGCAAGATATTAATACGGCAATTTGCGATTACAAGTGAAGACGTGAACGCAAATTTCAGTTTAAAGATCTATTGTAAAACAATATAACATGTGTCCAACAATTATTGTAGTCCTGGGCGGCTGTGGAGACGAACATGTTTCAAATGGCGATAAAACATTAAATACGTAAAGAAACATTTATTTATTGTTTAACAGTCAATATTTGAAACGTCAATTTGATACGAAGTAAAAATCGGCATTTATGTTCCACTCCACAGCCATCCAGGACTACAATAATTGTTGAACACGTTATTTTAAACTCTTGGATGCTCATATTGGTTTAAATAACCCGCCAAAAACCAATCAACTTTTGCCCACAACCACTTGTGGCGCTGTATTCTTCTTGCTACCAACATGAAACTTTCACAGCTATTGTAAGTGGTTTGTGCTCAGTATTTGGCAACGCTGAGTGTCAAGTAATTTTGACGTTTGTTGGCGATTAATATTTTCATTAATTTTTAATTGTAACTAACAAATATTGATAAAGTCTTTTGAAGGAGAACTGTAATAAGGTGAGTAATCGAACATATGAATTCAAAGCGCCGACAACAAGTTCCTTATTAATGTTGATTCGACATAACCTCAAATTTAATACACATTCCAATTACAATAGATAAAGCCTATTTGTTTGCTTATATATCAACTTTAACTTATTCAAAATGAAAATTTCTACTACAGAATTCATTAAATGAAGTTTTTTTTAATAAATTTGTCATTTACTACAAAAAAAGAAACAGTTCTTTAATACCTTGAGGTTGTGGACATGAAGGCTTTAAATAAAACGTGTAATTTCTTATAATGCAGTACAGTAGTTTATTTTCTTTGCAGATTTGCAATATTCAACGGAACAACTCATTCAACCATCAATGGAATAAAGCCCAAAGAAGTCGAGGAAGATATTTCAGAGTCAAGTTCCACCCGTCAGCTTGATCCAGAATATCCCAAGCATGATCTAGCTTGTGACACCGACAAAGGCACTAATATAACGACAGCGCAATTCTCTCCCGAGCTTGCAAAGCAAAAATTAACGGAGCCTAATGAAGACACAGATGATAGAATCGGGACCACACTCCTTATAAGTTTGAGCGGGACTGGTTAGATGACTCGTCATTTTAAAGACACGCACTTTCATTCATTTAAGGAAAGGAATGACTTGACTAAATGAAATTCTTTTTTAATTTTCTATTTTGTTTTTACATTTCATGGTTAGCTTAGGAAGAAATAAATTATTTCATCATTTGCGTTGTTTCTTTTAAATTAACATTCAATCGAGACCCTAACGTTTATAAATTTCTTTATTGAAATTAAAAGTGTATTTCCATAATAATTATTGTTTATAAAACAATATTGTTCAACAAAGTGTTAATTCCATATCTGACTCATCAGTGTGCCCCTTACTATTTGCCATTTCTAACCACTCGCTTACTTTATTGCTAGGCGTCGTCTCATCCGATGGAACCAAACTTCCATCCACAGATGACTTATCTGCACGCCAAATGGCAGTCATATCTGTCTCGTAACTGGCGATTTCGTTCAGGAGCTGACTCCTCAAGTGGTTTGGTTTAGAATAAAGCGCAAGTGCATCAGACAATTTCGAAGGATCCTGCGCTTCAGTTAGCATGAACTTCCACTTGCTCATTTCACGTAGACTCGTCACATGTAAGACAAAAGGTTTCTTTGGCAGTTCTTGAATCCAGTCGTTTAATTTCTTTACAGGTCCCTCTGAATGTGAGTCGCCAATTTGAGGGCTTACCGAGCTTTTAAATATATCACCATTGCAATTGCACGTATACAAATCAATACCTTAAACAATAAAAAAAAATTACTTTATAATACAATTCGTGATTTTGATAACTTACTTCCATCTTCCGAATTTCGCAAGTTTATGCCATTCGTGCTAAACGAGAGCCGTTTTCGAAAATCCTCCCCCAGATTAAAATTGCAAGTCAAGTCACACCTGCGCAATGTGTCCAAATTATTTGGGACGAGTTGGACCAAGTTTGACTCGAATTTATTGCTGTGCAGGATCACGCGCTCTGCATGGTTTTGACAAGAGACGAAAACGATTTCATCCTCTCCCCACAGACTAGACTGAATCATCAGGGGCGGTGTAGCGAGCAAGTGAGAGCACTTTTTTACGATTTTCATTTCCCTAAGATCAATTTTAATTATGTTATGCTTAGAGCAGGCGAATAAATAATTACTGTCGGCTTGGCTAAGCGCAAAGGTACAAAAATCATCGCACTTAAAAAATTTATTCTTCAAATGAAATACTTTCTCGGTTAAGGAACGCTTGTCTAACAGTCGAACGGATTTTCGGTCTAAAAACGCCACCTCTTGTGCTGTCCAGTACTCAACTTGCGTGAAAGGATCACTTGTTTGTTCGATGTCAGAAAACCGATGCTTCATCCTGACCTTGTCGCATTCAACGTCCACAAACTTTAATCTCCGATCAAGTCCTGCGATGCAAACTTCACCTTTTATTTTATATTTCACGTCAATGAAGGGCACCTCCTTCGATAAATTCGAGAGTAAAACCTTCGCTGCAAGCCCATCTTCATTTCTGATTAACTTCAAGAGATGTATTGAGTTTTTCTGACGAACTGTAATGACATTGCCCTTGTATGCTTTCACACTGAAGATGGGGGCCTGGGTTATTCCCTCCAAAGGAAAGATTTTTTGTGTGTTTTCAAAGTAGGTTAAGCCTAAAAAATTTTGCTTTATTTATGCTTGTGATCGTGTTTGACTCTTGAAGGCTTACACAGGCGATCGTGCAAATCCGAATGCAAAAAATACGTGCTGCCTTCCACCTCGACGAAATCCAGGCCACCTCCTGTGTAATACCAGTCGTAATTGCCAGAGAAGTATTTATCTGGGTCAGGTGTCTGTCCTGTGCACAAGTCTATCATGTATTTAGGCAACTTAGTGTATTTTGTGCTATTAACATACTTCTTTGTCAGCCACTTTCGGTCTTGCTTGTAGGAGTGCAAGAGCTGGCGCGTTTTCTGCTCGAAATTCGCCTTTGCTGACAACAAATCAAGGCAGCGATCCCTGCCATCGCAAACCAGAAGTGGAGAAGACACCGGGTAGGGGAGCTCCAAGTTGAGGGTTTGAGTGTGTGTGCTGAAATCTTGCAAAGTTGGGACGAGTTCCTCAAAGTTCTATACAACAGGAGCAAAATTAATGAATAATAATAAATTAATGAATTCGTGAATTTTTTCATGTAATTACCTACCTCGTTCTGACCACGCAGCGAATTGAACGCGCTGAAGTAATATTTGTGCTTGAAATTAGACGAGAGTACGTGCTTGTAAGCTTTCTGGTTAATCTTCAGTGATTTTCTTGAAGACATCTCATAAAAAATTAATAAAATCGAATTAATCACGTTGTATGTCACGATAACCTAAAAAACACGAGGAACGCGCAAACAGTATTGCCACCTGCCATTCTGCCAATAGTTTTCCACAGAAAATTTGAACTGAATCTCACTGAATCTTTTACTAGCAGAGTTGCCAGTACTGGTGATTTTGCACTAGGGGTGCGTTTCGTTTGCGCGCTCACACGCTTTAAGCGCTCACGCTTACAAGCGTTGTTTTCTGTCGTTTCCTTTGGCGTTTAGTCGCTTAAGCCGTTATACGTAAAGGTGTTTCTTTTGACTTTTGTTCGCATAACGTATTCATAACCTCAAAAATATAACTTCAATAGTGAAATTGAGCCAATCATAGCTGCTGTAGTTATTTCTAAAGTGTAATGTTTGTTTATAACCTGACCATGATTAGCTGATCTCCTCATACGCATCTCATACGTTCCATTTGGAACATAAGCGCTTACGCTTTTGCTGCTCTACCTCGATGGAATAAGCGATTGTGAGCGAAGACTATGACGTCGTAATGACGTTACTATTTGCTTAACCGGCGCTTTGTGAGCATTTGCAAAGCCAAAGGGAACGATTTAAGCAATACTTTTGAGCGCTCAAAGCATGTGAGCGCGCAAATGAAACGCACCCATAGGGTGCGTTTCATTTGCGCGCTTACATGCTTTGAGCGCTCATAAGCAGTGCTTAAACCATTCCCTTTGGCTTTGCAAACGCTTACAAAGCTCCAGCTGACGAAATGGTAACGTCATTATAACGTCACAGTCTTCGCTCACAGTCGCTTATTCCATCGAGGTAGGGCAGCAAAAGCGTAGGCGCTTATGTTCCAAACGGAATGTATGAGATGCGTACGAGGAGCTCAGCTGATCATAGTCAGGTTATAAACAAAGATTACACTTCTGCGGCAGCTATGCTTGGATTAATTTCACTATTGAAGTTATATTTTTAAGGTTATGAATTCGTTGTGCAAACAATAGTCAAAAGAAACACCTCTGTGTGTAATGACTTAAGTGACTGAACGCCAAATGAAACAACAGAAAATAGCGCTTGTAAGCGTGAGTGCTTAAAGCGTGTGCGTTTCGTTTGCACGCTCACACGCTTTAAGCGCTTACGCTTACAAGCGCTGTTTTCTGTTGTTTCCTTTGGGGTTTAGTCGCTTAAGCCGTTATACGCAAAGGTGTTTCTCTTGACTTTTGTTTACACAACGAATTCATAACCTCAAAAATATAACTTCAATAGTGAAATTGATTCAATCATAGCTGCTGTAGCTATTTCTAAAGTGTAATGTTTGTTTATAACCTAATTATGAATAGCTGATCTCCTCATATGCATCTTTCACGTTCCATTTGGAACATAAGCGCTTATGCTTTTGCTGCTCTACCTCGATGGAATAAGCGATTGTGAGCGAAGACTATGACGTCATAATGACGTTACTATTTCGTCAGCCGGCGCATTGTGAACGTTTGCAAAGCCAAAGGGAACGATTTAAGCAATGCTTATGAGCGCTCAAAGCATGTGAGCGCGCAAATGAAACGCACCCTATAAAGAAACTGGTGCTCTGGTGATTTTTTTAGAAAATCTGGTGATTTTTGCTGGTAGTTAGCCACTGCCACCGTGGTTAATGTTTCCGACATTAATAACTCTCCTAGTTTTTTTTTAAATACCTGTTAGTGTCAAAATTTTAGGGTTTTTTTTGGAACCCTGTTTTTATGCTTAAATGTAGAATAGAAATTTTGGAATTTTCTAACATTTAGCTAACAGGTACCAACATTAGAAACATTTGACAGGTATAGAAAAAAAAAAAACGGGCGATAACCATAATTTTTACTCTACCACATAATAAAGCTATATCGCTTCTTGCTTATTTTAATCACGACTTTATTTAAATAGAACTTTAATCATAAGATGAAAATTCAGGCAAATATTATTAGAAAACATAACTATAGTATATTATGGTAATAATAATAATAGTTAATATTCTCCATTCATTTTTGTAATGAGTAATTAATTGTGATTTCGTTTTTTCTCCTAAATATATTTTATGATTTAAAATGTTATACTATAAATGTCATGAGACTTATACATATTATATTATTTATTTACGCCATGCCTCTTGTTTTTATTATTTTACTTATTTAAATTTTTTGAGCTGGTGATTTTTCAAGTCGATCTGGTGCTTTTTGGGTTAGTTGTCTGGTGATTAAAAAATTTATATACTGGCAACACTGTTTACTAGTTTCTTTGAATGACTGTACTAGTAAGCAGTATGTACTCAGAATACCTTTATCTCGTAATTTTTCATGAGATTAAAACAAGATGCAAATACTCTGAGCGCAACCAGTGCAGGTGCATCGAAAACGCTATTGGAAAACCGGACAATGGGCACGTTCAGCCGGAGTCAGCAGCTGAGAAGTTGAGTTAGCGGTATCGGCTCAACAATTCGCTAAGCGTGCGCTGTATTTCAGCTGTTGTGAAATTGTCTTAGCGTAAATCAATTACGCTTTGTTTTAGACAAATAATGGATACTTATAACAACTGAAACACGTTTTATGGCATTAACTAACTGGCGAGAGTTCAGCGATAACATCTTATTACCACAGATTTATTTATTTTTTTTATGTAATAACAATTTTACAATAATTTTCATTCCTCACTGCAACACCACTGTTTCTGGAACAAAAATACTACTACACAGAAGAAAGATATAATATTAAAACAACCTAAATTTTGGATGGATACGATCAATGCATTTATTTATTTCGAAGAAACGCTATTAAGTAGTATCAATTTAAGAAGAAAATATTTGAATCAATAAAAAAAATTGAATCGATGTAAAATATGTTTTGTTCAAAAAAATTAAATAAACGCATTGAATGTAGACAAACGGAGAGTTTTCTGTGTGTAGATGGCGTTCCACTTTCTTAAATAAACTTAAAAGTAAAGTCATCATTCAGAATTTCGTATAAAATTAAATTATTCAATTTATTGGCAATGGTTTTGAAGTTATGTTAAATCGCTGCATTTCACCAGATCGTTCATTAATTCGGTAAGCACTCTCAACATGTTATTGCTAGTCAGCTGCTGACATAGCTGAACGTGTCCAATAATTCACTCAAAACAATTGGAGAAAAACCAAGCTTTACCAAATCCAAATATATTAAATAATTTATTTTGAGTTTTGCGGCTGCAAGAACAGCGCCATCTGTAGTAGAGTAGGTGAAACCATTTTCGTTCCATTTTCTGCAAATTTTAATTGTGTTTTAATTTAAATCTGCATAGTTTTGAGTCCAGCACTGCATGTGAAAACTATAGCATAC
The DNA here is from genome assembly GCA_033060865.1 of Dorcus hopei. Classification (NCBI taxonomy): domain Eukaryota; kingdom Metazoa; phylum Arthropoda; class Insecta; order Coleoptera; family Lucanidae; genus Dorcus; species Dorcus hopei. The sequence goes on from CM065426.1 coordinate 8,054,184, forward strand.
GTCAACCGTCTTTACTATTGCCAAGATGCAGATTAGAAATGCGCAGAAAAGGTCCTCTTTGCTCAGCTATTAGAGTTTATAATAAACTTCCCAATAAAATTAAAGAAGCTTCCTCCCTCGCTTTGTTTAAGGATAATTTAAAATGTTGGCTTATCCGGGAGTGCTATTATTCTTTGAAAGACTTCTTTTCAGTAAACTAATATATACATTTGTTCGTGATAACTGCAAAATACTGTTTAGTATGTTTGTTTATAATTGTTTGTTTTGATTTTTTGTGACAATGTCGATGTCTTTTACAAGATTTTAACGGCAATAAATGCATTATTATTATTATTATTAATTTCAAATCTTTTGTGCTCACTCTACCTTCTTAATACTGAGTGATTTTTTAAATTTTTTGGTATTTATTGTTAATTTCACTCATTTTTTTAATTTAAATCTTCTTTTATGTTCACTCTACCTTCCCTTTAATTATTGTTAATTAATAATAATAATAAATTGGCTCGCGCACTCGCGCAGAGCCTCGCGTGTCCCATAGGGGATATGGGGCAGAAGTGGTAGAAGTAGAACTTGTGGTAGAACCTTTGAATATAGAGGGGAGGAAGGAGCATTTCGCGTCCGCGATGGGTTTTGCATATGGCGGACAAATATTACCGGTTAGCAGTAGCGTACCTGTTATCTTTCATTGGTCGAGTTTTTAATTGAGCATTTTGCTGTGATAGGTGTAGACAGTGATATAAAAGACTGAATAGAAATTCATCTGCGTTAGATTACAATCGATTTAGGCGATGTAAGAAATGGCAGTAATAACTTTTGTCACTACATTTCCACATCGTTATAACTACGCCTATGACTGACTGTTGTTGCATTTATAACCTATAATGTAAATAACTTTATTTTAAAGAAAAACTCATTTTGGAAGAAAAGTAGGTAAATACAGTAGCGGACAATAAAATCCGGGCAAGAATTTGACATGTCATGCGTATTTCGACAAATTTGGTAAATCAGGCTTTTATTGAGGTTATATTTCTGTCAAAATAAATAAATAAAGTTTGAATTAAACGTCAGAATTTGTAGTGACATGTATTAAACGTCAAAAATATTAAAGTGAGGTTTACATTGTGCAAATGACTTGCCTGGATTTTATTGTCCGCTACTGTACCTAATTGTAATACTTACCAATGAAACGTTATTTCTAAATTTGAAATAAACTGCTGTTACACCGTTAAACAGAATAATTCGTGTTCGCACTCAAATGATATAATCATCAATGAACGTTAAAATGGGTTTACAAGATGGCACTTCCGGCATTTCTAGCGTTCTTGCTATTTTCCTTTTGAGACTGAGATGTTCTGGTGCTCTAAGTTTGGAGCAGTTCTGTGTCAAGTAACGCAAGTAAGTAAAAGGAACGGAAACAGGGGCGCACAGAATGAGATGGACAGTACCTAACCTAAAATGTGTACATTTGATTGTAAATCCTGTATAATTTATTTAAATGGACGGTAAGATTTTCAGTTTATTCATTAGCCATAACTTATAATACGTTTTAAGTACTTAGAATCTTAATTTATTTTCTGCCGATTGACATGGAGTCGTAAATTTTACCGCGCAAATTTGACATTAGGGTTTCTTGCACCAGCCAAAAAGTAGGTGCTTGAGGGGGAAGGGAGAGGTAAACGTAGAGAACCGGTGTTAAAAGCTCCAGTCAAAAGGAAACCAACATAGTGCGTATCAGAGTTGCGCAGTGGAGCTTCTATCGTTAAAAAGAAAGCAGCAGGTGAAAGTAATAATCGTCGACGGCTAATCAAGGTAGACTGGTAATGCCATTGCAAAATAGGACGGTTTGTTAGAAAGCAACATCAACAGATCTTGCGGTGGGTGGGAAAGGTGGGGTACTGTTTACTCGTCCCTAGTGCACATAGGCGGCGTTCATTAAATGGAGATAAAAATCGAATATTACAAAAAATATACTTGTTAATTGAAATGGTAATAGATTATTCATTACGAAATAGAATTATTAATTTAATTAATCAGTCAATAATATTGAATTTATTCATTAAATATAAATACACGCAATAAAATTAGTATGTACTGTACGCCTATGAGTTCTGTTGCATTACACGACATCCGCCGAAAATTATCGACTGCAATTTGAAAGGAACCAATCACTAAGTTAGTCTTAGTAAACACCCCTGTGAACTTGTTAGCTACATTTTAAAGCTCGCTTGCCTAGTCTACCTAGGTTAGTTGTCGGAGGTAATAATTAAGGTTACTGTATTGAGAAGGTAGCGCCAACTTTCTATCTCTTTTAATTTGGGGTTAATCAAATTCATTCATAAACTCCCTAACAAATCTACCATCGATTGATTGGAACTGACAACGAAAACTGACACAAATTATGAAATTTTTCACTATAGAAACGAGTGCAGTGTAGGTCGCGGTGGGTTTCGGTCGCATTATTTCCTAGGAAACCGTAGCTGAAACCAGGCTGAAACTAAACCGACGACGAAAACTGACACAAATCAAGATATTTTTCGCTATAGAAATAAGCGAAGTCTAGGAAACCATCCTCATTTAATTTTGTGCATTTGGTCAGAGCGAACGTCGGTCGCGGTCCGTTTCGGCCGGCCGAATGTCCTAGGAAACCGTACCTTAATTTGGGGGACGACAGCCGCGGAAATGAATGGCGGTACCTTCTAAATACAGTAACCTTAGTAATAATTGCTCCTTCCTCCCCTCTATATTCAAAGGGTAGAACGGAAGTGTGGTGGAATTTTTACAACCGGATTGGTAACACTACTAGTGATTTTTCCTGTCAATCAGAATTAAAAGCTTACAAGGTTAGAAATGCTTTTGTCTTGTTAGGTTAAGTCTAAATAATGAAGAAAGTACCAAAAACAAGTGTTATCGTCGATAGACTACACAAAGGCTTCGTGTTAACCTGCGTCGCATTAACGTTATATGGAATGGGACATTTAGGAATAAGGTGGTATAGATACTTCACGGTGTTGCGGCCGGAGGCGAAGCAGCGAGAACTGATGGAAAAGAAAAACCTCCTTGCTGAAGGCTCCTCTGATCTGCTGAGAGATACGGCCGGAGAATTAAAAATTTAGTCGAGTACTCATTCATAACCTAGTCGCGCCCGCTGTATTAGTGTAAATATTTGCAATAAAAACGTCTTTCAACAGTCTGCCGAGTTTTATTTACCTTCGTGTGAATACGGCCCACAATACGGCTGGCAATAAAACGAAAAAGAAGAACATTTTGAGTAAGCAAATGCTTTAAGCATAGTTTCCTATGTAGATTAATAAAGGACAAGGAATTTAAATTAAGTGCATCAAAAATTCGGAATTCTAACATTCCGTTTAATGTGAATTCAGCCTCGTGCAGCAATTTTTTTTTCAAATGCGACCAGCCGGATAAAGGACCGCTTGTCCTTTATTAATCTAGGAAGCCGTGGGTTTAAGGTCACGAATGCGAGTGATAAAAACAAGATGGCGTGGACGATACTTGGCCGAACGCGACGGTACAATATTGCAGGCGAATTTCCGTAAATCGCGTCCGCAATTTCAGGATGAGTTCGAGAAGGTAAAGCTGCTCATTTTCCTTGCTTAATAGAAACGGGCGCGGTTACGCACCGGCCTAAATTCGTTGCGTTTGAACCGAGTTAGCAACAGCCAAATGTCATGTTCATTGTATTCGCCTAACTATTTCTGATGCGAATTATTTAAATGCAGGTGGTTTTGGCCGACGATCAGTGGATTAGCGGCCGAAAGACTTCTGCTCGACAGGGGCATCGATGGGAGTTTCCTGGCACGACCTAGTTCTTCCAATCCGGGTGATTTCACGCTGTCAGTCTTGTAAGTTGACTTACAATAGGAGGCTATGACTAACTTAAATGAAAGTCAATAAACGAATGACTGTCAGCTGGTTTTCTTATAAGTTGCCATGGTTTTAGGCGAAATGGTGAGGTTATGCACATTAAAATCCAGAACTCCGGAGACTTTTACGACCTGTATGGGGGCGAGAAGTTTGCTACACTCTCTGAACTCGTACAGTTTTACATGGAAAACCAGGGACAGCTGAAGGAGAAAAATGGAGAAATAATCGAACTGCGTTATCCGTTGAACTGTGCTGACCCAACAACCGAAAGGTAAATTTAGTTAATCATTAAGCATAAATTTAGATTTTCATGCTCATTTACTTTTAATTACCATGTTAAAACCATGGAATATTTTTTAGTTATACATTTTAGTAATAGAGGTCGCTACTAATTCATCTGATTATAAGTTATACATTACAGAGATGTTGATAACATTTAATAATTTTAAAAAAATGTATGTACTGTAGATTTGTTAAACTAAAAAAAAGTATATATAGGCTAACCTAGTAGCATTTATCTCTTATCGGTAAAGTAGAATTCTACTTTCAAAAGCAGATTATTTGTCCATTCAATTTCTTTTCCTTCATTGCTCGATTGCTCCGTAACATAAAGTGTTTTCCCGTTAGCTCTGAATTTTGCGCACTAAACACAGTTGAGTTTTAAACCCATGAGCTTCGAGTACAAACTTATGGGAACGTTTTTGTAGAGGCGTGACATACAACAAATTGAAAATGAATTTTAAAAATTGCTTAATTAAGTGTTTTATTAAAATATTTGACACTAATTATTTTTCTATCATACGTATTTGTTTTGTAGTCATCTTGTAGACACCGTATCAGGGCAGAATTCAACGGTGGGGAAACATGTGTTTCGAGCACAAAAATAATAGGTGGTGCTTGAGAGGGCAGGGGAAAGACTTATTGAGCTAAGAACGCGAACATCGAAATGTCAACTGGAAAGTGCGCTTCGCAAATTCTTGGGCTTTTGGGCTCGTTTGCGTGCATAAAGTGGGTAACGGGAAAGCAGGTATAATTACTTACTAGGGTCCAGTTGTAGAGTGCAGTTTAAATTTAAGTTTTGGCTTAAAGTTAAACTGGAATTTTACAAGTGAGCCTTAGCGATTGATTTGTATATGTAGTATAATTATAACTAGACTGAGTATAGAGAGAGAGGTAAAGATCCCAACATGGGAAAAGGATCACCGATCATCTGATCGATGGCAGAACCCAGAGTATGCATTTGCTATCGTGTTAAGAAAATAACATGTGTCCAACAATTATTGTAGTCCTGGGTGGCTGTGTACTCAAACATTTTTAACTAATTATGTCACACTTGTGACAGTGCATTAAATACGCAATGTTATATAATGTCAGTTATTAAATCTGTGGTAGATATACCGAGTAATTTTGTCAAATTTTCAACTCTTGCCATGAGATCTGGACGGCATGTCTTAGCTTAAGTGAAAAGTACGTCATTGCACTCCTTTATACTGTTTCACCACAGTATAAGAATAAGAATCTACACAGTAGCGCCACTCGAGTATAACTGCCACATTTGCTGTTCTGTTTGATACTTTCTGATTTGCAAATTACAGCTGAAATCAAAAAAATCGGGAAATGTCAAAATAAATCGACACGTTTTTTTCAATATTTTCATAGTGTGAAAATGGATTTATTAGAAATAGGTTAGAATTATTTGACGGTATGTCAGTTTATAGGTGAATAGGGTAATTTTTTTGAAAGGTATGTATGTATTGTCAAGTGGACAATTAATTGACAAATAGAACCAAATTTACAATTGGAAAAATTTCAATTCCCTTTTTTTTTAATTCAGCTGTACATTACATTTTCATAAGCGTATCAAACAATATGGCCACTTTTTTGAAACTGACGTTTAAGTGACGCTACTGGGTAATTACTTATTCTAATTCTAATCTAATAGTTTGATGGCGGATTTCACAAACGTTACTTAAATTTAATCATCCGTTAAATACTCATGAGTGCAGTCAGTGCATGTGAATCGAAAACGCTAATGATAGTGATTTCACGATCGGTTTATTGAAAAATTTAGTGATTTCATTTGAAAATAATTTTAGCCAAACCACCCAAGGCTTAACTCTTATAGCCCTTAGAAACTAAATATGTAACTACATATTGTTAATTGATTTAACTGATTGATGATCATACTACTGGGCGGGTAAACGGACCTTTTATTTGGAGACTTTAGTTATAAGTACCTACTAGTTTCAAATATACAGGTGTCCCAGAAATACATATATCATCGCCTTAAATTGTTGACTTGCTAAGTCTGTTTTGATAAACTATACAGTGGCATGAAAAAACTTAATATTTCTTTAAATATTTCTGAATTTGGAATTTCTAAAATTCCGTTGATGTAAATTAAACATATTTACATTTTTCATTTTGAGACTGCAAAAATTGAAAAATTCATTTCATATTCGGTATTACACACAGATTAATGTATTTGTCTGTTTCACGAGGTAGAGTCTGCAATTAGTTTAGTACTTAGTAGTATTTCGAATTAATTTTGGTAACCAAATGTTATTCAAATACAGAGTATAAAAAACTGTTCCTAATTTTCAAAAGTAATAGACGGCATAATTAAGCAACTTTCTAATAAAATTTTGACCGGAAATGTTCAATCATATGCCATAAATTATGCTTTCAAAATGGTGGCCTTAATTTTGAACATTTTTTTGTAATTTTTGAGTTTTCGTAGTATTGAAATTACTTAATTAAAATTCTGTAGCAACTAGAAATAAATAGGAAAGTAACGTCTTACATCGACATTATTTCTAGTCCTCATTTTCTTTATTTCGTTTTAACTTGACGCGGAACCATTTTCGGCCACAACTACATTAGTAAAAATTGCTTAATTACATGCCCTCTACTAATTCTGAAAGTTAAAAATAGTTTTTCTGTAACACCCGCATAAATAAATCTAATGTACTCATTAATCAAATATTTACTAAACATCAAACATATTGAAATAACAATATTTTTCTCTCGACAGTACTTATAAAAAAAAGGATCAGCGGAACCGATCTTCAAAAGAATATTATAGGCTTTGGTGCCATTTTCAAAATTACAGTCCCTTTTAGTCAAATAGCAATTTTGATTTATTTTTTATTTTCTAGTAATTTAATTATTCTCGTTAATTTTTAGCAAATTAGTCTTTCTTTGTCACCATACTGTTATGTATCTTTTTAAAAAAATTATTTGCTTCCAATATTTGCAATTTTTAATTAATGTCCAATCAATTTGGTGAAATATTTAAATCTAGTTTCTTAGACAGAGACTTGCTTTTATAAAATGTGTTTTTATTTCTTAGCAAAATACACTGCTCAAAAAATAAAAGTAGTCACTTTTTTTGTTGACTTATTTCCATTAAGGTTTAAAATTTTTATGTTAAGACTAGGTACACCTATAAAGCTATTACTTGTTTAAAATACCCTTGCAGTCTTGCACTTATACAAAGATTAATTTACATTAATCAAGTTACAAGTTGTCAAATGTGAACGTGCTAAAAACTGAAATAATCAATGCTTAACAACGTATGAATTCTATTGTTTGTGTCATTTGTTGATATGGCTGAACATTATCCATAGCATTATCATCGAGTTCCTCAACGACTTGGAAGACATTTAGCTTCATTAGAAGTTACGAGAGGTGTCACATTGTTACAAGAAGGCTATTATCACATTATCAGCGTTATGTGGCTCGCGAACTTGGGGTTGTAACCTGTGAGCAACTAAAAATCAGATTAGGGCAGGCGGTACAAAGAAAATGTATGTCTGTGATTAAATGACAAGTGAATAAATTTGACAGTCCATGAATGTATTACATTAATTAATTCAGTTAATCACAGACATACATTTTCATTGCACCGCCTACTCTAATCTGATTTTTATTTGCTCACTTTTTACAAGGAACCATTTGGAAGTTATGGAAACGCTACAGGAAGACAAATCAGGTTATTAGGCGTCCAGAAACAGGCCGCTGAAGAAAAACCACTGCTGTCGATGATCGCTTTCTTCGTTTACAAGCAGTTCGTAATCGCACATTCACTGCTCGGGATCTTCAACAGGATCTGCTGCGTACTAGTGGTCGTAGAGTGAGTGACCAAACTGTCCGTAACAGACTAAAAGAGGTCAAAGTTATCTAGACAGCATTGTCGAATGAGACGCCAATTTGCTGGGCAGCACGTCAATTGGCATCTTCAGCACTGGCGTCGAGTAATCTTTACAGACGAATCGAAATTTGTTCTTTCCGGGAATGTTGGACGAATACGAGTTTGGCGAAGAACCGGAGAACGCTATTTACCGCAAACATTACAAAAAAGTGTTGCTTTTGGAGGTGGTTCGATAATTGTTTGGGGCGGTGTTTTGATAAATGGTCGCACAAATCTGGTAGTTATTCGCAACGGTGGTATTACGGGGCAAAGGTACATCGAAGATATTTTAGAACTTCATGTGATACCCAGAGCAAAATATCATACTAATGCAGGATAATGCTCGACCGCACACTGCCCGAATTGTTACTCGTTATCTTTAGGAGCACAGTGTTCGTATTTTGGATTGGCCAGCATGTAGTCCTGATCTGAATCCGATCGAGCATGTATGGGACTATTTGGCAAGGCACATTAGATGCCATCCAAATCCTTCTGTAACGCTCCAAGAATTAGAAGTCGCTCTAATTGAAGAATGGGACAACATTCCATAACAAAATCTCCAAAGGCTTATCCGCAGTATGTCGCGACGTTGTACTGTAGTTTTACAAGCCCGAGGAGGCAATACTAAATACTAGTGCTGCCAAAAACCGGAAAAAATTGAAACCGGTTAACCGATTTCTTTAAAAACCGGTTTCGGATATAACCGGTTATCCAAATAATGGTAAAAACCGACTATTCGAATATCCAAAAACCGATTCGATTATCCGGATAATCGGTTTTCGATTTTCTCCAAAACCGCGAATATCCAAAACCGGTTAACCGATTATCCAAGAAACCGGTTTCGGTTGCCAGCACTAATTTATACGCGTCTATGACGAGACGCTTAGTGAAAAGGCAGCCTTACTCTCATTAAAATTAAACGTGTTCGCCATAGGTTTTAGCCGCATTGAACTTTGCTAAACCTGCATAATCTTAACTGCTGGGTACATTTCTGTTACGAGACGACATATTTAGAAAACGCAGATAATATCTAGGTACTGCAAGTATTGTAATTATAGAATTAGCTGAGATTAATCTGAATATCCGTTATCCGAATAACCGGTTATTCGAATATCCGGTTATCCGAATAACTGGATATTCAAATAACCGATTATCCGGATAACCGGTTTTCGATTTTCTTCAAAACCGGTTTCGGTTGCCAGCACTACTAAATACTGATTGTTTTCTTTTTTTTAAGTAAAAGAAGGTTTCGTAAATTTTGAACCTTTCTTATCGTTTTAGTTTATCACATGACCGTGTTTAATGCCTTATGGCTTCGTTAATATTAAATTAAATTTTTGTAAAATGTTGTTGTAAATTAAATAAATGTGTACTGAATAATATTTAAAAATTTTCAGCCCCGGTATACATTCGTTAACAAAAAAACCATATCTACTTTTATTTTTTGAGCAGTGTATATATTTTTTTAAATTCTTTCCCAAATTGTGTTTTGTGGAATACCATTAGAATACTTGTAGGGTGATAATAAATGTTCTGTTAACAATAAATTATCGAAATTATTATTATTTTAATTTTCCATAAGTAAACACTTAAGCACTTTTTGATGAAAATAATCATGAATTTAATATAAGTATTATAATGTGTTATAAGTTATAAATTGTAGTGTTCCGTGGCAAGAAAAGTTTGGGTAGATCACTGTTTTATCAATCGGTGAAGTCTTCGTTAGCTTATTGATCAATTTGTGAATTTATTGATAAAATCCACAAGCTTTCATTGGCAAATTATATTTCTAAATACATATTCTTTATGTTCTGCAAATTAGGTGCTCGATCTTACTTCACATTTTACATACAAGGCAATCAATGATGACGATCATATACAATATGCCAGTGGCGTAGATAGAAAGTTGTTTCGGGGGGAGCCGAACAAAAATATCTAACAATACGGACTACTTAACATTATATTTATGAAATGTAAAATAGTGAACAAAAAATAACGCCATATGAAAAACTTTTGTGTGAATTACGCGTAATATTATATTATATCTACGCCACTGCAATATGCCACCTTCTATTAATGGAGGTCTGCATTAGATCAGATTTATTTAAAAATTACGAAATATGTTTTTCATGTAAAGTAGTATTTAAAACAGCTGATTGATTTAAAATAACTTTGCGTAGCAACGAAGTAAATAATATCATTACCGTATGTAATGAACAGAAAGCGAATTATGGCCAACGAGGTAAGAATATCAGGAGAGATTCATACTAGCATTAGTTTCTCGTCTAACCTGGACACCAAATATGGCCGCTGTATGTCATAGGCGCACACAAGCGTTTCACAAAATTCTGGGACGTTCACAAACCATGTGTTTATGGTCCAGTATTTCATTCAGAGTTTAACTCTAAGCTTTGTTTTATTTCTACGGAAACAATGGTCTTTACAATTATTACTATTATTATAAAACGAAGGTTAAAGTTAAACTCTGAGGCTGGGTTTCTCAGTCCTAGTTTAACTTTAAACTCCTGTTTATGTCCATAGGAACAATTGTTTTTATAACAAAAACAATACACAGATAATTACTTTGTTAATATCACATTTATTTGTCACACAGTGACTGCAGTTTCAACATTACAATGTCATTTTCAAACTGATCATTTAAACTGAAACCTAGTCTATATATACACCAAGAAAACTAAATTCTAAACTATTGACAATAACTACGTAACATCTGGAGGGATTTTTTAATTACAAGCTTCGAAGAAGGTTGAATACATTAGGTCAGTTTGGTCGTTCAATAAAATTTCTTCGGAATTACTCGCCGCTTTACGAATTTCTAGTGACTCCAGTAGGCTTAATTTAAGGCTTTTTTCTGCGTAATGTAAAATTTGTGTATTGTCTGAAGTGAAAAGAATGTTTTCTGCAATTAAATGGTTGGCAAAATTTGAGTCGGTTTTTGTAGATTGAAAGACCGAATGTGTTCTTGAATGCGTGTGGCAAAATTTCTCCCAGTCTGACCTATGTAGACGCCTTTACAATCATTACATTTAAGTTTATATACGCCAGATTTTTTAAATTTGTCTATTTTATCTTTAGTGTTAAAAACCAAATTTGAGATTTTATTATAGGGTTTATATGCAAGCAATATATTTTGATTTTTGCTAATTATTCTGCCGATTTTTTCGGATATTTTACCAAAATATGTAAGTGAAATGTACTGTTTGTTGTTACTCAAATTTACCTTGGGATATATAGTATTTAGTGTTTGTTTTTCTAGTTTATTTTTTAGAATTTTGTCAATAATGTCAATAATGGATACAACAGCAACATTATTGACAAAATTCTAAAAAATAAACTAGAAAAACAAACACTAAATACTATATATCCCAAGGTAAATTTGAGTAACAACAAACAGTACATTTCACTTACATATTTTGGTAAAATATCCGAAAAAATCGGCAGAATAATTAGCAAAATCAAAATATATTGCTGCATATAAACCCTATAATAAAATCTCAAATTTGGTTTTTAACACTAAAGATAAAATAGACAAATTTAAAAATCTGGCGTATATAAACTTAAATGTAATGATTGTAAAGGCGTCTGGTCAGACTGGGAGAAATTTTGCCACACGCCACATTCGGTCTTTCAATCTACAAAACCGACTCAAATTTTGCCAACCATTTAATTGCAGAAAACATTCTTTCACTTCAGACAATACACAAATTTTACATTACGCGAAAAAGCCTTAAATTAAGCCTGCTGGAGTCACTAGAAATTCGTAAAGCGTAATTCCGAAGAAATTTTATTGAACGACCAAACTGTGTATTCAACCTTCTTCGAAGCTTGTAATTAAAAATCCTCCAGATGTTACGTAGTTATTGTCAATAGTTTAGAATTTAGTTTTCTTGGTGTATATATAGACTAGGTTTCAGTTTAAATGATCAGTTTGAAAATGACATTGTAATGTTGAAACTGCAGTCACTGTGTGACAAATAAATGTGATATTAACAAAGTAATTATCTGTGTATTGTTTTTGTTATAATGGAATATCACAAAGTAACGGCGGAACGTGTTAATTGTTTTTATAATTGCTACCATGGGAACAAACAGGAGTTTAAAGTTAAACTAGGACTGACATGATAATAAACAGGAGTTTAAAGTTAAACTACTTAGGACTGAGAAATCCAGCCTGAATGAAATACTAGGCCCATAACACACTTACTATATTAAATTTAACTAAATAAGATTCGAGAAATGTCAATTGTATTGTATACGCTGGAGTTCTATCATAAAAGTACTTTGAAGGAACTTTCTTATATCGAAAACATCGAAAAATTCCAAAACTAACCTAAAAGTATAATACGTAATACAGATAATACGTTTCTGAGTCTAATAAAATTGCACATAGGGGTTTTAACATTACGTTGCTATGGTTACTACTCAATTTTCAATGATGAATCATTTAAAACTGCACATAGAAAGTACAATGTATTTTTTTAAAAATGCCATAAAGGTTGGCCATGAAAATGAAAACTGATGTCGTAGCTTGGCATCTAACACATGCCAAATTTGAAAATTTAAAGTAAATGAATGGAGCTAAGACATGAATTTTCTTGTCCACAGCCACCTCTTATGGCATTTTTAAAAAAACACGTTATTAAGGAAGGTTTATTTCTTTGCATGTATTTAACAAAATTTATCTATCCAGAAATTTGGAGGCAAATAATGCAGAGACCTCTCTCAAGTTCCATTTGAGAATAATGTGTACATTTCTACTTTTTCGGTTGTATACATTATTTTACAATAAATCAAAAGAACAATTTAATTCAATCTGACAATTCAAAATCAGTAGTGTCATTACTAACCAGAGAAAAGGAAAATAAGAACGGGCAGTCAATGCATTTCATTTTAATCAAGCGCAGGCGCGCCATCTTACGACAACCCTCCAGAAACAGCCTGGTTTTAATCTCTGCTTAAAAATACATAGCATGTTCTTCTACTAGCTATAAATACATTTTCTTTTTTAATTATATGACATGGAAAGTAAATAAAAGACATAAAACGAATGTAAATATAATTGTATTTTTTACGAAATAAATGTCAAATTGACATCACAAATTATGTACAAGTGCTTATACATAATAAATTGTTAAATATTTACCAAACGGAACTTCACACAATAAAAATGTCTTTTGTTTCCTTTAAAACACTTCTATGAACTAAGTACTGTGTCTCACATTCCTTCGATTTCAGAAAAATCGCGTTTCTTACGAGCACTTGTATTTCGACCATCCAATTATTTTCAGCAATCTTAAATTCCTGAATGAACTTCAACAGACATTACTGTACATAGTCTACAACATCTTCGCTACAACCAGTTTGTTTCTGACCAATTTCTTATAGGAGAAATATCGCACTACTTGAAACATGAAATTTCAAATTTAATTTCTGACGCGCAACTAGTTTCGCCAGCGACAACTGGATTGATTAAATTTTGAATACTGTCATCTGACGGCCATTTGTTGTCGAAAAATAACTTTAACTTCTTAGGGGTGGCCGTCAGAGGGCTTCCATTGATAATTACTATGTGCAGTCTTATAAGGTTCTCAGTCTATACTACTAATCACAGTTGCTAAATAAACACATAAGCTCATTCTACACTCGGATACAAACACAAAATCCGGCAGTTATTTTACGACAACGGATGTCAACAAACCGCCTTATTGCAGAAACGGATCTACTAGCCTACCGCAAAGTGGTAACTTCCGTCAAATGTAATTGCATTGTCCCATGCTGTATCTTCCCCCCTTAATTATGTCTCATGACAAACAAAATTCATTAATTTCCCCAGAATTCCTCAAGTTCTAACTTCAGGTTATACAGTTGACGTAATTCGGACCTAAATATTGACATAATCCTTCTTGGAAAGTAGTTTTCTTAAACAGTTGTTAATGATCGTATTGTAGTTCACATATGTCACCCGTCATATGTCATTTGTCAGTTTTTGCATTTTATTATTTTCCACCTTTTATCTCGTGTTTTTATTAGTATATAATTACATATGCATTTCTCTACATGATTTGAGTAACAAGGAATAATTCAGAAGTTGCGTCAATAAATAATTAGTACTAACTTTTCAGTGTTACCAACCTAAACTTGAATTAAGCGTTTCACTTATACAGGGTGTCCACCGAGTGCTGCGGTCTTCTCTAGCGCATATAGTATATAAAATAGAAAAAAAATTCAAACGAGCTAAGGTGTAACTCAGTCAGCTCTACTTCATAAAATTATTTTTGGCTATACAGAGTGTTCAGTAACTGAGAGCCATACCAAAGTTATATCTTTTTAAATGGAACACCCAATATATTTTTACATATTTCGAAAGTATGCATAACGAATAGGTAATGACAAAAAATTTAGGAAGTTTTACTTAAGAGTTTGTAAGATATTGATGTTTAAGTGTAAAAAATTGCCATAATATGAGTGCTTATATCTTTGTTATTTATTTACATTTCGTCTTGAATTTTTGTAGGTACTCAATACAATATCTTTTCTACAGAAATTTCAAAACAGCTTGGGACTATCAGTTATTATGTGTACAGGGTGTTGAGTTTTGCAAAAGATAATTTTTCTCAAAATTTTCAAATGGAACACCCAGTATATCTAAACTCTCGTGAAACACTGCTTTAATAAGCTTTCATAAAATGCTAAATATATTTGTCTAAACTGAAGAAGTTGTGACATAAATATTAATAATTTTTTTTTTCATTCAATATTGACGTTATTTAGCCTTTCCGACCGGTTCTTCTGTTTTGATTTGCTGATAAATCAATGAATATGTTTTATTTTTCGTTCAAAGTAATTGAATATGTTCCTGTTAAAATAATTCCTATTTTTCTTTACTTTGAAAATATCTAAATAACATTAAAATAATAATTTAAAAAAATAAAATTTAGAATCACGTTGCCGTTTGCTAGAAAATAGGAAAACAGTTGCTATACATTTTTAATTGACAGAACAATTATTCAGATTAGTAGATAACACTACTTTTACAGTTTTGTATTTTTTTATGATAACAAAATGCATTTTAATAATGAAGAGTTACGTGACAAGACATACCTACTAGGAAAAGGCAACCAAAACTGTCTTTTGGCATCAAGATTATAATCGCAACATTATCCAATGAGAAGACACCCGGATTATGGAGTTTTTCAAAGATTGAAAGAAAGATTCGAAACGCCACGAAACATTAAATACAGTAAAAAATTTATTAAAATAACGTTATTTAAATATGTATTTTCAAAGTAAAGAAAAATAGGAATTATTTTAACAGGAACATATTCAATTACTATGAACGAAAAATAAAACATATTCATTGATTTATCAGCAAATCAAAACAGAAGAACCGGTCGGAAAGGCTAAATAACGTCAATATTGAATGAAAAAAAAAAATTATTAATATTTATGTCACGACTTCTTCAGTTTAGACAAATATATTTAGCATTTTATGAAAGCTTATTAAAGCAGTGTTTCACGAGAGTTTAGATATACTGGGTGTTCCATTTGAAAATTTTGAGAAAAATTATCTTTTGCAAAACTCAACACCCTGTACACATAATAACTGATAGACCGAAGCTGTTTTGAAATTTCTGTAGAAAAGATATTGTATTGAGTACCTACAAAAATTCAAGACGAAATGTAAATAAATAACAAAGATATAAGCACTCATATTATGGCAATTTTTTACACTTAAACATCAATATCTTACAAACTCTAAAGTAAAACTTCCTAAATTTTTTGTCATTACCTATTCGTCATGCATACTTTCGAAATATGTAAAAATATATTGGGTGTTCCATTTAAAAAGATATAACTTTGGTATGGCTCTCAGTTACTGAACACTCTGCATAGCCAAAAATAATTTTATGAAGTAGAGCTGACTGAGTTACACCTTAGCTCGTTTGAATTATTTTTCTATCTTATATACTATATGCGCTTGAGAAGACCACGGCACTCGGTGGACACCCTGTATACAATTTGCCCGCTCTGTGTGGGAATACCGTTTCATTTCAAAATAAAGTTTTCGTTTTGATTCTCAAGCAGAATAAGCTGTCGATTTCTATTAGCAAATTTAATGCCAATTTTTTAATTAATTTAACTTAAGTTATACAGTGATGTTTTTGCGCACTTTTAAAATCTATTTGCAAGCATTTGTTTAATTGTGTGCTATTTTTCACGGTCATAAAGATGGTGACGCTAAAAATAAATGACGGAAAATTGTGTGAAAAGTCTCGTTTTATTTTTATGTGCGGTCATGTATTGTAATAACAACGCGGTTCTTTTTTTTTTGTCGTCAAATGAAACGGCTGAGGTTTTCCGTTAATTTTCTGCTAACTATTTGAATTTTAATAAAATTTAGCATAGTCGCATACATTATCTGGTCAACACACATCCGCTTGACATTATTAATTATTCAAAGAGGAAATCTTTGATTTAACTAATTGCCCGAGTCCTGCTCTCATACAGGAGATTATTGGTGTCAATGATCAAGCGGAACAAAAGCAGGAAACGGGCCGTTTTTGGACGACCCCGGTGGCGGATGTTAAAAATAAAATCCAAGAATAATAGCAGTTCCATTCACGTTCGCCAGGCACGATATAATTTTTCTTTTTAATGCAGACGTCAACAAAAACGTGGAATTCGTCAATTTCGCCAGTTTACGTGCGCGTTTAGCTAAAGGACGTGTCAATTGGCACACGGACCGGTCCACAATACTCCGTCTAATTAGCATTCAACATAATGCCCGACTTGTATAACGCATCCTAATAACTTAAACCAAGGTTATGCGACCAATTATCACGAAAACAAATACGCAGCTCACCATTTCGGATTCGAAGGACCACCGCAAAACAACAATAACGAACACACGGTAGCTCGCAGAGTGGTTAACAGCCCACTTGGTTTTAATTGATAATTAGGCCGAAACCGCAGAGTTTATTCGATAAAATGAAACGATTATTGTTAATAATGTAAGCAAATTAAATCTTCTATTTATGTAGAAGTAAATAATCGCTGGGAATGAGACACCCAAATTATGGTGGAAAAAGAATGAAGAAAACGTGGGTTGCAAACTGACAGATAATTCGATATTTTCTAATAAATCAATCTACATAGAGCTCTACCTTTCAGTCAATAGTGGAAGTTTGTTCGCTACAATTTCATTAAAGCACAATATGTTAATTCTGAAGATATCTTTGATATACAAAACGTGTCACGATCCTATTGTCAGATACCTCAACTTTCGTCGCCATCCCACTTATATCACGTTAATCTCGATCCTAGTCTTTAACGAATTTTATGCGTATAGAGCGCTTTTTGTCATGTAAACATTCAAGTACCATCAAGTGAAAATTGATGAGATAACATTACAAACAAATACATAACAAGAATTATATTAAAGTTTTTACAATTAATTAAAGTTATTAAAATTATTTTTGGATCTTTTTTCTTCCTGGGAATCTTTCTGCCCTATTGCTTTGTCCATTCAATAAATAATGACAGGTAAACGTTGCATGTGTATGGATGAGTGTCGTGTAGAAAATTGTTTTGTGCATCACTCGCGGGGAATTCTGTTTTTGTAATCGTCTGCTTAATAAAACTGCATTAATTCTGATGTAAACATTGTTAACCTTGATCGAAGTGCGAACGCTGGTTATGGTCAGGCCAACCTCTAGGCCAAACGTAGGTGACCACAGTCGAAAAGAATGCAAAAAGTAGTAGTTTTTTAAATAGAAAAACACGTCTTCTGTTTTCTTAGTTTTCAACTGTGAGTGGGTTGCACGGGGTAGTCGAATAAAACCTCTTCCAGAAACAGGACATTAATCCATTTCGTTTGGAATCCGGCCCTGTTCTTTTCCAGTTTACATGCAATTATCGACAAGAATTACGGAAAGTAGATGCTCCGTGACGGGCAGTCGTTATTGGATTTTATTAATAATAAATTAATTGCATAACGCAGCGGACGGATGTTTTAAGTTTTCAAGGATAATTGCCTTGCAGTCGTTGGAATTAAGATGAGCGCAAGTGTTTGAAATTTTAAAAACACATAAAAGAAGAACGATTTTCTAAGATCGAGAGGATCAAAAAGAAATTACTGTTTATTATCAAGGCAAAGTCGAAAAACTACTTAGTTTATTTTTAGATATCGTAAATCTCAGATTATTTATTCACGCGGTAGGATTAAAAGCGTTAAGCACAATAGTTACAGGTAATTTGTTCGAAATCATTAGTACTAATAAAATTTTGTTCCAGAAACGATTTTAAGTTACTTTGTTATTTATAATTATTTAATAGGTACAGACGCAATCCACATACATATAGTTGTGGTCATAAAATCTCGTTACCGTAGCAGACTTTACTTAAGTGTCGTTTCTTAAAGTAACCTTTGCCCTGAGTAACACGTGCAACAATAACTTTTATAAAAATGACATAATATTATGATTCATCATAAGTGATTAACTTTTTGCGCTTTGACACGAAAGAATAGATGAACATCATCGATCTTATTCATTTGCTTAATGTAATTGCACGAGTTAATGAACACTGCTTACTCAATAATTCATATTTGGATTTGATTTGATGACGCTTATATTTCCGTTCATAAAAGAAACATAAATTGATTATTTTATATGTTGTACAAAATTTATCTTGCCTAGTTAGTTTATACTAAATTCTTACCTAAAGACAAATTTTATTAAAGTGTATTATCCTGTGGTATTCCTTGGTAGCAATTTTAATCACATCGTAAAAGATAATCAACAATTCCGGTGATACCCGATTCACCTTGTGACGGCCCTGGGTGCTACACTTAACAGTCCCTAGATTAGCTTTAACAGATCTTTAGTCTTTACCATGGTTTCGCAATTAATTTTAACATATGATATGACAGATTGGTGTAAGTTCTCGTATAAAAATTGGCTGAAAAATGAATTAAAATTTTACCCAAAAGTCTTAGATTATTTTGTAAAACGTAAAACATGTTTTTCATTGAAAGTTATATCGAATAGCTACAATGAAGAATTAAGTACACCTCATTTTTTTAATATACAGTAGAGCTCCGATAATCCGGACTCCCAATAATCCGGATTTCTCAGTAATCCGGACAAAAATGAAATATCACGTTTTTATATTATGTATGTATCACTAATTAATCCGTAATCCGTGTCATCAGGGAATCTCCTGATCGTTAAAAAAATAAGATGGCACACAAAATATTAATGTTCAGTTGCACCGATTGGGATTAAAATTAATCTCGAGTTAAAGAAGAGAAAGTCCTATGTTTAATGTAGTTGATACAATTCTGCCTAATTCTCATGTTATTCGTCTGACTGACTTCATTACGGCAAGAGCCACTTGGAAGATATCCAACACTTTGAAGAACAATGATTTGAGGGATGCCTATGTTTCTGGTGGTGTCATAAATTGTTACAATGTTTTATCTGCCTGATATCTACCAATTTTCAAGAGGTTCCGATAATCCGGATTTCATTCAATTCACTAATTCCAATTGCCCAGGTTTTAATCGAACCCGATTACCGAAGCTTTACTGTATGTCAATTGATCGATAGATAATTTTAAGAACTTTTAGCTTTCCTGAAACAGCTTTGCCTCTCGCACTTAGAGGTCACGTTGTATTCTTAACTCAGGTTGATCAGATCGGCATGTAATAAAAGATGTGACGTTTAGTTACATTGAGGTTGTATGACAGGAGACAGCACAATGACACATTGTGACAACACAATCATAAAGAGTCAAATTGACTAAAATAGTTTTAACTGAAGAATTGAGAATACGAAATGTCACGATAATTTGACAGAAGTCTACTACCAATATGGCGCACATGAAGTCGCCTTTGGTCACGTGCTAGCGTCTTCCTGGTATCCTATCATTCCTATCTCAATGAGTAGTTACCAATGGCGGTTTCGGCTCTAGTCTAGAGCAGTATTCACGGTATTCGTATCTTGTTTTAACCTTATGTAATATTTAATAGGAGATGGAAATACTCTGAGAGTGCTCTAGAGCAGTGAATCGAAAAAGCTATTATTTGTAACGTTTAATTTGGGAAAGTGCAAAAACATTAATTTTAAAATAAATTATTTAAGATGAGATACAACAATTAATATGAACTACGACCAGCTTGCACAATTTATTGGAATCGGAAGCGGATTATATCCGGAACGCTATTTTCAATTAATGTTAAGTTTGCGCGGTTCGTAACAAGTACAGTTGTATTTTTTCTTGCTCAATTATAATTTCCTTGTGATTTTTTCTTCCCTTATTTATGGTATTTCTTGTTTAGGTAACTAACACCAAAACGTAGCTATCTCCTTCTAACTTTTTTGCTGCTTTTGTCATGTTATGTCATTTCGTCGTATATTTTCTTATCTCAGATCTAAACGATCGGCATATAAATAAAAAATGAACTTTAGTAACGTTTTTAAAAATTTTACCGCCACAATGGCGAAAGTTCGCGGTACTTTGATACTCTAGCGTCAAAGGCAATAGAT
Organism: Dorcus hopei; assembly: GCA_033060865.1. Classification (NCBI taxonomy): domain Eukaryota; kingdom Metazoa; phylum Arthropoda; class Insecta; order Coleoptera; family Lucanidae; genus Dorcus; species Dorcus hopei. The sequence continues at coordinate 8,074,827 of CM065426.1, forward strand.
ATGATAAAGCGATGAAGGACCATGAACGATTTTTTATACAGAAGAGGGCTTTTGTCTACGACAACGAAGAATCCCTTTATGTAAATAGTGCAACTGTGCAACCTTGACCTTGTTCATCAATATCATATTTCATGTGTTCATAACTTGCAGCTGCGTAACCTTGATCTTATTTATTAATATCGTACTGTATGTAATGTATGTGTATATAACAGTAATTGTCATCCTAAAGCAGTCTTGGTAGAACTCTTGTGATGTTCACATCTATAAAATAAGTCTAGATAAAGTGTGTACATTAGGGTGGGTCGAAAAATCAAACTTTGAGATAATCTTACCTAATAGCAAAATTATGTTGTCTTTTAGTGATATTATGACACCTACGAAATATTTTTGAATTTAATTAATATTTAGAGGGTGCGCCTTACGTTTGAATTTTTGAAATTATACGAGAAAGGCCATATAGTATGCCATGAAAAGTTCGTATTTGCAATAATAATAATAACAGAGTTATGATCAAAACTGTATACTAAAAGGGCAAGAGAAGGTGGATAAAATTAAAACTCAAATCTCGCAGCAATGCTTAAATTCGATAGCAAGAAACATTTCAATATTGAATGATTTTCATTCATTTTTCTGTTGTATTATTTTTTTAATTATTAATAAATGATTATTTTATTCTAAAAACCCTATTTTCCTTGAGACATTTATGTTATATGACTACCAGAATATATTCAAGTTATTCGTATTTCCAAGGTAAAGCGCAACCTGAAGATGAGGTGCTATTTACTTTAAATTTTAGCATTACACTGTTTTCATGTAAAGGCAATTTAATTTTGCTATTAAAAATCAAAAGCGCAATATTCGTTTTTTTTCCATACAAAAATGACCCACCCTAGTGTACATATCAAACAATAAAGTTGTTATACTGGATGTTATTGAATGACTAGGCCAAACTTTAGCGTCGTATTCTACTCTTCAAATTAATGATAAAAATTCTTATAAACATTGTCCGGAAATGATTCTTTAAAAAGTTATGGTCACTTACTGTATTTATGTAAAATGAAAGATTTAAAAAGATTAATGCAAATGTATTGAAGGTAATGTCACTTACTATTGTATAAAATACTCAGAGCATACTTCTATTAAAAAGTATTTAAAAAACATTTTCACACTTTATCATTTTTAAATTAAATTTAAGTGACCATAACTTATTAAAGATTCATTTCCGGACAATGTTTATCAGAAATTTTAGCATTAATTTGAAGAGTGGAATACGTCGCTAAAGTTTGACCAAGTCATTCAGTGACATCCTGTATATTTATTTTATTCAAAGTTTGTTGTGTTTCGTGAATAAATAAAATTATTTTAAAAACCGAACCGAACCGAACCGGTCGCGAAATATAACTTGCACATATTTTTTATTTTGAACATTTTGTGAATGACAGTAGAAATAAAATGGCGATAAATGCGTTGTTTATTTTTTTATATTTTGATTTGAAAACCAAAATTATAATAATATTTGTCCATAAAAATATTATAGGGCAATTCCAGCGTCACTTACGCGACAATCGTAGCTTTATCACTTAATATATTTTAACTCTTTTAAGAATGACTTTGTTCGAAGACATTAAACAAAAGTTTAATAGTTAAAGTTTGAAATGGCATATATTTTATGAAAGAGTTTTCTAAATTTTAGTAACCTTTAATTTTTTAATTCAGCATCACTTACGCGACAGGCGTGCAACCTGAGTTAAAGAACGTTTATAAAAACTGTCAATTTCTCTAAAATTATCTAATTGTGTAAAAAACTACTGATATTGTGTAAAAAACTACTGATATTGTTGCAAGTACAAAATACTAGGTTAATGATATACACATTTGGAATACATTAATCTGTTCTCAGTAATAAAATGAACCGAAAATTTTCGCGTCACTTACGCGACACAGATTCGTCACTTACGCGACACTGTGAAATCAAAAAAGGAAAGCATGTTATGAATGTTTTATTAAAAAACGATAAATTTCAATCAATTAATAATAATTAATTAATAATCTGTCCTCTTTATAACCGAAATCTTTGTCAGAAAATCATGAATTTTCCACGAATTGCTTTGTGTTAATTTTGAATACTGTATTGCATTTTCCCTGATGTACCTCACACAGTGAATTTTTCGACTCTTAGGAATTGGTAACAGATTTTACTATCGAGAATTCAAATTTTTTTTTACCACTTTCAATTTTGCTGTTGTCTATTACGGAAACAAGTCAAAAGATTTTTAAAATTTTTTATCAACTCTTGCCATGAAATCTGGACGGCATGCTTGGGTGAAAAGTAAGTCAATGCCATTGTCACTCGATGTTGGTTTACAGTATAGCTAAGACATGCCGTCCAAATTCCATGGCAAGAGTTGATAACAAATTTACTCATTCATTTGCAAAGGATGTTTTTCCGCTTGATTTGTCGCGTAAGTGACGTTAATTTAACACAAAGTAATGTAGCTATCTTATGGCGCATTACACAAACATTACTTAAATTTAATCATCCGTTAAAAGTAAACGTTGCCATGGTTACATGTGTTGAAGGTATAGGGATGATTATTCTTAATCGATGATTAAAGTTAAGTGACGTTTGTGAAATCCAGCGTAAATGTTTTAAAGCGGAAAATAAAGCTAAATGTTCACAGAAAGAGACTGTATGTTTTTAAATGATGAATAGTTTTCTAAAATGATTTATACAAATAAATACGTTTCTGTCACTTACACGGAGAGTATAAATTGGAGACTTTTGCAAATCCTTTTTCTTGTAGGTACAGTAGCGGACAATAAAATCCGGGCAAGCCATTTGCACAATGTAAACCTCTAATAATTTTAATATTTTTGACATTTAATACATGTCACTAGTAATTCTGACGTTTAATTCAAATTTATTTATTTATTTTGCCAGAAATATAACCTCAATAAAAGCCTGATTTACCAAATTTGTCGAAATACGCACGACATGTCATATTCTTGCCCGGATTTTATTGTCCGCTACTGTACTTCAAAACCAATTTTTATTATGTGTTTCAATACTTATAAAAACAACATTATTTATCTTAATAATGAGAGGACAATTTAAGCTGTACCTAACCTTTATTATTTAATGAAATTTGAATGAAAGTTAATGAATCAGTTATTCACTGAACTATACGCGTACATTGTTACTTTAGTTTAAACTATGAAAATAATTTATTTTGGACAGTACTAAAAGTAAATAAATACAGAAAATTAAAATTTATTTTGATAATCATTTTTGTAAAATTGGACAGTAAAACATAAAGACGAAAAACTATCACTCAGGTTGACATTGACGTAGAATTGCCCTATATTGTGCCTTATTCGTCGTGATGTCATTCGTGTCGGTACTACTGGGATTTTACTTAGCGCCATCTAATGGAATATTCCGGAATTTTATAGTAATTAGATTACCGTGCGATGCGCTATCTCGATAAATATGTTTGAGATTTTTCTTAATTTCCTGGAACGATCTTAGTGTTCCGTGTTTAGTTTCTATCTCTATTAACTCTTGAAGTAACTCCCCATTCCCACCCCGTAGTTGGTTTGATTGAAAACGATTGTGAAATTATTGTTATTAAAGAAAAATGTCAAAAATGTAAAATGTTACTCAAATACTTTTTGTTAAATTGTGTCAAAAAAATTGAAGTAAACCTGAATTAGGGCCGGCAAAAATTATTCATCGATAAATGTCGATAATATCGATAAATATCGACGATAATAACGTTAAATATCGATAATAACGATAAACGTCGGTAATATCGACAATGTAGATAATATGATAAATATCGATTATATCGATAAATAATATTCACAAAAGATAAACTCTGCTTTTAACAAAATTGTCCTTGGAAAGTGTTATTGTATTCTATATTTTAAGAAATAACAAAAGGGGACGTGATTTAAAAAAAAGTTCTTTATTTCCTTTCAGTATTATCGATAAATTTCGATATTTTTAAGTTATCGGTAACCAATATCAAAAATGCGATTTGACGCACCCCTACTCAAGAGTCTTAATTGAGTGCGTACAGTAGCGAAAAATAAAATACGGGCACGTCATTTGCACAATGTAAACCTCACTTTAATATTTTTGACGTTTAATGCACGTCGCTAGTAATTCTGACGTTTGATTCAAATTTTATTTATTTATTTTCACAGAAATATAACCTCAATAAAAGCCTGATTTACCAAATTTGTCGAAATACGCACTACATGTCAAATTTTTAACCTTTCAGAATTCAAATTCGGATTTGAAAAATAAATTAGGATTCGCCCTTCTCTATTTGTATTTCCATGCCCTACGAAAGCGATAGCATCTTAATTTGATGTTCATTACCAGACTTCGGCGTTGCTTAGGACATTTCAGAGTCGGACTTGTTTTACCTCATGCGCACATTTAAGTTTTTAAAACATAAGATTATGAGTTCTCCGATAATATTCCAGGCGGTTTTTATTACATCCACAAAAAACATTGTTTAATAACTCGTAAATCAATCAAGATGACGTCATGACGGAGACCTTTGAAGAATAATTTTAGTTAATGGACCCATTCACTGAATTTAGAAAATGGTTCTAAATATCAAAAACTCAATATTTTGACTTAAAAACGAATTTTACTTAAACAAATTTACCGAAAAAAAAATTTGTATTATTCGAGTTCAAAGTTGCTTAATATTTGAAAAGTTGAGAAAATTAATTGCATAAGGTCGGCATGGGCATGGTAAGGGGAAGTATCTCCCACTATGCTAAGCAATAGGTCAAACGAGTGTCGTCTAGGTCGATTGCAGCTAGCTTGGTCCCACGAAATATAAAATTGTAGACGGCGGCGGCGCGGTGTATTCGTTTTGATGCTGTTCATATTGAATTAAACCGAAAATTATTATAAATATTGCTTAAAAAAGGTTTGTTTTTCAATTTAAAATGGTCTCGAACTTGTACGACACTGTTAAACGCTAATAAACCAACATGAACTAACTCGCTCGGCGCTCTCTGTTTTTGATTTCGTTGATACGACTGAGTCAGTTAAGTGCCGGCGCTTGTTTGTCTGAAACATCGAGATCGTCGCAAATAATTGGGGATGGGGGTCGAGCTTTCGGCGAGCTCGTGCCCGTCCCTGGCATAAGGAATATATTGGAAGACGGATACAATGACGTCACACAAGTTCTACTTTATTCATTTTTTTTCGGCATATAGAAAGCTCAAAAGATTTTTTCTTTTTGAATTTCACTATACTTATTTTACAACTTATCGAAAAAAATATTTTAAAAAAATGTTGAATGAGCCCAATCGACTATTTATCAGATTACTATACAAAAATGTATGTGTTGTAAACATATACATAAACGTGTGATTACTTACCAGATAATTAAATATTTTGTATTGTCGCTTCGAAAACAAAGGAAAAAATAAAACAAAAGTAACAAAAAAATCAATTTCAAGACAACTAAGCTTTTACCTAAATTAAAGAATTAAGGCAGTGTAAGTAAATGAATTTAATTTAAAAAAAATTATTAATCGTTATCGTTACACGTGTTAGTAGATTCAGAAAATTAAACTTTAATTTCTTATAATATCATATGTATAACTTCAATTTAGTTAGTTATTCATACATGCAAAAAATCAATAATGCACTCTTGTCGAATTCTATGTTATGCAATGCGTCCTCTTCCCCGACATCAAGGCAACGTCTTAGTCCGCCGCCGCCTTATTAGAATTATTATAAACTGTGTGGCTCACGGCGACGATGACATCACTAGCGGGTGGGATCTTAATGCAATATTAAATTATTAACACACGTCACGAAGTATAACAAAGTCGGGAAATATTTTAAAATACATCGCCTTTTTATTGTGTTTTGTAAACGTGTGCGAATGAGATAAAACAAGTCCGGCTCTGAAATGTCCTAAGAAACGCCGAAGTCTGTACATTACTTAAGAGGATTAAAAATTTAAGTGCAATCAATTTTGTATAGAATAGGATTTGTTTGAAACAAAGCTCTTTTCCAAAAGATTTTCGAACAAAAACACTTTAGAACAAATGAATTCGAACAAATCCAAGTGTCAAGTAAAAAACAAATAAAAATTGTTTTATCTCAGGTATTTTTATATTGCGTTAGTTTGCACTTACGCATTTTACTGCAGTGAACATCACGTACTTCTCGACATCATGTGATACAGTGGTGACGCAAAAATGCAGGTTACGAATTCGACAGGTAGCGCAATGTGTCACAGGTAAATCACACCCTTTGCTTAACGACGTTTTTCGCAACCGGTAATCACCGTCTGATGTGGTACCTAACCTTAAATAGTTCCTTTGTTTTCATTTTATGAACTTTTTTTAATTCTGAAGTCATCGCCTTGTTTCGTAAGAATCCTGTGCGTGCCTGAATTGGAAGTCGTAAAGCGACGGCGGCGACACCGTCGCCGTTTCCGGTATTTCTCATTTTATGTGTTAGTAATTCATTCCGGTTTCGTTATCGATGTCGACGCGTGTCCCCAAACGGGTATGCGAGACGTGTAGTTTCGTCGAAGAGCGGCCGTTTCCTTGAGGAAGTGATTCATCGCGGACGGGGACCCTTGACATCCTCTGCGATCGCCACCACTGGGACAGTGGGCCGATGGATTCCCCGAAAAACATTTCTTGATTCACGCTTCGGACTTGCGTGTTTAAACTCCTTTAATAGTCAAGTAAATCATAAAATATGTATTCAGCGATAGACATCCATATTGTCTTTTATTTTTCAATAGTCAAACAATAGCGAAACATCCATCCTGGGCAGTACAAGAATTGTAGCGTTTCATTGATGATTAAAATGTGTAGCGACAAATAAAACGGTACGAGCGATATTTATATTACCTCACTGTACATTTAGGGTGCGTTCGAAAACTGTACCTTCGAGTGCATCTTGGACGTTAATCGCACTCACAATTTTTAACGTATTTTGCATTTCGTTTATTTGTTTCAAGAGGTCTTGTGTTTACATTATTTCACGGCCTACTTACAAGTGGGATGTGAAAAGATCGCCCTATTTTTCACAACAGATTTCGATCATCAAAAACTGTACCGTACTGTACCTCTGCTAAATATTTTATATCAAAAATGTACAATAAATTTTAATATTCATCCTCATAGAGGAGTTAACAACATATTTTACAAAATGGACCTTTCAGTATCAAAGGTGCCGATCTGTCAAATTGGCATATTGAGGTTTTCATTTTTAAAATTAATTCTACAAACTTTGTAAGGTGTAGAGTTAGCGAAAATTTAATTCGAAGTAAATCTCTCTCATTTATTTAATAATAGTTCTGTGTTTAAAGCTCTTTTCGCGCGCGCCCATTTTGTCAAAGAATTTTCATTTTATATCGTCCAATTAATTCTGGTCGTGGATTTTCAATGGCAACGCCTGACTTCAAGGTGCACTGCAAACAATACGAACCCACTTCGTACAAGGTTCACCAGAACCGTACTCGGCTTGTTCTGCTCTTTCTATATTTCGTTTCATACTGTAACTCACGTACATAAATTTTGTGCTTTTTAGTTTAGTGTATATTGTTTTAAATTATGTGTAAATACAGAGCGATCAAAAAATTAATTTATGGGCATGCTTTGATTGTGGCTGCATGTAGACTGCGTTTGTTTTAAAAACACTACATTCGACTGGTAACGTCAAATTGAAAGGTGTTTTGTGAAGCCTTGCTTACATGTTGTAAATTTATTTCGTTTTTTCTTTTTTCATTCAGTTTCTGAATTTATTGCTTTTCTATTTTATACTTGTCAACTTAATTTGTCTATAACTAAGGATTAAAAAATGTGGGACTTACACTCGATATATTTGTGGTACGATTACATTTGTTTGAAACTGTCTGATAGTATCAATTTGAAAAATGTCTAAAAATTCGAAACTTCTGGCATTTACTTTTTGCAGATAACATTTTCGGAAATGTCATTTTAAAATGTCAAAATCGACAGTTGATTACTTTCTTTTTTTTTGTAATTGCAACTATGAGAACGTGACAATTGCAAATGACATTTGATGGGGCCTAGTTCCAAAGTGAACAATCTCCATTTGTTACTGTCAAGTAGGGTTGTGCGATAATACAATTTTGCTATCGAATAACGATAGTTTTCAATCATCGATAGTTTTGAAAACTATTCATATATCGATGAGTTTTTTTATATATCGAATAATTTATCGATATTTTTTGGAAAAAATGATAACCAAAAGAAGAGGACCTCCAGACTAAAGATAGCAACGAAAAAGCCGACTACCTCCTTGATTTTATTATTGTATCGATGTATCGATAATAATAATGTCGATAATAATATAATAATAATAATGTAATATATCGATAATTTTTCTTTTACATATCGTGTTTCGATAACAGATTTGAATATCGACAATTATAGATATATCGATATTTTTACACAGCCTTACTGTCAGGTACAAGTTCCATTCTTTTTTTGGATTACTTTTTTAATCGCTCTAGTAAAAACTGATACGTTTTCTCTTGACAACAACACAAATATGTTAAAATTAACAAGTTAAGAAAAAAAGTCAGTTATGTATTTAAATTATATGTTTTTTCTGTTTCCTGAGAAATTAAAAATAATACTGGTGATTGTGTACATTTTGGAACTAGGCCCTTCGTTTATAACTGAATGCCTTTTAAAAGCACTTTACCTTGACTAGTCCCTTTAGAAATTTGTTCGGCTTCTTATTCCTTATTGCCGGCTGCGGCTACGACCGATTTACTAGGTGATATTTTTCCTTCGGCACTCTGAGAAATGCAAAAAAAACAGACTGACATTAAAGCTCTCGTATCGCTTAATTAATTCTAGGGGTGGGTTTACAGAAAGCAAATCAAATATTTAATTTCGAATTAAACTAATCACGATTAAGTTGCCATAAGAATTACATTGCGAACTGTCAAATTAACAACGTCATTAAAATTTGATTGCAATTAAATTTTCTGTAAACTGGCCCTAGATCTCTTTATTTTTGATTACGTTAATATGAGTGACGTTTTTAATTGTCAAATTGCTTATTACCGACATGGACTGTATTTAGTAATGCCAAATTAAAACTCGTAGTGTATTTTTATGTACAGTTCATTTTTCCAGTATATGCCAATATAACAGCCTTGCGGCGTCTGTCATATCCTGTCGTTTCGTCGTATATTTTGCTAATTCAGATCTATACGATTGACAATATTGGAAAAATGAACTGTACAAACTTGATGCCGGCTTTTGTTTGGACTTTTGTCCTTTTTTATTATCACCACACATTTCAATGGAATTGTCAAATTGACACATTTTTCATAGTTTTTTCTTACATACTTTTTTTTGTTTACTTGATTTTTTGGCTTGGATACTTACCTGGTGTTGCTTTTTGTCATTTATTTCTAGATAGATTCAACAAATTGAAACTTTTCCTTTCATTCGTTTGACAGGTTTAGAACTTATCAAAATGTATTGTTAACATTTTTTTTTGATCACTTGATATTTTCCAATCTTTTGTCTACATACCAAAACTCGTTTAATCATCATCGCTAGATGATAATTAACCACATCTCTCGATATAAATGCAAATTCGTGGTCCGCCCGGCGCATTCAAATCGCAAGTTATCCGCCCAAAAAGGAACAGGAAATTACGTAATTATGCTTTTTACGTTCCGTCGTCTTCGTCACATGCCGAAGATGCGGAGTCCGGTTAAAAGCGGACGGCGGGCAAACGTACGTTCAGTGTCCAACTGTCCATCCGACAGCCCTTCGCGTTGCTAAAAAAAGGAGTACTTTCGGTGTTCGTATTTTCGTGATGAAAGCCACAGGCAAGAACCTGACCATCGATGTGTATCGCAACAATTTCAGAATGGTCTTAGCGGTCAAGGAATACTACAAGTTGTTCACGAGGTATGTCACTCTTGATAAATAAAAAAAAATGATAATAATTTAAGACGATAACCAGTTCTGCTGCAAATATAAAACCTCCGAGTACAGTCCTGAGTTGTCCATCGCCCCACTAGTTCCCTCCTTTCCAGCATTTCATAAATACCGTGGGTGAAGTTTTTTTTACGGGAATTAAATCCGCGGTGGCTGGCAATCAGTGTTTCCGAATTTCTCTTTCGTCTGGGTTGTCGGAGTGTGTGTATGTGCCTGTGTATTTAACATGGACTTTCGTTTTCCGTTCGTCGTTTGAGATGTCTCGAGATCCTTTCCCCGTGGACGCCTCTATAATCGCGATTCCCGCCGCTCAAATCATCATCTCCACGGCCATTCAGGAGCTGAGGAAGGCGTTCATATTGTTTAAGTAAGAACGTAAAAGAGAACGTGCCCTTTTCGCGACGCTAACGTTGCTCGCCGTGAAGAAATTTACATATGCAAATGCAGAAGTTGCGGTTTCAATGTCGCCAGAGGTGCACGATTAGATTGGATTTGATTTTTTATTTTCTTGGTCAATTTTCGACGACATTCGACAATATTTCGGCGTCAATATCTAATTGTAAGTCAGATTCTTAAGATATTTTCAATCAAACAAAATTAGTGACTTTTCATTAGTGCTTCAGATTGAGGTCTTATAGATGGAAAAATGATCGAAATTCAAGCTTAAATCGTTAAAAGTCGATTGGTTATTCAAAATCTAAAAAAGGCCAAAACTAGACCAATTTTTGATTGTACAATCGAAGTCTACAATTGTCTACGATGACTGCAATTATTTTATTAATCGATTCACTTTCTAAACAACTAATTAATTAAAAAAAGATCGATTCATCACTGAGTTATTATACAGGGCGTTTAAAAAAAATTTCGGATATTTTACCCGGTTATACATCTCATCAATGTAAACACAAAAGTCTCAATAAATGTAGGTCCGAAAATCAATCGTTTCAGAGATACAGTCGAATCTGTAAAAATAACTCTTCAGTAACTTTTTAATTTATATTTTGGTATTATTTAAAAAAAATAATTAAGTATACGTGTCCTCTTTCCATTTCTACGCATGCTCATCTCCGTAAAAACGAAACCACTGTTATAACACACGTCATTACGACCACTACGCGTAAGCGTAAGTTTAATTTAAAAAAAAATCTGGAAACGGTCGATTTGCGGACCTACGTTTATTAGGACTTTTGTGATTGCATTTATGTGGCCCATAACTATATAATAATAATAATAATATTCTTTATTTCAAAAACGTTGTAATCAATCGGAGACTGTGTACTTACATAATTATTTTATGTGTTAGTTGAAGTCGTTGATGTTTTTTGAATTATAATTTAAAGTAACTATAATAAAACAGTTTCATGGTTAAAATATTGTTACGAATTCGGGATTCGAAGAAAAATCGTTTAAGCTGCAATATTATTCCACCAACACTTCAGTTGGTTAATTGTTTTGTGGTTCGCTAATAATAATCGTGCAATTCCACTATCCAGTAAAAAAATGATTTAAATCTCGTGCCCGGTTCTATTTTTATAGGGGCTCCCTCCCAGCACTATCGAGAACGCGTATCGAAACTTCTTGATTCATCGGGACAGCTAGATGGCGTGACATTTTTTAAAACTAGGACTGGTACATGTTGTAACATAATTTTTAAATTAAAACAGTACTTTTAATTTTGAGTTCGTTTAAAATTAAAAAAAAAAATGGAATGTAGACTCATTAAAAGCTTTTATAAAAATTTATTATACAGGGTGTGACGTATAAAGGTCGCAAGACAAAATTTTGTCATGATAGCCCGATTTTAATAAACCAAGAAAGGAAGCAAATGAAATGATCCCATGTAGTGTAAATGTAATATCAACTATAACAACAAACAATAGTTTCCTTTTGTTTCAAATGAGTACATATACATTTTTTTTTTTCAGTTTTACTTGGCAGATCATTTTCTTTTTTTCTAAATCCATTAATGTATATTAACTTGATTTTAATTGAATAAAAATATTCATTATTCGACTGGATTACCTTTAAGTGAATAAAAATGTTGACCGTCGTTTCATTTGATATACGTTTTTATTTTACAATTTTTTTAATGTGACTTGAAAATAAACTTAGCCAACTGTTTGTTTAATATTACCAAATTATCAATTTTGGCATTTTTTTGGAAATTTGTGTATTTTGACGTTATCTGATTTGATCACGTTTTAAAAAATCATGAAATTTGATTTTTTTTTTAAATTCTGAGTAGTGCAGTGAAGGTGCAATGTAGGTTCACCAATTTTTCAACACCCTGTAGAGAATTTGTAATATAATTTTACATTTTAAAACTATAGCAATTGATGAACTAATAAAAAATATTAATTAATCAAAGCATTTAAAAATAACAGAAATGATTATAAAACAATCGATTAGTTGTAAACACCAAATATACCTAAATGGTAAAAAATTTAAATGAATAGGAAATAATAGAGTGTTTGATAATATGAAAATCGATGGTTAGTGACAATAATGACCTGTTCTAATTCAAAATAAAGTCCAATCGGAAGTGATCGATTATAACCAGTGATCAATATAAAATCGAATTAGAGTAGGCGTTGGAATTTAAATGCATGTCTTGGATAACGTCATATTAATACTAATTGTCAATCAATTGTGACATAAATAACACGTGGTTTAACGTTAGTCAACCAGTTCGTAGAGTTCAAAAGTATCTTTATGCAGGCAGTGGTTATTTTACGCATCTGCTTTTAATTTTTTTGAAAATAAAACGTTTTTTGCTTTGGGCATTTTAATTTCAAATTAAGATTAAGTTCGAATAGAAACGTCAAAAGTGTTTGAAGGAACGTTCGATGAACTAAATGCACACATGCGTGTTTGGTTGCGTCGCCAACTCTAATTCATTTTTCATTTGATCACTTCTTATTTTATTTGAAGCATGAAAGAATATTAGAAAATCTGTGACATTGTAATATTTTTTTAAAAGCGCACATGTACAACAATTAAAATATTGTTATAGAATTTTAGTAGCTTATTTTTGGAAACCTGCAGAAATCTGCTACTTTTTTGACATGTTTATATCTTTGTAAAAAAAAATCACTCTCGGATAAAAGTAGAGCAACAAAATATATTTTTGTATTTTTTAAAAACTACATGCTACTTATTTAGTAATTTTTTTAATTGTAATAATTTTAATAATATCACAAAATTTTGAAACAATTCGGACTTGATTCAGTTCTAAAGACAAAATTAGAAAAAGTATGCACAACAGAAATATAGTTTTAAGTTAACATAAATAACCTTAGAAAAGCAACATAAAATCAGTAAATAATAATGAATAGGATATCCATTATTTTTTATAATTATAACTCGCGGCCATCGTTCGGGAAGTTCATCTACAGTTTATTGATTTCATAAATAAGTGACTGCTATTTGGAAATGTATAAGTGCGGATATGTATTCTTTTTTTTCCTAACAGGTTCTCTATAGGAATTACAATCGTATCACTTCATAACTCTAATTCTTCGGCCAGACCTATGCCTAATGTGCCGCCTAACGTCATTTTTAACGTCTAATTTGGCATTAATCAGTGGCTACACCTACGATTATTAATATCAAGTGAGAAATCACGTTAGGCAGCACATTAGACGCAGACGTGGCTCCGACATAACAGTATTTTCTCGAAATCATGCGAGCTGTGTTTGGGATCATTGTCTTGCTGAAATATAAACCGTAAAGGCATTTACTTTTTCTGCATAAGGCAATATTACGTTTTGGAGTATATCTCTGTAGATAAGACGGTCCATAATACCATAAATAAGTGTAATGGATTCACGCCATTCGTAGAAAAACAACCAAAGTTGTTTGACAAAGGCTTAGGGCCTGTACTTTCATCACTGGTTAACTTTAACCTTTGGTTTATTCCAGGCTTAATGGTATAAAATGTTATTAAATTTAACGCCTGAACGATCCAGTGGTAAGAGGACCGGCCTTGCAATCGCATGGTTGTCGGTTCGAACCGCACTCGGGATTTTTCTCGGGGGTGGTCGGTATCGACTTCAGGCACCCTTCAGTGTTGGGGATAAAATTCGACACTGCTTCCCCTTAAACGGCGAGAAGGTTGGAAGTAACAAAGCCATGGAACACTTTACACACACTCAAATACAGTCCCGCTTCTGAGGTCCTGACAAGTCTTTGACTTAGGACCCCGTTGGGCAATCAACACAGATAAAAAATAAAAAGTGTACCCAATCTTGAACTGTCCAGTTTAATTATTCTCGAGTCCATGCCATTTCTTCTCGGTGCAAGTGTTTTATTGTAAACCGTTTTGCCTTTGAACTATTCTTACAGCAACTTTTACTTCTGCAATATCTGTCATAATCTCATGGCTTTATCGTATATGCAAGAATTTAAAAGGAAACTGATTGAGTGCCGATGTAGACATCTTGAGAAATTCTTTTGGTCTATCTGTTTCATCAAGAGTCGAAATTATCCTCGAAAAAATATATCTTGGCACATTAAACTTTTGTAAAATGTCCGCCTGCTTTTTGGATTCAGAAAAGGCATTGTAATAACCATCTGCTTTAAACCTTTGCAAACTGAAATACCTCTTGATGTGCTTAAACCTGGAATAAATCTGAAAAAGGTTACAAAAAACTTACATAACAAAAATGTTACTTTCTAAAGAAACTCTCAACGTTGCTTTACTTTTGTCACATTAGTTTTGTGTACCCTCAGATTATTCGCTTTCAAAATTTTTTGTTAGGAGACAAAAATACCCATGGGAGTTCGAATTTTTATCTTAGATTAAATTGTAAGCAATATTAAACTTGCACCGTACATAATAGTATACACTTACACTGCGTTCGTAAAGTATGGATTAAATTCATTTTCTAGGAAATAAACGATTTTTATGTAAAATCCTGAAACAGGTCGATTTTTAATTAAAAAATGACACTATTTTAGCGGAATTTTGCATCTCCCCCTCCAACCCCCTCCAAGTGACAGTTGCCCCTTTAAAATTTTTAAATGGAATGGGGGGTCATGTGATACCTCATTTGAAAGGGCTTTTCATTCTCTATTCAGTAGTATAAGAATTTTTTTTTTAATTACTATTTTTTCTAAAAAGAATAATACATTTTAAAATCAACACAAAATTTTAAAATGGATTATTTGGATGACGTTTTCCCCAATAGATGGATTGGTTGAAGGGGGACAATAGAGTGGCCGGCTAGATCTCCTGATCTAACACCTCTCGATTTCTTTTTACAGGGATTTCTAAAAAGTAAAGTCTCCAGAACTAAACCAAACAGTCTTGAAGAACTAAAAGACAGAATAAGAAATGAAATATGAGGAATTAGTCCGGTAATAATTGACAATGTTTTGCATGAGTTTTAATTTCGTCTTGGTTATTGTCAAGAGGTAGGAGGAGGACATTTTGAACAGTTTCTTTGATATTGGTGTTATTATTTTTACTTCTACGTTGATTACATACGTTAGTATCTACAGTTTCTACTCGATTTCATAAAGAATTTTTAAAAAAATTGGAATTAATCAAATTACCCTGGAAATGAAATGTTTTAGATGAACGTCAGCAACGTTTGTACTGTTGTCATGAATCAAACGGTTCCCAATTCGAACATTTCATTTAAATTATGTCATTTTAAACTTTTGTGTATTGATTTTAAAATGTATTATTCTTTTTAGAAAAAAGATGAATTAGAAAAAAAATTCTTCTACTACTGAATAGAGAATGAAAAGCTCTTCCAAATGAGGTATCACATGACACCCCATTCCATTTAAAAATTTTAAAGGGGCAACTGTCACTCGGAGGGGGTTGGAGGGGGAGATACAAAATTCCACTAAAATAGTGTCATTTTTTAATTAAAAATCGACCTGTTTCAGGATTTTACATAAAAATCGTTTATTTCGTAGAAAATGAATTTATTCCATACTTTACGAACGCAGTATATATTACGTAGCAAATGTAGAAAAGTGAAGTTTTACTAAACGAGTGTAGCTTGTTTAAACTATAGAAACCACACGAGTTTAGAGAACACTTTTCTAACGAGTTGAGTATACTATTTTTTCGCATTTCATGCGAAAATTGATTTTATTAATGTTTAATATAAGTGGCATTAATCACTGTGATATTAATAACTGTCGTAATTGATGGACGAAAAATAATAGTAGTTAGTACGTTCGCTATACAGTAACGGTTGCTATGTTGTAAAGTATCCCATTACTGTACGATTTTGAGGATATTAATATGATACGTTATGTATGACATGCGAAAAAACGCTGTTACTTTTTAATGTATGAATAATGTATGTGAGAATAAGTGAGTGAGTTTGGAACTCACTTTTATTAAACGAGTCGGTTTAATATACTATTTTTTATACTTCTCTACATTTATTTAATAAAAATACAGAAATTAGCTTTAAAAATGAACAACTTAATATCTAGAGAATTTTGATTGTAATATACGACAACTCTTTTGACATTTGGTGTTTATGATGTTAGTTGATATTTTGACACATGCTGCAAAGTTTGCCGCTCTTAGAAACCAAAATTTATCAAAAGCAGTTTCATAATGACTTCAACTCTGAAACAGTTTTTGTTGTTACACTAAATTAATTATAAACGCAAAGTAAAAAAATATATAATATGGCAGGAAATGTTATACAAAGGAATTTATAATATTGAAATACAACTAACAATTAGTTAAGAGCCGGTTTAACATCGAAACGTAAACAACTTCTGTGAATTTATTTTTCTGCAGAGCAAAAAAATTAATATGTACAAAAATAAACTACATCCAAAATGTGTAAGGAGCAAAAGTATTTTTACGTATCTTTAAACTCTAGGTTTCCAAATTCTTTTAGATTAATGGCCGATTTCTTCACCGTGTTTATCCTAAGGTTAATTTAACAGTTAGTTGGAATGTGCCATACAGTTGGCTGTACACATACTATGTGTCACATTCTAACTGGCAGATAAATTTAACGTTAGGATAAGGCGATGAAGAAATCGGGTATAAGTGAATTGTAAATAATAAAGATATTCAATCCAAGAGAATTGGTATTACAATCTTTCTGTGTAAACAGTAAACAGGAGCCATTCTGTAACTTATTAACAAGCTGTTAAAATTTAAGGGTACATTAAAATTTAAAATGGAGTCTTGTGATTGGCCGTTATCTACTACGGTAACGAAATTTAACAACCCTTTAAATTTAACGTCTTCCATGCAGAATAGGCTCTAATATCTATTAAAATGTACTTTATCCTTTAAATAATGGAGGAGCTGTGGTCGCTAAGAAATAGCTGAAGGTGAATGTCGCACGATTTTGAAAGATTATAGCCTTACCTTAACATCCAATACAACTTTTTTTCTTGTATGTTGTTGTAATGTCTGTTTTGCGTATACAGCACGCGGATGCTTCCTAAGGTCGGTCAGCGATTAGCCAATCGCACTCAAATAATCTTAGGTCTGTTCCAACCATGCTTTGTGACCGTTTCGAAACCGTCACAAGCATACACTCATCAAAGTTTTACACTCGACAAAGTTGTCAGAATCGATCATTATTTCGGTGGGCAACTGATTATGACGGTTTCTTAAACGATCAGAAAGCGTGGTTGGAACAGAGCTCTTATCAACGCGATGAGGTGTCCGGTAAATGCGACCGTGTAGGATGAGTGCATGCTTTCGATTCGGTTTCTGTTGGAACAATCGTTGTGATAAAATTAATTATGGAATTATGTAGTTATTTTTCACTTATCAACGCATGTTAGGTTTTCAGTTCATTAAATAACTTTAAATGAAGTAGTTACATTTTTGGTGTCGGGACAGTTGCACCCTCGCACATCGCATTTGTGTACCTACGGTTAAATTTACCTGAAATTTATCAGGTAAAATATTTTAGACCCATACATGTGCCGAATATACGAAAATAACCAAATGTATATAGAAAATTAGAGATGCAGCGGATATCCGGTGACATTTTTGCTATCCGACCGGATACTGGTTACTAATACCCGGCGTGGCCGGCAGGATTTGATAATGGAAAAACAAAGGTTCAATAAATAAACCAGAAGTTTTATTACAGCCTTTTATTATTATTAAATAAAATGTTTCATTTGTAGGAACCGTTGATTAAGAAAATAAAAAACAACTTCTGAAAAGCCTTCAAGTTAAATTAACTTCTGAAAAATGAATATAAATAAATATCTTCGAAAATTATAGGAACTTTTATACTTGAAATCTACCTTATCGGAGTGTCATGTCAGGTAGATTTGTGTACAGTCGCAAATGTGCAGGTCCGCAACTGTCCCGGATGCAATTTTTGTTTTGTTTTATGAGTTTTGTATCGCACTTTCTTTAAGCCTTCTCAAAGCAAACTGACACTAATTTCCATTTATTTAATCTATACTACCTTCTGAAGACAAAGTGCAATTTATAAAGAAAGGGGAAGTAGGTTGATGATCCTTGGTGATCGTTCCAATTTATTTTTACTCAGAAAGTGCAAAGTAATTTTTTTTTTTGGCCATACAAACCGGCCCTCATTGTCATTAACTTACATTTGCTTAAGCTTAAGACCTGCCCGACTTAATCGAATTTCGATTCAAGTCGACCGCACGTCGTCCTTTTCTACGCCTTCCCTCCAACGCTGACCGTA
Organism: Dorcus hopei; assembly: GCA_033060865.1. Taxonomy (NCBI): domain Eukaryota; kingdom Metazoa; phylum Arthropoda; class Insecta; order Coleoptera; family Lucanidae; genus Dorcus; species Dorcus hopei. The sequence goes on from CM065426.1 coordinate 8,093,486, forward strand.
AACCTTATTAATGAGGCATTGAATTTTACGATGTGCGCAGTTAAGGTAAAGAATGAAGGCGATTTTAATTAAACTCCCATTAAATTGCCCTGACGGCGACGGCGATCTTCACGTTTATTATTTCATTTATTCGATTTGTTACGCGAAGGAAATCCGAAATAAGTTGCTATTTTATGGACATGCTGTGTATGTGAATTAGCTGGGTCCTAATATTTTGAACGTGTTTTTCCAGTCTATCGTCGTTAATTCGAACTCAATAATTATGCAAATTGAGTTTTGTTTGGCGAAACAATTTTTACATTCCGTCTGCGCGTAATCTCCTCATTTAGCGCCGCTTCGGCGAGAGGACAGGATGGAATGCATAAAGTTGCATTTTTTCTTGATTCGCAGGTGGTTTCACGGACACCTGTCAGGAAAGGAGGCCGAAAAACTGATACTGGACAAGGGTAAGAATGGGAGTTTCTTAGTTCGCGAGAGCCAGTCGAAGCCCGGGGATTTCGTCCTGTCTGTCCGTACCGACGATAGAGTCACGCACGTCATGATACGCTGCACATCGGTGAGTTTTTCAAAGAATCTTCGAGTTAACCACCGCCATAATTCACGTACTTGCAGGATAATCGCTACGACGTCGGAGGAGGCGAGAAGTTCGAGAGCCTGGCGGACCTCATCGAGCACTACAAGAAGAACCCGATGGTAGAAACGTCTGGAACCGTGGTGCATCTTAAGCAGCCATTCAACGCCACAAGAATTAACGCGTCTGGCATTCAAAACAGGGTTAAGCAATTACAAGTGAGTCAGCCACTTTATTTATTAACTCTCATGCCAAGAGGAAAAATCAGACACTTAGCTAAATATGATTTACAATATAATTATTCAGTAAATACATACATGTAGCTAATAGCATAAAAAAATATCACGCCAGCTCTAATTGAAGCTAAAAAACACGCTTTAGAATGTGAATAAACAGTGTAATAATGGGTGCTATTTTTAGGACTTCGGGTTTTAGAAACAGCACGAAATTACTTGGTTGAAATATGCTTTGAAGAGAAAATTAGATTTCTTCTAAATTTCTTTTAATTTATGTTAAAAACTTAAACTACTGTGAAGTCGAAAAGTAAGGAAGAAATTCAATGTTTTAAAAACGTTTGTTTAAAAAACATATTTGGAAGAATCTCTTTTTGCTAAGTTTATTTTAAAAATGTTTTGTATTATGCAGGATGTCCCAAAGTCCTTAACTGGGGCCAACTTTGTTTTTTTTAAATGACAACCCCCGGTTTTCCACAATTTCGAATTCATTGTAAAATTGTAATTTTTTATGTATCTTATCTTATGCTGTTTGCTTTATGCTCTATGATATACCTACAATGGTGTTGAATTATTGATTTAAAGTTGACAGACAATTTGAGGAATAGATAACGAAATTAGTTTAAAGCCTGCTTTACAAACTTCACTCAAATTAAGGATCGTTTTCGTAATAGAACTTTAAGAATATGAAAACAAACAAGTTTTTTTCTTTTTTTTATTGTTAGAGTGAATTTAATGTCCTATTAAGGAAACGGCCCTAATTGCAATTACACAATATAAAAATATATTTTTGTTAATTCTGTCAATTCTTTTTTGTTCTTAATAATAATATTTTATTAGTCTTGTAAGTCAATGCATGACATAAGACAAGTCAATTCACAAAAAAAAACCTAAACTATCATAGATAAAAATAAAAGTGAATGGTGAAAACACAGCGCATAAAACATTGTCGCATTGAATACTTATCACCACGGTTAGGCGGATCGGATTCCGCTCGCGCTGGCAAGAGCGTCACATCTAAGTGCACTCGATACGGGAATAGCAAATAATCGCAGCCATAATTTGCAATAGCAAAGAGCGTTTAGTGTTTAATTTATTCAATTTTTAATTTTAAAATACGAAATTTTGTTTAAATTTAACAATTTCTTACGCGATGAAATTAAAATTTCGTCCGACGCTTATGGATAAATGAGCCAGCGCAATGATCGTACATAAACATGCACAGTATAAGCGGCGACCCAGGCGGACTGTTGCAAGCGGAATCTCATCCACCTAACCCTGCTTATCACATAGTAAGACATTAAAAATTTAACACGTTAAAAAGTTAGTCGACTGATCAAATTTAGCTTTAAAAATGTTGCACTGAGAAAAATAAACTGTTCAGTCAACCAAAAACACGTTCAGTTAACAGTATTTTTCGTTTACCTATTAGCAATCACGCGTGGTCATTGAACCAACAATCAAAAAATGTTAAATATTTTAGATTGAATCAACTCAATATTTTGTTTGAGGCAAGCATACAATGAAGACATCTTTCTAGTTGCTTTAATGCTCAAGAAGATTGATACAAGAACTTTAGATTGTTAAAATTGCTAAATATTTTATTTGTCTGAACGCTGTTAGGGAATTAAAATTATATTTTTAATATATTTAAAGTAATTTTTCAGTACGGCTAATAAAAGAGTAGAGTCAATTCAATCTAGACTATCGTTTAGGGAAACATCAATTAAATGTTCACCTCTTTGCGATACTGCCAAAGTAACATAACCCTTCAACCTTTGTTGAAGTGACAAGAGGAGCTGAATAAACCTTAACGAACTTTATAATGTCGGACGCATTCGAAATATGAATGACTTATCCGTTTAAGAAACGATGTCGAACAACAAGGTTATGCTGGAACAGGCAGTAAATATACGTGAAGTTTTAGCAGGCGCCATCTGGAACTCGATAGCTTATTAATATGGGAATTAACCCTCGCTTTTACTTGACTTAACATTTATTACGTTAAATAAAAAATCAAAACAGACACATAAAAGCAACAGCACTTTACGATCACTTTGAAATTTCAACTTTTTGATTTAACATATTAAGCACTTTCGTTTTGAGGAAAACATTTACATCGTTCAGTCAAACGTAATAGTTTAACATTTTTTTAGTGTTATTTCAACAATTTCCAAGATGTTCAGTTAAGAATATTACCGTTGAAACAAGTACATTTTATTTAAGTCAACGCACAAAAAGTTGACATTCAAAAAGTTGTTGACTTAACTATTTCATTTTTCTCAGTGTGGACAGAGTATAATTGTCTTGCATCTCAACTTGTAGTAAATGATTCAAAACACAGAGTGTTTATTAATTAGCTGTTGCTTTTCGGACATCTAAAGAAATCAAAAATGCATTTACTTCTCAAATTATCTGTCAGAATTTTAGGGTACACATTGAAAACGTTTAAAATTTTACAAGGAATTCGAAATTATGAAAAAAAACGCGGGTTGCCATTTAAAAAAATGTAAAATTGATCTTATGTTATCTTTTTTGAAGCACTTTTCCAAATAATATTTCCGCGTATCATGAAAAATAAAGGTACTTTACTCTTACGTCGCGTCGATTTGAAATATTTATACCTCTCCAGTATATGATAAGAGATATTCAAATTTCCTCTTTTTCTCTTCCCTTCTGATTTTTAATTAAATTCTGTTTGGGGCCATCCTGTTTATGAATTCATATATTTTAATTGTCTTCCTTTTAAGTGCCTTGTTCGATCTACTTCTTTCATCTTTGGCCTTCTCATTTTTCGTTTTCCTTCTGTTTTTGCCTGAATTGTTTTATTTGAGATCATCCTGCTCACGTATTTCACCCTTGTTTTTTCTCATTTTTTCCTTCTTCAATTTTTCTGTTTGGGGCCCTCCTTGTGGCGTCTAATTTTATTCATATTATCGATTTGGACCAGAGTTATGGAGCGATTCTGCTCGTATCTGTAGCAACCGTAAGATCTGTAAGCCTGTATGCCAATTATTAAAAGGTGGAATTTTGAAGTTCTCAGTATGATACGATTTCTTGTAAGTCTATAAGATAATACCAAAGAGACTTACGAGTAGTCCTAGGGACTTAGGAGAAATCATACCTTCCATAGAACTTCAAAATTCCATATTGTAATAACTCAGTTACAGGTTTACACATCTTACGGTTGCTACAGATACTAGCAGAATCGACACATTAATCCTGTAAAACAGAACGTGTCTAATTGGTTCGTTATGTATCCCCAGTTTTCGCTGGATCCTTTCTTCTTTATTTAATGTTGGTTTAATCATTCAGTTTTAACTCGTTTTCACTTCCCTCAATTGTCACCCGCACCCTGTTATTTACTGGAGAGAGAGGGGCTAAAGAAAAAAGGAATTACGAGTTTCTGTAATTATTTTGACAGTTCCTCTAATTTGAAATAATATGTATATATTTTTGCAATTTAATTGGGAATATTGAGGCAAATAATTCTCTCTACGTGCGACGCCCACAATCATATTCATGAATCTAAACTATTTTGGTTGTCTTCCTTTTAATGAACGTTCCATCTATTTCCTTCTCACTTTTCTTTTTCCTCTTACTCTTTGCCTCAGTTCTTCTAATTGGGGTCAACCTGTTTGTGAATCTAAACTATTTTGGTTGTCTTCCTTTTAATGAACGTTCCATCTATTTCCTTCTCACTTTTCTTTTTCCTCTTACTCTTTGCCTCAGTTCTTCTAATTGGGGTCAACCTGTTTGTGAATCTAAATTATTTTGGTTGTCTTCCTTATAACTTCCTTGTAATGAATGTTCGATCTATTTCTTTCGTCCTTGACCTTTCGTTTTTCTTTTCCTTTCTGCTTTTTGCCCCAATTCTTCTGCCTGGGGCCATCCTGTTCATGAATACAAATTATTTTGGTTGTCCTCCTTTTAACTTGTAATCAATGTTCGATCCATCTCTTTCATCCTTGACCTTCTCATTTTTCTTTTTCCTTCTGCTTTTTGCCTCAATTCTTCTGTTTTGGGGTCATCCTGTTCATAAATACAAATTGTTCTTCCATGTACGGATCTGTTTTCTCCTTCCTCAATCATCTTGCTTTTCCCCTCTGTTTTTTGCCTACATCCTTTTTTTCATTCAATCCTCTAGAACAACCCCACTCCTTCTTTTTGTAGGTCTTCCTTTCTTCTTCTTCTTCTTCTTCTTCCAACCCGATTCCTTTTATGTTATGTCTTTGCTTCGCGTTCTTTCCAAATGTAACTTTCGTATTTTTTCATTCTTCATTTAGACATGTTCATATTCCATTCTCTTCTTTCCTAGTGTTCTTCTCATCATCTTCCTCCCCATCCCCACGATTTGAAATATTTTGACTTCCCCAGTATATGTCAAGAGATATTAAAATTTTGACAAGTGTATTTTGAGTATGAGAATATTTTTTTTCTGAGAAATGAATACTAAAAAAAAATCCCAATGTATGTCCAACTTTCTGCCTGTCCCTGTATATAAAAAATAGTTTTTATTTGTGCGAAACTAAATTTATATTTCTTTGATAAATTAATCATTTAATTGATATAAAAGCTGAGTTAAATTTCCTTTGATGTTTGCTAAGCTTTTAAATTAGGCGCCTTTGAATTTAATTCGTCGTTGGAACAAAGCGCCATCTATGGGCCGATAGTATCATTTGCGATTATAAATATTCAAGTATTCAATTAATAAAAATTATACTGTTTTTTATTGTTATTATTAAAGACTCCAAATAATAGGTCCGTTTATCTCCCTAGTTGTATGTTATTCACCGCTCGCTATCAATCGAACAATCGATCGACTGGTAAATTATCCAGTGCTTTTCGTTTTTTTGGAAATTGTATCGTCAAGAATACAGTGAATAACAAAATAAAATGTGACAAAGTTGATCTAAATATTTTCACTGTATCGGGGGAATAATGTTTGCAGCTCAATCGTAATGTCCCCAACTTAAGAAATACATAAAACCCTTTTTAAAGGCTTTTTTTTTCGAACATGTGGCTTGGTGCTTGGTGCTAAAAGGGCCAATGTCATGTTCAATAAAACGTCAGTTGAGTTAGATAAAGCATCGATTCGTGGTGCAGGCACATTTTCCCCAAAACAAAAATAACTAGAATCCTTCCTGAAAACATAGTTAATAACTCGAAAGCATTCTATAGAAAACATTATTATCTTGCGTTCAAGAATAATGATGCTGATTTATTTGACCTCACTTTTTTACATTGGCCCTTTTACCACCAAGCCACAGAAATCTGGATTTTTTTTTTCCTAAAAAAGGGCTTTTCTTGTGTAGCTTTTAAGACTTATTTATTGCGTTATTTTAACACATTCAACAACGCCATCTATTGAAACTTGTCGATAGTCTTCTTTTCATTTGTTTCTATGAGGATGATTCACTAGTTATTTACAGGTTATATAGAAAAACCACCATCCATTGAGCATCGAGTTTCAAGTGATAGTCATTTCTGGGCGGTCACAGAAAATAACTTACGTTGTTGTAAGACATTCAACAACGCCATCTGTTAGGTAAAACATGCCGAATTTTTTTTTCGTTTGCTTTTACGAGGGTGGTTCACGAGCTATTCCCTCAATAAGAAAATGTCACCGGTCACCAGTAAAAGAAGAAATGAAATGTATTTGCAATTTTTTTTTTAATAATCTGTTGATCACGGGGAAGGCAAATAATTCTTTGTTTTATCACGGTTTGTTTCCAGTTGTTTTGTCACGTTCTAAATTCATCTTAATTATTTTCTAGTCAATTTGACAGTACTCACTTTAAATTACTTCCTTTTATTAAAGTTTATGGTATTCTCAAAACAAATCTAATTTATTCCTGTCAATATGACAGTAACTTTAATAATCATATTTTGACATTTATCTAATGCATTTATCCAATGCCAAGAAAAATAATACCCTTTTTTTTTAAATAAATAAAATAGGCTTGTTTACTATATTATTATGTATCCTACAAATTGCAATTCATTTCTAATCTTACATTCTATTAACTTGTTCATTTTTGTCCTTCTATGAATGAATAATTTAAAGAAATTGTAAATGTTAGGGGAAAATTATTTACCTGGGTTGTAAAACCTTTTTCATCAACAATTATTCAAATGTTCTGGTTACGGCTGTAGAACTGAGCAGGTGTATACGATAGTAAATCGTCCAATTTCACAGCGAAAGATAAAAATCTGCTCACATTCTTCAATTTCTTGGTGCGCAATTGAGATCGGCAGTATTTGAGCGCAAAAGAAAATCCTATGGGAATCCTCGCCAACCAAAACTTATACCGTTGCTGATTTAATACTTCTTCGTCAACCAAAACTTATCCTGTTGCTACTGTAAGCTGCCTTCGACAACCAAAACTTATTGTTGCCGCTATAAACCTTCTTTGTCAAACAAAACCTATCCTGTTGCTGCTGCAAGCCATCTTCGTCAACCAAAACTTATTCATCTCCGAAGAAACGGTTGAGAAGTTGACACTGTCTTGAAGTCAATGTTTTATTGCTGTATCAAGGTATAACTGTTGCCAATCCTGGGAGCTGCCTGATAGATTTCTTAGAAACAGAGGCTCGCCGAGTTCTATCCTTGAATCAATAGGAACATTCTTCTTGTGCACCACAGGTATAGTGAACTAATTAATTTTTATCAGCATCAAGTAGCGGACCTAAAATTATTTTATTATAAGATTTGATACATTGTAAATATTAGAAATAATTAGTTAAATTAGTTAATTACGCGGAATTCGAATTCCTGAATAGAGGTTATCCCATACGTCATACTTACGTTATCTTACGAAAAGTTATAATTTACGTGTAATGCGTTATATGTATTATATTCATTAAAAAAAAAAAAAAAGGTATTGTTCATCCGATTCTTGGTGTTTAATTCTATTTGTACTAATTATTTTGATTAATTTTGATGATTAAATCTTTGGTGCACAACCACAGACCTTGACACAACATTGAGTAGCGACATCTAGGGAGAATTTAGTTTTCGCTATTATCCAGTGGGAAATCATTACCGATTTTAAATAGCGTGGCGCCCCTTTCATTACATTATTTTATTAATTTAATTTTTGTCTCGACGAACCATCCCTGCCGCCCTGAACTAGTTCGGCCCCACTTAATTTTCCCAGGTGGGTTATCGCATCTCAGATCAGAGAGTGTGATAGTTTGTTTTTTAAATTTATGAGTCTACTGAATTGTACTCTAAAATCGATCGTCTTTGTTTTTTCTATTATTGTTGTTTTTTTTTAATTTTGTTAATTTGTTTTCTTTATTTTGTCATCTTTCTTCCCAAACAGTTTTTTTTTAAATTTATTAACCTACAAAATTGTCTTTTGTTTTTATTATTTTTAAACAATTTTCTTTGTTTTCTTATGGTTCTTTTTATTTATTTATTTATTTATTTTTTGAATTTATTAATCAAATTGTGTTGTAAAATCTATTGCCTTTTGTTTTTATTATTTTTTAATTTGATTATTTTTGAATATTTTTGAAAATTTACTGTTTTGTTTTCTTTGTTTTGTCACCATTCTTTTCAAATTGTTTTGTTTTCAAAGTCTACTGAATTGCGCTGTAAAGTCGATCGTCTTTTGTTTCTGTTTTCTTTAACTTTCTGTATTTTTACCAAAGTTTTTTTCAATTTGTTCCCGAATCTACAGATTGTTTTTTTTTACTATTATATACCGATCGTATAAAATATAAGTTAAGAAAATATACGACGAAATGACGTGACTTAATAAAAGTCACAAGGCTATTGCACGAAAGTTAGAAGGAGATAGCTACACAAAATTTCTTTGACTTATCTATCGATTGATCGGCATCTTATAGAGAAAAAATGAACTGTAGTAACAAATCTTGAGGAATTTTTTTTTTTACTCGTTGGTAACACTGCTCCGTAGTTCGATCGGTGCCATGCGCACATCGAAGCGCCTGTGCATTTAGTACTATTTATTGGAGTTTAGTTATTATTATTATTTAATTTATCATATTTATGTATAATTGTTTGACTATTGCGTTCTTTAGTATTTTTAATCAGAGATTTTGGACATCGAATTCAAACCAACCTAAAAAAGATTGACAGATTACGTCAACTTAAGAAGAGGTTATGGTTCACTTGTATAATATGCAAATTAGTAGTAACGTATTTTTTATACCTGATTTGTTTCATTTCAAAGCTGCCAAGTATGTAGAGGAATCTCACATTTCAGAGATTTTAAGATTTTAATTTTAAGATACATATTTCATTTAGAGAACCTACGCATGTCCACCTTATAGGCGTTTGATTTTAAGATCGCAGCGCTATCGCGGATAAATTGGAACCTCTATAAGCTATGCGGAATTTTTGTGAGGCACGTGTTTAAGTGCGTACCAATCCAAATACACAAGTTGATTTCATTTAAAGGTGACACACTGACACATAACACAATTCTGATACATCGTACACTTCAGTATCGACGTCAAAATACGATCACAATACGATATATCATGTAATATGCAAGGGTTTGTTTAGTTGACACCAGGTGGCGAACGCTTAGCTGCAAACTCCTATTACTGTTAATAAATTTAGTTTACGTTTGTAACTCATTGTCCACTTCAACAATTTTCAGGAGAATTTTTTTCCACGCAATTGGAGGAATATATTTTTGTTGGATTTGACAAAGATGTAATATCTTCATGTTCCAAAAAATCACTAAAATATAAGGAAAACATTTTTTTTAACTTATTTATGAGTTATAATATTGTTGCGTATTCGTTTCCTTTACAGTAAAAGTTTGGTCTATAAATTCTAGCGACTAAGAAAACTCTTTATTTTCACGCAACAAATTACAAACTTTTTTATTTTACAAAAACTGACAGTAACAGTAAATATTTTGTTGCTATATCAACTGACGTCATAGGTGTCGGCATGACATCACCGTGGGTAATATTCGTTACAATATAAACAAGATAATAATAAATATTTTGGGGCCTACCTCAGACTTAATGCGGCCCTGTTTAATTTAGTTCAGTAAACCGCCGTTGTAACTGTCAAGTTGTCAGGTGAAAATACTTATAGGTTAACTGTCACTTTGACAAGTTGAAGGTTATTTGTTTGTTCTTGAACTTGTAGCACAGAGTTGCCAAGTGTATGAAATAATCTTACTTTAAAGAAATTTCCTGTACTTACCAATTATACAAAGATATTTTAAAAATAGATTTTTCTCTTAAAACTTACAAAATATTTAACTTTCAGATTTTATTAAGTTAATTCCTTTACTACGTTACTATTTGTGTTACAGAAAGAAAATGGTCCGAATAGTTCCGGAAAAGCTGGATTTTGGGAGGAATTCGAATCGCTTCAGCAGCAAGAATTCAAGCACTTACTGTCGAGGAAGGAGGGCGTCAAGCCGGAGAACAGGAACAAGAATCGATATAAGAACATACTACCATGTAAGAACTAAACGTAAATTTCCTTGTAAAACAAAATCACATTCTTAAAACTTGCAGTCGATGAAACTCGGGTCAAGTTAAAAGATGCTGACTCGAACGTGCCCGGCTCAGACTACATCAACGCCAATTACATACGTTGGAAAGCAGATGATAACATGACTCAGTCTGAGATAACGGATCGAACCAACAAAGTTTATATTGCAACTCAAGGTAACTGAAATTATTTATCACTTATACATCAGTTTGATGGGTCATTGGTATAACTTGAAAGAAAATTCTGAATTGTAGGTTGTTTACCTTCGACTGTTCCGGATTTCTGGCAGATGGTTTGGCAAGAAAACTGTCGTGTCATCGTCATGACTACCAAAGAGACTGAAAGAAGAAAAGTATGTCCGGTTGCCAATTGTTTAAGCGATTGTAGGTTTAATCGAGTTGTATTTTTCAGAACAAGTGTGCAAGATACTGGCCTGATCCGGACGTTACAAACGATCATGGTAAATACAAGATTAAGAATTTGGGAGAATCCTCGACTGCGCATTATACTTTAAGAGAGTTTTTGGTCAGCTTGGAAGACTGTCCAAACGACAGGAAGGTTTATCACTATCACTTTCAGGTGAGTTATGGGCAAAATAAATTAAAAAAAAAAAAGAATAATGATGAAGTATTACAGGCTTGGCCTGATCACGGTGTTCCTTCCGACCCCGGTTGTGTACTAAATTTCCTACATGAAGTCAACAAGCGACAGGAATTGTTGATAAGCGAGTTGCCAAGCAACAATCCGCCCGGTGCTATATTGGTCCATTGTTCGGCTGGAATTGGGCGAACTGGAACGTTTATAGTCATAGACATGATTTTAGATCAGTTGGAAAAATATGGTTGGTTTATTAGTCATGATATGTAATCTAATTCTGAAGGTAAATTAATTCTTTAGGCCTAGATTGTGAAATTGACATACAGCGCACAGTTCAAATGGTCCGCTCTCAGAGATCCGGCATGGTCCAGACGGAAGCACAATACAAATTCGTCTACCTAGCCGTACAGCACCACATAGAGACGATCACAGAACGAATTAAAGCCGATTTGGTTGGTAATCGATCAACGTGGTTTTCTTTCAACTTGAGCAACGACGCTTTCTTTATTTCAGAAATCAATACAGTTAGGTAGAGAGTACACGAATATAAGGTACGCAAGTGATATCAACAATACGAATTGCAACTCCTGTGGGGGTAGTAACACATCGATTTCAAGCCGGTCTTCGATTAGCTTGCCCTATAGTCCAACGACGCCTGTGATGATCCGTACTGAAAATAAAAAAACCCCTCGGCCAGATATAACATTGCCAAGGTAATGCCTAAGGGTGTTTTTACTGTTTTTTTTTTAACAAGTGAGTTAATATAAAAGTGCATATAAAATAATTCTTTTGTTTGGGGGGTACTTTCTCTTGTATTTTTATTTATAGCAGTATAGTAGTAGTGGTATTTTAATAGTTTACGACCTACTTAGGCCACCTGATGATTTTCCAAAGCCGATGTTGTACGAAAACATTCCCATCAAGGAAAGGAAGTTGTCGGCCGGCGCCAACTTAATACAAGCGATGGCCCCGGTTCCACCGCCAAGGAAAACGTGACCCATGCAACGTGATAAAACCCCGTATTTACTTCACGTACCTTCTTGCTACGCTGGATATTAAAATTGTATTTTCCTATAGTTAGAAATTTCGTTATTTATTGTTGAAATTGGAATGAAGCGCTTTCAAGTTATGTGTACCCCCTCGCCCATCCACCCCCCAAAAGAAAAGAGGCTGTAACTACTTATGTCTGTCAGTCGAAAATGTCAGTTACAGTGTGAGGACTTGAGTGAGTAAAGCGGCGTGTTGCATTCGATCATCGATCAGGTTTTAGTTTCACTCACTAGTTTTAAACACACCCGGACGTTTCGAATCTCATCTTTTAATTTATTCTTAAAGTCTGAGTGAAAACGACCTGGATTCGTAATCGCAATTTGGGGTAGTATTATGAAGCTTGTTTCGATGATGTGTTCGATTTAGTTGAGTAAATTTTCTTTTGGCTGTGCTGTCGTCGTCGTCGTCGCTGTGTTTGATCGTGATCGAGTGCAACACACTGCACTTAGTCGTTTAATTTTAGGAACGCGGATGTGTTACGATGATGGTGATGTTTTCTGAATTTCGTGTGTGACTGCTGCCGACTGTAAGTCGCAAGTTTTCGCTTTCAAATGTGTACATTTGTTTCGAACATAGCATTTATTCAGATATAAATATTATTAGACTGTATGATGTAAAGATATTTTTAAATAAAGGTCTATGTTAAGTATTAATGAGACCTTCCCGATATTTCTTTAAACGTTACTGAAATTTATACGAGACTTTGGAGCTACAATGGACACAGACAGTAATATGAACCCATTACTACAATTACAAAAGCATTTTAGTAAGGAAAGTTTTAAAAATATGCAGTTTTCATAAACAACAGAGAGGTGTAAAATGCTCCTACTGAACTCTGCTATGGGACAAAATACATTTGCGATACTAAACACCCCTCTTATACTTTGCATATTGGCAAGATTTCTTTCAAAAACTTAAAGCCCAAGCATTTCATATCTTAAACTGTTAGGTAATTCAAGAACCTTTTTTAAAATTAAGAGATGGTAAAATAAATAGCTGGCTAAGCAATGAAGCTATTGATTGGTCATCTGTTTATTCCGCCATCCAAACAGTTCAAACTGCCATTTCTTGCAGTAGTGCCAACGCTGTATTTCGTTGAGAGCTGGACACTAACAAAAATAGAGCTAGATTTGTATGCTTCAAGGCTAAATATGTAGGGCACTTTTCAGAATTAACCGGTTATTCCACCGGTAGACATTTTAAAATTCTAAAATCCACTCTAAAGCTATAATATGTTATTATAGTTATAATAAGTATATAATAGTAATACAGTTATATTAAGTTAATAACTTATTATAGGTAAAATAACATATTATAGCTTTACAGTGGATTTTAGAATTTTAAAATGTCTACCGGTGGAGTAACCGGTCAATTCTGAAAAGTGCCCGTACTAGGTCAATTCTTTATTAGAGAAAACTGTAATTATTTATAACAAAATAATAAAATACATTGGTAACTTCATAAAAAAATAACTTTTTAAAAAAATTAACAAAAAATAAGTTACTTATGGGATGTGTAAAATGTTATGATTTAGGAAAGACGAAAATTTGCTTTGAGGGTGCGCGAAAATGCTTTTGAAAGCTATTTTACCATTTGTAGAGGTAAATTTTACAAAAAAGAGCTAAATTTAGCCCTAAAAGAGCAAAGTTGGCAACACTGATTTTATGCCTATACCATCTCTATTTTGATATGTATGACTAGGTGCTTTCCTTTTACCACAAATCTTACCTCAGATCACTTAAACGTCATTTCCGTTAGCACGAATAAGTGAGTTTGAATTGAGATCTCGACCTCCCACCTTGCCGCTCGAGCACTCCCATTAGTTGCTAGATTGAAATAACTATTCAAACTCAGTTGTTCGTGCTAACGGAAATGACGTTTAAGTGATCTGAGGTAAGATTTGTGGCAAAAAGAATGCAGCTTATGAGTTATTTAATAACAACGTCACATTTAGGCCCGGTCTTTTCATCTCTAATTAACTTTATCTGGCGATTAATTACCATAGTAACCATTGCGATCACAATTGTTACTGTGGGAATAAATCGTCAGATAAAGTTAACCGGAGATGAAAAGACCGGGCCTAAAAGCAAAGAATCCGCAAATGGCTTGACGTTGTTTAATTTAGCGTTGCCAACAGTGTTACCAATGTGTAAAAATCCCTCACGTGTTGCCAAAACAACCATTTTAAACATAGAAAATCCATCAACTTGTTTAGTAACAAATTTATATAAATAAATAAATATAAAAAAATAAATTCAAATTTATCACTAGATTCAGGAGTAAATTTTTAAAAAGGAGACGTAAAAAAAATCTATTTTTACAGTTGGTTCTTGTCCGATGAAATTTGTATCACAAAATCTTCTAAGCGGACACTAAATCGCGCAACTATACACTTTACGTTTCGCAGTCGTTCGACTGCTTCGTCAGAAGTGAAAATTATAATAATTTTCACTTCTGACGAAGCAGTCGAACGTGAAAATTATTATAATTTTCACTTCTGACGAAGCAGTCGAACGACTGCGAAACGTAAAGTGTATAGTTGCGCGATTTAGTGTCCGCTTAGAAGATTTTGTGATGTAAAAAAAATCATTAAAAAATACAAAGAAAACAAATAAACGAGGGTCAATTTACAGTGCAATAAATTAAAAAAAAAAAAATTCAAAAAAAATGGTGATAAAACGAAGAAAACAAAATAATAAAATTTCAAAAATAATAAAATTTTAAGAAAATAATAAAAACGTCGATCACTAGTGAGTTACCCTCGTAGAAACAAATGAAAAGAAACTATTGGCAAGATTCAACAGATGGCGTTTTTTAATGTCTCAAAATAACTTACAGCTTACAGTCAATACATACACAAGACTCAATTTAATAGACACTTTAAGAACTTTTGCGAGCGTATTTGTATTAATATAAGCAGGGTTGGGACGTAGATAATGAGACGTATAAATACCCATTAATTACGCGTAGATTTTGTAATTATCTACGTCGTGAAAAATGAATTAGTTACTTTATAAATTACGTTGTTTTCTACTTCTTCATTTTCAGGTTATAGTTATTCATTTTTACACCATCTAATATCTATTTTGATGTAAAATTGATAAAATTGTTGTGTACAATAATTAAAAAACAAGAAAAACACAATATTTATTTGAAATACTTCAAATGAACATTCATTTTGAGGTTAGAAATGTGACATTTGACGTAAATTACATCGAGTAAAAATTACATAAATATTACGTCCAGACGTAATGTAATGTAGAAAATATTTTTTACACGTAGTTTTCCCAACCCTGATTACAAGGTTCCATTTTAAATCGTGACCCCTGAAGGATGCATCTGAACTAAGCTTAATAACTATAAGATCCCAGAAATATCTGTGACGTCATTTTTCAAGAAACAAATTAATGTTGAACAATTCGTTGAAAAGACAAGAAAATTATTTAACATAAAAAAATATTAAAAGAGAGAAGTAAATAATGAAGGACAAAGCGATATATGAATATTGTCACATTTGTTCATAAACAAATGACTAAATTTTCATAAACGTCGATAGAAACCGTTATTAAAAAAGAGGCACTTCGAGCTTATTAATTTTTTAATAGTTCTTTGGTTATTGACAAATTAATTTTATTTCTCAGTCTCGTCATCATCAGCGAGTTTTCTCTCCTGACTCCTTCTTTCTTCGTTCACCCTGACGACTTCCAGTGCCGAATCTATTTTGCCGTGGTATTCCTGGCGAATCTCCTCTATCGGCTTCAGCAAAATAACTGGCACGTTATCATCACGTCTCTAAAACAAACTCATAGTAAATAGTTGATCTGTGCTCATATGGCAGTGTTGCCAACAGGGTTATAAAAATTCTGCCACATCTCCCTCCAACCTAAGCTGCGTTGACGCTTGCTGGCGCGTTGCGTATTTCGCTAATACAATTTCAGTCGAACGGAGGTGTAGCGGGCGAGATTGGCAACACTGCAGTCAGGATTGGGCGAAATTTCGCCATTTGGTCTACTTTGTTACTGCTTTCACATAACGAGCATTTAACAAAATTCTACTGGGGCCCAATTCTTGAAATCATTCGACATCATTCGTATGCGACATGACGTCAAAATGACGCAATTCTTGAACGATTTGTATAGTTTTGTATGAGAGTCTACGTCATTTTGACGTCATGTCGCATACGACATTTGTCGAATGATTTCAAGAATTGGGCCCCTGGATACAATATGAAACAAATTTTAAAAAATTGCAGACTTATTTTGCTTTTTTCTGTGTTCATTTTGAAATGAAAAATAATTTTACATATTTTCATAAATTACTGAAAATTGGTACACGCTACTGATTTTGAATTTTTACTAATTTTCCATATTTTGACAATAGAAACAGTTTATCTTCAGCTGTTTTTATTAGTTATTTATTTCAAATTTAATAATTAAGACCGTAACGACGAGTTTTTCTAAGAATTATTATGTTTTTGTTCTTAATAACTTGATTTAAAAAAAAATTCTTATTCACCAGTGCCGTCGGGTTCGGGGTAGAATACAAAAAAAAAATTACACATTAAATTGTTTTTGAGCAAAAATAAAGTGTTCAATTATATACCTAGTACATGTAGACACCAAGGTTCTGTTTTCAGCCACACTTCCAAAAACACCTGTATAGGCGTTTGATTTTAAGATCGCAGCGCAACCGCGGATAAATCTGAACCTCTGTAAGCTACGCGGAATTTTTGTAATGAACGTGCTTAAGTGCGTTTCAATACAAATACACAAGTTGATTTAATTTGAATGTCACATATAACACAATCCTGATACATCATACACTCAAGATCGACGCCAAAACACGAGATGTTATGTAGCATGCAAGGGTTTGATTAGTTGACACCAGGTGGCGAACGCTTAGCTGCAAACTTCTATCTCTAGTCACAGATCAAGTCATCCATAGTGCTAATAGTACACCACTGACCAAAAATTTCACATCACTGGCAGGATACAAAGAAAAAATATGTATATGCTTGTTTTTAAAATGTTAAACTTTTTTCTTCCGCATAAATTAATTAAGTAATTTACCAAATTAGCTAGCTCTACATTAACAAATTAAAATCACTATATTATGTACAGTAGCGGACAATAAAATCCGGGCAAGAATTTGACATGTCATGTGTATTTACACAAATTTTATTGAGGTTATGTTTCAGTCAAAGCGTAAGGAAAATATTTGAAATGTGGAAATTTATAAACCAAATGTCAAAAATATTAAAGTAAAGTTTATATTGTAGAAATGACGTGCCTGGATTTTTATGTCCACTATTGTACCTATCTTAATAAATATCACCTGACATATTAAAATTGTTATCTTAGTTGACAACTAAAATACGATTCATCAAATTTCCATTCTAGGCTGGCTATGGAATTTGAACGTATGTGGACAAGAATTGATTATTATCGGCTGGTTGTCATTTACATTTAGGTATAATCAAAGACATGATTTTTTCTACAGCCAACCTAGAATGGAAATTTATTGATCCGTCTGATAAACTGTAAGCAAAAAGAAATCAGAGTAGAGTAGGCGGTACAAAAAATGTATTATGTCTGTGATTAAATAATAACTTTGACATATTCAAGACAGACTTATCAATGTTGACAGATGTAGCAGGCATTACAAGTATCGTGATAAATGTCACCTGTCAACAATAATACTTTTACTTCATCAATTTTCGACGAATTAAATATTGCCATATTGATAGCATCGGCTGCTGATGGATAGTGAAAAGCTCGAAACTAAATGTTCCTGGAATTATTAAGGTTAACCTGCAACGCTGTGTGGCCCAGTTTTACAATCATGGAATAAGGACTATTCGCCGAATATTCTTCCATATCTACGTCACGTTATTTCTAAAATAGCGTTATATTCAGTTTATCCGACGATTGTAAAATAGGTCAAGAATTTTAAATCATTTTGGATTGTCTTTGATAGCAGCAGTGTTGCCAACAGTACGCTATTACCGTACATGTGAGGTATTTTCAACCAAACTATAGTATACTGTCCTGATAAAGTTGCCGTACGCAATTGAACAGTAATATGATGACAATTTATGAATAATTAAATTTAAAAGAAGTTTCATTTTTCAACTTTAATTTTCTAAAATTGTAAAAATCTACCGGACAAAAACTACAGCTATATAATTGTCGTGAAACAGGTACCTACTAAAATTACTTATTATTTTCCGGGGAAGTACCAGGTTAGTTTATAAATATAGTTTCTGTTAATTTTTGGCTCATTTCGGAATTGCTACATTGTGAATAGTTTGAGTTTAACAAATGTGCGATAGTGATTCTAATGACGCATAAACCCAAAAGAATTGATATCTACACACAAATTGCAGGTAATTTTTTTTTCTTTTTAAAGAATCCTACAACTATGTTAAAATTATTTACGTGTTAGGCCCGTGTGACACTATGCAAGATTTGATAACATTTTTGTTACAAAGTGAGCGAGATGAGCTACCACAGTGAATTCTGATTGGTTGAATTGGCACTTCTCGCTCACTTCGTAACAAAAATGTTATCAATCTTGCAAATTTTATTTTTCTTAGGCTATACGTATATTTTACGTTTAGAAACATTTACAATAGGTTTGTTCCAGCAACAGTTCGTAACTAGTTCGAAACCGTCAAAAGCAAGCAGTCATCAAAGTTGTACAGAAGCGGACAATAAAATCCGGGCAAGAATTTGACATGTCATGCATATTTCGACAAATTTGGTAAATCAGGTTTTTATTGAGGTTATATTTCTGTCAAAATAATAAATAAAATTTGAATTAAACGTCAGAATTACTAGTGACATGCATTAAACGACAAAAATATTGAAGTTATGTTTACATTGTGCAAATGGCTTGCCCGGATTTTATTGTCCGCTACTGTACATTTGATGGCGCCGTTAAAATCGGTCATTACTTCCGTGTTTTTAACGGTTCCAAACTATTACTATGGTGCATAATTATCAGGTGTTTTTTACACAATATACAGGGTGTGTATTAAACACGCGGCAAAAATTAAGGTGGTTATTCCTTAGGCCATTTTAAGATGTTTGTGTCATTGGATGATTTTCGGAAAGACGTTTTGTTTCGAAGATACGGGGCGATAAAAGCTTTTCGAAAAGAAAGAGTTCTTTATTACTTTCAAGATTTTTAATTACAAAAACAGCTGAACAGCTTCGATGCGTACATCCAATCTTCTCCTCATTGACTGTCGAACTCGTTCAAAAATACCAGGGGTGTTTCTTATTGCATTACACCCATCAATTATCTTATTTTTCAATTTTTTTTCATTTTTCATTGGAGTAGTGTACACTAATATCTTCAAATGGCACCATCGTTTTACTGAAACTACATTAAATTATTTTTAAATATCCAAACTTTTTTTAAACAAAGCGTCTTTCCGAAAGTCATCTAAGGGCACAAAGATCTTAAAATAGCCCAAGGAATAACCCCCTTAATTTTTGCCGCGTGTTTAGTAAACAGGCTGTATAATATGAAAAACGCCTGATAAATTATGCACCAACCTATTAGTTACGAATTCTTGCTGGAACAAATCTGATAATTTTGAGAATGTCATAAGGTGATTTCGTTTTACAAGGTTGGCCATACTGGATAGCAACCACGTTACAGCGACAGTTCGAATTATGCAATACAAAATACGACCACCTCGGTATCATACTTATGGCCTGCAATGTACAGTAGCGGTCAATAAAATCCGAGCACGTCATTTCTACAATGTATACTTTACTTTAATATTTTTAATTAAAGCTGGTTCTTGTCCGATGAAAACTGTATCACAAACTCTTTTAAACGGACACTAAATGGCGCACAAACACTTAACGTTTCGCAGTCATTCGACAGCTTCGTCAGTCAGACGCACCTAAAATGCACCCCCTGCCCGCAAACCTCACCCTTAAGACCTTGTGGCACACTCATACGCAGCTTAAGTGCTCCAATTTGACAGTTCTGTGAGCCTTGTATCACAAGGTTTTAAGGGTGAGGTTCGCGTGCGGGAGGTGCATTTAAGGTGCGTATGAGTGTACAAGGCTCACAGAACTGTCAAGTTGTAGCACTTAAGCTGCGCACGACTATACATATGCAAAATGTCGCTAGTAATTCTGACGTTTCATATAAATTTTACTGTTAATAGTTCGTGTTTATGTTGTATTTTGACAAAATGCCTCATTTACGTTCCACTCAGAAAATAAGATAATAACTTTGCCAGGTGAAGTCTGGACATAGAGAAGAATATTGCTGCGAAGTTTTAGTTAATTAAGTTTGACATGTCAAATATTTTTTACATTTTGACAGAAATATAACCTCCATGAAAACCTGATTTACCAAATTTGTTTAAATATTCATTATACGTCAAATTAAAATACTTATTCGCTAGTGTAAACTTGGAGTCAAAAAAACTGACACTTTTTTAATATTGTAAATTGGCTTTCGATCTATCAAATGCTGAGTTCGGTAATTCCTCCGCGTTCACTCTATTCACTTCTCGAGCACTTTTGTCTCACTTTGACGTATACCAAAACAGCTGCGCTCTCACTTTACTTTTCATTCCGAGCTTGCACCGTGTGAATTTCCGAACTCAACAAAAGTAGTAAATCATTGGAGTTGTTATAATATGTCATATTTAATTTGCTGCTTTTAATAATGGTCTACTTAAATAAAGTGCAACATGCGCACGTGGGAAGGGAAGACTATTATAGAAACGTAACACGACATTTAACATAACCTCCAAAATTGCAGAGCTGATGCACGGTATGTAAATATTAAGCTGCATTCGATTCACCGATTTGGATCAATCTAAATCGATTCAAACAGCTTTTCTGCGTTCGTTTCCTGCCAGATCAGTTAACCCCCACCATAAATTCAAGTGATCCAAATCACTTCAAAGTGATCCTGCTTATTTAAAGAATCATTTAGATCATTAGATCGATAATGTAAGGTTATGTGTTAGTTATGTGGCGACAACAGATAAACAGAACAGTTCAGATAAACTTGTTCGTTTCGCTGTCAAGGATCACATTAATTTCACTATTGTGAACTGATTCAAACTGATCGAAACGAATTGATTCGACGCGTGAATCGAATGCAACTATTGTCAAAACGTCCTTAAATGTCAATGAGATGGGTCACTTTCTTTGATCGCAAGTTTACATATCGTAGATTGAACTGTACAAATGCTGTGATGATCGCAAGAACTATCAAAATGGAAAATTTAAGTTATGTGAAGGAGTTGAATTTGTAACTGTAACTTCAAACTTTCTTTTTTTCTTAATTTTAGATTAGAAAAGAATTTGTCGCCTTTTAACTACATTTTATAAACAAGTTGGCGACATTGCCTACAAAAAAAGATCTGCCAACCCTGGTGACACTCAATGTTGCCACTATTATAAAACTTAACGGTCGCGACATCCAGCGGCCGATTTTTGATTAATACACATTCTGTATTCTGTGAGATTGCAATGGTTTTTCTCGAGCTACTCTTCTGCTGAAAAGGTCCCAAATAGGACCGAAACATCTGTCCAGAGGATTCTCGAGGAATTCATTGCAATCAAAATAGACTTGCAACAAATTTATAAAATTTAACGTGTCGAATATAAACGAACAACGTGTTGAATTTTAAGGTTAACATACTTCACGTAAAAGTGACTTTTATGGACATATTATACACATTCCTAGTTTTGTAATTGCAGATTACAAACAATAAAGACTAATATAATATGTTTGTATTAAAATAAATAAGTAAATTCTATAAAAATAAAAGAACTCTTCAATACTAAAGCACCGCGCCAACCCCGCCAACGTCAATACTCAGTGTTGCCAGTAGCTCTCAAATTTAACTACCAAAAAAAAAAACGAACTAAAATTTCAATAAATGTATCACATTTTAATCTAATTGAAAGAGTAAACGGAAGTGATTTTTGACAAATGTACAGTAAACAGAAATCGAATCGTGAATCTAGTATGTATTATCATAATTTTATGAAGTTCTAAATTAAGCACATAGATGACTCTTAAAAAAATTGGATATGTATGTATTGGAAATTTGTATTTATAAAAGCGAATGTCTGCAGTAACTTTTAGCATTACAAAAAAGTACTAAATTGAATATCGTAGTATCTCCGTCCCCTAACTTTACTGATCAATTTGTACCACAGCTGACAACACTGCCAATACAAGTCACAAATAAAAGTTACAGCTGAAATCAAAAAAATCGGGAAATGTCAAAATAAATCGACACGTTTTTTTCAATATTTTCATAGTGTGAAAATGGATTTATTAGAAATAGGTTAGAATTATTTGACGGTATGTCAGTTTATAGGTGAATAGGTTAATTTTTTTGAAAGGTATGCATGTATTGTCAAGTAGACAATTAATTGACAAATAGAACCAAATTTACAATTGGAAAAATTTCATTTCCCGTTTTTTTTTTAATTCAGCTGTACCATATAGAAAAATCAGCTTCTATATTTAGATTTTTAAGCAAAACGTACTGAACGTACTTTGGTAGTACTCTTAGTTGAGCTTTAGTACTGAATTAAGTACGAACGTATTGACTTCGACAACATTGGTGACATTCGTGACGTAACGCCCTCTGACGGATTTTCACCTCACTGAATTTCCAGCACGATTTAAAGTTGGCAAACCTTTTTTATTATATGACACAACGATTACGAAAAACAAAAGACACTCCCGTGCGTTTTTGGAACTCGCACGGTGGTTTCAGAAACAAAAGATTAATAGCGACTTTAAAAGTGTCCCCGGTGGATTATTATTGGAAGTCGAGGAGCCGCAACTTTTATAAAACACGTGAGTACTTACTTTATTTTAATACCTGTGTGTGTGTGTGTTTTGGGGCTCACCTGAAAGAGGCATTCGCCTTCGAAGTGGATGATTTCGTGTTTCCTTGCTCTCAGCAGGACGCCGACGAGTTTGTTGGAAATTAACGTGTACAACTGCAAGACAAAATTTAACGCAATTTTATTTTAAATCTAAAGATAATGCGATCGAAGTTGATAGAAGCGTTCGTATATGACAGTTGTTTCATTGCATAGTATTGCAGATTGTGGTTATGGAATACCTTAGAGGAAAGGGTAGGTAAGAAACAGGAATTTAGCTAAATTAGAAAAAAGTTCGCGCATTGTATTAGATATATGCAAAGAAAGGTATTTACTTGAATTAAATTCATAAGAAAATAAAAAAAAAACTGAGTGTTAAATCTGACAAGCAGTGACCGTCAATTTTTTTCTCGTGGCGGCCATATTGGACTTTCGCGTGACATCTATCAAACACACTTGCCTACATTTTATATTCAAACATACATATTTCAGAAGTAACAATGCCAATTATCGTTAATGATATCAGTTCGCGGTGCTGACGATAATTGCATTGCAATTGAAATACGTATGTGCACGTTTGGAATAAAATGTACCCTATAGGAACCATGCACGTGCGAAGCCAGTGCCACCAATGACCATATTGTGCATTAGTGTTAGTGGTATGAAAATACGAGTTGTTTCAAATTATTAGTGTACATTTGAACTTGAATATTGTAATGTATTTCAATACCAGGAAGCTCAAGTATTATGTACTACAATCGTCAATTGTCGTAAGAGTGATATTATGCCCTTGCAATGAGTCTCAAGAAATATTTTCATATCACTAATTCACAAATCATCACGCCAGGCGGCGCTGAACGCAGAGATGTGCATGGCGCCTATAGAAGAGAACGTTCGCTATATAAATAATTGCGGTTGGTGTAAAAGAAAACATTTACTTACGTTAAATAACTCGCCGAAGAGGATGACTTTCATCCGATCATCGGGTCTCTCTTTCTTGGGGAAAAATGGCTCTCCATACTCATTGATGACCTCGCACAGTTCCAAAATCTCCTTGCAGATCAAAGCGGTGGCCTTGTACCCTCTGCTCTCGCTCAGCGATCCCTTAACGGGCCTAAAAACAATCCGGTAAATCCCCATTGCGAACGAGCAATGTACTTACCTTCCGTAATCATCTTTGGAAAACTGGGGCTTCGACATGGAAGCGACGCTGTCGTTGGAGAACGGATTTGCGGCCTGCTTCTCTCGGTGGCTGCCTGCCTGTGCATTGAAGAGCGAGATCTTCGAGTTCAAGCGGGAGTTCTGTAGCGGAATCGTCAAGAACAAAAGAATAAATTGTTGGCGGAGCGTGGAACCGGAAAATGTTTGATTTACAACCGCCCTACTTAATCGTGTGCGAAACTGTTTCAGTTGCGTTAGGTTTAAGAAGCGAAACGTTCGAGTTTATACAGGGTGTACCTATTTATATAAACTTTTTGGCTTATAATAACCCACTCTAGACCCCCTATAAGTACCTTTCCTCCCGGGACACCCTGTATGTATACAGGATGAGAGGAAACTCAATCCTTATTTTAAATTTTTATTTCTTGAAAAGTCTCTTGTTCAAAAACATTCCTTGAGGAGATAGGAAATATGCGTGGAAAATTTTCCGATTCTTAACACAACAGCTCTTTGACAAGACTAATATAAGCGAAGAGCAGCAGGGATTTTCTAAGAAAAATCAATCAACGACGAACACTTTGACTTTATATGTCATTTAGAAAGCGATATAGAATTCAACCAACCAGACTGCAACAGAAACAACACAACAATCAATACAACTTCACTCGTAATAGACCAAATTGGAGCTGAACATTGGCGTAAGACAGGGAAACAATCTAAAGGTCGTTTTAGACCATCCTATTTCTGGCTTAAGATTTGATTGAATTTCTCCAATAGTATTGGCTGAGCCAGAAATATTACCGCTTGTTTGAATTTCCCACAAATTCATAAAATAGTCATGTTGGTACCACTAGATCTCGATATCTAGATATAGATCTAGATATTTCGTATACAGGCTGTTACAAATTCGAGGCTCACCATTGGGATCTCGGAAACGGTAAGAGATACGAAGTCGGTTAAATTGGGGCAAAGTTGCGTATTTTGGTGCTGAACAATAATCCGTTCTGAAAAATCTTCTACGTTTTGTAGTTTTTGAAACATTTCAAAAAAATAAGAAAACTTAATTTTCTTTTTTATTTTTT
The DNA here is from genome assembly GCA_033060865.1 of Dorcus hopei. Lineage (NCBI taxonomy): Eukaryota > Metazoa > Arthropoda > Insecta > Coleoptera > Lucanidae > Dorcus > Dorcus hopei. The sequence goes on from CM065426.1 coordinate 8,118,562, forward strand.
CCTGAAGTTATTGTTGCAGGGATCATAACAAAATTAACACATTCTACAGGCACTTTTTTAAGCTCTTTATGATGATATCATTAGATTTTACTTAAAACGTTTCGTCTCGTTCTGACCATCATCAACTTCATTTTTTCTTATGGGCGCTACATTGGATTTTAATACCATTGAATAGCGCCATTTAAATTTTTTCTGATGCTTTTCCATGTATCACACATCCAGTATTTAATATTTATCTGAAACCATTAATAGAAATGCAAGAAATTGTTGAAAATAACACTGCAAAGAAAAATATGGTATGCAGTGAAAACAAAAACCAAAAAAGTTTGATATACTTTCGGAGTTTTATTTCGTCTATCACAAAAGCAGATTTTTGAAAAATTTTTAGATATAAAAATGAATGTTGTGAATTCAAGAAAGACGTAGATTTTTAAAACGTATTGTGCTAACAACAACAATTTAGTAATAGCAAGAGAAATTTACTTTTTTACTAATTTAACCGACTTCGTATCTCTTACCGTTTCCGAGATCCCAATGGTGAGCCTCGAATTTGTAACAGCCTGTATACAGTGGCAGTTCAAAAATATTGTTACGACTTCGGCAAAGAGTAGATAACTTATACAAGGTTTCTATAAATGATTCTAACATCGCATTACATTGATAAACAAATGACCATGTGCCACTAACCACCGATACTGAACACAGTCATTGGTAACGTCATCGGTTTTAATTCTTAAATAATCAAACATCTTTTTCAGAAGCTTATTTGGTGCAACGTCATCAATTTAAGGAATAAGTTGTAAACTCAAATTGAAACATTTGATACTGGTGTTGTGTTTTAGCAATAATGGTTTATTTAAAAGTTTCAAGTTTATGACAGTGTTGACCTGACATTTCTCAGATAGTAGAATACACATTCAAAAGGAGGTGGAATATCCAACGCAATATTCAATGCCTACTTTGATGTTAGAATCATTTATAGAAACCCTGTACAAGAGGGGACACTTGAACAACGAAGTGCAAATTAGAAAATTGAAAACATTAACGCCAATTTAAATGTGCTTTCGTATGCTATCGAGTGTTTCCGGACAAAAATTTTGCCTGCGATAATCTGATTGACGAAAACTGTATGCCACACCTTGTGTCATGCCAACGCCATTTGTTGTTCGTTTCCTCCGTGTTTCGTCTACGCCAATTTAAAAGGACAACTGGTTCGAGGTCATTGAAACTACTCGGCAAAAATCAAGCGTGCCGGCACGAAGTGTCTTCTCTTGAATAATTTACCTACTCTTTGACTTCAGGGTTCACAAATTATAATCGTTGTTTATTTTAAAAACACTTTAATGTCTACGATTATTTAACACAATGAAAGCACCAATAATATCGAGCTGCATAACTTGTCTAGCAAATAACACTTCTATAATTTAACTGTTCTACTAATTCACTAGCTACACACATCGATTTCTAAAAAAAAAACTGATTTAAAAAGCGCGCCGCTCCGTAATGGGCATGTTTCTTATTTCAATGCAAATTTGTGATTGAAAGCATCAGTGCTGAGACTTGATCGGAGTGTAAGTAAATATTCAGTAGGGACACTTAAACGTCAGTGTCAAAAAAAACGCCATTCTATTTGATACGCTTATGCAAATGTAATGTAATTTGCAAACCAGTAAGTATCAAACAAAATAACAAATGTGACAGTTATACTCAAGTGTCCCTACTGTGTAGATTATATGCTGTGACTTGATGTTACAGCTACTTGATTATTATAGCTGGCTCGTCGTCCCTTTTGGAGCTCAGTCAATTGGTGTTGTGTATGTGTATGTGGTTAACATATTTGTTAAAATATGACCGGATGTGCAGCTCCTAATTGTTCAAATCATTCACGCAGTAGTTTCAAATTTTTCAGGCAGGTAATTTCTTTTCATCATAGAAATAATACATTTATATAACCTCATATTGGGCTCCAAAATGGTGAACGAGTTAGCTGTTTTTTATATAGTAGCTATACTTGATGTAATGACGTCATCTACTGATGGAATAGGCCTGTTCCAAGGTTACTAAAGAGACAAGGTTGCCTGGTAACTTTCAACGTCACCACATCGTCACTCAGTAGGCCCATTTAATGCATTTACACAAATAGATGGCCTACTGAATGACGCATTGCTCCACGAGTTATCAGGCAACCTTCTCTCTTTAGTAACCTTGGGCCTGTTCCAAGCACGCTTTGTGACCGTTTCGAAACCGTCAAAAGCATGCACTCATCAAAGTTTTACACTTGACAAAGTTGACAACATCGATCATTATTTCGGTGGGCAACTGATTATGACGGTTTCTTAAACGGTCAGAAAGCGTGGTTGGAACAGAGCTTACATAAGAACGCTTTGGTTGTCAGCTGAAATCATTAAAGTAAAGTTGTTCTTGTGCATTGGTATAAGTTGTTTTATTGTATCTTACATTTAGAGCCACCTGATCGACTCCTGGTTGTGCTGAATCGTGTTAAACACGACACACACACTAATATTATTTTTATTTAATTTTATTTGCGTTTAAAAAATTAGGTTAGGTTTGAAGTTTGCACTTTCAAATAATTCCATCGTCTGCAACGAGTGATGGATTAATGATGCCATGTGATTAAAACCAACTGGAATAAAAGAACCATGTTGGTTAATCTGAGTGATCCATCAAACAATAAAAGAACGGCTTTAATGGAACTGATGCCACCAAGTGGACTTACTGATGAAATAAAGAACGTATCCATATTAATTCACTCATTCGAGACTAGCGTCGAATAATTAACGAAAGTTCCAGCAAATTCTACTACCACCTAGGGCGAGTCTGGAAAACACTAGAATCTTCGGCTGGCTCATAGGTGGCGCGACCAGTCTAAAAACGGAATTTGCTTCATGGAATGTAACAATATGAAAAATGGGAATTTACATTCGGAGTCCTGAATAAATTATGCGAATTTTTTCTCGGAAGGAATTGAACTAAATATTTGAAGATAGTGAGTACGGGGCTCAATTTATTTATTTTCAAAGCAAAAGGAAACGGAAATACTAAATATGTGAAAGCCTTTCAAAACGAGACAACGACTACCTACATTAACAAGAGTTAAGGCGGTTGCCAACTATCATTAACAAAAAAACCCAGACCACCGCGCACCAAATTGAAACAGGCGGCAGTATTTTTGGCTCACTTGGTGTTTGAAATAAGGAAAAGTAAAAGCAAAAGCCTTTCAAAACGAGACAACTGCCAACATTAACAAGAGATAAGGCGGTTGCCAATTGTCATTAACAAAAAACACCAGACCACCGCGCGCCAAATTTGAAACTTGGTATTTGAAATAAGAAATCTTTAGACTGCATGTACGAATATTTTTTGAAAATAAAACACGTTTTGTTTTCTTCAGACAGTTGTTGATTCAATCTAATTTTTATTATGCGATTCTGTTTAATTTTAAAATTTTCAAGATAAGAAATGAAATCTTATAATGGACAGAAGCTTAGAAAACGTATAGCTTGTGAGTCATTGTTACAAAACGGAAAATAAAATTGCATGCTGTTTGGTGACAAAGAAGATAGTTGGTAATGGAGACTCTCAAAAAGAAAAGAGAAATTCAATGTGGAAATATTTATATCTAAACGAAAAATAGAATAGTATCCATAGAGACAATCAAGTATAAGCTTCTGGTAAACAATCAGACCAGATAACATTTGCAATTATCTCCCTACGGAGAACTGAAGAACGATCTAAAGGCGTTTTCGGAAATTCGCTCCGAGTAGAAATTTGAGAGAGAACATTTAGAGACTTAATGCACGTAAGAGTGAGAAAAATAGAGCTCCGATCGAATTAACGAAATCGCCTTAAGGGGGTCATTCTAATCGGATTTTCAATCTAGCAAAGGTGGTGCCTGCTTAGCAACTGGTAAGAAGCTGCAATCTCGGCGATGTTCGATAGTAACAGGATACAACGTTGTAAAGTCTCGATAATGCTCGGAAGTGGGATCATAGCAAGTTATAACTTGTAACTCCGATTAGAATGGCCCCCTTAGATGTTAAATCAGTTAGGTAGCAGAATAGCGAGGATAGGTACCTAAGAACAATCATTACTATACCTTAAAAACTAAAAGGATGCTTCGCGCACAAATGAGATGAAAGTTGCGAGCAAACACTGAAATCTCATTAAGATACCAAAGATGAATGTGAAAAATGCCGAACGGAAGAAGAAGAAAAGCCCGAAGAATTAGTTGAAATAAACGCGTATTTCAAATGGACGACAATAAAGTGGGCAAAGAGCAAAAGTGAAGAACCAGCTTCAAGACGACCACCAGGCCATACATTAGGGAGGTATAGGAAGGACAACTAATTTTCATATTACAAGAATGAGCGAGAGAATATAATTCAAATGAATGAAATGAACTCGTGACTTTCGCAATCAAGAAGAAGAAGAAGCAGAAGAAAAAGGAGGAAGACATACGAGCTATCGTGTAGGATACTGGTTACCCAACGTAAAAGTTATTATTAGGTACATAAATTGGCAAGAGTTGGTTGAAATTATACGAAGGTGAGGATGTGTTTTGACATGTGTCTTGTATCTTCTCTTCATTGTGTTTCATATCAGATGTGACGTCCTCACTCTCGACTTATTTTATATTCTTAGATTAGATACGATATGAAACCTAATATGTTGGATAACTTTAAAAAAATACTGCTCACTTTTACTAATTATACTGGAGACAAACTCATGAATTACCATTCATACAAGAAAGTGCTTCCCCGTATTTTTTTGTCTGATAGTGAACTGACCCAAGGAGCATTTCTCAGAACTCTGGGGATTTACAGAATGAGCTAGTTCTGATTCCATGCAAATTCTTTTTCTGGGAATGGGCAAAGGATACTTTTGCACATACTTTTTTTTTAGCACAATTGAGACAAACTCATGAGTTGCTCACACAAAAAGGACTGACTCGAGGAGCGTTTCTTAGGAGCTGAGTAGGTCTTTGAGGATTTATAGAATCGGAAAGAATACTTCTTTACATCTTTACATAAGAGTAAATCGCTGAGAATTACTGAATTTAAAAAGAAAATCTACCAGATTATCTTCTGCCCAATGGTTGCAGTGAAACTGTCCATTTAAAAAGAATGGCCTCCATGAAGTCCAGACATGATCCTATTTATGTGATTTCTTTTCCTTTAAATTGACAAATAAAACATCTGCATTCTGCATAACTACTTAATGAAAATAATGGCAATAACACACAACAAATTAAAAAAAAATAGAGTAGGTACCACTTTGTATATCTTTGCAGATACAATATTTTAAAAATAAAACGTGACCTCCCAAGGGCGAGGGTGGGCGTTAAATTTATTATAAATGAAGTTCGAATGAATAATTAGGTGCTTGATTTTCTTGAAACTTTTCAGATTTTTTAAAGTTCCAAAAACAAAATGCTCTCCGATAGTTTTATTTATTTGTCTTTTGAACCGTTGTTCATTTATTTCAAGTCTTCGTTGGAGTAGCGTATCACCTAAGTATTTCTTTTTTCAAGAAAGTATAATTACTTCGAAAATGTAAAACAATCGAACCCATTTGTATTTAACTGTTTTGTTTCTTTCTCTTTTGTCCAACGTACTGAAGCGCACTCTGTTGGAAAACAGGAACAGTTTATTGCTCACATCTTATTTTATCTGCAAATTATCCAGATTTCTTTTCTTTTAGGTTAAGTTAATACAAAATACGAATTGTTATTCATTAGTTTCATTTTCTTTTGTTAAAGAAGTTTTTTTTAAAATTCTTTTCGAAAAAAATATAATTATTTCGGGACCCATTCATATCGGATAACTTTAATACATTAAAGTTTTTTTTTTATAGATATGCATTACTTTCAAATTCAAACACGATCGAAATCATTATCAACAATTTTTCTTTTTCGAACGCGTTTCAGCGCCCCCATCGGTAAACATTGACGTTATTTCAATGTATGGCGCGCGCGGTGTAGTTTCCGAAAATTTAAAAAAATCATTGTCAAAAAAAAACCAAATAGTGGAATGTTTGTTCAATAATTGTTTTATTCTTTTCGTTGAAGTGCCTGTTTTCTCTTTTCTTCTTGAACTTCGATTCATTCAATCTAATTACAATCGTAATTTTAGGTTACGTGTTCGTGTGTATACTCGTTGCCTAGCCTTAGATTTTTTTTGTTCTAATGTTGGACTTCTTTGACAGTTGGTTGGTAGATGACATATTTTGATCTTGCAATTTTTGGGTTACCCCAATTTATTAGAATTGTTTTTCTTCCTCTACTATTAAGTTTTGTAAATTGTAATTAATTTCTAATTTTTCTTGTGTCATTTTTCTTTATTTTTTTAATTTCTAAATTAACTTTTAATTCAAAACAGCGATTTCTCTATTGTGATTGTAACTTTTGAAAAAGTGATGTCATGAATACTTGTAGCCTGGCTTGCATGTCAACCCTCAATAGGAAATTCTATATAAGTGATTTATTAATCAAGCTTAATTACTCGCATAATATTTAAATAATTTCAATGATACTTCAATGTCCTCTAACCCAGTGTTTGAAAAGCTTCGCTTTGTCGAAATACATCAAGAGAATCAATGTTTCGCTATTCTTTTTCCCAATTTTTCCATAAAAACACAAAACATTTGAATGAATTTAATAGCGTTAATGAGATTATAAGCACAATTGCGCTCTCAGTTTCAATTAAATAACAGAACTCTACCTGGAATAGTTTAGAGGTCAAGCAAATTATCGATTGGTCATCGATTCCGTTAAATCTCGTTAACGACGACAATGACATCGTAATTGGTTCGTTCATTCATTCCTGAACACCGGCGATTTGTTCTTTGTTCAAACTTGGCTTACTGCCATCTTCATTACGTTTTCCATAGTTCGTTTTGGAATAAATAGTAATTTAATACAACCGGAAAATTGCTTTCGAAACAAAATGGACATTAATTTAACACTGATACTCGAACACGTTTGTTTATTTTGTCTGTGATTTGCCAATATGATATGAGAATACGTGTTAGGCAGAGGGATGTAAAAAAAAGAAAGCAGCCAGTCTCCGGGAGAATGCTGTGTGGTAAACGTATGAAAATTAATTGCGCCCGAGATGGCGATATTTTGGCGGAGATAGTTTCGCAGTACATTCACCTTAACTCGGCGAAGCGTAGGGGCCGTCGAGATGGCGGATAACTGGGCACTCGACGACGAGGGTGTTGTATTGTCACCAGCAATACAACATCGCCGAGGATTGGATTGGTTCCAGTGCAGCGATCACTGATAGGCGATGCCAAAAAACAGCCAGCTGAATGCCTGACCTGATCGATTGCATTGTGCTTCCCAAGAACGGTATGGAACCGTACTTTGAGGCTAGTGCCACAAACACTGCTAGAATGAGGTTGCACCAATGATTCTGAGAACTTGCGCTCAGAAGGCAAGGTATACTAATATCCATCTGGGGCTCATCTTTATGCATGCGAAGTATGAAGATAGACATTCAAGGATGAGTTCCATGAGTTCCCATCTCTACTTGAGTAGGCGCTCGTAAATGGTTATTTGTAATTTTGCATGAAGCCCTTATCCAATCGGAAAGTGGCGCCCAGATGTTAATACGTTTACCCTCAGCCCTCCAGTGTCCGGGAAAGAGAGACCTAACTAATGACGAGTCAATTGTAACTCCGTCCTCTGACAGCATGCTAACACAAAAAAAAATCTAGATGTTAGGATGTTACTCAAACTGTAGAATTAGAGACGTTTCCTATTCTTCAGTCAACATTGGAATATTTGATTTATTTCCTCAAACAATATATAACATCTATGGTTGGGATTATAAACGCAGTTGGAAGACAAAATACTTTTTTCTACTTTGCGTTCACAATGAACTCATTGTGACACCAAAAACAGTTTCACAATGAAGCTCATTGTGAAACTGTTTTTGGGGAAATTTTAGTCAATTTTTAATTGAAAATATTTAATAGATTTTACAAAATAACTCATTATTTATTTGTTACTTAACAGAATACTCACAATGAAGCTGGATAAGACAAATTAATAACTGGTTAATGTGACTTTTGATTAAAACGAAAGGTTTTCAGTGTTGCCACGCATTACAACTAAAATTCCCCATATACTAAGGAGATCCAATTTTTGACAGTATTTTTCATATTTTTGTTCAATAAGTGACGTAAAGTAGAAAAAATAGTATATTATACACGTTTCACAAGAGGCATTGTAACACCCGTTCCGTTGGGGCACTCCTAGCTCGCTACGCTTCGCTAGTCGTATCCCAACCCCAATAGTATAATAATATACTATTAGGAACTCGATCACAAAAGATGATTAGAATCAGAATAATTTAAAGTTGGTTGAAGCAAGCCAATCACGTTCCTGTGTACACAACTAACAAGTTCTTATTTTTGGTTTGTTTCTTGGAGTTCACCATAATTAGGTAGTGGTTGAAATTTAAAGAAACGCGTTAATCAGAACACGCCAACTTGGTGCGTTGTCGAAATTCAGGAAAAAAAAATGTATTGCAGAATTTATAAACACACCTTGAAGTGTGCCTTTCACCGTTTGGGTACTTATTACATCCGTGAATGAAATGGACTTATAAATAGATGGCACGTTCTTGACACGGTGCCAAAAATGTGCTTAATCGGTGATCGATAAATCACGCCGGAAATCGATTACCAAACATCGAATATTTCGCCTGCGTAAACACAGTTTGCTCTTTGTTCATGCAGTGTGGAATTTTGTGAATTCCAAGTATGTGCATCTTTAAAACTACACTCCTCTTTATGTTGAATATGATTAAAAAAACATAATTTAATTGAACTCTAGGCCCTAGGCAACGCAGCTATCGAAGAAGTCTACCACCTATTTCGTACAAATGTCAAAAGTGTATTATTACAGAGTGATTCTTCAATAGAATGACAAAAATATTGACGAAAAAACTTGTCAGAACATGGGGGAGCTGTTTATTCTCTCAAGCAACGTGTCCGTCATAAACATTTCGGCATCTTCTTATGGCCCAATATTACGCGTTATCCTTCCCTTGCATTTTAATCATTGCATTTTAACTACTCTGTTTATTATGAAAGACGAATTACTAACACAGATGTGTACAAAGTCTAACGAAATTCAACACGTGTGTTATTTTTTAAAGCGACGGAATTACATGTCGCAAATTATCGTTCCCTTCGATGTAAGTGATTCACTTTTGTTCACCTTTGAAAACGTAATTGATTTTACGACGCATACATCATCACCTGTGCAACTGTGTGTTATTAATTCACGATCAAGTTTTACGACTGAACGACTCCGATTCTCTGCGTAACACCATAAACGTTTATTGCCCGCTTTTTTATTTACACTTTTATTGTACATTTTTGGCTCTCGTCTTATGATGGGCGTAACGTGCTTCAATTGAGGGGGTAAATTTTGAATTTATAACAAGTTGTCGTATAGAATTTTTTTAACATCTTCCCATGTTCAGGGAAGTCTCTTCTTTCGTCAGTATTTTTTGTATTACCTACAGAGTCTCTGATAAAATATTGTATTCCATTAAGTACTAGTTAATTTGAAAAAACTTTCTTAAGATCTTTTTTTATTTGTTGAACTTCCAAATTGGTGCGATACAAAGAAAAGATAAAACGAATAGAACCGTGCTTGACTTCATTTTTAATTTTCGAAAATTTTACACGAGGATACAAAAAGGATTTTACCCCTCAATTTATTTTAAAAGATTTTCAACGCATAAAAATAATTGGAGATAATCACAACTCAAGGACAACGAATGATTGCCTTAAGTTTTTGAAATTTCGAACACAAGATTTTTTTGCGTTGTTGTCAAACAAAACGCCGCGCCGTTTATTATTAAAACCGTTTATTTTTGCCGCGCGGGTTTGGCACAGTTTCTGCAATTTTCTCTCGCCCGAAAAGGGGGAAATGCGAAAGGGAAAAAAGGAAAACTCGAAACGCAATCTTACGTACCGTCTCAGACATCTTGGCCGACTTTTTTCCACAACTTCCACAACTACGGTACAAATGTCGCTCAAGTTACAAGCTCAACTAATACGCGCGGCGTCGCGACGCTGGCCGACTTGCAAAAATATATATGCACGCGAGTGAGCGACGTCGACGTCTTATCCACGTCACGCATCCGTTCGGGTGCATTTTTAAATCAAGATTTGCTCCATCTTACTCATGATTGAGCTATTCGCAAAATTTCAACTATTTTTGAGTTACGTTTGTTTAGAAACGTGACGCGTCTCGCTGTTTTTAGTACATCCGGGATGAACGTCACTTTTTGGACGTAGTTTGCTAAGCAATTCCTTTACTCGGTTTCCCCAAAAATATTCTCTTAACACAATGGTCGGCTCATTTAATTGAAATTAATACAAAATTTCAAATTAATTGAAAGTACACTTTCACGGTCATATTAACAATAGTCACTTTAGACGCTTATATTTCATTAACCAGCATCTGCATAGATATTTTCTTTACAGAATATGAAAGTAAACATCAAGATCAAGTTAGTACTGTTTTATTGCTAACTTTTAATTCATTTCTAATTACTTCAAATCAACGGACTAAAACTTAGAGTTCACTTGAAACGAATGATCTTGATGTCTACTTTCATATTCTGTAAAGAAAATGTTTATGCAGATGCTGGTTAATGAGATATAAGCGTCTAAATTGACTATTGTTGTATGACCGTGGAAGTTTACTTTTAATTAATTTGTAATTAATTTAAATCAACCGACTAAAACTCAGGGTTTATTTGAAACGAAAGATCTCGACGTGTACTTTCATATTGTGTAAAGAAAATGTTTATGCAGATGCTGGTTAATGAGCTATAAGCGTCTAAATTAACTATCGTTATATGACCATGAAAGTGTACTTTTAATTAATTTGTACTTAATTTAAATCAATCGGCTAAAACTCAGGGTTCATTTGAAACGAAGGATCTCGAGGTGCACTTTCATATTCTGTAAAGACAATGTTTATGCAAATCCTGGTTAATGAGATATGAGCGTTTAAAATTAGTACTGTTTTATTGCTGTGAACGTCATTTTTAGTTAATTTTTAATTACTTCAAATGAACCGGATAAAACTCAGGGCTTACTTGAAACGAAAGAACTCGATGAGTGCTTTCATATTCTGTAAAGAAAATGTTTATGCAGATGCTGGTTAATGAGATACAAGCGTCTAAAGTGAGTATTGTTATATGAGCCTGAAAGTGTACTTTTAATTAATTTGTAATTAATTAAAATCGACCGGCTAAAACTTTTCAAAGGCATTATTGAATAGATATGGATGTTTACTTTTGTGACTGCGTGAAAATTTTCATTGAAAGCAAATTTTTTAGTGTGTTACATGCCGGTTTAAATAATGGTTTTAAACTTAATATCAAATATTTTTTCAATTTCTTGGTACACGGAGAATGGACACATTGTACTCTTTGCAATGGATTAAATATTACTGATCTGTGATCGTTATTTTAGCGGCGACAGCGTTTTGAAATTTTATAACTTTATTGCTGGAATTTTATTGCTAACTTCTCATCGGCCAATTTCATTTAGTCACATTAAAACCACTAAATAATGAGCTATAGGCACTTATCTATCAAGAATTGCTATTAATCGCACACTTCGCTCTCCAAGGGAAAACTCATTTAAATCTCGCCCTCAGTTCTGTTTTTATAGAGGTTCTTCTAATCTCGAACATTCTCGTAGAAATTCTTTACGTGTCAATACTAACTGAAAATGCGTACTTTGATATAAACTAGCTCTTTAGGGTCGTTTTATTTTGTTTTTTGCTCCAACACCCACATCTAAGCCTCGAACTTCAACCAACTGCGACCAACTTACCAGATGATTTTGGAATTCGGTAAAGGAAGACATTTAAAAAAAAATTAAAAAGTTCCGTTAGTTCTAAGAGAAATGGAAAAGAAAAATTCGTGCTTTGATCGATACTAATGTATTTGCTTAGGGATGTTTGGTTCTCATTAGAATGTTGACCAATGTTGAAAGCAATGAAAAAACTGATTCAAAACAAACGGTAAAACGTGTTTTCATCGGAATTATTCATCTGCATTTGTTTTCTTTAAAATTTTGACTGATGTTGTCACGAAAAAAATGAAGCAAAACGTACGTCGATCAACAAAGGAAAGCAAGAGGCAACTAATTAATTGCCTCTTGTTTTCCTTTGTTGCTCTTTCAAAGAAAGTTACTCTTAATTAAGAGTGCAACTTACAAGACCGGCTGGACATCGAGCCAAATGTTAAGACCTTCGTCATCAATCTCTTAGCAGTTTTTTTCTTTTTTTTTTGAATTCACATTGCCCAACAAGCCCTTCGCCATCGGGTTCGGCTATCAATCTCTCTTTTGATTGTTTCAAAATCAACTCTAAAGACAACCAAACAAACAACAAAAAAAACAACACTAAAGTTGTTTGTCGTTTTTTTTTTTGATTCCTTGCAGTCCTTGAAATTCCTAGATTGTACTAAACGTCAAATTTGACTCCTGCCTGAAATGACCAGTAAACTATAATAAAACAATAATAAATAATAAATTGTAATAATTGTAAAGGGTTTTCCATGATGTTAGTGATTATATAAAATTTTTATTTAATTGTTGCCTTATCACTAAAATAACAATAACGCTGGATTTCACAAATGTCACTTAACTTTAATCATCGTTTAAGAATAATCATTCCTATACCTTCAACACATGTAACCATGGCAACGTTTACTTTTAACGGATGATTAAATTTAAGTAACGTTTGTGAAACCCGCCACTATACCTTCAACACATGTAACCATGGCAACGTTTACTTTTAACGGATGATTAAATTTAAGTAACGTTTGTGAAATCCGCCATTAGAGTTGGAAATAGATGAGTAGTTTCGGATTACGTCCATTATCAAATCTAAAAAAGACTTAAATTAACACTTAAAATAAAATAATAGCAAATTAACTCTAACTAAGTCTTTGACTTAGGACCCCGTTGGGCAATCACCACAGATAAAAAAAAAACTAACTTAAAGGTTAATACGCCAAAGCGAGGGCAACCATCTTAAGTAAATGTCAAATGACGAGATTAAAGGCAGAAAGCTAACTTAAACTAAAGCAACTTACAAACATGAAATATCGTACAATCGAAAATATTACGAACAAGAAATCTAATTAACAGTATCATGCCAATTAATGGATTCGCAAAAATTATTATGTGGAAAATTAATCTGATCGTTAAGAAGAACCACTGCACTATTTTTATTATGTAAAAATATTTCTAAAAATTCAGCAATGTTAACCTTAAGGCCTTAAGAAAGTTGATGTAAAAGTGAAATATCGAAATTATTAGGATCATGTCCAGACGAGATAATATGTTTGGCGAAATTAGAATCGTTTTTCCCTAGCCTAGCAGAAGACAAATATTCTTTAAGTCTTACATTTAAGTTACGACCAGTTTGACCAATAAAAATCGCACCACAATCATTACAACCCATGGAGTAAACGCCAAAAGTCTATTAGTCTTCCGTGGAGGACATTTGAATGATATTGTAGTTCCATCAATAATGGCATTAACTGTACTTTACACCGAAGTAAAAATAATCTTAAATTTCTCACGACATCGGTTTTATTTTAAAAACAAAATGCGTCGCTCTTAATGAAAAACCCTTTATTTAGAGTAGAAAGAGTTAGAACCATTATACCATAGAACTATAATAATTAATTAATTAGAAGTCCACATAATATGTAGATGGTTTCAAAAAGTCAAAATAAAAAGCAATACTATTTGATAAAAGGCAAAAGGAATTTAGGGCTTTAGCTTTTCCAAGGTCTTTGAAACCTCTCTTAATTGATGAAGACTTATTTTTATGAAGATCCTCATGTGTCCCTATAGTTTGTGGTAGCTCTGTATACACTATGTTTTTTTAGTTTGCCGCAGAAAAGAGGTGCCTTTCCTCTTGTTTCCAGTATGGCTTTGGAAAAGGGTTGCATTTCCAAAATAACCTTCAGATTCTGTCAGATTCAAGAAATCATCTTTTACGAAGACCTCCAAGTGGATAGTCAATACCTCAACACTACTTCTTTAAAAAAAGATTTCCAAGAGGACTTCAATTTGTACTAAAATTCATATTTGGTCTTTACTCCAAAATCATAAGTATCTCTCTTTTGAAAAGAAAACTTTCTTCATGAGCCATCCCTGGTTTTTTAAACCAAACTATTTTCTCTGCTTTTTACAAAAAAAAATCAGGAAATCCCCCCCGTCGATCAAATAGAATCCAATCACATGTGCCATCTTCAACTCTCCCACCCCATTCTCCGATATCGACTGCAAAGACAATAACTTCATTTTGATGAAGAAGTAAAGACAAAGTCAATGGAAAAAGAAGAACATGAACATGAAGATGAAGATACACAGAATGGTATTGATGGAAAACTTATGAAAAGAAAGGGAACTACTCCAGCATCCACATCTCAGCCTTGAACTTTAGGTGCTTATTAATGTATAATTGATCGACAGTGTTTTGCTTCCGAGAACTAAAGTAATTTTTTTTTCAAATTTATAGTTTCTTTGGAACTGTGAAGTTAACAGAAACAAAACTTAAAGCAGATGTGTGAATGATTACGCAACGCGAGAGATTTTGAAAGTCAAAAAATCAAAGAATTCTGAATTTTATTTCGGAAACTTTGGAAACTCAAAAGAAAAATTTGTGTTTTGACTTCAACCATCCATTTGTATTTGAGTAATCATCTATGTATTTTAAAATCTCCTTTCTTTTGAACTGCAAAAGTATATTAATAATGTTGTTATTTTGAAATATTTTTTCTCTTCGTATCAATGCGTTCAACTTGGCTGCAAAAAGGTAAAGAAATCCAGGGGTAATGTAAATTTTGAATTGTAGTTCCACTTTAGACAATTTGAAAAAAGAGAAAAGAAACACGAAGAAAAGTCTAAAAAAAAAAACTATGTCAAAATAATTCTTTTCATTCTGACCCTATCAGCCGATCACAAGTAGTTAACTGTCTTTAGATCAGATTCATCAAAGGTTAAAAATTATACAACAAAGTTTCTAGAATTTTTATACATCCTCAGTTGACTCGAAAAAAGAAACGAAGAAGAAAGTCGCATTTTAGCTTTATCCACGTTTGACTTCAATCATTTTTTTGACTCTACTGCCCGGTTGCACCAACTTTTTAAGCAGAGCTTAAATTTAAGTGGTGTTTAGACTATGACATTATTTATAGATTTAATAAAATGTTAGTCGCATTCTAATTGATACTTAAGTTGAAGTTTATATGTCAATCAGAATATATTTGACATTATACTGATCATACGTAAATGTCACATTCTAAACATAACTTAAATTTGAGCTCTGCTTAAAAAGTTGGTGCAACCGAGCATACGTCTTTTACATTACCGAGAAAAAGTTTTGTTTTGGACATAAAACTTCAAATTTTGAAATCAGGACCAAAATATATTTCTACACATCCAAGACCAATAAGATTTTCCTCAACAAACAATACAAAGTAAAAATCACATTTTATTAAATATTTGTTTCAAATAAATCTTTTGAAATTAATCAATCATTTTTATTGATTGCCCCTTATTTAATCAGCCATAAAAATTGAACAGATTTAGAACGAATTCTCCACGTTTCAAGCTAACTTGATGCGTCCTGTTCCTACTAGTAAGTGACATTTGCCGAATCAGTTTCGGCCGCGTATCCCAACCAGTCGGGGAAAAACGCTTGAAAACCAAGTTGCTTGAGCTGGGAAATGCGAAAACCAACGGTAAACGGAAACCATTAATCCTTTCACCGTTCCGCTTCAAGCGCAAAGCCCGACAAAGCTTCATTCCTTCTAATCCCTCTGCCTTTTCCAGTAAAAAATGGCGAGCTGCTCTGAGGAGACGTGCGTGTGTATCGATGGGGCGGCGTTCAAACTATCCGACTTCGTGGGATGTCACCGATTGAAGGGTGATGGAAAAGTGTTGGGTGATGGCCGGGGTGACGGTGTAAATCAAGCGCTCGCTGGTAGAAATACGTCAAAGCAAAACATAGAGCCCATTATCATAGGCAACTACAAAACTATGAACTACTTCAGCCAGGCTGCTTCCGACGTTACCATCTACCTGAATACCGAGGAAAATTTCGAAGGTCAAAATCAATATCGCGTCGATGAGAACGGCGTGATCGACCTGACGAAACCTTTGGAGGAAGAATTGAAGGGCAAAACCCAAAAGCCAATCAACGGTTACTGTCACTACAGAACTATCAGTGAAGACCCCCAGAAAAGCAATGGCACCACGGGAATGGTCGACCTAAAATCCCCCGAAATTCCATACATTTATTCCAACAACGACGGGAATCCCCAGGGCAAGGAAGAAGTCGACGCCCCCGAATACATTGACATTAGCAAATTGCAAGTACCCATCGAGTGCTTTCTGTATCCGGCAGACGCCAAGGCACCCTCGAAAAGGAACGCCCCCGTGCCGCCCTTTCTAAAACGAAACAGACAGGCTAAGAGTAAGCCAGCCACGGTTACGTCGACAAATGAGGACGATCGCATACCAACCAGCTCAGATGACGAGGTGATTTTCGTCAAGGAATTCAAAGCGGGGGACGAAGACTCCAGGCGATTCGATGACCCTTTGGATTTAAGCTCGGCGAAAACCAAGTCTCAGTTCGAGCCAAGGCGAAATCCGAAGAGGCAAGTTCAACTCCTAAAGGCTTCGACGGATCTCGCTTTAAAACTGTCTGATGCCGATATTTATTATGGCATGAGCAGAAACTCTTTCAAGGATTATTACATGGTAAGTTTTTGAGGAAGGGAAAGGGGATACCTTCGACGGAGTGATTTCTCTCTTCCCAAAAGTGCACCGTTGGTCTCTGTTGGGGAACGAGTTGATTCTTCGACGTTTCAATAATTTTTAGATTGTACTAGACGTCAAATTTGACGCCTGCCTGAAATGATCGGTAAATGTGAAGATTCATACAGGATTTCTAACAATTACAGTTGACGACCATGACATTTTAATAAAAATAATTAATTAATTAGAAGTCTACGAAATATGTAGATTTGATAAAATGCAAAAGGAATTTGGGGCTTTATCTTTTCCAAGGTCTTTTGAAACCTGTCTTAATTGATTTTTATGAAGATCCTCTGTATCCCTACAGTGGTAGCTTTGTATACACAATGTTTTTTTTTAGTTTGCCGCAGAAAAGAGGAGGTCCCTTTCCTTTTGTTTCCAGTCGCATTTTCAAAATAATCTCGTCAGATTCTGGAAATCTGGAAAATATTCCCTTTTTTTTAAGGAATACCTTAAAACAGTACTTCCTTAAAAAAAGATTTCCAAAAGGACTTCAATTTGGAAGTACTTTGGTCTTTACTCCAAAACCATAAGTATTTCTTTGTTGAAGAGAAAGCTTTCTTCATGGTTCAAAGAAAAAACTGTTTTCTCTGTTTTTTACGAAAAAATTTCAGGAAATCCCCCGTCGACCAAACAGAATCACAGGTGCAATCTTCAACCCTCCCGCCGCACTCTCAGACATCGACTTCAAAGAATGGCCTACTGATGGAATGCACGAAAGACCCGTCTTCAACAACACCACAAAAAAGATTGACAAGTTCGACATTCCCAAGCCACGTAGGGGCCCCGTCAAAAACAAGGAGACTACGAAGCCCGCCCCGAGGAAGCGCAGGGTCGCCCGAAAAATGCAGAAGTCCAAACAGACGGATAAAACCGAAACCAATGGAATAAACAAAGAGTTCGCCGCGCTCACTCACGGAACGTTGCAGGAAGTCGTCGACTACGTCCTGCAGGTGAAAGAGTACAACGAAATCAGAAAGCGCGGCAATAGTTCGGCGATACCTGAAGATGAGCGCGATGAGGTCGAAATCCCCAAGCATAATAAGTGTATGGTTACCGTAACCGAAATTCTGAACGGCGAGCGCAAAGAGAAGAACTTGATAGATGCTGCCGAGTTACTGGCGGATTCGTGTCTCTTATACAGCCTGGCCAATGGGGTTTGTCATGCAGACGTGGCAAGATATTTCGACAATTTTAAGAAAGGTGGCACTAAAGAGTGACAACACTTTTTTTTAGTTTCTAAACGTTTTTTCGTTTAACAGTAAGTTGAGAGACAAGAAACTAAGAGAGAGATCGAATTATTTTTTAACTGCGTTTCTTACGTGTTTTATCTAAAAATCTTTTGTGATTTGTGAATTATTATTTATTTAAGACGTAATGAGACTGTTCTTAATAAAAAAAAGAACAAACAGTGGCGCACGCCATTTTTTTACCAAGCTCACAATTAGCTGTGTTTGTATAAACTTTGTTAAATTATTAAATAAAAGGTACAAAAAATAATGCAAGTTTTGTGTTTTTTACAATAAAGTAGCAACTACGAGTTAATCAAAGTAAAAAAGAAACTCAAAATATGTGACGGTTAATTAATTAAGTGCACATTTTGAATAGGTCTTTACATGACGTGATTTAAAAAAATAACAGATGGTAGATTCAGGCGTTCATTTGTTTCGTTCCGTCATTTTGGACCAAATTCCAAATCAAGCAGTATCAAGTATCCTGGAATGACGAGGCTATCCTTTGACATTTCTAAACGTCGAAATTGACGATTGGTATTTTGTTACAATTTATTTTCGATCGTGCGCGAGCACAACCTGTATAATGCATATTTCAACGATTCGAGCTAATTTTAACCCGTTTTGTTCTGTTTCTCCACTAGGCGTAGGAATGTGCCATTCCATGCCTACGCATTTCACTCAAAATTCTCTTTTTAAAATATTTTCGCTAAAAATTTCAGACCAGCCGAATAATTACATATTATAATAATTAACCCCATCCTTGCTTTGTGTCAAGTTTGTGTCTGCGTAATTTTTAATTGTTCAATTTACATGGTTCTATTTTGCGACGCGTATATTAGCGGACGAACGAGTTCACGCTTAAAGAATGTGGTTGAGACCGGAAATTGTCGCAGATGCCAGAAACCTCTACTCTTTATCTTGATTGGTTTATGCTGACGACTTAAAATCTGTCATTGGCATATTCGAATATATCTCTCTCTTTAGTTGTTTTTTTTCCACCGGTCGGGGGTAGCGTCATTGTTTCAGTAAGATTCTGTCTGTCCCATGAGCTGCATGTGCCTGTCGTGGAAAATTTAGTGTCGTGTTCGCTTCATCGAGGAGGTGAAAGTGATTGATACAGCTTTATGCCGGACTTCTTTAGTTCATTTGGGAACAGGAAAGCTGCATTTACCCTGCGGTTTGTGTCAGCCCAGCTTTGCGACTGGGTAAGTTCTGCATGATGCTACTCTCTCTCGACCTGACTCTGACGTTCGTTTTTCTCTTCTTTCGTTTATAGGCTTTAGGTTACGGTTTTGCCCATCCTTTAGGTCATGGCGTTGACCATTCTTTTGATTACGGTTTTTGAACATCCTTCTGCTGATCTCAATTAAGGCCAACCTCCTATTGCTGATCTTAGATTGGCCTAAGCTCCGGTATCTCATGGCAAATTGCGACTGCAAAGCGACGCATCCATCCGGGGAGAAGCCGACGTCCACGGTTCGGTTCTCGGTGGATTAAATGTAGCCGCATTTGTGCACGAAGTTCGCGTACGCTCGCGAAATTAAGTTTCGATTAGCGGGGAATTCTCCGAATATTGCGTGTCAAGCGCACAACGCGGTTTCTTTGCCGCTAGAATAGACGATTACCATTTCGTGTCATTTTAAATAGTTTTGTAGCAATTTCGGATCCGAAAAATTAGGTATTATCGTATTATGTTTATGGCCTAATTGTTTATTTGAATTGTTCGACCTGCGTTGATTTTATTTTATTTGTTTTTGTGTGTATATTAATAAAATTGTTTCATGTTTTGGACGTAACGTGTTTTCTTAATTTTTTCACGCGTTTCCTTTTACAAAAAAAATTAAGTGGCGCCTGTTTTGGTTTGGCCTTCGCGTTTTGGTTAGAGAACCCCCCCCCCCCCGTCCCACTGCAGCTGGCTGGCAACATTGGAGTAAAGTTTCGCTCCAATGTAAAACTTCTGCATATCTACACAGGTGGGTAGCAATTTATTTGTTTTGTCTGGACCGATCACCGATTTTGACGTTTGCAATTTTCAAGAAATTGAAAATTAGAATTAGACTAGTGTGATTATACAGGGTGTCTCAAAACATGGTCCAAACGGAAATCTCTGTGGTTATGCAACCTCTCTGCAATCTCTCTTGTTGTTTTAAAAATTATAATTATTTGCGTAATTTTTCTGAAAATCGTTATTTTTTTATATGTATAAAAATTTTGCATCTCGTCATTAACTTTCAGAAAATGCAAAAATATACAGGTGTCTTTTTTAATAAGTAAAAGCTACATGGATACAACGAGCCATAAAAAAGAAACATAATCTGCCTAATCTATTAAATGAAAGATTGATGTCTATTAAACTAAGAGATCTTTACATACTCTGTCGCTATACAGGAAGTGTATACAGGGTTGGGCAAATGTCTGGAACCAAGCTAAAATCGTCTTTACCGTTAGTTCGATTTCTCTGAAAATTTGTAGTAGTATACAAGATTTTAAGGCGGATCTTACTAACATTTGCTCATTCGAATCAGACTTCCGATTTAACCGGAAATGATATCAACTTTTGTTTTTTAAATGGAACAATCTGTATATTTATAAAGATTTAAAAAGAGCATTCTCTTAGGAATTCCATGATATAACTATTTGGATCCTGCGATGTTAAATTACTCTAAAAGGAATTCTTTTAATTTTTCTGTAAATACATTTGTTATCATGGAAACCTTATAAAATACAAAATAAATTGAATAATGTCAAAGTCAAACTAATTAAAATCACTTAAAATCAGTTGTATACAAGCGGCGACCAAGTAATTTGCAAGAATTAAGACAAAGAATAATAGATGAAATAGAATTGACTCGTCCAGAAAATTTGGCAAATGTTACACAAGAATTTTTTGACAGACTAGCATATTGTCAAGAAGTAAACAGTTATCCTTATCACTTTCAGCAAGTTATTAAACAATTTTATATTGTTTTTTGATATTTAAGTTTTTTCTTCTTTTGTTTCTTTAAAAACTGCTTTCGTCCTAAACTAAATTTTACAATTTTTTTCTGTAAAATGTAGTTTTGATATAAGATTTCCATGATAACAAATGTATTTACAGAAAAATTAATTTGGAGTAATTTATGTATATCGTTGAATTCCTAAGAGAATGGCTCTTTTTAAATCTTTATAAATATAGACAGTGTTTCATTTAAAAAACAAAAGTTGATATCGTTTCCGGTTAAACCGGAAGTCAGATTCGAATGAACGAATGTTAGTTAGATCCGCCTTAAAATCTTGTATACTACTACAAATTTTCAGAGAAATCGAATTAACGGTACAGACGATATTAGCTTGGTTCCAGACATTTGCCCCACCCCGTATAACAAAAAAGAAAGAATATAGAAATGCGATGAAAACTACGAAACGTGATTACATAAATCGAAATATACGAAATTCTCAGAACACGTCAAAGGCAATTTGGTCTGCTGTTAGTTACGTTACCGGACGGAAGAAAAGTGGCAACAATAAGATATCTATAAACTACAATGAAGAAACAATTACCGAACCGTTGGCGGTCGCCGCTGTTTTCGGTCAACATTTTATGCAAATATTGTAACTAATCAGCTAACCCAACACATTGGGACTTGTTACAGTGTAATTTCATCGCAGCGAGTTCGCGACGCATTTGTAGCGAGCTGGCAACGTCACTTGTATGTATATCTTGTCTGAACATCCGACAACACTGTCAACCTGTGCCGGAAGCGTCTATTTGAATTCTCTCTTTCACATTGGCTCTTTTATTCAAAACTCTTGGCGTCATAATTATTCTATCGGCTATCGCTTATGGCGTGTTTGCATCTTCAGCGTCCTTCCGTTTCGCTTTCGCGATCGAGTTCATTTCTCATCGGGTGCTAACGTGCTTTATCGCGTAAAAAGTTTATCGTGGCCTTGCTCAAATTCTCCTCGTGCACCACCGATTGAGTTTTGGGGTATTTTAGCCACATTCCAAGCTTAAGAAAACTACAAATATCAGGAAAAAATTGTGCGAATTGTCTGACGCCATTTTGGACGCTAACGAGTCTGTTCTTTCTTTCTATTTAGGCTTTTACGTTTGGTACTATTTTACGTTTGCTCTACTTCTAACTCACGCTTTACGTCTGGCCGTGATTCCCGGAGTTTGATTCAAGCCGAGTCGACTCAATCCTCGCGGCCGAACGTATTTTCCCTATGCCTAATCTGGTACGCCGACCCGCCATCTTAGCAGTTTTGTTCACTGGTTCGATCCGAGTTTGCGACGTTGGACAGGAACAGTAGAGAGAGTGGTAACTGCCAACTTCACCTGACGTTACCAACTGTGTTTGACAGAAAAGGTCGTGAGTTTGATTATTTAATTTATTATCAAGTGCCTATCGTCGTCCAACTATTGCATGTTTTTTTTGGAGAGCGAATTTTCGGCTGAATGAAGATAGTAACGAGATATTAAAAAAAACCCTCACCTAAGCAGGCCGAGGAAAAAGGACGTATATCTTTCCCTAATTGTACAAAGCATCTAAAATGTCAGGTATATTTTTCTAAAGTCCTCATACGCATCTCTCATTAAATATACCCAAGTTCCATTGACTTTACTACTATTTCTAAAATAAATTTCGACTGAAAGGCATTTTTGTTCTTCAGCAAACGTAAATTCCATATTTGCGAAAACGAATTTTGACGTCTGTCACACAGCTTAGCTTCGACGTGACTCCTAATGTGTATCGTTCTCGTTCATGGCTTGCTTTTGAATGTCTTGTTATATCTAAATATAGTTTTGTTATCATTAAGTAAATAAACTGACAACCGTAGATTGTTCGCAATTTACATATGTTTGAATTGTGTTTGTTGTAAACAAGCACCTGTATAACCTGGTGTGTGTTATAACCTGCATTCGCTTGAACTTCTGACTATCAATAGAGCTTAACTTTGTTAACTTTAAGTGCGTGTTTGCGTTACACTTCCTTCACGTACCAGTGAGTCAAGTGTAGCCTCTATTTTCGTTTGGCCTTTTGCACGATCAAGTCGCTCAGGGATACCGACGAGTTTGTTTGTCTATCGGCTGGGTTCAATCCGTCCTGGCGCCCTTAATAATTTAACATCATATTAGACCCACCCCCATCTCACTGTTGCTAGTTGAAGGGGAAAGCTGGTGGAAGATACAGCAGAATTTGTCACCCGGTCAAGGTAAGGTTGAGGCTGTTAAGTTTAAAGTAAATTTGGTGACAGACTATCGCGCACTTGCACTCTTGGACCTGATAAGGTGCATACTATGTTCTTCGCAGATATTACTCATGAAGAGACTGTACAAGCAATACATAATCTCAAAAACCGTAACCCAACAGGGATAAACGGAATTCCAACGACATTAATAAAGTTAAACATGAACGCTCTTACAGAAACTCTGACGTACTTGTTTAATCTATCTATAAGTCAAGGGCATCTTCCCAGGAGTTCTGAAATTGTCAGTAATCCTTCCACTTCAAAAAAAAAAAAAGGTGAACGCAATGAATTAACCAACTATAGACCAATCTCTGTTGTCAGCGAATTCTCAAAAATCTTTGAAAAAATTGTTCCCAACAGAATACGTAACTATCTTGAGAGTTTCCACCTACCAACTCACGTCATGCTGAAAGAGTATTTATTGCACAGAAATGTATCTTAAGACTCATTTTAAATATTTAGCCCAGACAAACTTGCAAAAACGTATTCATTACGCAAAAAATTTTGACATTTGCTTGTATTTACATTCATCGCTGTCTGCTGCACGCTTTTATAAACAAAAATAAATACACAACAAATTACGATATACACGGACGTAACACGACGTAACACGAACTTTTCTAGTGTAACAAAGCACCATAGTTCTCTTTTTGAAAAATCGCCTATGTATGTTGGTAAGAGATTTTACAACAAATTACCAATGCACATTCACAATATTACTAACTACGCTTTATTTACGAAAGAAACAAAACAATTTCTGTTAGGTAAGGCTTTTTATACTATACGAAAGAAACAAAACAATTTCTGTTAGGTAAGGCTTTTTATACTATTCAGGAATTTTTAGATAACTAGTTGTAAACGAATTGTTTTTGGTTAACATTATTCCGGTATATTCCATACATCAGTGATTAATAAACACTGAATTATGCACATGTGCTGTCGCTTTTAACCACTTTTTAAATATTTTGCTATTCCACAAGCACAAGTGACATTGAAATGAAGGATATGCAATTATGTTCAGTGATTATAGGTTTGTTCGTTTTGACTGCACTTTCTACACTTTTAACACCTTTATTCTATTTTTCTCACTCCTACTTATGTTATATTATATACATCGCTCTCTCTCAGGAGCGGTTGGTGCAAAAAGTGCAGTCAAAACGAACAGACCTTATATTTTACAAATGTAGTTAACCAATGTTTAAAATTGTAAAATAACCACCGTGTGCTTATGAAATATGACTGTTATGCGATTTAAAAGCAGTGGTTAAGAAGTTATTATTAAGCACAATGTTAATAAAGTGACAAATAATCACTGCATTATGGAATACACCTGAATGTTTATTTGGTTGTCAAACTCTACTGATTTTGTCGCATGTACTGCCTGTTTGGTTATCATTATTATTTGTCTCTTTTGTTAAACTCTACTGACTTTTACCTAATTGTATATGTGTCCCTTTTATACTTTATGTATTGTGACGTATTGCTGTGATATTGGGTTGCACGTTGGTGAAGCCAATTTTGTTGCAGTGTTATGTTTCGCAGGCTAATTTGTCAATATTTTTCTAAATCTTTACTTTGTTTATATCTTATTTGTTTATTGTTATTCTTATCGCTTTCTTACTTCGTTGTTGCTACGACGGCTCCTGCTCCGATGATGTATTTTGCAGTGTATCTCGTCGGTTGATTCTTGCTCGTAGAGTGTATTTGTCGTGTGATAAATTTTGAATGTAGACGGCACTCGCGAGCCTTCACATTCAAAATTATCTGCGTCAGTGCACGTGTATGTAGGTGAATAAATAAGGAAGATTTCTCGTAGAATGAAATAGAAAACAACAGTTTATTCATTTAATTTCCGAAGAATCGCACAAACAAATAGTGAATACAGGTCGTAGAAAAGTTCGGAGGTTTTTTAGAGTCGAAGTTTATTTGTTTAGTCGGTTTTTTGCAAAACCGCCGATATACAGGGTCAGTTATTAAGCGCCCTTTCTTCCATAGCTCATTTATAGAACGAGATAGAATTTTTTTCTTTTACAAGGACATTCTACCTATTGAGCAGTATAACCTAAAATTATTTTGGTATATACAGAGTGTTACATAAAATAATGGCAGCATGCAGCGGGATTTTTTTTAATGGAACACCCTGTGTATTTTCCTATAGAAAGATATAACACTCGATCCTCTAAACAGCAGCACATAAAATATTTATATTTATTTAACCAATTAAGAGTAAATTAATATTACTTTACGTAACACGCTGTATGTACCAAAATAATTTTAGAATATAGTGCTCAATAGGTAGAATGTCCTTGTGAAAGAAAAAAATTCTATATCGTTCTATAAATGAGCTATGGAAGAAAGGGCGCTTAATAACTCATCCCGTATACCTAGAGGTTCCGAATCGCTTCCGTGACTTTCTCCGTGTCTTTTCCCGTGTCTGCCTCGTAACGCGGACACTTGCGGTTATACAGTCGAACCGGGGATTTTAGTTTATAATAGCTAAACATGGCGCCCTCACTGATTCAATTTCCGAACTCCTCACTACCACTTACAGCTTCCTTCTAACATCAATATTATCATAGCATCATTAAATCAATTTTTCTAAATATTACAATTCTAAACTTTATCTTTTTCTAAATATTTTATTTATAATAAACATGTAATTTTAAATCGCCTATTTCCAAAAATATTTACATGAACTTAATATATTCGAAAAACACACTTCAATTTAATAATTATGCAAATAAATCCTGTAAAACACAAATAATACATTACTCTTAATTTTCTTTGTTATTTACAAAATTATTTCTTTATGAAAATTTAAAAAAATATTACGTTCTGCTCATAAACACCGCAATATGTATACTGTTGACATATCACATCTAATTTTTATAATTAGCAGATGAATAAACTTTTTGATTTGATTTGATTCACCTTGCGTAATTTAATTGATTCGCATTCAATAATTTTTAGTGTCAATAGATGCGTTCAAGATCCTCAATTTAACGTTGCTCGCATTTACAAGCTGTATTGAAAGGAAAAAAAACTGAAACGCGTCATACAATGATAAAAATGGAACAACAATTTTTTTGAGAAAACGCGAATTAAATTTTGACACAAAAAATAAGTTTCTAATTCTTTATCCCACATATTCGCGCTTGATCTTAAATGAATTCCCATGTAATTCTGATTTTAGTTGTTAAACGAAGGAAACCGTCTTTAAATTGGCCAAACTGCACTTGCTCCTGGTTTAAGAAGTTTGGTTTCGGAGGTGCCTTCAAGAATGACAAGTCCTCCACGACGGTGTACGTCCATCGAAACTGCTTTCAGACTTGTGGGTGAGTGTGTGTCAGTCTGATGATGACGATTGCATCTTTTAATCGTTCCCCCTCATGTTTGTTCTTTTTAACAAAAATTTGTTTCAGTAATAGCAACATTTGTGTTGAAATACCTTGAGGTCATAATTTTTTCCTTTAATATGCAAAGCTTAATAATTGTATGTATGACGAATCATGAACTAAATTACAATGAATATATCGAAATCATAAATACAAATAATATTGTTACAACAACTTTCAGACTTCGAAACTGAAATAACATAGTATTATATATGTATTACTAAAAAAAAGATTAAGAATGTCTAGGAGTTGTAAAAGCTTAGACTTGTTTGTGATACAGGGTGTTTCCTAATTATATATGTAAGCTTTTACAGGCCTATTAGGCCCATTGCTTGATAAACTCGTTCCACTTCTTCCTATCCTTTGCCAGCGTCCTCCAGTTTTCTTGACCTTTCTCTTTCACGTCCTCCATTACGACCTCTCTCCATTTCTTTCTTGGTCTGCCCTTCCTTCTCTTACCTTCCGGATCCTTCCGTCCTATATCCTTTATTAATCTATCATCTTCCAATCTTTCAAGATGGTCCAACCACTGAAGACGTCTCATCTTTATTAATTGCGTTACTGGGGCTTCCCCGTATAGCCTATACATATCCTCCTTTGTTCGTCTCTCCCACCCTTCTTGCGTTGATCTCCCACCAAATATCTTTGTTAAGATCCTTCTTTCCCAGATTTCCAGTCTTTCTTGATTTTTCCTTGTCATCGTCCACAATTCACAGCGGTATGTCAGCGTTGGTCTTAGAAATTAGAATTTGGTTCTCCTTGAAATTCCTTTTGATTTAATGATCCTATTTAGCCCTCCCAGGCATCTGTCGGCTTTTACCAGCCTTAAATCGATTTCCACCGTTTCATTACATTTTGCGTCTATTAATATTCCAAGGTACAGTTGCGGACAGAAAATTTCGGATGTCACTGTCATTCCACTGACGTAAAAGTTAAGAAATTCCTATATGTATACGTCAGATGAGTGACAGTGACATCCGAAATTTTCTGTCCTCAACTCTACATGTAGTTTTCTGTCCCTTCAAAGATCAGCGTTTTTCTTTCAATTTGAATCGTCAATGTTTCTTTTGGTCCACCTTCCTTTCCTAATTAAGTTCCTAAATTTGAGAGTGTATTGTAATTAATATATATGTATAATGTAATTTCCATTAATATTTTAAGAAAAAAGACATACATATGCTAGCACATACATATTAAGGAGGCTATGACCAAAAACAAAACCTATTACATATTGTTAATATTGTCACACTTTTGACATTTACTTTGTTTAAAATAATTGCTTGAAATTGAGTGCTATTTCTGTTTACTTCGTGCGAGTTCCGGATAGTCGGTGATGAATAATCACAAAAATGCCATAGCATCGTTGTCGGCGATCAGAGTTTTTTTCTGCATAAAAACGTTGAGCTCGTAAGGAATTACCATTAGCGACACCACATACAAAATGCTTATCAGCCATTTCGGCATTCGTGAAACTATCCAAGTAGTATAGCTACGGGGCTTCTCGCTCACTTTCGTAAAAATTATGCATATGTGTACGTATGGTTGCCTACCGTCGGTGCGCTGACGTGGGTGTCGACGTAATTTTTTTCTCGTTCCGTAGAGATTCGAACTCGGGTCTCGGCGTTTAGAAGTCGTTCGCCTTAAGCAGTTGGCTGTGAGGCCATTTACGACTGGTGGTTCAACATGCGCTAAAATAAGGCCAGGCGTGAAAGTGGCGATTCAACGATGGGTAATGTGAGTTTGAGATTTTCTTATCTTCAACCATCATTTGGTTGGCAGATTTTGAAAATTTAGCCGCGTGGTACGAAAACAATATAAAAATCCAATTTTGAAGAAATTAGCCATTTTCCATTACAGAAAGTAAAACGTTTTCTTAAACTGTTACAGGAGCTGACAAAAATCTTTACATAACGATGTAAGTTGTCGGTATTATTGAAGTCAAATAAATTTATAATGCTAACTTCCTACTTGTTTATAAATGTAGTTCCGGAAAGTTGCATGGGACATTTGATATTATCGAGGATTCTCTGTGAAAGAATTAAAACTCTGGAGTTTGCAGTTTTTTAATCTTATTATTTAATACAAATTGTACAGCAATTTTTTCATTGGAATTACATGTTCTGTTTATAAACTGAAGAGTTATTTCAAATCTTTTATGCCGTTAATGTTCTTGTGGTGGCTGCGTCATTGAGAGCTTCCCCGTTGTTCTTTTCGACTTCCTCTAGGTCCTTCTCCATCCCTTCTTTTGCGTTGGGCGGGCTCTTGTTGGCAATTTCTTCGTCGTCCATTTCGTCCGTCAATTTCTGATTAAAGGAATACAGAATAATAAAATCGTAGGTGTAAATTTTATAATATTGATTAAAATAACATTCTTCGTAACGTTATCAGTTATCAAATTGAAACTGTGAAGCACATAGCGATAAGGCTGACTAATATTAATAATATTTACCGTTCGTTCTGATTAACGAAAACATGGTTTTCGTGTAGAAACTCGCGTAGCATAAGTTTAGCTGATAAAAAAGAGCTCTATTTGGACCTTGAATATGATTGGTTATTTAAATTTTATCGAAACAGATAAATATCGTAAGCGAATGACTTTGCGCACCATTCTGCCCCCGGCTCTTGTAAGATCCGTGTGCCTGTGTGTGTATATTATTTCACAATTTCAACAATTATTGAGGTAAGTAAACTCGTCCGCATCTTATCATTCTTTGTCGGCAATAACCCAAAGCTTAAGGCGTAATAATTTGTTGTGTATTTCAAACACAACTTGTTTTCCAAATTTCCGATTTTATTGTTTAACGTTCGGTGCAATAATCTTGATGATTTTCTTAAGTTCGAGCGGTGAAAGTAATCGCATTTGACAAATTTTTGCTGTGCAATTAAGCGTTTCTTATTTCTTTCAACAAAATTTAATTAAGTTACTGTGGGGCCCACATGGGGGCTCACACGTTGCCCAGCGACAACAAAACGTCATGATGACGTGTCAGAAACGTCAAGTGTCAAAGTGACACGTCAAATTGGCAGTGTCACTTTTCCAATCAAGAGGAGCTTGACGCCAGAAATAGAAACGCGTTACCAGCTGACAACTATCGACCTGGACTCCGTATCAACCCCTTCGCCGTGTTAATAACAGACCCCAGACGCTTCAAAGTACGAGGCACTTACCGGCGAGAACACTTCTAGCCACCTAGACCTTCAACATTTACATTCTTGTACAACCATTTTTATTTACTATGCACTTTTACAAAAATGTTTATTTTATAATTAAAGTAGGTTCTTGTCCGATCAAAATTGTATCACAAATTCTTTAAAACGGACACTCAAATGCGCACTGCCACTTAACGTTTGGCTATCGCTTCGTCAGCAGCTGTCAAACGTGAACGTGAACGTGAACGTTTGACAGCTGCTGACGAAGCGATAGCCAAACGTTAAGTGGCAGTGCGCATTTGAGTGTCCGTTTTAAAGAATTTGTGATACAATTTTGATCGGACAAGAACCTACTTTAATTATAAAATAAACATTTTTGTAAAAGTGCATAGTAAATAAAAATGGTTGTATAAGAATGTAAATGTTGAAGGTCTAGGTGGCTAGAAGTGTTCTCACCGGTAAGTGCATTGTACTTTGAAGCGCCTGGGGTCTGTTATTAACACGGCGAACGGATTGATACCTTATACCATGATACATCACGGAGTTCAGGTCAATGGTTGTGAGCTAATAAGGCGTTTCTATTTCTGGCGCCAAGCTCCTCTTGATTGGAGAAGTAACTAATAATTTAGACTCATAAATGCCAAAGGTCACAAAAACTACAACGTCGGAAAACGATGTATATTGAAGTTGTTACCACAAAAAGCTTGGAGCTGATGACATATTTCCATTTTCAAATCTACAATAAATGAATTTGTGCTAAAAGGTAAAGAAATATTTAAATTTTGAAACAAACCTGTCTTAAAATCACGTTAACATGTGGCCATTTTTACTTAAACTGAATGACATACAATGCAAGAACCTAAAAGCATGGCAGAACGAAAATCCCTAACTAGTACCAACTTAAGGTAAACAAATATAATCACAATGAAAGCTGATGGCGCGTAAATTTAAATTTAAATAAAATTTTGAGTAATTTTAAGTAAAACAATAAAAACGACAGTAAAGGCTGAAGGCAAGACAGAACAAAATTTTTTTTTGAAAGGCTGAAGGCCGGTAAGTATGCAATACCACTTATGGGTAAAAATCGAATTAAGGCAAATGGCGTTAAGACAACATTAAAGCTGAAGGCAAGATAAGTAACAATTTTTGAAAGGCTGAAGGCCATAAGTAAACAATACCACTTAAGGGTAAAAAATCGAATAAAAGCAGATGGCAAAAAGTTGAGATTAAATTAGAAAATTAAGTACAAAATTTTTTTTTGAAACAATTTTGAAGTGAATCCGACAACAGTAAAAGCACCAAAAACAAGACCTGAAACTATGGATGTATCCAATTTACAGATTCGAAAAAGTTAAAATGAGGAAAAATAATCTGATCGTTCAAGAGGGTGACATTGTTATCTTTTTTAGACAAGAAAATTTCTAGAGTTCGGCAATATTAAGTTTTAAACCTTTTGGTAATTGATGAAGTAATTTTACAGTAAATTTAGGGTCTGGATAATGTCCTGAATCAATTAAATGTAAAGCAAAATTGGAGTCTGTTTTGCCCAGTCTGGCAGACGAGATATGTTCTTTTACACGAGTAGCTAAATTACGGCCAGTTTGCCCAATATAGATTGAGTTACAATTGGATTGGGTGCGCGTAATGGAGTAAACTCCACCACTTTTGTTCATACGTTCTATCTCATCTTTAGAATTCGTCAGAATCGAGATGAGGTTATAATCATTAGAAAATGATACTTGCACCCCTTCCAATTTACTAAGAATTTTCTTCAATTTTTCCGAAGCCGTGCCCAAATAAGGTAAAGAGACGTATCTAAAGTTATTTTCTGAAACAACATCTGTCAGAGTGGGGAAAACAGCTTTATTTATAAGATGGTTACGAATTTTATAAAATAATCGCGAGATAACCTCAATAGGGAAACCACTAGCTATTTGGCAAACAATCTTGATCTCCCTAATGAAGTCCTGTCTCGTCATCGGAATAGAAAAAAAATCTATAGAAAAAGGCAGCAAAAGCTGACATTTTATGTTGGTAAGAATGATTGGACGTAAAATTGATGGTAGCATCAGTATTGGTAGATTTTCTATAAATACTAAAAGACAAAGAAGAATTAAACCTTTTAATTGACACATCCAGAAAATTAATACTGTTTTCTTTTTCTAATTCTAAGGTAAACTTAATATTGTTGTGAAAGGTGTTAAAATGATTGAGTAGCTCATTAGCTGTTTTACTATCACCCTCCAGAACAATCAAAATATCATCCACATACCGAGTAACTAATCTCCGCATTCATAGTGCTTCCTCGAGGCTTCCTTGAATGAGGAACCCCTTAAAATGGGATTGTTGTAATGCCTTAATTGCCTTACGACAATTCCATTCTAAGGGGTTCCTCATTCAAGGAAGCCTCGAGGAACCACTTTGAATACCGGCATTAATGTTTTTGAGCTCCGTTCCGTGCTCACTCTAGGGTGAACTGCTTACCCACTAAGTTTCAATTTTTTTTTGAATTTTCGGGTTGGGAACGTTCTCTTGTGAGTTAATAAAGTTTTTATTCTTGTGCTGTTATAAAGAAATGATTTACGACCACGCTATAAATTGTTGCAGAATGGCTTCCTTAAATGAGAGAGTTTCCGTGCTCGTTGAGGAAGCAAAATCATCGCTTGAGATTGCCACCTCCGATGCCACGCAGATCGCGAGCAGTATGAATATCTGCGACGAACATCTCCGCAGTTTGGACGTCTTACTTGACGGTGAAAACCTGTCCCTTGGCGCCAAACAACACGTTATGGCGAGCATTGCTTCCATCAAAAGTTATCGTTCTTTGATTAGAGCAAGTCAATCTGTGGACGCAGGCACTCAAGAAGTCGATTCTCATCGCGTTGAGTGGGAAGATATGGAATCGGCGTTTCAAAATCGTATCAGAACCGGCGTCATCATTAATCTTAAACATAAGGACGTCGCCGCATTTCTAGAAGACGCCGCTGTACTCTTCCAACAGCGCATTAAAAACGACTTCAAAAG
Organism: Dorcus hopei; assembly: GCA_033060865.1. NCBI lineage: Eukaryota > Metazoa > Arthropoda > Insecta > Coleoptera > Lucanidae > Dorcus > Dorcus hopei. The sequence goes on from CM065426.1 coordinate 8,151,503, forward strand.
CGAAGAGGCGTTCAAAATTAACGCGGTCCTCTGTGGAGAATTTATTCTCAAGAGAGATCACGAAGAAATTGAAGAGCTGAAATACTTTAACACCAGAAACACTCCGATCTACCTCGATACTGTCATCGAGGAATGGTTTACCACCCACGTCAAGAAACGGATAATGGAGCAGTTAGGGGAGTTCCAGGAACGGGAGAGCGGTTGGGCACTAGCAGCGATCATCCACTTGGTGATCAACATCAATAAGTTCGTGCTGCTGTCCGGTTCCTCCTATATCGAGCTTCCCAAATATATTCGAGATAAGAAAGCATGCGTTAATGTGAAGAACAAGGATGACGCATGCTTCGCGTGGGCGGTAACATCGGCGCTTTATCCTGCGCCAAAGAATTCCGATCGAGTCACATCTTATCCTCATTATTCATCGGTATTAAAGTTAGAAAATATCACCGTGCCTATGAACATAAAGCACGTTCTGTGTTTTGAGCAGCAAAATTACATTTCGGTTAATATGTACTTCCTCAAAAAAAAGGGAGAAAGATTTGACACAAGGCCATTTTATCTGACCAAAGCCAAACAAGAAAGACACGTGAATCTGCTTTTAATTCAAGACAGTTATGAAGACGATGATAATGAGGATGATGATGAGGAAACAGTCACTGTGAAGTATCATTATGTATGGATAAAAATCTTTCTAGGTTGCTATCAAGACAATTGAGTAAGCATAAAACTAGAAAATATTTTTGTGATCGGTGCCTTAATTATTTTTATAGTCAAGAACGTTTGGATAAACACGCGATAGATTGTGGCAAATTAAATGAATGCAAAATTAGAATGCCGACGAAAAAATATAATATTTTAAAATTTAAAAATTTTAGAAACAAAATTAAGGCACCGTTTATAATATATGCTGACCTGGAATGTATATTAAAACCGTGCAGTAATCGAAATAAGTATCAAGAGCATGTGCCTTGCAGTATCGGTTATTACGTTAAATGCTCCTACGATGATTCTCTGTCTTTCTATCGGTCGTATCGTGGTGAGGATTGCATGCGATGGTTTACTATGGAACTGCAGCAGTTTGCCGAAGATGTAGAAACTGTGTTTCTTTGCCCTATACCCATGGACCAGATGACTTCGACCGAAAACGTGAAGTTTGAAAAGGCAACTCACTGTCATATTTGCGAGAAGCCGTTCAGTCTGAATGACAAGAAAGTTATGGATCACTGTCATTTGACAGGAAAGTTCCGAGGGCCAGCACACAAAGAATGCAATATTAATTACAAGGATGGTCATGTGATACCTGTTGTATTTCATAATCTAAGCGGTTATGATTCACACTTTGTAATTAAGAATTTAGCGTCAGATTTTAAGGGTCGCATCGACTTACTTCCCGTAAACAAAGAAAAATATATTTCCTTTACAAAGCATGTTGACGAAAATTTGGTAAAATATCGTTTTATTGATTCGTTTCGGTTTATGAGCTCAAGTCTCGATAAATTAGCTTCAAATTTGAAAACTTATCCCATCCTAAAATCAGAATTTCAAAATTTGTCCGCGGAAACATTTCAATTATTAACGCGAAAGGGTGTGTATCCGTATGACTACTTTGACGCGTTTGAACGGTTTACCGAATCTGAATTACCATCCATAGACAAATTTTACAATATATTAAACGATGCGGATATTAGCGATGCTGATTACGCACATGCTAAACATGTATGGGAACAATTCGAAATTCAAAATTTGGGGGAGTATTCGGATTTGTACTTGCGAACAGATATTTTATTGTTGGCTGACGTTTTCGAACAGTTTCGTTCGACGTTGCTGCAATCGCACGGACTCGATCCAGCTCATTATTTTTCTGCTCCCGGGTATACTTGGGATGCTATGTTTAAATATACTCAGGTTCAGTTAGAATTATTAACCGACATCGACATGCTCATGTTTATTGAGCGAGGTGTCAGAGGGGGATTGAGTCAGTGTTCGAAACGGTATGCCAAAGCCAACAACAAGTACATGGCTGACTATGATGTCACTCAACCATCAACTTATTTGCTGTATGAAGATGTTAACAATCTTTATGGTTATGCGATGTCACAGCCTCTGCCCTACGGAGGTTTTGCGTGGGTGGAGGATGTGGAAAACTTAAATTTCAATGTTTCACACGACAACCCCGTAGGGTACATTTTGGAAGTAGATTTAGAATATTCAGCTGGTGTACATAATGACCACTCTGATTTACCTTTTTGTCCGGAACACCACAGCGCACCAGAATCCGAAGAACAAAAACTAATGGCTACATTGCATAATAAAAATTGTTACGTCATTCACTACACGAATTTACAGCAAGCTTTGGCATATGGTTTGAAATTAGTCAAAATTCACCGCGCTTTGAAATTTCAACAGAAGACTTGGTTAAAGTCATACATCGATTTAAACACTAGGCTGAGAACCGCTGCGAAAAACGATTTTGACAAGGACCTGTACAAATTATTAAATAACGCAGCCTTTGGCAAAACGTTGGAAAATATTCGGAAACGTAGTGATATTAAATTAGTAACAAAGTGGGAGGGAAGGTATGGTGCAGCTAGACTAATTGCCAAACCAGAATTTAAATCTCGCACCATATTTAACGAAAATTTTTCCGCGATAGATCTCAGTAAAACCGAAATTTTCTTTAATAAGCCTATATATGTTGGTATGTGCGTACTCGACATCTCGAAGACAAAACTTTACGAGTTTCATTACGGTTATATGAGGTCCCAGTTTGGCGGCGATAAATTGAAAGTATGTTATACGGATACAGATTCTTTAATTTATGAAATCGAATGTGATGACGCGTATGAAGTAATTCGGCGCGACTGTCATGAACGCTTCGATACCAGTGACTATCCGGATAATAACAGGTATGGCATACCTCGTGTAAATAAGAAAGTCCCCGGCTTGATGAAAGACGAGCTGAATGGCAAGATTATGACGGAGTTTGTCGGTTTGCGATCGAAAAGTTACGCGTACAGGGTAGAGGGCGAAGATAAAGACAAAAAGGCTAAAGGCGTTAAAAGAAATGTTATCCAGAACAAAATTACTTTTGATGATTATTTGGAATGTTTACAAAATTTAAACGAAAAATCTTTAGAACAAAATTTGATTCGCTCGGAGAAACACAACGTTTCCTCAATTACGCAGCGAAAAATCGCATTAAGTCCTCACGATGATAAACGATATCTTATTGAAAATTCTTACGAGACTCTACCGTGGGGGCATTGTGACATAATGGATACATCCATACCTAATGAGTAGCTTTCCCTTGTAAATATATTTTATAATTTTTATTTATGTAGCTTAAGTATTTTTATTTGTATAGCTTAAGTTTTTCTTCTAATGTTAATATTTTAATAAAATCAGTAAATATTATGTTATTTAGCTGCTAACAAATCATTTTTTTATTGAGCATAGCTTAATTTTATTTTGCGTAAGAAGAAAGGTGAAGATCAGTTTTCGTATTTAAAATCATACTCGTTCATTTATATTATGAAAACAATTGTAGTCATTTATGTTGGTAAAGTTAATAATTTTCATGTAATAAAGTGTGTTAAGTGGAATTTGTATCTTTTATCTAATAGCGAGCGGTTAATAAAATTCTGCGCAAAAGAGTTTGAAGTGAATGGTTAAAACCAGTTAAATTCTGTATTCAGCTTAAACTGCATCCTACATATTCAAGATGCCAACTGTATGATAGAAGCAATAACATCGACAACTTACAGCATTATGTAAAAGTTTTTGGGAGCCCTGTAACAATTTGAGGAAACGTTTTACTTTCTCTAATGGAAAATGGTTTCTTTTCTAATTTTTTCAAAAACGGATATTTATATTATTTTCGTGCCACTCTGCTAAATTATCTAAATTTGCCATCTAAACGATCACAGAAAATAAGAAAAGTTCCTTACGAGCTCAACGTCTTTATGCATAAAAATACCTTGACTGCCGACAACCACGCAATCACAATTTTGTGAATATTCATCTTCGACTCTACGAAGCTCGCACATTTGCTAAAAGTAAAAACATTATTGGAAAACCTGTGATCGTAAGAACGCCAATGCTGGAGGAAAATTTACTCCATGTCTTCGATGCACAACCAGAAACAAGTACCAGAAAAATTGCCGCTGAACATAACGTAAGTCAAAAAACTGTGTGGAAGATATTGAAAAACCAACAGCTTCATACCTATCATCTTCAGCGAATACAAGCACTGCTGTGACGAGATCTTCAACACCGTATAGCTTCTTGCGAGTGGTTAGTTGATAATGTTGAGTCCCTTTCACTAATTCTGTTTACCGGTGAAGCTACATTTTCACGGAGTATCATCATAAACTTTCATAATAAATATGTATGGTACGATGAAAATCTTCATGTAATGGTAAAAACTCACCTCCAACGTTAATTATCCTTAAACGTTTGGAGTGAAAATTTTGGCGACCCGTTAATTGGTTCCTTTTTTCAGTGACACGAGCGTTCGTGTATTTCGCCCTAGAGTAGATGTCCTGCTCTCGCTTATCTGACACGAGCGTCTCGTGAATTCCGTCTTACCCCTTTATTTTGTAACTCATAACAACATCGCTATAAATTGTTGCAGAATGGCTTCCTTAAATGAGAGAGTTTCCGTGCTCGTTGAGGAAGCAAAATCATCGCTTGAGATTGCCACCTCCGATGCCACGCAGATCGCGAGCAGTATGAATATCTGCGACGAACATCTCCGCAGTTTGGACGTCTTACTTGACGGTGAAAACCTGTCCCTTGGCGCCAAACAACACGTTATGGCGAGCATTGCTTCCATCAAAAGTTATCGTTCTTTGATTAGAGCAAGTCAATCTGTGGACGCAGGCACTCAAGAAGTCGATTCTCATCGCGTTGAGTGGGAAGATATGGAATCGGCGTTTCAAAATCGTATCAGAACCGGCGTCATCATTAATCTTAAACATAAGGACGTCGCCGCATTTCTAGAAGACGCCGCTGTACTCTTCCAACAGCGCATTAAAAACGACTTCAAAAGCGAAGAGGCGTTCAAAATTAACGCGGTCCTCTGTGGAGAATTTATTCTCAAGAGAGATCACGAAGAAATTGAAGAGCTGAAATACTTTAACACCAGAAACACTCCGATCTACCTCGATACTGTCATCGAGGAATGGTTTACCACCCACGTCAAGAAACGGATAATGGAGCAGTTAGGGGAGTTCCAGGAACGGGAGAGCGGTTGGGCACTAGCAGCGATCATCCACTTGGTGATCAACATCAATAAGTTCGTGCTGCTGTCCGGTTCCTCCTATATCGAGCTTCCCAAATATATTCGAGATAAGAAAGCATGCGTTAATGTGAAGAACAAGGATGACGCATGCTTCGCGTGGGCGGTAACATCGGCGCTTTATCCTGCGCCAAAGAATTCCGATCGAGTCACATCTTATCCTCATTATTCATCGGTATTAAAGTTAGAAAATATCACCGTGCCTATGAACATAAAGCACGTTCTGTGTTTTGAGCAGCAAAATTACATTTCGGTTAATATGTACTTCCTCAAAAAAAAGGGAGAAAGATTTGACACAAGGCCATTTTATCTGACCAAAGCCAAACAAGAAAGACACGTGAATCTGCTTTTAATTCAAGACAGTTATGAAGACGATGATAATGAGGATGATGATGAGGAAACAGTCACTGTGAAGTATCATTATGTATGGATAAAAAATCTTTCTAGGTTGCTATCAAGACAATTGAGTAAGCATAAAACTAGAAAATATTTTTGTGATCGGTGCCTTAATTATTTTTATAGTCAAGAACGTTTGGATAAACACGCGATAGATTGTGGCAAATTAAATGAATGCAAAATTAGAATGCCGACGAAAAAATATAATATTTTAAAATTTAAAAATTTTAGAAACAAAATTAAGGCACCGTTTATAATATATGCTGACCTGGAATGTATATTAAAACCGTGCAGTAATCGAAATAAGTATCAAGAGCATGTGCCTTGCAGTATCGGTTATTACGTTAAATGCTCCTACGATGATTCTCTGTCTTTCTATCGGTCGTATCGTGGTGAGGATTGCATGCGATGGTTTACTATGGAACTGCAGCAGTTTGCCGAAGATGTAGAAACTGTGTTTCTTTGCCCTATACCCATGGACCAGATGACTTCGACCGAAAACGTGAAGTTCGAAAAAGGCAACTCACTGTCATATTTGCGAGAAGCCGTTCAGTCTGAATGACAAGAAAGTTATGGATCACTGTCATTTGACAGGAAAGTTCCGAGGGCCAGCACACAAAGAATGCAATATTAATTACAAGGATGGTCATGTGATACCTGTTGTATTTCATAATCTAAGCGGTTATGATTCACACTTTGTAATTAAGAATTTAGCGTCAGATTTTAAGGGTCGCATCGACTTACTTCCCGTAAACAAAGAAAAATATATTTCCTTTACAAAGCATGTTGACGAAAATTTGGTAAAATATCGTTTTATTGATTCGTTTCGGTTTATGAGCTCAAGTCTCGATAAATTAGCTTCAAATTTGAAAACTTATCCCATCCTAAAATCAGAATTTCAAAATTTGTCCGCGGAAACATTTCAATTATTAACGCGAAAGGGTGTGTATCCGTATGACTACTTTGACGCGTTTGAACGGTTTACCGAATCTGAATTACCATCCATAGACAAATTTTACAATATATTAAACGATGCGGATATTAGCGATGCTGATTACGCACATGCTAAACATGTATGGGAACAATTCGAAATTCAAAATTTGGGGGAGTATTCGGATTTGTACTTGCGAACAGATATTTTATTGTTGGCTGACGTTTTCGAACAGTTTCGTTCGACGTTGCTGCAATCGCACGGACTCGATCCAGCTCATTATTTTTCTGCTCCCGGGTATACTTGGGATGCTATGTTTAAATATACTCAGGTTCAGTTAGAATTATTAACCGACATCGACATGCTCATATTTATTGAGCAAGGTGTCAGAGGGGGATTGAGTCAGTGTTCGAAACGGTATGCCAAAGCCAACAACAAGTACATGACCGAATATGATGTCACTCAACCATCAACTTATTTGCTGTATGAAGATGTTAACAATCTTTATGGTTATGCGATGTCACAGCCCCTGCCCTACAAAGGTTTTGCGTGGGTGGAGGATGTGGAAAACTTAAATTTCAATGTTTCACACGACAACCCCGTAGGGTACATTTTGGAAGTAGATTTAGAATATTCAGCTGGTGTACATAATGACCACTCTGATTTACCTTTTTGTCCGGAACACCAGAGCGCACCAGAATCCAAAGAACAAAAACTAATGGCTACATTGCATAATAAAAATCGTTACGTCATTCACTACACGAATTTACAGCAAGCTTTGGCATATGGTTTGAAATTAGTCAAAATTCACCGCGCTTTGAAATTTCAACAGAAGACTTGGTTAAAGTCATACATCGATTTAAACACTAGGCTGAGAACCGCTGCGAAAAACGATTTTGACAAGGACCTGTACAAATTATTAAATAACGCAGCCTTTGGCAAAACGTTGGAAAATATTCGGAAACGTAGTGATATTAAATTAGTAACAAAGTGGGAGGGAAGGTATGGTGCAGCTAGACTAATTGCCAAACCAGAATTTAAATCTCGCACCATATTTAACGAAAATTTTCCGCCATACATCTCAGTAAAACCGAAATTTTCTTTAATAAGCCTATATATGTTGGTATGTGCGTACTCGACATCTCGAAGACAAAACTTTACGAGTTTCATTACGGTTATATGAGGTCCCAGTTTGGCGGCGATAAATTGAAAGTATGTTATACGGATACAGATTCTTTAATTTATGAAATCGAATGTGATGACGCGTATGAAGTAATTCGGCGCGACTGTCATGAACGCTTCGATACCAGTGACTATCCGGATAATAACAGGTATGGCATACCTCGTGTAAATAAGAAAGTCCCCGGCTTGATGAAAGACGAGCTGAATGGCAAGATTATGACGGAGTTTGTCGGTTTGCGATCGAAAAGTTACGCGTACAGGGTAGAGGGCGAAGATAAAGACAAAAAGGCTAAAGGCGTTAAAAGAAATGTTATCCAGAACAAAATTACTTTTGATGATTATTTGGAATGTTTACAAAATTTAAACGAAAAATCTTTAGAACAAAATTTGATTCGCTCGGAGAAACACAACGTTTCCTCAATTACGCAGCGAAAAATCGCATTAAGTCCTCACGATGATAAACGATATCTTATTGAAAATTCTTACGAGACTCTACCGTGGGGGCATTGTGACATAATGGATACATCCATACCTAATGAGTAGCTTTCCCTTGTAAATATATTTTATAATTTTTATTTATGTAGCTTAAGTATTTTTATTTGTATAACTTAAGTTTTTCTTCTAATGTTAATATTTTAATAAAATCAGTAAATATTATGTTATTTAGCTGTTAACAAATCATTTTTTTATTGAGCATAGCTTAATTTTATTTTGCGTAAGAAGAAAGGTGAAGATCAGTTTTCGTATTTAAAATCGTACTCGTTCATTTATATTATGAAAATAATTGTAGTCATTTATGTTGGTAAAGTTAATAATTTTCATGTAATAAAGTTCGTTAAGTGGAATTTGTATCTTTTATCTATTAGCGAGCGGTTAATAAAATTCTGCGCAAAAGAGTTTGAAGTGAATGGTTAAAACCAGTTAAATTCTGTATTCAGCTTAAACTGCATCCTACATAATCAAGATGCCAACTGTATGATAGAAGCAACAACATCGACAACTTACAGCATTATGTTTACGTTAACGTTTTACTTTCTCTAATGGAAAATGGTTTCTTTTCTAATCCCTTCAAAAACGGATTTTTATATTATTTTCGTGCCCCTCAGCTAAATTATCTAAATTTGCCATCTAAACGATCACAGAAAATAAGAAAAGTTCCTTACGAGCTCAACGTCTTTATGCATAAAAATACCTTGACTGCCGACAACCACGCAATCACACTTTTGTGAATATTCATCTTCGACTCTACGAAGCTCGCACATTTGCTAAAAGTAAAAACATTATTGGAAAACCTGTGATCGTAAGAACGCCAATGCTGGAGGAAAATTTACTCCATGTCTTCGATGCACAACCAGAAACAAGTACCAGAAAAATTGCCGCTGAACATAACGTAAGTCACAAAACTGTGTGGAAGATATTGAAAAACCAACAGCTTCATACATATCATCTTCAGCGAATACAAGTACTGCTATCACGAAATCTTCAACACCGTATAGCTTCTTGCGAGTGGTTAGTTGATAATGTTGAGTCCCTTTCACTAATTCTGTTTACCGGTGAAGCTACATTTTCACAGAGTATCATCATAAACTTTCATAATAAATATGTATGGTACGATGAAATGGTAAATGTAATGGTAAAAACTCACCTCCAACGTTAATTATCCTTAAACGTTTGGAGTGAAAATTTTGGCGACCCGTTAATTGGTTCCTTTTTTCAGTGACACGAGCGTTCGTGTATTTCGCCCTAGAGTAGATGTCCTGCTCTCGCTTATCTGACACGAGCGTCTCGTGAATTCCGTCTTACCCCTTTATTTTGTAACTCATAACAACATCGCTATAAATTGTTGCAGAATGGCTTCCTTAAATGAGAGAGTTTCCGTGCTCGTTGAGGAAGCAAAATCATCGCTTGAGATTGCCACCTCCGATGCCACGCAGATCGCGAGCAGTATGAATATCTGCGACGAACATCTCCGCAGTTTGGACGTCTTACTTGACGGTGAAAACCTGTCCCTTGGCGCCAAACAACACGTTATGGCGAGCATTGCTTCCATCAAAAGTTATCGTTCTTTGATTAGAGCAAGTCAATCTGTGGACGCAGGCACTCAAGAAGTCGATTCTCATCGCGTTGAGTGGGAAGATATGGAATCGGCGTTTCAAAATCGTATCAGAACCGGCGTCATCATTAATCTTAAACATAAGGACGTCGCCGCATTTCTAGAAGACGCCGCTGTACTCTTCCAACAGCGCATTAAAAACGACTTCAAAAGCGAAGAGGCGTTCAAAATTAACGCGGTCCTCTGTGGAGAATTTATTCTCAAGAGAGATCACGAAGAAATTGAAGAGCTGAAATACTTTAACACCAGAAACACTCCGATCTACCTCGATACTGTCATCGAGGAATGGTTTACCACCCACGTCAAGAAACGGATAATGGAGCAGTTAGGGGAGTTCCAGGAACGGGAGAGCGGTTGGGCACTAGCAGCGATCATCCACTTGGTGATCAACATCAATAAGTTCGTGCTGCTGTCCGGTTCCTCCTATATCGAGCTTCCCAAATATATTCGAGATAAGAAAGCATGCGTTAATGTGAAGAACAAGGATGACGCATGCTTCGCGTGGGCGGTAACATCGGCGCTTTATCCTGCGCCAAAGAATGCCGATCGAGTCACATCTTATCCTCATTATTCATCGGTATTAAAGTTAGAAAATATCACCGTGCCTATGAACATAAAGCACGTTCTGTGTTTTGAGCAGCAAAATTACATTTCGGTTAATATGTACTTCCTCAAGAAAAAGGGAGAAAGATTTGACACAAGGCCATTTTATCTGACCAAAGCCAAACAAGAAAGACACGTGAATCTGCTTTTAATTCAAGACAGTTATGAAGACGATGATAATGAGGATGATGATGAGGAAACAGTCACTGTGAAGTATCATTATGTATGGATAAAAAATCTTTCTAGGTTGCTATCAAGACAATTGAGTAAGCATAAAACTAGAAAATATTTTTGTGATCGGTGCCTTAATTATTTTTATAGTCAAGAACGTTTGGATAAACACGCGATAGATTGTGGCAAATTAAATGAATGCAAAATTAGAATGCCGACGAAAAAATATAATATTTTAAAATTTAAAAATTTTAGAAACAAAATTAAGGCACCGTTTATAATATATGCTGACCTGGAATGTATATTAAAACCGTGCAGTAATCGAAATAAGTATCAAGAGCATGTGCCTTGCAGTATCGGTTATTACGTTAAATGCTCCTACGATGATTCTCTGTCTTTCTATCGGTCGTATCGTGGTGAGGATTGCATGCGATGGTTTACTATGGAACTGCAGCAGTTTGCCGAAGATGTAGAAACTGTGTTTCTTTGCCCTATACCCATGGACCAGATGACTTCGACCGAAAACGTGAAGTTCGAAAAGGCAACTCACTGTCATATTTGCGAGAAGCCGTTCAGTCTGAATGACAAGAAAGTTATGGATCACTGTCATTTGACAGGAAAGTTCCGAGGGCCAGCACACAAAGAATGCAATATTAATTACAAGGATGGTCATGTGATACCTGTTGTATTTCATAATCTAAGCGGTTATGATTCACACTTTGTAATTAAGAATTTAGCGTCAGATTTTAAGGGTCGCATCGACTTACTTCCCGTAAACAAAGAAAAATATATTTCCTTTACAAAGCATGTTGACGAAAATTTGGTAAAATATCGTTTTATTGATTCGTTTCGGTTTATGAGCTCAAGTCTCGATAAATTAGCTTCAAATTTGAAAACTTATCCCATCCTAAAATCAGAATTTCAAAATTTGTCCGCGGAAACATTTCAATTATTAACGCGAAAGGGTGTGTATCCGTATGACTACTTTGACGCGTTTGAACGGTTTACCGAATCTGAATTACCATCCATAGACAAATTTTACAATATATTAAACGATGCGGATATTAGCGATGCTGATTACGCACATGCTAAACATGTATGGGAACAATTCGAAATTCAAAATTTGGGGAGTATTCGGATTTGTACTTGCGAACAGATATTTTATTGTTGGCTGACGTTTTCGAACAGTTTCGTTCGACGTTGCTGCAATCGCACGGACTCGATCCAGCTCATTATTTTCTGCTCCGGGTATACTTGGGATGCTATGTTTAAATATACTCAGGTTCAGTTAGAATTATTAACCGACATCGACATGCTCATATTTATTGAGCAAGGTGTCAGAGGGGGATTGAGTCAGTGTTCGAAACGGTATGCCAAAGCCAACAACAAGTACATGACCGAATATGATGTCACTCAACCATCAACTTATTTGCTGTATGAAGATGTTAACAATCTTTATGGTTATGCGATGTCACAGCCCCTGCCCTACAAAGGTTTTGCGTGGGTGGAGGATGTGGAAAACTTAAATTTCAATGTTTCACACGACAACCCCGTAGGGTACATTTTGGAAGTAGATTTAGAATATTCAGCTGGTGTACATAATGACCACTCTGATTTACCTTTTTGTCCGGAACACCAGAGCGCACCAGAATCCAAAGAACAAAAACTAATGGCTACATTGCATAATAAAAATCGTTACGTCATTCACTACACGAATTTACAGCAAGCTTTGGCATATGGTTTGAAATTAGTCAAAATTCACCGCGCTTTGAAATTTCAACAGAAGACTTGGTTAAAGTCATACATCGATTTAAACACTAGGCTGAGAACCGCTGCGAAAAACGATTTTGACAAGGACCTGTACAAATTATTAAATAACGCAGCCTTTGGCAAAACGTTGGAAAATATTCGGAAACGTAGTGATATTAAATTAGTAACAAAGTGGGAGGGAAGGTATGGTGCAGCTAGACTAATTGCCAAACCAGAATTTAAATCTCGCACCATATTTAACGAAAATTTTTCCGCGATAGATCTCAGTAAAACCGAAATTTTCTTTAATAAGCCTATATATGTTGGTATGTGCGTACTCGACATCTCGAAGACAAAACTTTACGAGTTTCATTACGGTTATATGAGGTCCCAGTTTGGCGGCGATAAATTGAAAGTATGTTATACGGATACAGATTCTTTAATTTATGAAATCGAATGTGATGACGCGTATGAAGTAATTCGGCGCGACTGTCATGAACGCTTCGATACCAGTGACTATCCGGATAATAACAGGTATGGCATACCTCGTGTAAATAAGAAAGTCCCCGGCTTGATGAAAGACGAGCTGAATGGCAAGATTATGACGGAGTTTGTCGGTTTGCGATCGAAAAGTTACGCGTACAGGGTAGAGGGCGAAGATAAAGACAAAAGGCTAAAGGCGTTAAAAGAAATGTTATCCAGAACAAAATTACTTTTGATGATTATTTGGAATGTTTACAAAATTTAAACGAAAAATCTTTAGAACAAAATTTGATTCGCTCGGAGAAACACAACGTTTCCTCAATTACGCAGCGAAAAATCGCATTAAGTCCTCACGATGATAAACGATATCTTATTGAAAATTCTTACGAGACTCTACCGTGGGGGCATTGTGACATAATGGATACATCCATACCTAATGAGTAGCTTTCCTTGTAAATATATTTTATAATTTTTATTTATGTAGCTTAAGTATTTTTATTTGTATAACTTAAGTTTTTCTTCTAATGTTAATATTTTAATAAAATCAGTAAATATTATGTTATTTAGCTGTTAACAAATCATTTTTTATTGAGCATAGCTTAATTTTATTTTGCGTAAGAAGAAAGGTGAAGATCAGTTTTCGTATTTAAAATCGTACTCGTTCATTTATATTATGAAAATAATTGTAGTCATTTATGTTGGTAAAGTTAATAATTTTCATGTAATAAAGTTCGTTAAGTGGAATTTGTATCTTTTATCTATTAGCGAGCGGTTAATAAAATTCTGCGCAAAAGAGTTTGAAGTGAATGGTTAAAACCAGTTAAATTCTGTATTCAGCTTAAACTGCATCCTACATAATCAAGATGCCAACTGTATGATAGAAGCAACAACATCGACAACTTACAGCATTATGTTTACGTTAACGTTTTACTTTCTCTAATGGAAAATGGTTTCTTTTCTAATCCCTTCAAAAACGGATTTTTATATTATTTTCGTGCCCCTCAGCTAAATTATCTAAATTTGCCATCTAAACGATCACAGAAAATAAGAAAAGTTCCTTACGAGCTCAACGTCTTTATGCATAAAAATACCTTGACTGCCGACAACCACGCAATCACACTTTTGTGAATATTCATCTTCGACTCTACGAAGCTCGCACATTTGCTAAAAGTAAAAACATTATTGGAAAACCTGTGATCGTAAGAACGCCAATGCTGGAGGAAAATTTACTCCATGTCTTCGATGCACAACCAGAAACAAGTACCAGAAAAATTGCCGCTGAACATAACGTAAGTCAAAAAACTGTGTGGAAGATATTGAAAAACCAACAGCTTCATACCTATCATCTTCAGCGAATACAAGCACTGCTGTGACGAGATCTTCAACACCGTATAGCTTCTTGCGAGTGGTTAGTTGATAATGTTGAGTCCCTTTCACTAATTCTGTTTACCGGTGAAGCTACATTTTCACGGAGTATCATCATAAACTTTCATAATAAATATGTATGGTACGATGAAAATCTTCATGTAATGGTAAAAACTCACCTCCAACGTTAATTATCCTTAAACGTTTGGAGTGAAAATTTTGGCGACCCGTTAATTGGTTCCTTTTTTCAGTGACACGAGCGTTCGTGTATTTCGCCCTAGAGTAGATGTCCTGCTCTCGCTTATCTGACACGAGCGTCTCGTGAATTCCGTCTTACCCCTTTATTTTGTAACTCATAACAACATCGCTACATAACGATAATCGTTAAATGACATATTTTTGACCAATCAGTACATAGAAATGCGTTGTATCTAAGTACTAATTGGTAAAAATATGTTACTTGACGATTGTCGTTATATAATGATGTCGTTATGAGTTACAAAATAAAGGGGTTACTTTCTCCAGCTTGACACGAGCACCTCGTGTTAGCGATGGGCAAATCGATGGTTGCTAGTTAGCAATAGTGAACCTAAGGGTCACTATCGCCAAGTAACAGCTATCGGTTTGCCCATCACTACCTTGTGTATTCCGCCACAGAGTGGGTGTCCTACTCTCTCTCACCTGACACGAACGTCTCGTGTATTCCGTTCTAGAGTAGGTGTCCTACTCTGTCCAGCCTGACACGAGCGTCTCGTGTATTCCGTTCCCAGAGTATTATCCTACTTACAGATAACCCGACTTGGCACGAGTGTCTCGTACAAACTGTTTCCTGAGCAAGTGCTCTGCTTTGTTTCACCGAATTCCGGATGTCTTAACACTCCCCGCTTCGACTTGAAATATTGTAAATATGTACTATAAATAATTAGTGGTAGTTTCGTTTTATTGTCGAAACTATCTTGTGGACGTCGGCGAGCTAAAACTCGGACACCAGACCGACCAACCAATCCGACGAAGGACGTTTCGAAACAAAGGGAAACCCGTTACAAGTCTAGTACGTTTAAAAGAAATTGTTACTCTCATTGGATAACAAAGAGCTGAACAATTTGCGTGGGTATTACTTGTAATAAGGCATTAACTTGTTTATTAGCTTTGACCCCAGTGGTTAAACATTTGATTGTGTTTTTCTAAGCTTTATTTTGTATATACATTGGTTGTAAGTGTGAATATATTTTTTTTTATGTATGGAAAAATTTGCCAGGGAATCTGCTACATGAGGCATACGTAAATAAAAAAATACCGCGGCCGTCGTCCATGTTTGAATTGGCTTCCGGTTGGAACCGCGTCACGTTGACTTCTTCTACTGCTGACGTTTCGTTCTTCATTGCAGAAGAACATCCTTAGGGCTGCTGCTGCTGGTGGTGTTGCTGCTGCTTCTCGTTTGTCGTTGAGACAGTCTCAACGTCATTGTAACACAATAATGGCTCAACTTTAAGATGCGTTAGCATTGAAATAGTGATCAAGGGCGTTATTTTAGAGTAGGCATCTTACTTTCTAAAGCTTGACACGAGTGTCTCGTGTATTACACCACAGAGTGGGTGTCTTATTCTCTCTCACCTAACACAAGCGTCTCGTGTATTCCGTCCTAGGTTAGGTGTCCTACTCTGTCCAGCCTGACACGAGCGTCTCGTGTATTCCGTTCCTAAAGTATGATCCTACTTACACACAACCCAACCTGGTAAGATGCGTTAGCATTGAAATAGTGATTAAGGGCATTATTGTAGAATATAATGCCCTAGGGCGTTATAAACTAAGAAACAGAATATGTTGTTTAGATACGGCACTAAAAAAAAATCTATGATTTCTAGTGATTTGTTGGATACAAAACTATCGGACATTAAACGTTGAAGGCACCACGGGCGTTAAAATTATACGCCTTTGGGCAGCGTACACCCCTCGAGCCGAAAGAAGGCCCTAGGTTTTGTACATTGCCGACCTTGACCGTTGTAAACCTTATAACGCCCTTGATATCTTAATAACCATAAAATTTCTGTGTTTAAATTTTTTGTTTGTTTCTGTTTTATTTTTTTTTTGTGGATGGTTATAGAGGAATTCAAAATAAATCGCAATATTTTTACTTTTCCACCTATTTTCACATTTTTTAATTTCGATTTGAAGTTAAACGATTTTCTAACAGTTTGAATCTAACGGACGCTACTGGCGCCATCTGTTGATAGAATTTAGTACTAGCTATGGCCAAAAATGTATAAAAAATGTACTTCGTTTCTTGCTGTTGTACCTTAATTCCTTTTTTTCAACTGTTTGTTCTATTTGAAATTATGTTCTAAAACAGTCTAAATCTAGCAAATGCTACTGGCGCCATCTGTTGATGGACTTAATTATTAGCTTTTGCCAAAAATGTATAAAAAAAATTATTTCGTTATTTGCTGTTGTACTTTAATTCCTTTTTTAAACTGTGTGTTTTATTTGAAATTATTTTTTAAGACAGTCTAAATCTAGCTAATGCTACTGGCGACATCTGTTGATGATATTTATTACTAATTTTCGCGAAAATGTTAAAAAACTTCACCTTGCAATGAGAGACCACTTTCATTTCTTTCTTCAACTGTTTGCTGTACGTTCTACCTCAAATTATTTTCTAAGAGAGAGCAACTACTTCTGGCGACACCTGTCGGTAGAATTTACTACTAGTTTTAGCCAAAAACGTTTAAACAACCACTTTCCCAGTTGTTGTTGCACTTTTTTATATGTATATATTTTTTCCAACTGTTGCACCTTGATCGTTTGTTTTATTTTCGACTTCACAGTATTTTCTTTTTAATAATTTGACTATAGAGAAATCATCACTGGCGACATCTGCGAGCGGAATTTATAATTAGTTTCGGCGAATTTAAGTTTTCGTTTGATTTTTAGCAGAGTCTAAATCTAGAAAATGCTGGCTTACTGACGACATCTGTTGATAGAATTCATTTAGCGAAAAGCGTTTAAGGAATTTACTTCCTTTGACTCATAGCTGTACTTTCATTTCTTCTCTGAACTGCTCTTTTTGTTTTCTACGTCAGACTATTCTTTTAAAGAATTTGAGTTGAGGAAACCTAGAGTGGCGACATCTGTGAGCGGAATTTGAAATTAGTTTTCGTTTACTAGTAGTTTTTATTAGTTTTACTTCCTTCCACTCATCGCTGTACTTTCATTTCTTTTCTGGACTGCTTTTATATTATTATTTCCCCTTACTATCTTATTATTTTTTAGTTCTTCTGTCATCATTATCTGTCATCATTATCTGGGAAAATAAGTAAATTAAAATTCATTTCGTAATTATTGCAGTTGTGTGCATTTCAAAATTATGCAGGATCAGCACCCATTGACAATTAGTGGGACAGCCGCGTTAAGGCGACGGGCCACTGCGCGCGAAACTAAGCTAAGCTAAGCGAAACTAAGTTTTTTGAAAATTAGATCCAACGTAATCTTACGCGGACGAGGCAACCGAGTGAAGATAAACATCGTTTTATATCTTTGCTTTCCTAACTTCGCTCCCCTTAGCTTTAGTTGCCACGTTCGCATAAGATTACGTTGGATCTAATTTTCAAAAAACTTAGTTTCGCTTAGCTTAGCTTAGTTTCGCGTCCAGTGGCCGCCTGCCTTTACACATGCTCGCGAAATGTAAGCGTGTATGTTTACATGTGCCAATTATGATCGAGGCAATTAGAACGTTTGTAAGAAACAAATTTGGCAAGGGTTAATTGATGCTGACACCTTTAGAACTTTGTACCTTGAACCGAACCCCAGCCACCAGGACAAAAGAACCGATTGTGATGTAGATTTAGAAATGTATAAAAGAGAAGAGACCAACCCACAGGTAGCAGTGCAGGTAGAATAGATAGTTAGGTAGCATAGATAGTTAAGCAGTAAAAATGTAGCAGTGATAGTCAGATAGTCAAGTAATTAAGAGCAGTCATGTAGGTAGCAGTGTAAGCGTAGTAATTGTCGGATAGTGAGTGAGTAAGTGTCGGATAGTGATTAATAAATTAGAAGTCCGTAGGAAAAGCCAAGCGATTGACTCTACGAGCCAAGTAAAGTTAAGTAATTAAGTTAGAACTATAAAGTTCTAGTTAAGTGATTAACGCTAGGTAATTCAGGATAGATTAAATGTAATTTAAAAGGACTAAGTTAAGATTAAATTAAAATTAAATTAAATTTAAATAAAAAGACACTTCCGTACTTCATTGCCATAATTATATTCGTTTTATTCGTAAATTACTTTCACGCGACACTATCCAATACTTCCTTGGGTGTCGTTGTCTCTGTATTTTCCTCTTTTTATTTCTTCTGGTTTTGATCCGTGTCCATGATCTTATTTGTTTCTTTTTCATTTAATCATTTATTTAAAATGTTGCTTAAAACTTTCCAATTTATCGATCCTATCTCCCATCAGCAGTCCTTCATTGATTCCTAACTACCTGGTTCCCTTATAATTATGTTGTTTGTTTCTCTTTATCTCTTCGTATCATTATTCTTGTGTGATTCTTCAATTTTCTTGTAATTCTTGTCCTAAACAGGCTCTTTTCTTCTACCCGCATGTTTGTTTTGCTATTTACCTAGATTTTATGTTTTACTTGTAGATCTTTAAGTACTTTTAACGCTTATTTTGATTTTTTGGTCACCCTGAATTTTTCCTATTCAAGTTTCTTTGTAGGTGTCTTTGACGTTCGTTCATATTATTTTACAGTGCAAAGTCTTTACTATTTGGATCCTTACTTTGGTTTTCTGTTCCTTTTTTGTATTTTCTTTCTCTTCCAGTCTCTGCATTCAGGTCTCCCGGTAAACATTTTATGTCATATTTGGGTAATTTATTTATTCCAAATACATATTCCATTTCCTCATTGCAAGAAATAAGTAGGTAAGTAATTTGTTTCTTAAATGAGGGTTTCAAAGATAGGACACATGTCAATTTAAGAAGAAACTTAAATTGGAGTGTTTCGGGAATGGATTTGTTTCGTAACGAAACAATCGTTTTCATTATAATAATATAATTTAATACACGTATTGCGATGTTTTTGCGAGTTAAATGAAATTTGTTTGTTAAATTTTAGGATTAGAAATTAATTAACTCAAATGACAAAGTCACGCATAAAATTTAACATAAGACTCTTTTCGTTATTAAATTGTTTATTGATATAATATCTCAGGGTACCAAATTGTATTGCAAAACAAATTTGTTTGAACTGGGTTCTGAAGTGTATTTGTCCTAATGGTGGTGATTTTAAAATGTCGGTTATTTTTGTCACGCTACGTGAAGTGTTTGTAGGTAAGTAAAAATCGACTTTAAAGGTTGACATACAAATTATTTATTGATAATAAATTTGTTGTTTATTAACATTTTCAAATACGCATTAGTACATAAGTAAAATTGGTACAATGTAATGGTTAGTACATTTAGAGGTTTAGTGTAAATGCACATCAATTTATGTTTGGCATAAATTGAATTGTCATCCACTTCAGGTAGGTACAGTAGCGGACAATAAAATCCGGGCAAGAATTTGACAAGCCGCTCGTATTTAGACAAATTTGGTAAATCAGGCTTTCATTGAGGTTATATTTCTGACAAAATTTATATTAAACGTCAGAATTACTAGTGATATTTTGTACAATATGTGTTAAACGTCAAAAATGTTAGAGTGAGGTTTACATTGTACAAATGATATGCCCGGATTTTATTGTCCGCTACTGTACATGGGAATTTTAATCAAAATTTTAATTAAAAATGCGATTATAGTCTCCTTTATCAAGAGTGCCCTATGTTTGAAATATGCTTACACCTGTTGGTAAGTATTTACAAATTATTTTGAACAAGCATTTTTAATACTTTTTTATCTGTGGTGATTGCCCAACGGGGTCCTAAGTCAAAGACTTGTCAGGACCTCAGGAGCGGGAGTGTATTTGAGTGTGTGTAAAGTGTTCCATGGCTTTGTTACTTCCAACCTTCTCGCCGTTTAAGGGGAAACTGTCGAATTTTATCCCCAACACTGAAGGGTGCCTGAAGTCGATACCGACCACCCCCGAGAAAAATCCCGAATGCGGTTCGAACCGACGACCATGCGATTGCAAGGCCGGTCCTCTTACCACTGGACCGTTCAGGCGTTATTAACCGTATTAATAAATTGAATATTCTTACATGTCCTGGTCACTACTTTCGATTACAAAATGTTGCTCTGAAGGAGCTCAAGATTGACTACAAACTGTTAATTGTTAATACTAAACTATTCAATGCTAAGTGCAGAGTATGAATGTTCACTTGCTAAGTGCTGAGTGTGACTGAATGTTCAACTGCTCAAGGGCTAGGTTGAATGCATGAATTACCCAGAAATCTCCCTTTTATATACTTTTTAAGGTACAGAAAACTCTGTAACCCCAAATATAAGAAAAATTATAACTTCGAAAGACGGATTCTGTCTTGGTTCTTGAGTTTTACAAGAATACGACGTCTTCCTCCATTCTTCTTGTAGAAGTAGGCTCGAGGTTTGCTTCGAATTTCCTTTTCTAGCGTGTTGGATGAACTTGCCACGCCTGGATAATCTTGAAACGTCTTCCACGATGACATGATCGGCTCGTTCAGGAGTTTCGACTTCGGAGGACAGCACTTCATCCTTGGATGCCTTGGAACTCGACTCATGCTGTATGAGATTGCCGTCCCAATGTTCCTGATTATCCTGGAGTACTTCGCGGAATCTCTGGTTGAACCAGCTTTTCGTTGTTGGCGAAAGCGTAACGTTAAGTATGTCAATCGACATTTTCTGAATGGGACAGAAAAGTGTTTTACTTATTTGTGTAAAATAAAAATTTCACCAGTGTTCTGGAACACACTAATGTAAAGTACAGTTATTTAACATTTCACCTAAATTATAATTTCAAAAATAATAAACCTAAACTAATTATATACAGGGTGAAAATTTTAAAATATCAAAATAATATAGCATTATGTAGCTTGTAGATATTAGAAACCAGAGTTGATGAAACTCATGATTCAGAAAAAAATAAAATATCATTGATTTAAATAGAAAATCAAGATTTTTTTTGATATTTTTAAATAAAAACGTCTTTTTTAGTATTTCTTCACTTTTCGTATAGTGTTACAAAACTAATTAGTCCTACCATGGGGATCTCGTAAACTATAAGAGATACAAAGTCGGTTAAATTACAGACAAGTAGCGCTATTTTGGGTCTATAAAAATTATTAAAAGAATCTCTTCTATCTTTATTCTTTTCTGAAAAATCTTCAAAAAATGGAAAATTCTCAATTTCGAAAATCTTGAATATTTTTTTATTTATTAAGATAAAATGACAAAATTCGGTAATTGTATATTAAATTCTATGGCCAATCTAATACTTAATGAACAGTAGCGATTTTCAGATTTCTTTTTCAAATGAAATGTTGCAGTTTAAAAAAAAATACTTTGGGGCTGTTCGACAACAAAGTGGAAATTACATAAATCCAACCTCAATTCAATTCAAACGTGCTTTTAAAGAGGTCGCTTTTCACAATGAAGCTAGAAAGACTTCTAATGAATTAGCTTTTATTTTAGTAGCTATACGAGTAGAAGACATACCCAGTTTTGAAGTGGGTATTGGAGTGTACAGTCAACTCGTTTGTTTACAGAATAAGTTTCTCAGTAGAGATTATAAGAAGTGATCAAATGAAAAATGAATTAGAGTTGGCGATGCAACTAAACATGTATGTATGCATTTAGTTCATCGAACGTTCCTTCAGTCACTTTGACGTTTTTACAAAGCAAGAAAACCGTTTTATTTTAATAAAATTAAAGCAGATGTGTAAAATGGCCACTGCCTGCCTCATCAAGAAACGCTTGAACTCTATGAATAACTGCGTGAGTAACGTTAAACAATATTTTCAGCGTGTTATTTGTATTACAATGGATTGACAATTAGTATTAATATGACGTTATCTAAGACATGCATTTAAATTCCAACGCCTACCCACAATTCATTTTTATATTGATCGCTTGTTACTATCAATTATGTATTTTTAATGAAATAGTATTTAAATCTATTTGTTTTAATGTTGTAATAAATATTGCAATGCAGTGGAATGCCTTATCGCAAATCACAAGTTGCAATGAAAATTCAAACAAAAATAAATTATCAGTGATTATTTTAATAAAATTAGATAATGTGACGGCATACATGTTTTTTTTTTCTTAGATATGTTTTAATCGCCACATGATAAGACATCGAGTTATTCCTATTTTTTAATTTGTTATGAACTAATCACGAAACAATATTAAATTTTTTGTCGTTACATCTAAAATATATCACATACAACAATAAAATAATACATTTTAATTGCATCCTACATTAATCACCAAATAATATTGCCCCCAAGACAATTAAAAATAACATATGCATAACAAAGATGTAAAATGTAAACAACATAGCAGGATCATTACATGAAAGTACGGATGCTACCAAAAAGTGATTCAAATTAATTCGAAATTCCATTGGTCACAGATTTTACTTCTTCTTCGGCTAAGAGATGCACTGGAGCTTCTAAAGTTTTGTTTTTCACGATAAATTCAAGTCCCTCGCCTGCGTACGACAATAAAGGTGAGATTTCCACTTCTTCACCTATCACAGTTCCGCAAGCCTTTTCGATATAAAGCTTATGCAACTTGAATAAATCCCTTCGTGCAGTTGAAGGGCAGTCTTTATTAGCATCATCTGAGTTTTTCAGTGCGCTGAATTCTGATTCACGAGGAACTTCCCATGTAACGAACGAGTTACTAAACGGAAAAACATCGAATACGAATTTCTCGATTTTCATGCCGCTTGGAGTCGTCGGCTTAATTTTTTCTCCAGTATCACTAACATGTGGAATCTTTTTCTTTGCAACGTGCAGTTTTAATTGGGATTCGTATTTATTGGCAATGGTACGCAAAAATTTTACAGAAAAGAAGTGATTGCATATATTTCCTGCGTTAAATACTAAATTGCCTTCGGAATCTTTTAAATTTGCTGTCCTGTCCGTAATTTCGCTGTACTCTACGACTTGGATTTTGCCATCGACGAGACATACAACACCAACTGCTTCTGTGGGATTTGCTTTACGTACGACTTTAGCCCCACAATCTGCTTGTTTCGAGGTACAGTATCCTATGAAGACAGGATCGGCGACTTTAATTAATATGTTATCCACGCTGTGTGCGTGAATGAATAATACTCCACGGTTTTCCATGTCGGTGAGGACTCCGCTCTTATCTAACGCCCTGTAGATGCCACCGTTTCCATCAGGCGCGAGGGCGATTTTATTTTTTTCTTCTAAAAGAATGCGCCCGTTGAAGTCGAAACAAGGTAAAAATCCCTGCTCGAATATTACTATGTTAGCAGGGTTTAACCCGAAATAATTATTGTCTGCCAAATACTGTTTGGTGGGGCCCATAGTTGAACCACTTGTCATGATGTACCAAATGATTTGCTCTTTTCTGCCAGTTTTCTCCCTTGCAATTTGTTCGATACGTCTGATTCTCTCCGCTTGGATTTGAAACAACGTCTTATTAGACGGAAGGCCAACAGAATACATGCCTTTGGGGTATGTAACACCCAATCGAGTGCCCTGTCCCCCTCCCATTAAAAGTACACCGATATGTCCAAGTGAAATTTCTTCTAATCCACGGTCATAATAAATTTTGAGCTGTTCTTCAGTGCTGCTTTCCTCAGATTCAAATTGAGTAGGTGGAACAGGTTCCATTCGATCATCAAGTTTCTCCTCGACGTCCCCACACACAGAACTAACAGCTTTTTCAAATAGCCGTCGCATTTCTTCATAATCGATAACGTTTAACTCGTCGAGAAAACATTTCTTTGAAGGATCATCAAGTTCTTCATAAAACGCCAGCAGATGTTGTTGGTTAAACTTTGATAGTCTCTGGTATACATCTTCAAAATTAGCCATGTGGTTATTTAAATAAAGTTTTAAAATTACTTGCTCTTATTATCAATCAACGTTCGCACTCAACACACACCAACGAAATAAGACACGAAATGTTAGTTCTTCACGTATTCTCGCATTTTATACAAGCCATTCCCCCCACTACTGTGAATCGATCAGCGGATCGTTTTAAGCTTTTACAGTGCGCAGAATCGAGCCAGTGACGTGCAAGGCTCACTTACAATGTAGAAATAGGCATTGATGCCATGGCGACTTCGGATTTTGATCTGTACATGTCCCAAAAATAAATTCCTATGATGCGTAATCCAAACAATCCATACAAAATGAGATGAATGTATATTTAAAATAAATTTCTGTATATTTTAGGTTGTTTGTCTGGATAAAGCCTTAGAACTCTATAATTAAAAGCTCGTGAATTTGGATGTACTAATCTGTAATCGTATGTGTACATTTCGGCTTATAGCAGAACTCATTAAAAGGCACTAAACCATTATACCTACAGATTTAATGATTGATTTATTGTTCAATAATTATTCGGACCTAAGCTTTTCTTAAAACTTTTATTTACATTTTCTCTCAACTTCTACTGTAAATTGCAGCTGGTACATATCAGAGCTACTTCCCTTTGTATCGCAGACCCAATTACCAAACTAGAAACAAGAAAAAGAAAGCGTAAAAATAGTAGATTTATAATTTTTTATAAATTTTTATGTTTATAATTTTAAAACTTTATTGAAATAACCACATGGCTAATTTTGAAGATGTATACCAGAGACTATCCGGCGTTTTATAAAGAACTTTCAAAAAGCTGTTAGCTCTGTGTGTGGAGACGTCGAGGAGCAACTTGATGGTCGAATGAAGCCTGTTCCACCTTCTCAATTTGATTCTGAGGAAAGCAACACTGAAGAATAGCTCAAAATTTATTATGATCGTGGATTAGAAAATATTTTAATGGGATATGTCGGTGTACTTTTAATGGCAGGGGAACAGGGCACTCGATTGGGTGTTACAATACCCCAAAGGTATGTATTCTCTTGGCCTTCCATCTAATAAGACGTTGTTTCATATCTAAGCGGAGAAAATTAGACATGTCGAACAAATTGCAAAGGAGAAAACTGGCAGGAAAGGGCAAATCATTTGGTACATCATGACAAGTGGTTCGACTGTGGGACCCACCAAACAGTATTTGGCAGACAATAATTACTTCGGATTAAACCCTGCTAACATAATAATATTCGAGCAGGAATTTTTACCTTGTTTCGACTTCAACGGGCGCATTCTTTTAGAAGAAAAGAATAAAATCGCCCTGGTGCCTGATGGAAACGGTGGTATCTACAGAGCTTTAGATAAGAGCGGAGTCCTCACCGACATGGAAAACCGTGGAGTATTATCCATTCACGCACGCAGAGTGGATAACATATTAATTAAAGTTGCCGATCCTGTTTTCATAGGATACTGTACCTCGAAACAAGTAGATTATGGGGCTAAAGTCGTACGTCCCACTGAAGCAGTTGGTGTTTTGTGTCTTGTCTATGGCAAAATCCAAGTCGTAGAGTACAGTGAATTGCAGAACAATTTCAAAACTTTCAATTACCTGAGGATTTTGTCTGAGTCTCTTTAGATGTTGTTTCCTTATTTACTAATATACCTACAAATTTAATCATATAAATTATTAACGAAGATTGGTTGAATAAAATTGAACCACATTGTAATTTAAGTAAAGAAAAATTCTTAACAATTTTAAATTTTTTATTTAAAAACAGTTATTTCTCTTATAATGATGTCTTTTATAAACAGATTTATGGTGTTCCAATGGGTTCTCCCCTTAGTCCTATTTTAGCCCAGATGATGATGGATCGTCTTTTGGATAATGTCATATCTCAATTACCCTTTCAATTTGGTTTTATAAAAAAATATGTAGATGACATTATTTGTTCTTTACCAAGAAATATGATTGTTACTACATTAGATGTTTTTAATAACTTTCATTCACAAATTCAGTTTACTTTAGAAGAAGAATCTAATAATTCAGTTCCTTTTCTTGATATTAAATTAATCAGATTAGAAAATAATACAATCGTATTAGATTGGTATCAAAAACCGACACATTCTGGTAGATTCATTAATTTTTATTCAGTTAATCCTTTAAATCAGAAATTAAATGTTTTAATTTCTTTTAAGAACATAATTAAAAATTTATGTCATCCTACTTTTTTAGAAAAGAATTTAAGAAATCTTTTTTGTAATAATGGATATCCTTTAAATTTAGTTAATAAAATTTTATTTCAATATAATCAAAATGAAAATCAAAATTTTCATAATATTCACAATAATAATTCTCAAAAATTACCACAAATAACTGGTTATACAAATCTGATTATTAAAGAATTAAAATATATTAATGCTAAAATTGCAAAATATAATTTAAAAACTATTAATAGGCTTTTTAGTAAAACTAAAGATAAAATTCCGCCTTCCAATCAATACGGTATTGTTTATTGTATTCCTTGTACAGAATGTGATCAGGTTTATATAGGACAAACTTCCAATTGGCTTAAAACACGATTATCACAACATAAATCTGATTGTAGATTGATTACCACAAAAGAAAAAAATTCTAGTGCTTTAGCACAACATTTTAGAGAGAAAAATCATTTATTAGATTTCAATAACACTAAAATTTTAGAAAAAGAAACCAATTATCGTACAAGATTATTCTTAGAATTATTTCATATTAAAAAAACAGTAATTCTATGAATTTTCGATCGGATATTCAAAATCTTAATTTAGCTTATGAATATTTAATAAAATTTGATTTCAATCGTAATTTGGAATAACAGAATCCAAAGGTAATGATATTTTCAAACAATTTTCTAAATCTAGACTATCCTTGAAAACAAATAAACTTCATTTTAGACATATACTTTGACATCTTGAACATTTTAATTTGGAATGTAATTTAAATTAAAGAATATGTAAGTTATTTAATTTGAATCAATTCAATCATTGTAACCTTCCTCTTGTAGTTTTTGCTCTGATGAAGGCAATAAAGGTTGCCGAAAGCTTAGCATAAAAATAAAAAAAGTCTTTTATTGACCGCTAGCCCGATAATTTTGAAAACAGTTTAATTTCCAACGGTCAAAAAACTCCTTGGTGCGTAATTATTCCAGATGGGCTTCTACAATGACGTTTGGTTATGATGCTTGCAATTATTTGAAGAATTGGCAGAAATTGAAACACAAATTGTCTAAAAAATTGAACCAAAGGATTTTCCTTCTAAGGTGCAGGAACTCCTTGGTGCGTAATTTATATATAAACTAAACTCTCTTGTTTTATGGCCTATATAAAACTAACAATACCTATTAGTGAAGAAATGGAAACCTCACTTTTACTGTCGTATGCAGGTGAGGGACTTGAATTGATTGTGAAATACAAAACTTTAGAAGTTCCATTGCATCTTTTAGCTGAAGAAGAAGAATCTGTGACTAATAGAATTTTTTTTAACATGCGGCGATTACAACATATCTAAGAAAAAAGACATGTACCTATGCCATCACATTATGTAATTAAAATAATCACTGATCATTTACTTTTGTTTGAGTAGAGCTTATGTAAAAGCAAAGTTCCTTTGTTAAGGTCATTATATTTTGGGTTGGTGAGAATTTGCGATAAAACTTTTCTTCTGTGTCCTTTTCTTCTTATCTTCCTCAGTATTTCCCTTTCTTCCTTAGCCAAGCGCTGATAAGTGTTCTGTCCCCTAACCTATTTCTTAATTTGACTAGAGCTTGTGTGGTGGTGAGAATTTTGGGTAAAACTTAATGACTTCACCATGTGGTTATCTTAAAAGGACGTTTGATGAAATTGGTCGTTGTGTTTGATTAAGCAAATTTTAAAAAATCGTAATCGGAAGACATTCCATTAAAAAAAAAAATGAAAATGCTTGATCCAACGCAAACAAAATCAATATATCATAACACTTTCAGAAAACTTTACTTACGTTCCATTTTGTAATTCTTCATGAAAGTATTCATCGTTTTCATCACCAGCCAAAAATACACAGACGCTTTCGTCCGTCCTTTACTGTTAATTATTATTTTGAAAATTCTTCAGTCAATTAATTTATTGAAATATTGCCTTGACATCTTAAATCATTTAGACGCGTCAAATGATTAATTTCCTCGAGAAGATAAATCTTGAGAACATCCAACTTATTGCGTATTAAATTATTTTTACGTCAGACCCCAAACTTGCGTCTTGGTCTTCCGTCTTTCTCGCCGAAACTAGTAACCAATAAGAGAAGAAAAGACGGTAATAGCGTTTTTCGTTTGTAATATGTATTGCAAATGAAGCCGGTGCCCCTGACATATGAAGGGGGCATTTTTTCTGGGCGTGCAAAATTTATGAATACGAATGTGGAGTATAAAAAAGGGTGACGGTGATTAAAGGGGCCAAAGTCAAAATGAAGTTGCTTTGGGTGGTGATCAGTGCGTGCGTCTTGGTGGTTTATCATCCGAGTGAGGTCGCTGCGAAAAAATTACGTGCGTTTATTTAGTTGTTTACTTGTTTTGCATTTGATGTTTCGTTATTTTTCAGCGAGCTTTGTGAAAGTCTGCAGTAGGAACGATCCGTTCCTATCGACGTGCTGGAAGAAATCGCTCGAATCTTTACGTCCTTATCTCCTAAAGGGCATTCCGGAATTGAAGATCGCTCGCATCGAGCCCTTGTTCGTGCCGAAGTTATTCATGTTCAGAAACGATGGTAGAGCTTCAGCTTTTAACGCCACTTTTTCAGATATAAAATTCACTGGGTTAAGCGAGTACGAAGTCGTTGATAATAGCATCGACTTGAACACGCTGAACTTCAGCCTGAAACTGCGTACGCCTAGGATTTTGCTGAACGCCTTCCTCGACTTACACGGGATTGTCTTGGCCTTCAACATGGACGGCTTCACTCCGATCATCATGGATTGGAGTAGGTCATCATAATTTCTTTAACGAAGACTAATTTGATGTTCCAATTTCAGAAAACCCCATCATCGATATAAAGTCCAAAGGAGAGAAATACACCGAAGATGGAAAGACCTT
Organism: Dorcus hopei; assembly: GCA_033060865.1. Lineage (NCBI taxonomy): Eukaryota > Metazoa > Arthropoda > Insecta > Coleoptera > Lucanidae > Dorcus > Dorcus hopei. The sequence continues at coordinate 8,180,861 of CM065426.1, forward strand.
TATAAAATGGGCCGACCACGACGTCAGCTTGACGTACGACGACATCTTCATGGATCTGAACAATATCTTTGATGATAACCCGGCGTTGACTCAGAGATTCAATAGAGTCATCAATGAGAACGCGGATCTACTATACAGCCACATCAGATACGTCATCACGCACACCATTGGTATTTTTATTACGCAGAGTTTGACTCAGGTGCACCAGAAGTACGACATAGACACTCTCTATCCGAAAGAATAGTTTTTCAAGCATCATACGAAACTGAAAATATACTTAATTACTATATACATACGTATATCCTTTTTTGCGTCAATTAAATACAGAAATTAAATAAATAGAAATTGTTTAAAATAACTTCCATTGTGGGCGAAGAGATGGCGATTTAAGTGTCGCAGTTACAGTGATTTATATAAGACCAAGCAATGTCTTCATTTTGATTGGTTACTGGTACAGGCGGCCAGGGGTAAATTACAACAAAAGAACTTCATCATCACTGTCTAACAGATGGCGCTTTAGAATATTTAATCATTAAAGCCACCATCTTTCAGGAGAGTTTATAACTTCTTTAAATTTTTTTCTCCTAATTTTTTCTATAATAGAGCATAAAAGTTAAAAGTTTAAATTAAAGTTTGTATTTTCGTATTGCAATTGTAAGTTTAGATTTCTCGTCTTTTTTTTTAATATTCTAAAATCGAGATATGAAACTTAATACACATATTCGTGCGTGAGTAAATTGCAAAATTTCAAAAGTGCAAACCGGCCTTTCGCTTTCTTCAACTGCAAGGCTCTAATAAATCGCTGTCCCAATAACGAGGTGCGTAAGTTTGCATAAAACTCGACGGCAAACTGGAAGAAGCACTTTCTACTTTTGCATCAGAATGCAATGACGCAACCGCGTTCATAAGCGGACTGATTTGCATTTTCTGGAAGCACAAAAGCTTACGCAAGCGCAAACGATCCAGTTCTGAATTTTCTCAAAATTTTTCCGTCGCGATTCTAAAAGGAGGGGTGCTTTAAAAACAGCGCACGAGTTCACTCTCCACCTATCCAAAATGACCAAGTTCTTTGTGCTCCTATTGTTGGTGTATTTGCATCAAAGTTTCCGGATATCACAGGCCGCAAAAAAATTACGTGAGTGTCTCATACATAAATATTATTTGCCTAACGAATTTAGAAGTGATTAGTGCATGCAAATTTTGTTTAATACTATTTTTTCTCTGTGCACTTAAAAGTGGCAGGGATGATCATGCATACAATAAAAAGGCCTGCGCCTATTCTTGCTTCAGTCGTGAGACAAAATGAAATCCGTTTTGATTTTGTTGTTCTTTTGCCTGGAAGGTCTTTTTGGTGGTTCTGCCAAAGTCCTACGTGAGTATTGTTATTGTAGCAGATGTTATTTTTTGTTAATTTTGCGACGCAGTTCTTGGCGTAGCCTGGGCGAAAAATTCCAAATTTTTTGCTGTGGTTTGCGTAAGAATTGTGAGGAACAACTTTCTAAACCGCTAGTTTAATATTTAATAACAATAATAAAACGGTGAAACGGGCGATTCATTAAATCAAAACGCCTTGGTTCTACCGCAAAAAATAAATGAAGTTCACAATTTTAGAATTCGCTTTCGAATTCATAACGACTTTGCAGACTTTATAATGAGTTTGGAACTGTTAATTATTTATTGAAAACTTTCTTTCCCGAGTAACTTTTTCTTTTTTTTTACACAAAACTGAAATATGACCTTTTCACTCGTCATGCAATGAAGAACGATGCATTTTAAAGCAATTAAAATAAAACTAAGTGCGCAGAAGAACCTAAAAACACACACAATTGAAAAAAATTAAAAAAAAGAAATGAAAGAGAGCCAAAGTAAAATATTTTTTCAGAAAGTTAAGAGGTTTAGTTATTTCGAAATTAATAAAACTTTTGGTTTTGTTATAACGAAAAATGAAGTCTACTGTTGCTGTACTAAAAAAATTCTGTAACTGTGCAACAGATGGCGCTCAGCGTTCACAAGTTTTTTTCTCGCAAGTAAAAGAAATTCCAGTGCTAGCTGATTTGTTGTCGTTTCTTAAGATAATTAAATTAAAACTATGCGTTAGAAAAAAATTAAACAACCTATTGATTTCAAAAATCCCAAAAACAAAAAAAAAATTGTAGAAATTTTGAACTACAAGAATCTTTTTCGTGTAAATGTAAGATTTTTGAAAAAATTCTGTCAAAAATTGTGGCAGCCCGGGTGTGAAACATGTTAAGTAGGAAACAAAAAAATTCAGGATTTTTTTTCATTAAAAACTGAAACAAAATAAAACCTAAGGATCAGAAAGTTAACAGTTGGTTAATTAAAGCTGAAACTTTCAAGCATTAGAAAGCAATAAAATTTTGGCATTGGCCAAAAACTAGAGAGAATAAGTCCGCCATAACCGTAATCATGGCCAGCTACATTAACATTCACTGACGTGTAGGTATGGCCGTTTCAATTCGACTTTTAAAAATTTTGATGGGTACTCCCCTCAGCGCCTCTTGTGAGTTTTTACGTAATTGCAGTCGTCATTACGTTACTGTCATAACATAGACATAAACATATACGAGAAGACACAGGTTATGAGGCACCTTATCTTAAGCTTACATCTGTAATATATTCCTTAACTGTATAGTAAGACTTACTAATTAGTAGCCGCTTTAATCTACATTTAAACAGATTTACATTAGAAATATTTTTAATATTATCTGGAAGATTGTTATATAATTTGATACAAGCGTACGATGGTGCTTTTTCAAATTTAGATGTTTTATGTAAAGTAGCTCTTAATTGCATACTATTTCTAGTTTCATAGCTATGATTATAAGAATTTACTACAAAACTGTTCTTATTTTGAAGAACATATATACAACAATTGTAAATGTAAATACATGCTAACGTCATTATGTTTTTTTCAATAAAGATTTGCCTACAAGAAGCACGCCTCGACAAGCCAAAGATTATGTGAACCGCCCGTTTTTGTATCACAAAAAGTCTATTACAATCAACTGCGTCACCCCACAACATCACACCATAGCTTAAATGCGGGAATATTAGAGCATAATGCACTTGTAATAGAATTTTTTCAGTTACCATGTTTCTTAATCGTATCAGTGCATAACAGGAGCTGGTGATTTTTTTACAAGTCTGATCTACATGTGTGCGCCAATTTAAATTATTATCTAGGTGAAATCCTAAAAATTGTACATTATTACTTAAATCAAAGCTTTCCAACTCACATATATGAGATGGCTTGAAGTACAAATACTGTGTCTTATCTTTATTTAATATTAATCTATTCTGGTGGCACCATCTTGACAGTTCAGTTATTATCAATTGAGCTTTGTACTTTAATTCACCAGTATCAGGCGCTGAGACTGCTATAGATATGTCATCAGCGTAATTCACAATTAAACCACCACTAATATGTTGAGATAAGACGTTCACGAATAAACTGAATATTAGCGGCCCCAGTACCGAGCCCTGAGGCACTCCAAGAGTAACAGTAAATTCCTCAGAGCAGGACCGATTAACAGAGACGTTAGCTTTTCTTTGTCTCATAAATGAATTTATCAATTTTAGTATATTGTCTCTGAAACCTAAGTTAAAAAATTTTGCACATATAAAATTCGGATCCACACAGTCAAAAGCTTTTGACATATCAAAAAACATGCCGAGAACGTGGTCACCTTGATCGACTTTTTGATAAATATGATTTAGAAAACTTACGGAAGCGGTCTCCGTTGATCGGCCGCCTCTGAAGCCGTGTTGACATTCATTTATTATGTTATATTTATTTAAAAATGCGCTAATCCTATTATATAACAGTTTTTCAAAGATTTTAGTAAATATGCTTAAAAGACTTATTGGTCTGTAATTGAGAATTGTCGATGGGTCAGTATTTTTTTTAACACAGGTACTATTTTGGAAGACTTTAAAATGTCAAGAAAAGTTCCTTCAGCAAGAGGTTCGTTATACAGTCTTGTCAACTGAGGTAGTATTGCAGGATAAATGTTTTGTAGCACTGACACTGAGATTTCATCAAGTCCCATTGAACGTTTGCGCTTCAAACCACGTATCACTTCTTCCACCTCGTCTTCTACGATAGGACTACAGAAAAAGGTTGTTGGCAGTGTACAGTTTTCTGATCTGTAGGTTCCAAAATGTTTTTCAAGTTGCAAGGCTACGTTATTCTTAAAATATTCTGCAAAAATAGCTGCTACTTCATCCTTCACATATGTTTTATTATCTTTTTGAATTGTAACATCACTGGTCTTCTTTTTGGTTCTGCCTAGTTCTTGATTTATTATTTTCCATACTTCCTTACACTTATTACCTGCATCGATGATTCTATATTCATCAGATCTTTTGGACTGATAAAGATTATTATTATTATTATTATTACTGTCAGTAGTTTTGTAGTGTCTTTAATAGGGAACACTGAGGGGAGTACTCCAGGACATGCTTTCTCGGAACCAAATTTTAGGCGAATTGAAACGGCCATGCATACACGTCAGTGAATGTTAATGGAGCTGGCCATGCCGTAATAAAGAAACTCCTGCAAATAAACAAGAGATGGCGCTTGCAGTCCCAAGTTTTTTTATTCGCGTCATTTATTTCAGACTGTCGGTGAAAGCCGTTTATCTTTGTGTATCTTAAGAAAACCACGAGTATATTAAAACTTTACGTAGCAGAAGAACTAAAAACATCTTGATTTCAAAGATCCGAAAAATAAAAAAAATTCAGAAATTTGGACTTTGGTTTCTCTAGAATTTTAGATCAAGTATGCCAGAAAAAACTAATCGATCGTCTTCGGCGTTTTTTTTTCTATTAACTGTTAATATTTCTGTAATTTATAAGTTCTACTTGAACAAATATGTGAAAACAATGTTATTGTAATAATAATATTTTTTCTAATCAAGTGACCTATGGAAAAAAATTATGTCTTTGTTTGGTTAATTATTTCAAAGACCATTTGAATTATTTTTATTGCATTCCTATCGTTTTGTATAGGAATGCAATATAAATATGTAATTCAAGTGGCTTTCGAAATAATGAACTAATCAAAGACACATGATTTTATTTCCATAGGTCACTTGATTAGAAAAGATATTGATCACCTGTTATAAAAGAACTATACATATTTGATTGCCCCTAATAAATAAACAAATAAGTGATGGAGATCGGCGTTATTAACAGAATTTTTCGTTTTTCATAGTTTCCTTTTTTCTTCGTCAAACGTCGATATTATGAGTTTCCTTTACCTATTATCTATTTTGTTCGTTGCTATTTTGTTCGTTTTGTTTCATTAAAAAAGGAAACAAAAAATCTGAAGACCAGGTAACTTTGATACGCTCCCCCCCGCAACTGGAATTGTTGCGCCCTCACTATTTACACATTTATTTAACATTTATTTCAATAAAGTAAAGATAAATAAGGATTTTTTTAATACAATGATTTATATATTTGCACAAAACTAATAATACAAATTAAATAGTAACGAAGGACGGTTATGTTAAATAAATTCTAAATTTCAAAAATAATCAAATGTAAAAAAAATTAGGAGAGTATTAAATTTGTTACAAGCCTCTTCTTTTCTTGGAGCTAACGAAATCTTGCACCAGAACATCTACATCAAGATTCCGCGCCCGATCATTTTCAATGTTTATTACGGCCATTCCACTCAATCTAGCTTGAGTCATGGTACTTCTAAGGTAGGACTTTATTAGTTTTAACTTAGAGAAGGATCTTTCAGCAGAGGAGGACGTGACCGGCAAAGTCAAGTATAATATTAGAGCAGCGCCATACATTTGGTAAGCTGGCTGCCAAGACCTTATTTTCAACCAACAAAAATTGAGTCACATTTGTGTAAGATCCGAGATACGGGAAAGGGTGGTTTATATTTTGATGAAAATGGCCTTTCAACAAATGACCAAAATTTTACAATTTATCCCTCTTGGACTTTTCTCACCCTTTGTTACCCAAAACTTTTACAAGCCGAATCGAGACGCTAACGGCGACCCCTTTGTCAGTAGCGCTCCTAGAATTAGTTAAAAAATAGCCCGGAGTCGTTCCGTCGTTCTCCTTGGACTCGGTATGAGTTTTAGCCCTTTTGATCTTCGGACTTACTACTTTGGAATTGTTGGATTTTCCTCCTCTCCTGGTTAGGTACTTATTTAATAAAAGGTTCTCTAAACTCTACTGTGAATAATAAATGAAATTCGAAAGTTTAACAAATAAAATTATATTGGAAGTAAATTTGTATTATTACACATTAACAGAGAATAATAGTAAAAAAACAAAAATTACAAAAAATAACCCGAAACTCGTCCAGGAGGAAAGATGGTGCGGTACATTTAGAAAAATGCGTTTTGTTAGTAATTGACAAACTTTTAAGCCGAAAAGACATGGAACTTACCGGGGACGAAACTTAAAGGATTTTTTCTCGGATCCGTAACTCAGGAAAAACACTAACGATTTAGATTTACGAATATTGATTCGTTAGCGAGCGAATTTATTTTAAAATATCTGACACAAAAAAACTACAAGAAAACCGATATCAAACTCTGAAAAATTAAATCAAAAATACAACCGAACTTAGAACAAAAAATTAAACTAAAATTTCGACGAGAATTTAACACGCAAAACTAAGGGGAAGCGGGAACTAACTCTCCTGCGCGCGGCTCCTGTACTTAAGCCCTCGCCACCGCCCTCGAACCCCGAGGTGGGATCTTTTTCAAATTCAGCAAGTTTTTGAAAAAGTCCGTGGTTGATTCGGGCTTTTAGCGGCGAGCCGCTTTCCACTAGGTGGTGTACGCGTGTTGCTTTTACCATTTTTAGCCACGTGTCGCACGGTCAGTAGCCAGAGAAGTTGGTCGCACGGTTTCTTGCTGATCCCTTAAAATTATCTCCGTAACTTAATATTTTCTTTAGTTGGAGAGCACGTTCTAGACTACTGAATATAATATGTTTTTCCTGCGTTCCGATTTAGTGAGATCAAGTGAAATTTTTTAAGAAAGAATTTATAATGATAATTTGAAAATTTCCCTACGCATTTTTCGGGTCCTTACATCTGCAACAGTCAATATTTTTCGTTCTCTCATTTCTGCTGATGCTATATTCTTAAACGAAATAATTTCTGAAGTTACATCTTGTTCACACTTCTCGTAAAACGCTTTTGTATCTCTAATCAGTTCTTTCAACTGGCGCTTTGGGATTCAGAAAGACGAAGTTTTCTATGATTTGTTTCATACTTTCAAATCTTTTATTAATTTGACCAAGAATTATGTCAAGGACACGATTAAAAACTTTTATCCTGAAACTGACAATTGGATCCTCGAAATAACATCATCTGCTAGTTTTTCAAAACATTTTTAAATCTTTTTAACACGTTTATTAGGAAGGGATATTTATACAGTGCGGGACAAAATTATAACCGCACTTAGAGTTTAGTCCCACCGAAAAAAGTACATTTTTCAAATTTTCATTTATTTTTGTAGTTGTGTTTGTTAACGTTGGGATGATAAGCGCTCTTAAACATTTTTTTCAACAAAAAATTCCCAGCTAAATTCAACATAAGGCGAATTATGACAAGAATTTTAGTGCGGTTATAATTTTGTCGCGCACTGTACAGGCTGTTACAAATTCGAGGCTCACCATTGAGATCTTGGAAACGGTAAGAGATACGAAGTCGGTTAAATTGGGGCAAAGTTGCATATTTTGGTGCTGAACAATAATCCGTTCTGAAAAATCTTCTACGTTTTGTAGTTTTTGAAATATTTCAAAAAAACAAGAAAACGTAATTTTCTTTTTTATTTTTTCCTGAAGTTATTGTTGCAGGGATCATAACAAAATTAATACATTCTACAGGCACTTTTTTAAGCTCTTTACGATGATATCATTAGACTTTACTTACAACGTTTCGTCTCGTCCTGACCATCATCAACTTCATTTTTTCTTATGGGCGCTACATTAGGTTTTAATACCAATGAATAGATCTATTTTTTCTGATGCTTTTCCATATATCACACATCCCTATTTATTAATTTGAAACAGCTGGAAATGCAAGAAATTGTTGAAAAATAACACTGCAAAGAAAACCATGGTATGCAGTGAAAACAAAACCTGATACCTGATATGACAAAAGCAGATTTTTGAAAAATTTTTAGATATAAAAATGAATGATGTGAATCCAAGAAAGACGTAGACTTTTAGAACGTATTGTGCTAACAACAATTTAGTAACAGCAAGAGAAATTTACTTCCAACAACGACGATGACGCAGTATTTAATTAGTTTCGTAATTAAATTATACATTTTTATGATTAAAGCAAGAAAGTATCACAAGAAATTATATCTTTAAAAATCTCTTATTCTTATAAATTTAAAAATGTATTGTGCTAACAACAATCTATAGTAATAAGAGAAATTTACTTCAATAATACCCAGAAAGATGCCATCCACACAGAACAATGTTATTAAGTTAGATAGAAACATTGCACTTTATGGATATTTTCGTAAAAGCTCGAAGGACGTATCGAGGTAGCCTTAATGATGATGAGAATGAAGAATTAGTAGAGGGTAGTTTGTACTCGACGTTTAAAAATCGATGTCATTTGTCATTGTTTTCATGGCCAGGTAGATTACATAAAAATAGTTACTTATAAAATGTATAAAATTATGAGACTACAAGAAAGAATGTTTCCTCGAGCAGTAATATCTTTTAAGATATGAGTTTTCTAAAGACATACATAATTTAATTTGATATTTTCTTGCTTTAATAATAACTATTACTAATAATATATAATAATAATAACTATAACTATTGTTTTGTAGTTGTCTTTCTGCATATTGTTGGAAGGAAATTTCGCTTGTTATTACTGAATTGTTGTTGTTAAGACCACAATAAATTTTTAAATTTACGTCATTCTTGGATTCAAAAACATTCATTTTTAGATCTAAAAATTTTACTAAAATCAGCTTTTGTGATACACGAAATAAAACTCCGAAGGTATATCAAACTTTTTTGGTTTTTGTTTTCACTGCATACCATGTTTTTCTTTGCAGTGTTATTTTCAACAATTTCTTGCATTTCCAGATGTTTCAGATTATTAAATGGGGATGTGTGATACATGGAAAAGCATCAGAAAAAATAGATCTATTCAATGGTATTAAAATCCAATATAGCGCCCATAAGAAAAAATGAAGTTGATGATGGTCAGAACGAGACGAAAACGTTTTAAGTAAAATCTAATGATATCATCATAAAGAGCTTAAAAGTGCCTGTAGAATGTATTAATTTTGTTATGATCCCTGCAATAATAACTTCAGGAAAAAATAAAAAAGAAAATTACGTTTTCTGGTTTTTTTGAAATATTTCAAAAACTACAAAACGTAGAAGATTTTTCAGAACGGATTATTATTCAGCACCAAAATACGCAACTTTGCCCCAATTTAACCGACTTCGTATCTCTTACCGTTTCCGAGATCCCAATGGTGAGCATCGAATTTGTAACAGCCTGTATTTGCCAACTCGCAGCATCTTTAGCTTCTGCTTCAACTGCGCTAAATTTTTTTCGAAGATGTTGTAGCTTAATTACGATTTTTTCAAGTAAATTACATGCTTCATCTATCGCTACCTTAGGATTCTGTAGTGTTTTTGAAACAATGTTAACCAGTTCTAAAATTTTAAACTGAAGCACAAGCATCAAAACAAAGTTAAATGAAGCTATTTTTGTTCTAAGTGCAGTAGCTCCAACAATTTCTTTACTCTTTTTTGATGTCAAAATAATTTTAGACAAACAATTTAAAATAGAAAAAAAATTAACTTTAATTGCTAGTAAGGAGTCAAATAGGGATGACCATCTAGTGGGACACAATCTGATAACACAATAATTTTCTAGGAACATTAAGTACTAAATTAAGATTATGTGAGGCACAGTGTACATAATCAGCGTTTGGTGACTTCTTTTTATCCTAGCTTGAAGCCCAGCGTATTTGCCACTCATTACAGCGGCACTATCGTATCCCTGTCCGCGGCATTTCTCAATAGATACAGGATGTCGCTAAATTCCGTGGACATGGCTTAACCACAGATTCCTGGGGTCAATATAAGATGATTTAGCTCAACTTATCTATATCCAAAAGTGCTTCGTTAAGTCGGTATACTGCTTTAAAGTTGTTGAAAAAAAAGTTAATTTTTCTTATAACAAAAGAACGCTTGTCACATCTTCAGATGGTTTGAGTAATTTACATTGGGTCGCTAGTGTTAGAAACAGGGTTGCCATCGAACGGATATTGCAATAACTCTCTTGAGGTTAGGAAGGTAACATTAATTAGTCAATTTTTAGAATGAAGCATTCATTGGGAAACTTTTTTTAATCTATCTAAGGCATTTGACTGCGTGACTTCTGCATAAAATATATAACTTAGGCTTTAGAGGCACAGTTAACGATGCAATTAGGTCACATTTAACGAACCGCAAGCAGCGCGTTGTAACAACGGATTCCAATGTCAATGAAAGGCAATCTAGGCTAAGAAACAAAACTCAGGGAGTACCACTAGGACCCCTGTTATTTCTACTTTACGTAAATGATCTGCCCGGCATAGTGAATGATTTAATTGTTATGTTTGCTGATGATACATCTTTAATAGTAAAAGCGAATACTAACGATGACTTGGCTAAAAAAATTACAAATAACCGTACAACGATGGAAGATTGGTTTGCGGAAAACAACTTAAAATTGAATGTAAACGAAACAAAAATGTTAAAATTTACACTTAAAAAAGAAAATTTCTTTAATGTTATCTACAACAATAATATACTTACCTCAGATACTCATGCGTGTCGTTCCTAAGGATTGAAGTGGACCAAATTCTTAAATGGAATTCACATGTACAAAAAATTGTAGAAAAAGTCAGCAGTTTCACTTACGCCCTTAGAACTGTAGTTAAAACAACAAGCAAAGAGGCTGCTTTAAGTGCATGTCATGCTTTCGTTGGTTCTCGCATGACCTGCGGGATCATCTTCTGGGGAAATTCTACCGAAACAATCCGAATCTTCAAACTTCAGAAGTCCTACATAAGAAGTATTTTTAACCTGAAAAGACGAGAAACTTGTAAAAATATTTATAAACTAAATTGTATACTTACTTTTCCCTGTTTGTATATTCTTGAATGTGCGTGTTTCGTGATAAACAACTACAAAGACTTTATGAGCTGATATGAACTCAGACATATTCATAATACCCGGAGTGAAAAAAACTTACAGTTATGTGTACCGCAAACATCCTTTTCGCGTGTGCAAAAAAACGTTGTGATTTTGAGCTCAGGAGTCTATGGTTAAACCATGTCCACGGAATTTAGCGACACGCTGTATATTATTATTGACCAAAAATTTACTAACTTCATATTCTGAACTTTCGGCTGATTGGTCTGTAACTGCAATAAAACCCAAAAATGATTCATTTATTAAAATTTTCTCGTCCGATTTATTCGAAATATACCGTATTATCAATGAAAGCTGGTCAGTTTTAGAAACATCTTGAATTGTGTCTAAAATGCTTGGTGCTTCCTGAATATCACTTATAATACTAGCTATAACATGTTTTGATGCGATGCTGATCAGTTCATTTTGTATGAAAGGACTTAGATACTTTGTTTTACTTTGTTGATTCTCGAGATAATCTTTTATGAGTGGGTCGCATCTTGATAACAGATCTAAAATATTATTCTGTACGTTATTTCCAGTTTCACTACGATGTCCGCGTAGCGGCAAATTACAAACAAATAAGTTAATTATTACATCCAAAATTCGCTTCAGTATCTACCGCCACTTCGAGAAATTTGTTTGCATCATTGAACCAATATTTTGTCTGTTTTTTCAGTGACTGTATGTTATGCAGGCAGTCATGTGAATTTTCGTGATTTCATGTTCTTTGATTTTTTTACTTAATCCTTGACAATCGTTTACACCATGCATCATTAGCAAACAACCAACAAAGTTCACAATAAACAACGTTCATTATAGACGAATGACACAACCAAAATCTCTCTATTTTTTCTCCAATTCTTGCTTTAAAATAATAGTAATCAGAATTAAAAGATCTGTTGGTTTTACGGTCTTTTGGAATAGGTCCTTGAGGTTTGCACGGTTTTGAGGATAGACATTTTAACGTCCTCCCCAAGGACATCATTATCTAAATATAAACATATATCAATATTTATTTCACCAAACGTATCAATTGTACTGTCAGAATATAATTTTCGCGTTAATATTAACTTCTTCATTTTCATAAACACATTCTTTTGTACCCGAAGCGTTAGAAAGTTGAGATTGCTGCATTTTACTAAATCATCATCGATTTCGTCAGCAGTATTATGTTATGAACGTCCATTTTCACACATTCGGAATCAGTTGAGCAACCCGACCCTGTTATAACATTAGCACTTGTGTTGAAAAATAGCTGTATTTTTGGAAGTTTTCTTGTTTTTTCTTCGGCTTCCTTTTTGCGTTTTCTAAATTCGGCTCCACTCGGTCGTTTACTTTTAAACACTTTATAATTTCTTTTTTGACCTGAGACAGCAAATCACTTGAATTGAAGGAATTGGCGAGGACGTTATAAACAGCCAGTAAGATGCATATATCCAACGCCCCCTAAATAATTTCGTCGACAAAAAAACAAAAACAAAAATGATGAATGGAAGTCCTTGCATTTTCCTTTGGTTAATCGAACAAAGGCCGATCTCTTTTTCATTTTTCTTTTGTCAACTGAAAACTGAAGTAACAGAGGACGACTGAGTGTGTAATAAATTTAGATTTTTTTTTCTCTTTATTTACACAAAAATAGGAAAAGAAAAATGTGGCGGAAGAATTTTCATTTAAGAAAGAACAATTTTAAATAAAATTTGCATTTTGATTTCAATAAGTTAGAAACAAAAAGAAAAAAAATAGTTTTTTAGGACTTTAATTTTGCTAAGCTGTACCTTCGCATGTCGGCCGGATTGCGATGGAGTTTCACGAGCTACTCTTTTGCTGATGAGACCCCAATTAGGACCGAAATAACGCTATACAGAGGATGCTCGGAGGCCCCATTGCAATCCAGCCGACTTGCAGCAAAAATTTTGCAACTTTAGTTTTGTTTTTAGATCAACTTATTTTTAGAGCAATTGAAGCAAAAATTTTCAAGCATTGATTTAGCGAAAACCAAAGAAAATATTCTTTGAAACCCGGCAGAATTGTATTAATAAAGAAATTCCTGTTCAGAAATTCATTTTCTTTCAGTACTGATTATAAAATATTTTCTAGAAACTCATGATCATGAGACACAGTCTTCTTTAAATAATAAATAATAAAGAAAAAGTTCTTTATCCGGCTAGTCGCGGTCTTAGTTCAGAGCTGTTTTTTTTTTGTGTCGAAGAGGGAGCCACAGTAGAGGACCTTTTGCTAACTTCAGAGAAGTGATTGCTGCAAACTAGCGCATAATCTGTTAAAGTGCAGCATTTTGGGGCAATATATTTATGATTTATTATTCAAATTGTTACAAAGCATAGTAATTATGGCAACGGCGAAAGTTCAATTCAAAATTATGCAGAGGGTGTCACACTAAAGGTAGACTTCCGAAGCACGCGACACGCGGCAGACGGCAACAGCAGGTGGCAACTGCTTTTGTCGCGGCAGCAGACGACACTACTTTGCACTATTATTTTAAATGGATGCACTTCATAACCTGTCGCGTGACTAATGTCGTCCGGTCTTAAAAGTACATTCATTTAAAATAATAGTGCAAAGTAGAGTCGTCTGCTGCCGCGACAAAAGCAGTTGACGCCTGCTGCTGCCGTCTGCCGCGTGTCGCGTGCTTCGGAAGTCTACCTTTAAGGTAACCTTAAGGTAAGCCTTTAAGGTTATGCACTTCATAACCTGTCGCGTGACTAATGTCGTCCGGCCTTAGAAGTATATTCTTTTAAAATAATAGTGCAAAGTAGTCTGCTGCTGCTGTCTGCCGCGTGCTTCGGAAATCTACCTTTAAACGTGAGTTTTCGCAGAATAGCCTTTTTCAAACGCGACCGGCCGGGCCGGATAAAGGACCGGTCCTTTATTAATCTAGGCAGCTGTGATTGTAACAAAGAAACTTCCGTAGCTGATTAAAAAATGGCGCTTAACATTCAATCGTTTTTTACTTCGCCAATAAAGACAGTCATTAATCCTAGCGCTGATGTGTTGGTCTTAATAGAAGTTGTTTACAATTGTCCATGTTTTATGATCCTCAAATCATTTAAATAAAAGAATGCATTACAGAATGACTAAAAGATACCCTATTAATCAAAGATACACAAAACAAAATCAAAGAACGCAGATGTAAAACTGTTTTTAGAAACCTTGGTTTTGTCTTTGTTTATTGGTTAATATAAAACACAACAGAATTGCAACAAAGAAACTACTGCAACTGACCTAAAGATGGCGGCGCTTTTTCACATTTGTATCTCATGTATCTCATTGCTGATTGTTTGCTATTAATAAGAGTTTTTTTTTTCATTGTCTAGCGTTGTAATTGCTAAAATTTGATCAAAATTGTTGAAAAGTATCCTTTTCTGTCTAAAATGTGACACATGAAATTTAAACTTAATAATTATAACTGGCCAAAAGATGGCGCTTTTTTCCCAATGATAAACCAACTTATTTTAGTGCTGATCGGTTGTAGTTAGTAAAAATTTCTTACCGTCTATACCTTGTGACCCTAACAAAAAAAAAAAACAAAATATAAATAAAACTGTAGTAAAATAAATAAAAATTGCAAATTGAATTTAATGACAATAATCGAGTAAAAGATGGCGCTCGACTTTCATAGATTCTAAAGTCCCTAGATTAGCAGATTGCAACGATAGATGAAGATAATATGTTAGCATTTTTCTAGATAAAAGATTACACACTGAATTTAAATTTAATGGCAAAAAGATGGCGCTTTTTCTCATTGATAAACCAAGTCATTTCAGTACTGATCGGTTGCTGAAAGTAAAAGTTTCTTATTGTCTCTACCTTGTGATCCAGAAGATGTTACGTCACTGTTTATCATGTTTCAAACAATTTGTTACAAGCACGTTAAAAATCGATTAATAAATTGCTGTTAATTTCAGCTAGTTATATAACCATCTGTAAACGCAACGACCCCAATCTATCCAAATGCTGGAGGGACTCCCTAAACTCGTTGAAGCCGTACCTACTCAAGGGCATCCCCGAGTTCAACATCCCTCCCATAGACCCCCTGATTATCACCGAGATCTCTCTCAACCAGGAGCCCAGATCTGACCGAATTCACTTCAACGCGACCCTAACAAACTTGGAATTTTCCGAGGGGCAGAACTTCGAAGTTTTGGACAACGCCGTTGACATGGACAAGATCACCTTCTACTTGAAGCTACGTTTTCCCCACCTGACGATGAAGAGCGATTACAGGGCCAAAGGGCGAGTGCTGGTGTTCGATTTCGACAGTGACGGGAAAGCTTTTGGCGAATTCAGTAAGAGACCTATGGGTTCAAGAATTTGCCTAATTCCTTTCGTTTTAGCTGACGTAATAGTAACTACATCGTGGACGGGCTCGACGTTTACCAGAAAGGGGAAAGAGTATATCACGCTGAAAGAAGACAAGGTCGACGTGAAGGTTGACAAAATCCAGCTGCGTTTCGACGACATCATCAAGGGGAACCCCCAGTTATCTAAGAACGTTAATTTGGCCATCAATGATAACATAGATCTTCTTTATGCGGATTTCCTGCCGTTGTTGAAGCAGACCCTTGGAACTATCATTACGCAGTACACCAACAGGGCGTATAGGGCCTTCCCCATGGATGTTTTGTATCCCACGCAGTGATATTCTTATATTTAATTTTTTCTTTTCTTAAATTTACTTGTAGCCAGTATGATTTTGATTTAAAATAAAACTTAAACTTTTTTTAATAGATATTTTTTGAAGCAACCTCTTAAACATCAGCGCATGTGTTTTGGGGTAGAGATGTTTCGTTCACATGATCAATTTTAAATTTTATGATATAAAGGGATTCTGTTTTATAGTAGAGCACCTTCCATTCTGGAACATTTTGGCCAGTGTTACCAACCAGATGCGTACTTGAAGAGCACCTCTACTTCACTCATATTTTCTACTCACCAAAATTCTAGCCACTTGCTCATCCCATGTTCTCTTCTTCTTTTTTTAACCTTGGACTCCCATTCAACAGGATCCTAGTTACTTGCTCATGCTCTGTGCTTTTCGGATGGCCCCTTTTTCTCTTTTTAAGTTTGAACTCCTATACTTTCTTTGCTAATTGTATCTCCAGTATTCTCACCACGTGCCCCCGCCCCTCACCAACTTAACTATCGCTTTTCTATCATGTATTCTAATGCTTTACTCCCAGTTCCTTAGTTTCTTATTCTATCTATTCTTAATATTCCTCTCAAACATTTTATTTGACATGCATCTTTTCGGTTAGACTCCATAATTTCTCTCCATAAATTAGAACTGATAAGAAAACTGTGTAACTGGTTTGTTACCAACTTCCTTCTTATATTTATGGACGATTTTAATAAGACACGTTGGATTTTGTTAGGGGTAGGTATTTATCCTATTAATTGTCTAAAATCCTCCTATCATTGATCCCAAGTCTATGTCTGCTGTATTTTATTATTTTTGATGGTTGTCTGAACTTCCACTACTATCACCATTGTTTCTCTATGTAAACCTACATGATTCCATATCTTTTCATAACGATAAATTTTCTTCTAAAGTTTTCTTGGTGGTACCATTAATTCTTCAAATCGCCGGCTTCGGCTTTCTATAATTTACCTTTACTCCTTTCGTCTTTGTTTTTATTGCTTTTGTTATTTCGTCCATAACTGAAGAAACAAAGGTGGGTCCAGCCCAACTCCCTTTTTTGTTACGAAGTCATCTGCATGTACTCTGTTTTGCTTCTGTGAAATTTTTTGGTAGCCTTCGTTTCCTAACGCTCTCCATATTTTCTTTCTGTTTGCCGAATCAAATATGTACTTCTTGAATGTCTATCGCACTCTCCCTTTTGCATCTTCTCACTAATCAGTCGTAACGAGAAGAAGTACAGTTCTACTACCCCCTAGACGTACACAGCAACGACACACCCCTGTAATTTTCATGAGACATTTCTTCTCCTTGCTTACAAAAAGAAATGGTAATCGCAGTTTCCTATGTTAAAATTTTTCTTAATACCGTTTCGCCTTCTTCTCTCATCTCCTTTAATCTGTGTGCTTTTATATCGACTGTTCCTGTCGCCTTCCCACTTTTATCTCCGATTATCTAATTATCTCCGTCGTAATTTTCCTTCTACGTTTCACGTTTGTTCTTCATTGTTAACTTCTTCTCCGTACCCTCCAACATTTCACCTCTTTACACCTCAGCAGTCTAACCACTATTAATCTTTAATCCATTGTAATTCAGACATTTTTTCCTGTCTGAGACTTTTTAACCGGAAAACAACATTTTCTCTTTCCCTTTTCCATTTCTTTCTAGGTCATCTCCAAATCTTTCCCAAGCATTCTTCTTAAGTTTTCTCACTTTTCTCCTTTGTCTCTGTGGTCTTAATTTAATTTTGTAGCTAGGTATTTCCGCCAGGATTTCTTTCTTAATTCTATTCCCTCCTTAACCTCACCGTTTCACCACGATCCTTGTTTTCTCTTTTTACATTCTTTAAACACTCCACGCACTTTATATGCTGCCTCTAATATTGCTATAACCGAAAAGAAACAAATCAAAGAAACCTATCCTTTCAAGATTATCAATTTCAAAAGGACTCGTCTAGATTCCGTGACGAGAGTGAGAAAGAGATTAAATTTCTACGCTCAAAAATTCTGACTTCAATTCGTTACTTTACAAAAAATTGTACACACTCTTTTCTCTCCCCCTCTCTCACCCTGTCGTCCATCAAATTCTTTTTAGTCAAACCGTGTAAGACCTGAGCCGGAATTTCCTAGTTTGGAGGTATCCGGTTTAAGTTTAAAAAAAAAAACAGGAATTCCTCTGGAATGAAATTTGGTTCTTGCCGTGCCGCTACAAATAATTTTGAAATTGACGAAATTTTTCCTTTTCTTTTCTCTTTTCCAAGTGCACATATACAAGGTGATGGGAAAAAGGCGCACTCGCACCACACTACGATATTTGGTGCTTAAAATTAATCATAAAACCAATATCAAAATCTTATGTAGTTACAGAACTACCGAAATCCCCAAAGAATTTAAATTATCAACGTTGTACAGTCAGCTTAGAGGCTAGACGTTGTGAAAATGAACGAATATTCATTTTATTGACTTTTACGAAAAACCAATTATTGAACAATATGTTTTTTCCTTACTACTTTGATTCGAGATGACTGACATAATGGTGTAGCGCACTTTTTTTTAAATAAAATCGTGTACAGCATCGGACTGCTGCTACAGAAGATCTACGCAGACCACGAATTCCTAACACTACTACCAAAACATCAATTTGGTTTTCGAGAAGACCACTCAACCATCCAACAAGTCCATCGAATAGTTAATGAAATATCAAAATGTCTCGAAGAAAAGAAATACTGCACCGGTGCATTCCTAGATATCTCCCAACCGTATGATAAAGTCTGGCACAGAGGCTTACTCTATAAATTAAAAAATGCATTTATCCATTAACTATTTCCTTCTACTTAAATCCTACGTGTCATTTCTTTGTAAAATTAAATGATCAGTAATCCAACCTTTGTCCTATCAACTCTGATGGTGTTCCGCAGGGTAGTAATAATAATACATAGAAAATTCAAAAGATACCTTTGGAAATGATTCTAAATACAATCATCAAAATGCAAACAATACAATCAAAATGAATTCGATGAGAGAACAAACGGTATTCTGTACGTATAAAACTTTTGTTAGTTTCTGTTACCGATCGTTGTACTTGAATTCTTCTTATTAACCAAAATTCTGGACATTTCATTTTTAATTTCGGAAACGACTCGTTCACGACTTACTTAAATTTATTAAAACAAAACCAAAAACACTCGCGGAAAGAATTCTATCTTTCCTACCGAATATAAACTAAGGAGAAAATTAATTGATTTTTTACGAAACTGAAGTGTAAAAAAATCGTGAATCAGCCTGTTCGGCTTTTCTTTGAGATCTGAATTATTTAAATCGATTAAGCGATTCGAGTCGATTTTTCTTTTTGAATTGATTCACCAATTCGAAAAAAAAACTTATTGTTCCTTTTCAAGTGTTTCGATAAAAACTATTGCTTCGTTCTTCGGCTTACAATTAGTTATATTGCATGGTGGCTTTACAAAATCAAAAACAGTTACTGCTGACTGGTACCTGTACAACAATTTGCATCCCAGATATCATCAGTAAAATTAGAAAAAAATTATTGCATCATGACAATGCAAGTTCACACACAACAGCTCAAAAGTCGATTATTTAAAGCTCCAAAATATTCAGTTAATGTCCCATTGTCCTTAAGGTCCTGATTTATCGCTTCCTATTACCTCAGGTGAAGAACAAAAAGCTGGCTTAGCGTTTTATAACGCCTGAAGCGACTGTTGGAGCATATAAATCTTATGTTTTGAATGGAAAAAATACTTGATCGTATGTTAAAGTGTGCAGCAAATAAAGAAGAACAATAAAACCATTTTATCGAAACTTTTGCAGCAACTCACTTACCATGTACAGTCTCCAAATTGTAGCATTTTTAAACCTAAACTATTCTAAAATGTTGTTTTGTTATTAAACAACTAGAAAATGTTTAATAAAACATGAAGAAGCAACGCTGGGAATTTGTTTTTCCAAAGATGGAAATACAAGAATTGTAATAAAAAATGCGTTTAATAGATTCAATTTCGTGCGAATCGATTCGATTATATGTGAATCGATTATACACATCGCGGCAAAATTAGGGGATAATTAAGATTTTTCATATTTTACTAGTAATTTTTAAAACAGTTCTTACAATGAACGATTCGATTAATCGATTCGAATCGATTCCCTATGTTCTTCCTGGTACGTCCACGCAAGTCGAATGCACACTTGCTGATATCAATATTTTCTTCAAGATTTCTCTAATGATGATAAGAGTAAAATTTTCTTAGAATTGTTTACCTACTCTAGGCACAAGGCTTTGATTGTTCGAGTTACCCTGTACTCGAATTTTTGGTTCCATTTATCACATAAGTTTCGATAACAGAAGTTCCTCCTTTCCACATCCTAATAATTTCTACCACAAAAATTCAACGGTGTTTACATTTACGGACCCAAAATTTAAATTTATAGTCTCATGCACGTGCAGAATACTCAGAAATTAATTTGCAGAATCAGAACACAAAAGTGTAACAGTAGTTTTTCACCTGCAGGCCCGCAACTGTTCCGGAATCCAGTTCAACAGTTCTGTTCTGTATGAGCGCAGGTATTTATTATTTAAAATAACTAATTTACAAATTTAATCTCTTTAGGTTTTAATCATCAATTTTATGATGGAGGATCGCGAATAATCGAAGTGACCCGCCAGGAGTCAAATCGGGTTCGTGTTCCAACTTCTCGTCGGAATCACCCGTCCATGTCTCAACGATTTTATTTCAACCGTTAATATAAACATTGCGGACGAACAAACAGCACTGAAATCAAATTATTCAACCGCGAATTAGTTAATTCAATTAAAAAAAAAGAAAAAACGCTCGAAGAATTAAATAGAACCTTGGCGCTCAAGGATTTTCGGGCACACCATAGAGGGGTCTTTTAATTAAGACAAATTTATCGAGGACCCGTTTGTTTTTCGTGTAATCGAAAACATGAAGTGCCTTGTAGTGTTACTGACGCTCATGTTAACAAGCGAAGCTGTCAAGAAAATACGTAAGTCCTTAGCCATCAGTCAATCTTATTATAGTACTTTTTTTAAAACAAGAGAAATTTTTTTGCGGCCGGTATAAAACTTGCATGAACAAGAAAATTGCGAAAGTTGTTTGCTTTGGCCGTGATATTTTCACTTTCATCTGAGATTCTAATGTATACGATGCAATTTCGCCTTAACCTGAGTTTTCAGTGCAGAAAAATATCTATCTACTAATTAAAACTCGTCTTATTTCTAATAGCACGAAGTAAAGTTCAGCTCACGTCTATAAAGTGTTCCATTAAATAATTTGTATTCATATTCTTGTTTTGTCAAGGTCGTCTCCAGTTTTGTTTAAAAAAAGTTCTTACGGCAAACATTTGTTTAATCGGCAAGACTTTTTCGGTTCATGTTCCAACAAGTTTGAAAGACGTTTTTAAATAATTTCATTGCAAAATAATTTTTAAAAAATCAAGTGAACATGCACAGCTAAATTAATTATTAATTCAGAAGTTCTCATTGGATAAAATAATAATAACAAATAGCCAATGAGCAACACCGGCTAAAACAATTAATTCAGCTAATTTATAGACCTTCAATAGATGTCACTCTATTACTTGTCGATGAAACCAATATCGTATTATTACGTTAAAGAATAGATCATGCCGTTTTGTTTCGTGACAGTACTTCTTCTTCTTCTTCACACCATGTGCGTAAAAGTTTCCTCTTTTTTCAGCTAGTTACGTGAAACTCTGCAAACGCAACGACCCGAACCTGTCGAAATGCTGACGCGAATCCCTCGAAGCTCTCCGCCCTTACCTATTCAAAGGCATCCCCTAGTTTAATCTTTCCCCCATTGATCCCTTGCGCATTTCGGAGCTGACCCTCAACCAGCCAACCTCCTCCAACGTGTTCTTCAACGCGGTGCTCAAGGACCTCGAGTTCGCCGGCGGGAAGGACTTCAACGTTCTGGATAACTTCTTCAGTTTTGACGATTGCTTCTTCTGGATGAAACTTCATTTCCCCAAGATGGTGATGAATGGTCGATACAAGGGGAAGGGGAGGGTGTTGCTGTTTGAGATCGATAGTGACGGGAAAGCTTACGGCGAATTCTGTAAGTGCTTTCCCTTTCTTTTTTAAGTTTTTAAATCTAAGTCATCTTCCAGCTGATATTGTTTTGAATGCGACTTGGACTGGACACACCTTCAAGAAGAAGGGCAAAGATCATATTACGGTTGTGCCCAAGGATATCGATGTGAAGGTCGGCAAGATTTACATAAGACTTGACGACCTCATCAAGGGGAATCCCCAGATCACTGATAGGATCAATGAAGCCATTAACGGAAACATCGATTTGTTGTATGATGATTTTCTTCCGTTATTGAAGCAGACCTTGGGACGGTAGTTACAGAATACTCGAATAGGGTTACCCACGCATTTAGTGCTGATGAATTGTATCCAAGGGATTAAGAAATATAAATATTTTTTTAGTTTGATTTGTTTTCTAAATTTTTTGAATTCATTGAACCTTGACAGCTGCAATAAATGTAGGTATTAGAGGGAGAAGTTGTAAGGGGTATTTTGTTTCCTCAATGAAAATAATCCTCGGAAATTTTTTAACAAGTGGAAAGGTTATTTACTTGGAACTTAATGAGAGATAAAACCGCAGTTCCTTCTCTGGAAAGGTAATAATTACGGAAAGTTATTTTAAGTTTGTAAAATTTAGTATAAAAATTAATAATAATGATTTTAACTTAAAAAACCAAAATTGCTTTTGTTTATAAATTTTTAAAAAATCGTCGTTATGTTTTGTTGTTTTCATGTTTAATTTTGAGGAACGCTCAGTATCCAGAGCTGTTTTAAATTTGTGAAATTTATGACGGAAAATGCGAGTGTTAATTATTTTTATCCTTAACCTTGTAAAACCAAAACTTCTTTCCTTTATTGAACAATCGTAAAGTAGATAAAAAAATCTTAAGATTTAATGAGAGGATTTAAAACGAAAATCTTCTTAAATATTTCTTGCCTTTTGGCTACTCATTTATAGGTCAAAACTTTAAGGCAAAAAATTACGAAATCTAAATTGATCCTAGTCAGAGGCGTTCGTTTGAAGAATAATTTACAAGTCAAATCAACTCTAATAAAAACGAATCCTTTAGTGCCGATATTAACATTTTTCGTTTCAATGGTTTAAAAAAAAAAGTCGTCAAAGGTCGGCTTCAAGTCGGTTTCCAAATTCTTAAGTTGAATCTGACTTGGCGAAAATGACTGAAAATGGTTAGCACCATCTGCCTTCAATTAGCTCGCCTGATGTAAATAAATAAATTTAAAAAAAGGAAAATTAAACGTCAAACGAAGACTTTGCGTAAATACAATAATAAACAAACTAAAGTAATAACCAGAGAGTCTAGATTTTAATCAGTTTGATTTATCATGAGCGTACGCTTGGAAAGAGTAGGGTCGTAACCAGTATTCGATGCATAGATAACAGTGGGCGAGCTCGACGACGCTGCGAGTGCACGGAGCCGAACAATGCGTTACTGCATCGAAGCTCGCGGAAAAGATATGCCGTCGCCGCTTGGTCGACTAACGCGCATAAAAAAACTGATTTAAATTTAGACTCCCTGCTAATAACACAGTATAAGTAATCTTTATATTGTGCTAATAACAACAAAAAGAATCATCTCGTTTGGACTATCTGCGAATCAAATTTTCCTAACTTCGGATTAAGTTGATCGAGTGGAATTTAACCCGTAGAAAAAAAAAATTCCTTATTTTTACCACCGTACCACCGTTCACATTGTCCTTGATGAGAGAATTAATAAAGTTATGTGAGCTTACAGCAAGGTGATCATTCGTTAAAGAGACAAGAATACGTTGTTTTGCATTGAGCTGAGATATACTCGTAATATAAGATGAGGGTTTTAATCGTGGTTTTCTTCATGGTGGGTTTATGGTTTGGATTTGGGGACGCCAAAGAATTACGTAAGTACCTACCACTTAAAATATTGTGTTTATTTTATAAATTATGAACGAAATTCAATACACAAAGGAGAAAAGAAAATCGTAAGCTTTAAAAAAGTCAGTGACAATTAAAACCAGGTCTTGAAAAGAGAAAGATAAATTAAACTCAATATTTACATAAAACAAGGTAAAATAAAAAAATCATTAGAACAGCCTCTTTTGTGAGATATTCATTACAAAGCACTTACTTATGTCGCGACCACATTTGCGTTTAATGTAATACCTAACGTGATTTTTAACATCTAATTTGACATTAATCTGCGGTTACACTTAAGATGAATATCAAATTACTCGTTATAAATTTCCATATTATCATATCACACCAAACTAGTCAAATTAGACTTTGAAAATCACGTTAGGCGTTACATTAAACGCAAAAGTGGCCGCGATATTAGAGAGATATTTTTAGTTCTCAGTTCTTTGGTTCTTTAAACTAGAAATAACATTTCTGTTTGCATTATGTAGGAATTAATTTTTTATTATTATTTTTTAAATGAATTTTCTTTATTTTCCATTGCATAAAGTTATCTTTGACTGGCTGTGATCCTCGGTATCAGTTGCTAAAGTGCTTTGAAGACCCGACGGGTCCTAAACATACTTCACATGATTAAAAAATAAATTAAAAAAATTTAAAAGAAAAAAATTAATCAACAGAATTGACAACAAAAATGCTTTTGTTAAGAAGTGCCTTCGTAGTCGGCGCCGGTTTCGAGTACTGTTACCGGCACCGGGTACTGGCACTAGTATTTTGTATTATAGTCGTCCAAGTTCTGTATCGGTTTTATGATCTTGCTATAAAAAATAGTTTCAAAGAGACCGGCCTGCGGTCGCCTTTCAGTCGCTTTTTTTGGCAAGGCCATAAAACCGCTAGCAAACTGGGACGACTATACTACCGGTATCGATTTAGAGTATTCAACTTCGCTGTTAGGTAATGTCAACAATTCTTATTTATTTAAAATACTCTTAGGGTGGGTTTGCAGCAAGGAAATCAAATATTTAATTACGATTATCTATTTGATTGATATTAAAATTAGCGTTGCCTTAGTTTAACGATTTGATTTCTATGGCAACACAAATTTTAAGTTTAAAAAAAAATTGTGTTGCCATAGAAATCAAATTGTTAAACTAAGCGATCGAAAGATGTCACTACTTAAAATGTTCACAAATTTTAAGCTCAATCAAATAGTTAATCGTAATTAAATATTTGATTTCCTTTCTGTAAACCCACTCATATGGCGGATTTCACAAACGTTACTTAAATTTAATCATCCGTTAAAAGTAAACGTTGCCATGGTTACATGTGTTGAAGGTATAGGAATAATTATTCTTAATCGATGATTAAAGTTAAGTGACGTTTGTGAAATCCAGCGTTAATATTTATACCGTGATTTTATTTTAATATGAAATATTGCTGTTCATGGAAATCAAATTCCAACTTTTTAAAATGTCGTTGCATGATCGTCGTCGTTAGGGTTTCTAATGTCATATCAAATAAAATTTGTCCATTTTAATTTGGAACATCTGTCAGGTGAGGAAAGTTAGTGAAAATGTATCAGGAAGAATTACCCCTAGACAAGTAACAAATGCAATTAATAACTTTTATAATCGTTTAGGATATTGCATGGAGGTAAATGAAGAAATTTTTTAAAACTATTTTGAATTAAATAATTTCTGTTTTCCTTATGATTTAAGTATACTTATTTTAAACAAGAATAAACTTATCTAATGTAATTGAAAGAGTCGCTATTATTTTGTAGTACAAGTATATCGAAATCACTGTTTTATGTTAAAATAAATTCACGGTATAAAATTAATAAAGTACACACATTTAATTCAAGAACTTTTTTTTATTGTACAGTTTGTTATTTTTTTTTCTTTAAACGGTATCTTTTCAGTGCTCTTATCTTGGCAATGGGTGACTTACTTTAACAGGACATTTTTGATTTGTTTTTATCACTTAAGAATTGAAATATTACGGGTGGGTTTACAGAAAGCAAATCAAATATTTAATTTCAAATTAAACTAATCACGATTAAGTTGCCATAAGAATTACATTGCGAACTGTCAAATTAACAACGATATTAAAATTTGATTGCAATTAAATTTTCTGTAAACTGGCCCTACGTCTTTCAAAGTAATGAATCAATGTTAATTCAGGTTTTCATAACATAGTGAAACAAAATATAAATAGAAAAAATTGCAAAATGTAACAATATGAAATAATAGAATTAGGGCTAAACTCCTTTAGCTTCCTATTGTTTAAACTTAAACAAATTTCTTAATGATCATAACAAAAATACTTTAATCAAGGCTTACAAATTAAAAACTATGAACCCACTCATTCCAAGATTAGGTATATGGTTTTCCAAAAACTCACAAAAATAATAATTGTCCTATTCGTCGTGTAGTTTCTTTTATCGGTTCACCTGCTTATTGTTTATCAAAATTTCTTCTTTCTATTTTCAAAGAACATTTAAATTATGAAATTAAATATAGTATTAAAACGCGCATTACTTCTAGGAATTATAGTCACACCGCACAACTCTATGGTTACTCATTGTCAGTAAAACCATTAGGGCCTGGTATCATAAAGTCAAGTCAGCTATTGCTTTATTCCCATCGTAACAATTGTGAACACAATTGGCAATTGTGAACACAATTGGCAATTGTGAACACAATTGGCAATTGTGAACGCAATAAACTGGGGATTAAAGATCACGTGCATTTAAATTATCTACCGGGCATAAGAATGCAAGAAAAAGCTATTTGATTTGTGGTTTACTAGGAACCACTTGCCTGAAAGGATTAATAAAAATATAATTTTTAAAATATAATTCTAAAAAGATTATAATTGTTCTTAATGTGTCAGTGGTTTTATACCATGTGTTTCATTTTGATTTGAAAACTTTGAATACCTTTCATTTCTATTCTGTCTTCAACTTTTTTACAATTTGAAGGAAACATTCGATATGTACAGAGTGTACGACTAAGTAGGGACAACTATTTTTATCAGAAATATGTAAATTGTGAAATTTTTACACACATTCCTTTTGAAGTTTCGACTAATGCACTTTTCATAACTGCTGGCAACAATATCTACTAATATTAAAAAGAAATCGGCACCGGTTACATAGAAACCGACGCCGGCTACGTCGGCTACTTCCTTTTGTTAATGTCTGCTTTCTAGGAACTGAAAATAATCTGATGGAGCGTAGAGTTCTAAGTCTCTCGAAAAGATTGTTTATATTTTA
This sequence comes from Dorcus hopei, assembly GCA_033060865.1. Lineage (NCBI taxonomy): Eukaryota > Metazoa > Arthropoda > Insecta > Coleoptera > Lucanidae > Dorcus > Dorcus hopei. The sequence goes on from CM065426.1 coordinate 8,208,014, forward strand.
AACCACTGATGATTTTGAGATTTTCAGATGTCTTGGTACGCCATTAATGAAAAGTACTATCTATTTTTTCTTAAATAAACTGAGCATTTGTAGATGTACAGTACGTACACTGTTAACAGATTATTTTATCGAAATACTCCACGGCCCAATTGATTCAATAGAATTTTCCATATCATACTTATTATTTTTTTTTAGCAGAAACAGTTGTGACAGTTTGTAAACATTCGCTTACTTAATTTATGCGTTGTACGTAATCCGTCAATTACAGTAGTGGTCGTAGATAAACAAGTTTTCCAACTGTTTCAAACTAAGGATGAATTTTTTTCTCAGAAGCATAAACGAACCTAAGTTTTAACGATCACGTAATTAACTAACAAATTTATTGTTGACGGAAGGATTTATCACAAAGTGAAATATTCCACAATTATCTCATTAGTATTGAGCGTAATAAGTAGCTTGTTTGAAATTACTGCTCTTTTAAAGATATTTTTTTCCAAATCCAAATAAACGTAAGAGAGTGACTGGCAATTAACCAAGCAAGATTTTCCACATTTTATTATGGCCTAATATTTTATTGTCTGTTATGTGAACATAAACATTTTTTATCTACGACCACTACTGTAAATGACGAATTACGTACAACACATAAATTAAGTAAGCGGGTGTTTACAAACGTCGTGCGTAAAGTAAGAAAAAGGCACAACGCACCTACTTACGCACATTTGCAGTTAGATCTACGTAGCCGCATCACATTAGATTGACAGTCATCGAAATTGCAAGTGTCATTGCTGATTACTTTGAAGGTAATTTTTGTGGTCGTAGATAAAGTATAGTACAAAACTCGAGTTGTAAAGCAATTACGCACTTGTGGAATTACTTGCATTTGCCGCTGCGCGGCTCATGCGCAACTTTTCCACCGTGCGTAATTTGCTATTTACAACTCTCGATATGTAATATACTATTAAATGATATGTAAGTGAAAGTAAAATTAAAAATAGCGTTGTTTTAAATTATTTAACACATGTTAGAAATTCGGTTTTGCAGAAAGGCATTAACTAATTGAAAACATCGGAGGAGGCAGTGCATTAAAACAATTTTATTTTATTACTAATTATTTATTTGAAGTTTATTATAACAATACTAACATATCGTTCATGTAATTTTAACACTTCGTAACCCCGAAAAGCAAACTTTACAGGAGAGACTAAAAACCGCCTGATTTGATTTGTTAACTCAATAATTAAATAGTTTAATTACCGCATGATTTGATTTGTTAACCCAATAAATTTAAATAAGGCAGTTTTTAGTCTCTCCTGTAAAGTTTGCTTTTCGGGGTTACGAGGTGTTAGAATTACATGAACGATATGTTCAAATAAATTTCTGATAAAGGTAGGCCATGGAAGTTAAATTATTACATTATTTACATTAAAATATTGTCTAGTTCTTGAATAGTTAAGTAAAATTGAAGCTTAATTGGACATATCTTAAAGCTTGATATGTCACTAGCTTCAAAAACTGCTTGGTGTTGTAGATTTTTACACTCCATGACCTACCTTTATCAAAAATTTATTTGGACATATGGTACTATTACTACAACAACCACAAAATACTACTACAAATTCTAATCCAGCTTGGTCCTTTAATTCTTATCTTTTTCCCCTTTCTTGTCTTCTTTTTTGACTTTAACGGTTGTAAACGGTTCGCTCTTAAAAATATTCTCAAAGGCGTGATGAGGGGGTCTAATTTATGAAGTAATAGAATACCTTTTACCGATTTTACTTTGTATCTGAACGACTGCATCGAAAAAGGCTCTTTGTAAGCTCGTTATTCTGTGATCTCACCCGCGCCTTTGATTGCGTCGACCATAATATTCTTCTAAACAAACTCAAAGTTTATAATCTTTCTAATAATACTTTATTACTGCTAAAGTCCTATTTCTTAAACAGATATCAATATGTCGAAACTAATAATACAAAATCGGAACTCTTGCATATAAAAAGCGGAGTTTTCCAAGGTTCAATCCTCGGACCCTTATTTTTTATTATCTACATAAACGATCTGTCATATTACATCTAAAACGCCAATGTAATACTATATGCTGATGATACTACCATCTCTTTACCAAACAGTAACTTGGAAAATTTATTGCTCTGTACTACAAATGCAAAAAATTGCCTAAATTGGTTCCATGCGAACAAACTCAGTTTAAATGAACAAAAAACACAACAAATGTTCTTCTCCACCCGCCCGATTACGGGAATCGAAAAATCAAATTCCGCCAAATTACTTGGCGTCTTTCTCGAACCCTCGCTTACATAGCAGGAACACTGTAACCATCTGGCCAAGCGACTCTCGTCACTTACTTATCTTTTCAGAAATCTACAAAATAAATTAAGTACTAATTACACCATCTGTGTTTATCACGGCACCTTTGAAGCCATACTTTCCTATGGACTCCTCGTTTGGGGCCACTCACCATCAGCAAAAAGAATATTTGCCCTTCAACGCAAAGTCATAAGAATAATCGCTGGGAAAGCGTATAGAGAGTACTCTAAACTCATTTTTATTCAACTACGCATCTTAACCCTAACTTCATTATACAGGGTGGGCCAACAGTGCGTGGGCGGAAGATTGTGGCTTTATTGTTAAATATTTTTAAAATCTGTGTACGCACTAACATACATATGGGTTAGATGCACAATCTAAAATTATTTAGACAAATACAGGCTGTCCCGTAAGAGTGTGGCAACCCTAACTTGTGTTTTTTTAAATGGAACATCCTACATATTATTGCACGATTCGATAGCTCGTCATTAGTGGATGAAAATAATATAGGGGTTTTTTTGATCTAAAGTTTATGGTTCTCGAGATATTGATGATTTATCGTTAAAAAATGGCAACATTTGTGACTCTGTAAATTATTTATTTTTAAATATTTGACTTTGAAATTTGGTAAATACATTATCTAACTATTGGGAAATAGAAAGACATGCACAATCGGAAATTTCTTTTAAAACTTTATACAGGATGATGCATTACGCAAAAGACCATTTTCTAAAAAATTAAATGGAACGCCCTGTATGTAATCACACTATTTTAAACACCTTTTGTTGAAGTTTCTCACGGCATAAGTTTTTTTATGATTGGCTATTAAACTTTAGATGTAGGAATTTTTTAAAATTATAAATTTAAAAAACGAAGCTATGATTGTAATTTAATAACGAAAACCTAAAGTTTCTTTGATTCATATTCGTATATGACAGCAACAATAACAACAAACTAAAACTTAACTAACAAAAAAAAAAACTTAATTAAAACACTTTCTTGAAAATTATTACAGGATTTGTAAATATTTTCTATTTAACTTAACATTTAGAAATATCAATTCTTGTAAAAATAGTAGTCCATGGAAACAAATTATGTTTGACAAGCTTCGGTTTGAACGTTCAGCATAAATATTACCCTATTATAAACTTAAATTTCAAAATGAATTTTAATAAAGAAGAGTTGATTGATATGATTTACATTCTGGGCGAATGTCGAAGAAATGCCTGCCAGCAAGTCGAGTGTATAAAGAACGGTATCCAGACAGACGTCATCCGCGTGAAGAATCTTTTATGAATCTTGCTGAAAGATTTGAACGAACGGGCAGTGTTAATTACGAAAAACATGAAAGAGAAAAGACTCATTTGACAGAAGATAATGAACTTCATGTGATATATTCCCTAGTAGAAAATCCTCAATGTAGTACACGGCAGTTGAGTAATGACTTAGATTTAAGTAAGACAACAATAGGAAGAATAATAAAAAAACATAAGTTTCATCCGTACCATATTCAATTACATCAAGAATTAGTTCAAGAAGATTTTCAAAGACGCAGGACATTTTGCCAATGATTTAATGAGAAAATTAATGCAGAGAATAATTTTGCAAGTAAAATTTTATTTACTGACGAAGCGACTTTCCATAATAATGGAACTGTAAACAAACATAATTTACACTGCTACTATTCAAACGAAAATCCGCATTTTTACGAATTGTACATAACCAACATAGATGGTCCGTTAATGTTTGGGCAGGAATAATAGATTCACATATTGTTGGTCCCTATTTTTTTGATGGCACTCTCACTAGTCCGTTATATCTACACTTTCTTGAAAATGAATTCATGCAATTATTGGTGAACATCCCTTATAACGGAATTGAAACAATGTGGCTTCAACAAGATGGAGCGCCACCACATTACAATCGTAACGTTAGAGAGTGGCTGAACCAACAATTTCCAAATAAATGGATAGGGCGCGGTGGACCTGTGAATTGGCCAGCTAGGTCTCCCGATATTACTCCCCTTGACTTTCTGGGGCCACATTAAAGAAAAAGTTTATAGAGAGTGTCCTATTAATGTAGAGGATATGAAAATTAGAATAAGAAATGCATTTGCATCGATGACTCCTGTAATGTTATCAAATGTAAGGAACTCTTTGCGTCGCCGAGTTCAAAAATGCATAGAGCAAGATGGGCGTCATTTTGAACATCTTTTAAATTAGTTTTTTTTTTTTTTTCATTTACACAATTAGAAAAATGTCGACGTTTTGCTGTACACTGAATAAGTGCAGCAAGTTTGATATTTACAAATCCTGTAATAATTTTCAAGAAAGTGTTTTGATTAAGTTTTTTTTGTTAGTTAAGTTTTAGTTTGTTGTTATTGTTGCTGTCATATACGAATATGAATCAAAGAAACTTTAGGTTTTCGTTATTAAATTACAATCATAGCTTCGTTTTTTAAATTTATAATTTTAAAAAATTCCTACATCTAAAGTTTAATAGCCAATCATAAAAAACTTATGCCGTGAGAAACTTCAACAAAAGGTGTTTAAAATAGTGTGATTACATACAGGGCGTTCCATTTAATTTTTTTTAGAAAAATGGTCTTTGCGTAATGCATCATCCTGTATAAAGTTTTAAAAGAAATTTCCGATTGTGCATGTCTTTCTATTTCCCAATAGTTAGATAATGTATTTACCAAATTTCAAAGTCAAATATTTAAAAATAAATAATTTACAGAGTCACAAATGTTGCCATTTTTTAACGATAAATCATCAATATCTCGAGAACCATAAACTTTAGATCAAAAAAACCCTATATTATTTTCATCCACTAATGACGAGCTATCGAATCGTGCAATAATATATAGGATGTTCCATTTAAAAAAACACAAGTTAGGGTTGCCACACTCTTACGGGACACCTGTATTTGTCTAAATAATTTTAGATTGTGCATCTAACCCATATGTATGTTAGTGCGTACACAGATTTTAAAAATATTCAACAATAAAGCCACAATCTTCCGCCCACGCACTGTTGGCCTACCCTGTATATCTTAAAATGTCTTGAATATATCAAGAAAGACGAAAGCAATTACACTAATGTGCACGACATACACAGTTACGAAACGAGATCTACTTATAACATATACACGCCTTTTCACCGCGTACACCGCACGAAAAATGACCCCAACTTTTTAGGCATCAAATGCTACAACATTCTTCCTGACAGCATAAAAAAGCTCCCACTACCTACATTTAAAAAATATATTAAAGACTACCTATTAAAAACAGCCCCCTTTAACATAGAGGAATTTCTCTCAAGCTCTCTACCAAAAGTCGTGCAGCCCCCATAGCCATGGTATCACTGTACCTGAATTTTGTATAATATGCGTCTTTAATGTTTTACAACCCTGTATATGTAGTACTCATATGTGTCTTTAATGTTTTACAACCCTGTATATGAAGTACTCATATGTGTCGTCAGTGACAAATATAAATATAATACTTACTTTATTTATCATGACTGACGTATGTAACCATGAAAATGGAATAACATCAATAAAGTATTATTACCTAACACAAAATATTACATTTAACTTAATGTCATTTTAAGATCTAAAGTTCTTTTTAAATATAATTGATTTCTGATTTCTGTGCCTATTTTTTGTTTATCAATTGGAAAACTTATAAATCGATTTGCGAAATGTCAGCCGATTTTGATAATTTGTCACATACTATGTGTAAACAGATTTATATAACATATAAAATCGACTTGTCCGAAAATGCACATTTTAAAAATTCCTGAATTTATTCCAGACTTTTCGAATGTGCTGTATATCAGCTTTTCGGGGAGGGGAGACTGGGGTCAGTCTCACTGCAGCTCTTATATCGATGTTGTAAGAATATCAGGATTCCATTTAGTTAGACTGAAACAAATAGTTCCTGTCTATCTACTATTGGATAGTATAGTTGTAGCTGCTGCTACACCAATCTCAGAAACAATTAAAAATATTTCCAAGAATGTTACAACTGTCTCCTATACCTGAGGCAATTTTAACAATGTATGAGGTCAATTGTAGCAAACGTAAAATAAAAAGAAAGTATACTGTTTATTATATTTACTAAGCAAAGTCAAAAGGAAAAAGTATATAGGACTCTTTTGTACCTAGGAACTTAGACAATACCTGAAAATATTCAAATTCATAAATAATACAGAAAATATAAAATTGTTTTTAATATATCAAAAAGAAAATAAATAGATATATGTATAAAGAAAAAAGAATCAGTCTAGTTTGCTAGATGAGTATAATATCTAATTTTATCAATTTTTCTCTTATCAATTTATGTTTCTCTTCCAGCCAGTTATATTCATGTTTGCAAGGCGAGTGACTCGAATCTGTCGACATGCTGGAAAAAATCTTTCGAATCCCTGCAACCGTACTTGAACAAGGAACTACCGGAAATAAACCTACCAAGAATCGACCCGTTAAACCTCAAGGAAATCCAGCTCACCCAGAACGAAGGCTCGCGAAATTTATTTCTGAATATGAGCCTGTTCGACGCGAAGTTCTCCGGGCCGAGCAACTTTGAAGTTTTGGACTGCCACGTTCAATTAGAACCTTACTTCCTCCACTTCCGAATCCATTTTCCACAATTCATCATGAAGAGTAAGTACAAGGCCCGGGGGAAGATTCTACTGTTCGAGTTCGATAGTGAAGGAGAAGCTTTCGGCAATTTCAGTAATAAATATTCTTACTTCAAACCACAAAATTATAATACTTATTTTTAGCTAATATTATCTACAACGGGAGTTGGACGGGATCGACGAACGTTAAAAAGGGCAAGGAGTACATAAGACTCGAGACAAAGGGCATGGATGTGGAAATAGGAGGCATTCGCTTGAAATTGGACAATTTATTCAGAGACAACCAGGAAATCACAGAAAATGTAAATCAAGCGATAAACGACAACATTGACTTACTTTATCAGGATTTCCTTCCGGGGCTTAAGAAGACTCTTGACGCCGTTATTGTCAGTTACTCTAACAGATTTTATTCCACGTTTCCTAAAGACGTTTTGTTTCCGCCGAATTAATCTAACAACTTTCAACTTATTAATTCTGAAATAAAGTGATACATTATTCGACGCAAATTTTGCAACTTTTTCGATTTTCTTAATGAATAAAAAAATAAGATCTTTTTTTAATTTGTATACCATACAAGCCTCAAGCTCTGTCTTTGCTTGTCATGGAGGCATTAGGCTGGTTATTCTTGTAGTGTCTACTATGGCTACGACCGACTTACCAGGTGTTTTTCTCCTTCGGCATTCGCCTTACAAAGTGAGGAAATGCAGAAAACTAATTTATAAGGAGCAGATACGAATCTAAATCTTAAGATTTAAAGATTTTTTAGCGCCCATTTACTAATAGCGTTTTCGATTGACTCGTCTAGAGCACTCTAAATGTGTTCTCATCTTATTTTAACTACATGTAATTATACAGAGTGTACATTAATGATTGAAGGGTGTTTGAATTTCCCGCCCATTAGATTATTTGTAAAAGTTGGTACTGCATAATATTCTGTTTTACCATGGGCGGCACATAAAATTATATATTATTAAAACAATTTATTAGTGATTAGAAATTATTTTACGTTTATTAATTACATACATTGATATAGAGAATATAAAAAGTAAAGCAGATATAAAATGAAATTATAACATCTGTTCAAAATGTCCCCCATTTGAATCCAAACACAAATTTACTCTTCTTTTCATGTTTTCGAAAACTTTGTGTCGTGTTTCTGGAGTGATGCTGTTGACAGCCTCTGTAATAGCATTTTGTAATTCTTCTAACGTATGGAGACGTTCTGAAAACACTTTATTTTTTAAAAAACCGAACATGAAGAAATCAAGTGGGGTTAAATCTGGTGACCGAGGAGGCCATCTGTCCCTACTTATTAACCTATCCCCAAAGAACTGTTGCAAATGATTCAACGTTGTCAGTGCAGTGTGGGCTGTAGCTCCATCCTGTTGAAAGTAACCCCGTTGTAATTCATCGTCATGAAGTTCTTCAATGAAAGGATTTAAAATTGTTTCTTGATATGCAAGTGCATTAATATTGTGTTGAAAAAAAATAGGTCCAACAATCCTCCTTCTTGACATTGCCAAACACACACCGATCTTCTGAGGATGTAATGAAGTCTCTTCAAAAATATGAGGGTTTTCTGCACACCATATTCTACGGTTTTGCGAATTTACATAACCGCTGAGATGAAACCATGCTTCATCACTGAAGAAAGTTATGTCTAACATATCGTCATTATTTAAGAACTCATTAAACCATTAGCAATATTGCACTCGACGAGGCAAATCAAGAGGTAGCAACTCATGAGTTACAGTTATCTTATATGGATGTAAATGTAGAACCTTCTTGCAAGCCTTTTGACATGTACCAAGTGATAAATTCGTTTGAGCCGATAAACACCGTAAAGACTTCTTCGGACTTACATCCATTCTTTGATGAATATCTGCGATGACTTCTTCGGTGAGAACAGTGGGCCGGCCTGTAGATTTTCCTTTAGAAACACTGCCTGTTTCACGAAATCTCTGAATTATACGGCGGACGTGTTGCATAAAAGAATCATATGTGAATACCACTTCAGGGAACTGTTCTTGAAATTGTTGTTGACAACTTTGATAAGAATAATTCCACACATTTTGTTCATTGCGTATCCCCGACCGAAAATAGGCCTCAACAATAAATTTATTGTGCAGGTCCGTGAAAACCATCGCTAACCTAAAACGTTTGTGTGTATTTTTATTTCCTGTTATATGGCTGTACTTACCAATGAAAAATGTCTGACAGCAAAAGTGGAAATAAAAATTACCTTTTCGTTAATACTAACTCAATAATAATAAAATAAGGAAATGAAAACGTAAACAATACAACACACGCACGCTACTGACGAAATTCAACATATCCAGCATGAATACCAATCTTGTAAGACGAAAATTACTAATTCGACAACGCGCCAAATTCAAACGCCTTTCAATCATTAATGTACACTCTGTAGAAGATGAAGATACTCTGAGAGTACTCTAGAGCAGTCAATCGAAAACGCTATAAGAATTAAAATGTCTCAAAAAGATTGAAAGATGAAATAACAGATTTTCCGTTGTTATTCGAATACGAACTAAAAGAATGCCACACTGCAATCGGATTTCTACTGTGAGTCTCATGTCCGTATTCATAGAGCTTCCTCGAGGCTTCCTTGAATGAGAAACCCCTTAGAATGGGATTGTAGTAAGGCAGTTGCATTACACAAACTCACATCTAAGGGGCTCCTCATTCAAGGAAGCCTCGAGGAAGCACTATGAATATGGACATTCATAAACGAACGAACGAAAAGGGAACTTTTCAAAAACTGTCGAAAATATACAGTAACTTGAAATATGTCGCGATTTCCTATTTTTTATCGTTTCCAACGTGTGACCTACCTGGGTTACAAATGTTGAAATGTGCAAATTAAGTTCACACACACACAAAAATCTGATAAGTAAATGAAAGCAAAACGCAAATAATGCGCAGTCAGTTAATATGACAGTGCAGATTGTCAATGATCAGCTGACATAAAACGTCAAACGTTCGTTACAAAATTATTAACTTAACTAGCAAAAAGAAAATAAACATTAACTTTGACTTCGCATGTCGACCTAGTCGGTGCTAGAGTGCTTTCAAAATATTAAGCAAATGAATACACTACAGGTAAGATCCGACCTTCAACATCCAGCTGTGAATGCACGTCAACTGTTTCCGGGGTCGTCAATATCTTCCAGACACGAATAACAGGATGCGTGTTCGGTATAACCACTTTCGTGATACCACTTTAAATAACCACTTGCGTCTACTTCAGTGACCACTTTCGTTCCGAGGAGCGCACCCTCTTGCGATGTGCGGCTTGCTGAACTGAACATATTACCAGATACCAAAATGGACGGCCAAGATCGATTTATAACGACGCCATCAAAACTTTGAGCAAGGACACCACGAAGAAGATCGCCAGGCAGCTCCCAGTTAGTGAAACTCTGGTGAAACGTCCGGAATAAACGGGGGGAAGAAGAACCAAATAACAATAATACTAATAGTAGTAGTTTTCTTTTTATCTGTGGTGGTTGCCCAATGGGGTCCTAAGTCATAGACTTATCAGGACCTCAGGAGCGGGAGTGTATTTGAGTGTGTGTAAAGTGTTCCATGGCTTTGTTACTTCCAAACCTCCTCGCCGTTTAAGGGAACCAGCGTCGAATTTATCCCCAACACCGAAGGGTGCCTGGAGTCGATACCGACCACCCCCGAGAAAAATCCCAAGCGCGGTTCGAACCGACGACCATGCGATTGCAAGGCCGGTGCCTTACCACCTGGACCGTTCAGGCGTTAGTAGTAGTAATAATAGTAGTAAAGCCTATATAAAAAGAAAACACGGATTACGAACAGACCACCGCCCAATGTGACTCTAAAACATATCTGCCGTAGATTCGACGAACAAGCTTGGAAAGGCCTAAAAGAAGGTCTAGGACTCGTCGCAACCAATTAACATCCGGGCAACGTACCCGTCTCCTTTTTCACTCCAAAACAAACACCGTTTAACGAAAAATGTACAAAAAGCGAGATTGAATCTCGTTGTGGTCTGAATGCAAGACGAGTAGTCACACGATTGGCGAAATTTTCAATCGAGTCGGCGTTCGACGTGAACGGTTCGCGGGCGGGGGAGAGATCCATTGGTCAATGACAAGCCTTTACTATATCCCTCCTTTGACAAAGGACATTATTGCGTACATTACATTCAACAAATGCAATTAGAGGCATAATAGTTGTCATTATAAAATGATCGATCGCTAATGAAGCGAACGTTTATAGCTATTTCATAAACTTGTTCTGCAACACGGAAAATACACTTTCTTGTGTAATGGTCTAGTAATATAAACAAGTTTTCCAGTTGTTTCAATTTAACGAGGAATGGTTTTTCTCAGAAGCATAAACGAACCTAAGATTTAACGGCCAGAAAATTTATTGCTGACGGAAGAAATTGCTACAGAGTGAAATATTCCACAATTATCTCATTAGCATTGAGCGTAATAAGTAAGTTGTTGTCATATCCTTAGTTGTTTTTTATTCTGCTAGCCTTTTAGCCTTCTTAGCTCTATTTCATCTCCGGCCTTGGTTTGCATAATGGTCCTGACCATATCTGTTACACAGTTCCAGTGCCTCTCATTTCTCAATAGGGTTTCCGCTACGTTTTCAGTGAAGACTATAGTTCCACATTTCCTATACGCTTCCTCACGTGTGTTTGTCCATCTACTGCAGTCAAAAACTGTATGCTCTGGCGTGTTTATCTCCTGACAGTACCAGCAGACATTGCTTGGGAGTTTCACGATTTTATTCAGGTAACTGGCGAATACCCCATGTCCTGTCATGGCTTGAGTATCGTGGTGGTCTACGTCTCCGTATTTCCGATTACACCACTTGCCAATATCGTTGATGAAGATCTTGGTCCATCCTTCGTATGTGTCCCACGCCCTTTGCCATTTCACCAGCAGGGGTTCTCGAGTTTTAGCGGAGCGTTTTCTGCTCTCTTCATATTGCAATCTAGATTCTTCTGCTTTTAATTTAATTGGTAGGATAGCGGCGATCGCAAGGATAGCCTCTGTAGGGACCGTTCTATATGCAGAAGTGACTTATGGCCATCTTTCTGTTTATCGACTCGAGACATCCGTCGTAATGTTTGTACTTCATGGCCACTGTCCATTTAGGCGCCACATGGTCGATAGTACTACTCCAGCTAGTACCTTTTTCTTTTTGGACCTAGGTCCGCCTATGTTTGGCATTAGCCTGGACAGCGCCGTGAGGGTTTTGCTGGCTTTCTCACATGTTTTTTGACATGGGAGGTCATCTTCAGGTCTCGATCGAGGTATACGCCCAGATACTTTATTTCGTTCCTGCTTTTAACTTTTGCTTTTTCAAAGTTTATGCTTAGGGGCCTTAGTTTCCTGGGACCCGCCAAGATAATCATCTCGGTCTTTTTGCTGGCTAACTTCAGCTTGTGATTTTCCAGCCACTTCGTGATGTTCACCATTTCGCTTTTTCTTTAAGCATAGTGGTCGTCTTGGCCGTGACAACTATCGCCAGGTCTTCGGCGTATGCAATTATATTGACCCCTTGTCCCAGTTTTAGGTTCAGCAGACCGTCGTACAGTATATTCCACAGAGTCGGTCCGAGAATCGAGCCCTGAGGCACGCCGCACGTCGTCTGTATCTCCTCTCCCTGTGGAGTTATGATCAACCTGTCCTCTAGATAGGAGTGGAGTATCTTTATCAGGTAAGCTGATTTTTGCATTTTTTTATTTTTTAGGACCTAAATGATGCGTATCCACGATGTCGAGGTAAAGGCATTTTCGATGTATCACATCGAGTTGTTTACATCAGATTACAAAGGAGTTTCGTTTACTCTCTAGTCTAGTATGTTCGTGTTCGTTGCGAGAAATTTCGATATGTTACCACTGTAGGTGCGTTCCGACTTAATCGGGCGTACAACTTTTTACCTCGCGCATCATTTTCCCATATCAAAATTTTGCGCGAGGTAAAAAGTTGTACGCCTGACGTTAATTCGGAACGTACCCTAGATATCTAGCGTGGCGGCCGCGAGTCAGTTAATCAGTCCAGTGTTGCCAGTTTGGGCGATAAATCGCCAAATGGGCGAGTTTAAACTTAAGATTGCGACCAATTTTCAGCTTTGGCGACTGGCGACTAATTTGGGCGAGCAGTAATATTTTGTTAATCTTAGATATTCTACAATAATTGATTGCCGTGTATTCCTTTAGTTTTGTGTGTAGATTTTGTTGATTGGTGGTAATGGATGTTGATGCCGGTTCATTGGTCCTCTAGTAAGTGTTTTGTGATTGATCCATAGATGCATTGGACGTTCACGTTGTAAAGCGTAAAGTTGTCATCTATTAATAGAGTCTCTTCCAATTTATAGTTTATAATATTATGTGATAAATAGACAAACATTTTATGTTTATTTTTTAATAAAAGTATGTTTTCACAAATTTCACGTTCTCTACCTCTTGATTTTCAACAAACCGAATAGGATGTGAATTTTAGTCATGCAATGAAATTTGGCGAAATTGGGCGACCTTTTCTGATGCAATAGGCGATTTCGGGTTAACAAAAACTGGAAACACTGAATCAGTCAGTGACAGATTATTAAACAGCGCGGCTCTCTCGATGTTTGGGTCTTCATACATTTGTGAACAGGTGTTTTCAAAAATTAAACTCCGTAAAAGCAAACTGAGGAATAAGATGACCGACGAATATCTTGGGTGCGATTTACGAATTATTTCTAGTAACTTGGAGCCAAATTTCAACGAGATGATTAAAGAACAGTCAAAATTTCATTTCTCACACGGACCCAGTACGTCCAAACAATAAATTAAAAAATATAACTGTTTGGCCCGCCTAAATATTTTAATTATTTTATATGGCCCTTCTCTAAATCTATTTCCCCATCTCTGTTCTAGGGCATCATTTCTCAACCTGGGGGTCGCGGTGATATTAAAGGGGGGTCGCGAAAATAGCCTAAACAATAAAGAAATTATTTTATGATGTCATACATGTTTGTTCATACCCGTCGCTATAAATGCAGTGACATCGAGGTAATTATTTTTACGTAAATAGTAATAATTTGATACTGACGTTTAAGTAATTTGATACTGACGTCACTAAAAGGTACCTGCCGTCAACAAGTGTGATATCAAGTTGTTACGCATCTCTTCAAGGCGGTTGGCAATCGACTTGAATTGTTATTAAATCGTATCAAGTTCTCTTCAATTATTGAAGACCATATCAATATTGATGTGCATATCAATGCTACAGAATAGCCCTGAATGTCTGTAAATATGGCTTTTTACTTTCTTGTTTCAACTATTTAAAACTACAGGTATTGTGAAAAAGTTATCATCATAAAATGTTTTACTGAGTAGCCAGCACCGTAATTTAATTTTGTTATAATTTTTGTTCCCAATTCGTGGGAATTTTCCCAATTCAATGCATAAAAATAGCTTCAATTTGAGGGAAAAACAAGCATAAAAGGGATTTTTGTCCTAATGTGAGGGAAAAACGACTGTCGATAGCTGGGAACACTGGTTACGTCCGAGTCGCACGCTATCTGTCTTCTCGATTATTCCAGTGAGTTTAGAGTCGAACATTAGGTGATTCTGGTATTTGCTGGAATGATCGGGAAGGAAAGGATGCCTACTATGCCTGCGTCACAATGCAAATCGCCCATAAGGTGTCATGGGACTTGCTTGCGTTTAGTTGGTGGACGAACCATCAAAGTTTAACAAGCTTAGTCCGACTGTCTTCTAAACGGAACTAACATCATCGTGGTTACCCATTAGTCGCATTTCAAATCATGACCACCGTGAGCACTCAGCTGATTAGTCAGACAACGTAAAATAACTACGTACTAAACGAAATCGACAACGTCACCCACGAACTAAACGCAGGGTGTACGAGTATAAGAAAGGGACGGCGCGCTATTTAAAACAGTTTTTATTTTGAAAGCGATTATTAAAACGGTTGTTATAGAAGTGGTTGTTAGACAAATATTACAGCTCGTTCTTATTGTGCTTTTATTGTGTAAAGTGATTGTAAACATTAAAGAGTTAAAAAAAAAAAACTAAAATTATAATTTGCGAACCCCACTATATACCATTACTACAACACCACCACCACAAATTACTACTCCTACTATAAATCCTAATCACTGATTTTCTTTACTTTAAATAATCCAGCTGTCTTGCCATAATCGTTTTGACGGTTGTAGTGTCAATCATTATGTTGTATCCAGGTTTAAAACGTCTGTAAAAAAATGTTCCGTGACAAGCAGAAGTACATCGTTTATGTCTTTCTTTTTAAAGACGTAAAAAAAATTACAATACTTCCACTTAATTTGTTTACTTGTAGCGCAAAGAAAAATTAAGTTAATTTTTCGTAACTTTTCATTTTGATTTGCTTTTCTTTGTTCTTTTTATACCAACGCAAATGAAGAATAGCAAAACTTACTTTACGCGAATGCCTGTTACAAAAAAAGTTCTTTCAGCGGCCTCGTCATTAGATTTCCCATTTTCTTCCATGTATATAATCTTTTTGATTCTTTTTTGAGCTATAACTTTCGCACATTCTTTGCAGGGAAAGGTCGTCGTGTAGAGGACGCAATCTTTCAAATCCACGGAATTACTGTTTATTATGGCGTCGATTTCTGCATGATACTCTAGTAAGAAAATACATTAAAAAACCATGTGGAGAACATTCGAATTAACATTTACCGCATAAAGGTAGTTCACTTCCAATTACGTCAATGTCGCAGTAGTCCCCATAACCAACACCAACTATACGTTTATCTTTATTTACTAAGCAAGCACCAGATTTTGTTCCTGTTGTGGTTCGACTTTTTATATCTTTAGCTAAATAAGCCACCCCCATAAAATAATGCTTCCAGGAGATGACACGCTCATTCTGCAAAGAAAACTAAAGGGTAGTGAAAATTTTCAGCTGTTATTGTATAGAATTGAATTCGCTGTGAAATATACGTAAATTTTTTGAACGTTTTATTATTTCATTCGCAAAACATAAACAGCCCTAAGTGGCATTTTAATTCTCAATATACTTTCAGCTTATTATTATTATATTTTATTTATTTATTTCTGTTTATTTATTTATTTATCTTAGAGAAGAATTAATGAACATAATGGGCATTTTCGATTAATTAAACCGATGAATACACCGTACTCTATTTTTCTCACTATTACATGCACTTACCCCATTATTTTGTAACCCATAACATAACGATATCGTTGTTATAATGACAATCGTTAAGTGACATTTTTTTTACCAATCAGTACTTAGATACAACGCATTTCTATGTATTGATTGGTCAAAAATATGTCACTTAACGATTATCGTTATGTAACGATGTCGTTATGAGTTACAAAATAAAGGGGTAAGTCTCTAAATGTTCTCTCTCACATTTGTAGCGAAACAACAGCTGAATATTAATTTTATGTACATTTTCAATTTAAAATATTTTAGTAAAGTCTTTCGGTGATCTATTTTCAATAAATCTGTTTTGTGAGTACTTATTAGCATGTAAAAAATATAAGTTAACATGAAACTGACATCTTTCATGGCGACTTGTTTGAAAACAATCATACCGGCAAGTTTCGTATCTGCTATAATATTAATAATCTGTGTTATTACCGACCATATTCATTCGTTTGCCAGTTGGGAATGTCTGTGTCCACCTTTAATTTAATGGTACTAACGCAAATACGTTATATTTTTGAATACAATACGATCCTCTAAAAACTCTACTGATGTCTACAAACGACACTTCAATTTGATACTATTATTTTATGTAACTTATGTAGTCCTCTCTCGTAGGTATAAATGTGATTAGTAGGCCCTCTCCCAGTCTAAGGTTGTCGCTAAAATATTACATTAAAGAAGACATTAAATATTACTGACATATTCTTACATTTTCACAGAGTTATGGTTCAACATTTCCTGGCAAACTTTATATTTCGGTTTCTTATGGAATTTATTTGGTGCTATTGCGTAAAACACTTGTTTAATTCCAGACTTAATTATAAGTTTAGCGCACTCGTTACAGGGATACATCGACACATATATCCTGCATTTTGTTAAATCAGTACTGTAGCTGTTCACAATCGCATTCATTTCTGCGTGGCAAACTAAAATGAAACATTAATAAAAGCAAATTAATTTTATGATTCAGTAAAAACCATAGTCGTGTTTCCTATTGATAGACCAGGGAAAGAGTTCGTCATTGTGTTTTACACTATCGGGCATTCCATTGTAACCAACTCCGACTATCTGGTCCCTTTCGTTTACAATACAAGCCCCCACTATTATATTACCATCTTTGCTTCGTCTTGCAGCCAAAAATGCGATGCTCATGAAAAACTTATTGTTTGCTTCGGATCTCCTATAACATTAGATATGACAGAATGTAATAATTGATTATATGATAATGTTTTTTAAATACAATTAAAAGTAATCAATTAAAAGAATAAATTTGACAGATTAAAGAACAATCACACAAACCAATTATTAAAGAATTCGATCTGAATCGAAATAACGAACTCGTAATCTGCCGTCTGAGAAAGTCGAAATCAAAAATTAAATAATCATGCAGTAATATCGGTGATATTCTCATACCCAAATGGGGAAATTTAATAAACTTAAAATGCGCTGATGATGTCCGCAACGAAACGTTGATCTTTGTTCTTAAAAGTGTTCATAAAGGCGTGGTGCGAGGATTTGATCTGTAAGTAATAAATACCTAACGCAAAAAAATACGTTTAACTTATTGTAATTATAAGATCTAAAGTTTTTTTGAATCCAATAGGTTCCTGGTTTGTGTACAATTCGTTGGTTTATCACATTATGGAAAAGTTACAAATCAATTTGCGAAATGTCAGCATTTATCACAGCGAATTAAATACTAACAGTGGCAGCATTCAAGTGAGATAGCGAACCGTTACGTCATCGCATACTCGCTTCTCCCTCTAATACAACTGTCAACCGTGACAGTTAATATTGGTTAATAATTGTGTAAAAGGAGAAGCGGATATGCGGTGACGTAACGGTTCGCTATCTCACTTGCGGGACTGCTGCCACCGTTAGTATTCAATTCTCCGCGAGCCATTTATAACTATGACGGTCAATACATAGGAGTAAATATGGTATAAATAAATTTAAATTTGCACATTTCACATTCCATAGTCGCCAGGGACTGAGAGTATTTCTGAACTCCCGTTGCTTATTCAAATATTATTTTATCGTTGATACTGAAATAATAAACACTAAAAATACTTACTCTACTTCAGCCATTGCTAAAGTCTTGCCTTACCACTTTTGCGTTTGCTATTTAAACTTTTCTTTTAATCTTATCAAATTCATTTAGTATTTTCAATTTTATTTTATTAATTTTCCTCTTATCTTATCTTTTTCAAACAACTTGAAAATAAACACGCTATCTATTAGGTCTCTTTCTTATCCTGCACTGGTGTACACTAATGCATACTTTTCCGCAAAATACGATTTAATGCAACCTTAAATGTTTGTGCGGTATGTCAGTATGAATGAATATGATTCATACTGACACATTATTAAAGAATTTAAGCTTAATTAAAGCATATTTTGTAAAAAAAAGTGTTCACCACTGCAGGATAACAAACAGACCTTATATTTACGGATTTTTTGAAAACATACAATAGATGAAACTAGGCTCTGTAAAACTAAAAATAGTAAAAGAGACTATGGTTTAAGAAATAATTAAATAATTATCTCTGTTCACAATTACCTTATATCCGTTGTGGTAGAGATTTTTTTCCTTTAAAAGTTACGATGTATGTTTAGAAAAAAAGTCGATAATTTTTAATATTCTTCTCGTTTTCTAAATACATACATATTTTATACATTTTCGTTGAAGTATGTATTCGAAGAGGATAGTTTTTTTTTAATATTACAAACAATGAACATGCACTAAAATTATTTGTTTAAAAGTCACTTATTGAGAGTGACAAGTGGTCCAAGTTAAGAGTTACAACGCAATAACAATATAAAAATGTACATACATTGGGAGGTATTAACAGGGAAAAATAAATTAATTGATTACAAAAAGTATAACAATTACAATAGTCGGGGAAAAATAATAATATTTGTATGTGAGGATTATTAATTGCGAGGAGTTTGGTTCTTTCTAAAGATGTGGAAAAGGATTTATATACCATTAGGAATTTTTGCAAATGCCATACAGTGTCCTAGCGACTTCTTTAGTTTTGGACAAAATTAAGGCAGTCATTGTGATAAACTTCCTGTTTGGTTCTTATGACTCGGCTTCGACTATCACCTCAACGCAAACCTCAAATCTCGCCTCTCATCGTTTCACAAAATTGAATTCCACTGATTTTGTCCAAAAAAGTCTGTTTTTCTTTTGTTTTTGTGTAAGTAAAGGCTTTTCCTTTCCCTACGGATCGGAAAATTGAAAATGGATAACAAACGTAATGTGTGACCTTACCTTGTAAGTTTTAAACTAAAGCCTAGGTTTTGAACAGCCCTGTAATAAGTTGCTCTTGAAAAACGTCTGCCCGCTGCCTCATTTCACAAAGCACTTAACTCTTAACACTTAAGCTTGGGATTGTTAGAACCGTGCGCGACGCACAACTTACGCAGTTTCCTATGCTACCAATGTATTGGCTCTGCAGAATGTCACAGGACTGCGGACTCTAAATACATTGGTATGCATAGGAACTGCGTAAGTTGTGCGTCGCGCACGGTTCTAACAAACAATTTCTCTGTTTCTGGGTCACGAAACCAGTAGTTTTATAAAGTTTAACAGTATTTCGTACTGTTTATCGTGATATTCACGAATACATGTATTTTAAATCTATTTCTTACTTATTGCGTAAATCTACGAGACCATATAAACCGTAGTTGACAGCCAATCTTAGGCTTCTAATGGAAATCCATGACAAGGCAAAAGGTAAATTTAGGAGTACCAAACAACAACTTCATTGGAATTATTACAAAACTCTAAGAAACCTTACCACATTAACATTCACGAACGAACGCAAAGCTTACTACTATTTCATGTTTGATCATGCGGATAGCTAATCGTTATGGAAAGAATTGAAGTTATTAAAGTTACCCAAAGCAGGGGCAACTGTTTCCAATCATTTAAATGATGTCAACGCTATCTATATTATTATACCGGGTGATTTTTTAAATTGTATGTCAACTCTTGCCATGGAATTTGGACGGCATGTGTTAGCTTTACCGTAAAACCAAAGATTAGGTAAGTTATCCAAGAGAATACACTCCGTGTCGGCACGTTTGATCTTTGCCGAGTAGTTTCAATGACCTTGAACCAGTTGTCCCTTTAAATTGGCGTAGGCGAAATACGGGGGAAACGAACAACAAATGACGCTGGCATGACACAGGGTGTGGCATTTAAATTGGCGCAAATGTTTTTTTCTTTTTTAATTTGCACTTCCTTGTTCAAGTATCCCCTCTTGTATAAGTTATCTACTCTTTGGTAAAACAGCATCAAGCAGTGCAATGACGTACTTTTCAGTTAAGTTAAGACATGCCGTCCAGATTTCATAACAAGAGTTGGGACGGAATCGACATCAACATGATCTAATTACATTCCTTATGTAACCCATGTAATTAATTCCTGCATAGGTGAAAAAAATTTCCCTTATCTGTGGTAACAAGCTGTTGTACACGTCCTCTTCCGAAATTCAACCAACCCCGGCAATTTACATATTTGCGTCCAATCAGTTTTCTTCAAGGATTCTTCAAACTGTTCGAAAAGGTTATTAATTAATAAACAACTAACTGATCTCATTGATAAATCTGAAATATTACCTCCTAATCAATCAGGGTTTCGAGCTGGTTACTGTTGTACAACTGACGACATCTTAGCTTCTCGTGATCGGGGCAACATCTCAGTTCTCGTTCTATTGAATTATAGCAAAGCCTTTGATACCGTGATCACGACATCCTTACGTCTTCGTTAACACATATTGGTTGCAGCTCCAATGCAGTTTCCCTAATGAATAGTTAAACTTGACTTTTCTGTTTCTAAGTCTCTTCACATTTCTGATGGGGTTCCACAAGGATCAATACTTGGCCCTAATTGCCAACATGCAGAGTCACGAATAAATTCTGACAGTCGCGTAGCAGATTTATCTCGAGATTGGTCTCAAGATTAATCCTGATAAATCTTCAGCGAAATTCGGAATGCTCTATCTGATTAAGGTCCGATCTTTCCACCTCCTGATAAATTTATTCGACGAATAACTTTACGAATCACCATTCACAAAAATCAAGTTATTTGCCAAACAACGTTAACGGGAACTTTATCAGGAATTGGAAATATCGGGCCCTAATCAACATAAAAATCAACGATGTCTATACTCTGTTTATTCAAGAGATATAGTAAATAACGAATTGGTATTGTAAATAACGACTTAAATAACGAAGTGGTATTGCTTAATTTGACTTCGGGCGGAAAACGAGTGAGGCAGTATCACAATGGAGAAGGATGCCACTACGCGTCTGTTGAATAAACAGACTATAAGTTCAAATTGTAAATAAAGCGAGAAGCTTTGGACTGATTTTAAACAATTCTTTCAGATATAGAGACCAGCTTACCTACTAAATATGTGAGCAATGCATATATTAATCTAAAAAATTTATACCCACATAGAACTTGTCCTAATAGTACCACAGATAAATGTTATAGCAAATACGAAACTTGGCGATTTGATTATTTTTAAACAAGTCGCCATTGTAGAAAGGTGTATTAGTTTGACGTTAAATTTTAGTGTAATATTTTTTTTTCAACTACATACTACATTCGAAAGTACATTTTTATCATACCCATTGAAGAAGAGAAGTAACGCTTTCTCTCCTTCAATGGGTATGATAAAAATGTCTACCTGTCTAGGCAGGTAAAATATTTTACCTGACTCTGACTCTACTTAGACCTATTTTGAAGTGACATTAATCAGTTCTCGATAATATTATTTCTTTCTTTCTTTAGTGGGCAAGGTATCGGGTTGTGGAATACTCCTCATACCTTTAGGCTCCAACTAATAAGATCATATGGCCAACCCTATTAGAATTTAGAATTTAGCAAGGTGCGATAACAAATAGATAAGGAATGGATTATAAGTGGCAGTCGAAAAAATTTTGTTTTGTTTGCTTGCTCGCCGCGGCTTCGCTTTACTGAGCACCTGCAAAACATTTTAAATCAAAAGGTAGCACACCTTTTTGAAAACGGCTGAAGATCAAAAAAATCAGATTCACAATATCAAAGGTGCCGACAAACAGTTTCGTATCTGCTATGGTATTAATCAGTGTTAATACCAACTTAAAAAAGAAACATGATGAGGCCTTTGTTTTATCCTATTTCACTTTTTGCTTACCTATCTTATGCTGCAATCGATCGTTTAATTGTTAATCGCATTCAAAAACTACGAAATGCTTGGCTTAAGATGGTAACTACATATTTACAAGAGCTACATGTGATCGCCGAAGCTGAAGTTTTTCATACAGTATCACTACACAGTACATTGTTGGTTTTGCCAGCACTACTATGCGTTTATCGTCAGTAAATGAATTATATAGGCTGATTGAAACCCGTGTGGGAGTGAAATAGAGATATTACAATGTTGTAATATGTACCTTGTTATCTCTGATATCTTTGCAAATATTATATTCACGGAACTTGTTGCATTTATGAAATTCGACCCTAATATAACATAATCAAATAAACGATGTTTTATATTCTGGTTTAGATGCAAGAAAATTGATGTATTCGAATTCGTATTAGTGTGTTCAACTTCTTAAATACGATAACTAGTATTAATAATTGGTATTTGATAATACTATCCTATTGATTTTGATTATTACTAATTTTAATGTGCATGCATTCTTCCACTAAATAATCTTAAATAAATAATTGTTTCGCCGACATAGTATTTTCACGTAGAAAATAATATTTATTAGAGAAATAATAACTTAACGTTATTAACAATATTTAACTTAAAAAATTTTAGTAAAACCGTATTGGAATACTCGTCTTGGAAAGATTTTTATTTTTTTGTCGTTATTAACAACGTATAATTATGTAGCCATATTTTACTTAATTTTGAAATTCGATTAAGAATAGTGTTATAACTATCTAAGGTGAGGATGTATTGGTAACACAAATAGTTACATATTTAAACATTATTAATATGGTCTAAATGAAGATACACTTAGGGTGCACTAGTGCAGCCCGTGGGAATGCACACTTGCTGATATCAGTATATTCTTCAAGATTTCTCTAATGATGTTTAGATGTTTAAAATTTTCTTAGAATTGTTTACTGTAAGTACAAGGCTTTTATTGTTCAAATTACCCTGCACGTGAATTTTTGCTTCCATTTATCTACAAGTTTCCATAACAGAAGTTCCTCCTTTCCATATCCTAATAATGTCTAGCACAAGAGTTCAACTGCATTTACGGACCCATTATTTAAGTTTATGGACCCATGCACGTGTAGAATACTCAGAAATTAATTTGCAGAACCAAAACACAAAAGTGTTTTTCATCTGCAGGTCCGCAACTGTTCCGGAATCCAGTTAAACAGTCCTCTTCTGTATAAGCGCAGGTATTTATTACTTAAAATAATTAATTTACAAATTTAGTCTCTTTAGGTTTCGATCACCAATTTTATGATGGAGGATCGCGAATAATCAAAGTGACCCGCCAGGAGTCAAATCGGGTGTTCGTGTTCCAACTTCTCGTCGGAATCACCGATCGATGGTTCAACGATTTTATTTTAACACTTAATATAAACATTGCCGACGAACAAACAGCACTGAAATCAAATTATTAAAATGCGAATTAGTTAATTCAATTAAAAAAAGAAAAGAAAAAAATACGCTCGAAGAATTAAACAAAACCTTGGCGCTCAAGGACTTTCGGGCACACTATGGAGGGGTCTTTAAATTAGGACAAATTCATCGAGAATCTGTTTGTTTTTCGTGTAAACGAAAACATGAAGTGCCTTGTAGTGTTACTGACGCTCATGTTAACATGTGAAGCCGTCAAGAAAATACGTAAGTCCTTAGCCATCAATCAATCTTATTATAGTACTTTTTTTTTAAACAAGAGAAAATTATTTGCAGCCGCTATAAAACTTGCATGAACAAGAAAAGTGCGAAAGTTGTTCGCTTTGGCCGTGATATTTTCACTTTCATCTGAGATTCTAATGTATACGATGCAATTTCGCCTTAACCTGAGTTTTCAGTGCAGAAAAATATCCACTAATTAAAACTCGTCTTATTTTTAATAGCACGAAATAAAGTTCAACTCACGTCTATAAGTGTTCCATTAAGCAATTTGTATTCATATTCTGGTTTTGTCAAGGTCGTCTCCAGTTTTGTTTAAAAAAAGTTCTTACGGTAAACATTTGTATAATCGGCAAGACCTTTCCGATTCCTGTCCCAACAAGTTTGAAAGACGTTTTTAAATAATTTCATTCCAAAATAATTTTTAAAAAATCAAGTGAACATGCACAGCTAAATTAATTATTAATTCAGAAGTTCTCATTGGATAAAATAATAATAATAAATAGCCAATGAGCAACACCGGCTAAAACAATTAATTCAGCTAATTTATAGACCTCCTGTAGATGTCAGTCTATTACTTGTCGATGAAACCAATATCGTATTATTA
Organism: Dorcus hopei; assembly: GCA_033060865.1. Lineage (NCBI taxonomy): Eukaryota > Metazoa > Arthropoda > Insecta > Coleoptera > Lucanidae > Dorcus > Dorcus hopei. The sequence continues at coordinate 8,232,714 of CM065426.1, forward strand.
CGTCAAAAAATAGATCATGCCGTTTTATTTCGTGACAGTTCTTCTTCTTCTTCATACCCTGTGCGTAAAAATTTCCTCTTTTTCAGCTAGTTACGTGAAACTCTGCAAACGCAACGACCCGAATCTATCGAAATGCTGGCGCGAATCCTTCGAAGCTCTCCGCCCTTATCTATTCAAAGGCATCCCCGAGTTTAATCTCCCCCCCACTGATCCCTTGCGCATTTCCGAGCTCACCCTTAACCAACCAACCTCCTCCAACGTGTTCTTCAACGCGGTGCTCAAGGACCTCGAGTTCACCGGCGGGAAGGACTTCACCGTTCTGGATAACTTCATCAGATTTGACGACTTCTTCTTCTGGATGAAACTTCATTTTCCCAAGATGGTGATGAACGGTCGATACAAGGGGAAGGGGAGGGTGTTGCTGTTTGAGATCGACAGTGACGGGAAAGCTTACGGCGAATTCTGTAAGTGCTTTCCCACTTTTTTTAAAATTTTTAAATCTAAGTCACCTTCCAGCTGATATTGTTTTGAATGCGACTTGGACTGGACACACCTTCAAGAAGAAGGGCAAAGATCACATTACGGTCGTGCCCAAGGATGTCGATGTGAAGGTCGGCAAGATCTACATAAGACTTGACGACCTCATCAAGGGGAATCCCCAAATCACTGATAGGATCAATGAAGCCATTAACGAAAACATCGATTTGTTGTATAATGATTTTCTTCCGTTGTTGAAGCAGACGCTGGGGACGGTTGTTACAGAACACTCGAATAGGGTTACCCACGTATTTAGTGCTGATGAACTGTATCCAAGGGATTAAGAAATAAAATATTTTTTTAGTTTGATTTGTTTTTAAAATATTTGAATTCATTGAATCTTGACAGCTGCAATAAATGTAGGTATTAGAGGGAGAAGTTGTAAGGGATATTTTGTTTCCTCAATGAAAATAATTCTCGGAAATTTTTTAACAAGTGGAAAGGTTATTAACTTGGAACTTAATGAGAGACAAAACCGCAGTTCCTTCTCTGGAAAAGTAATAATTACGGAAAGTTATTTTAAGTTTGTAAACTTTAGTATAAAAATTAATATAATGATTTTAACTTAAAAAACCAAAATTGCTTTTGTTTATAAATTTTAAAAAAATCGTCATGTTTTGTTGTTTTAATGTTTAATTTTGAGGAACGCTCAGTATCCAGAGCTGTTTAAGATTTGTGAAATTTATGACGGAAACTGCGAGTGTTAATTATTTTTATCCTTAACCTTGTAAAACCAAAACTTCTTTCCTTTATTGAACAATCGTAAAGTAGATAAAAAATCTTAAGATTTAATGAGAGGATTTAAAACGAAAATCTTCTTAAATATTTCTTGCCTTTTGGCTACTCATTTATAGGTCAAAACTTTAAGGCAAAAAATTACGAAATCTTAATTGATTGTAGTCAGAGGCGTTCGTTTGAAGAAATAATTTACAAGTCAAATCAACTCTAATAAAAAAGAATCCTTTAGTGTCGTCATTAGCATTTTTCGTTTCAATGGTTTTAAAAAAAATGTCGTTAAAGGTTGGCTTCAAATTCATGAAATCGGCTTCCAAATTCTTAAGTTCAATCTAACTGGTCGAAAATGACTGAAAATGATTAGCACCATCGGCCTTCCTAAACCGGTTCACCTGACGTAAATAAATAAATTTAAAAAAAGGAAAATATGACGCCAAACGAAGACTTTGCGTAAATACAATAGTAAACAAACTAAAGTATTAACAACAAAAAGAATCATTTCATTTGGACTGACTATCTGCAAATCAAATTCGGATTAAGTTGATCGAATGGAATTTAACCCGTAGGTAAAAATATGGAATTTTTTACCACCCTACCACAGTTCACATTGTCCTTGATGAGAGAATTAATAAGTTATGTGAGCTTACAGCAAGGTGATCATTCGTTAAAGAGACAAGAATACGTTGTTTTGCATTGAGCTGAGATATAATATAAGATGAGGGTCTTAATCGTGGTTCTCTTGATGGTGAATTTATGGTTTGGATTTGGGGACGCCAAAAAATTACGTAAGTACCTACCACTTAAAATATCGTGTTTCTTTTCTAAATTATGAACGAAATTTAATACACAAAGGAGGAAAGAAAATCGTAAGCTTTAAAAGTCAGTCCAAGTCTTGAAAAGAAAAAGATAAATTGAATTCTATATTTATATAACACAAGGTAAAACAAAAAAAAATCATTAGAAAAGTAAATTCACAAATTATTTGATTTCTGTCTGCATTATGTGGGAATTAATTTGTTTATTATTTCTTTCAATTAATTTTTCTCAAGTGGATAACTTTGATTTCTAAGTAATCAGAAATTGCTGATAGGACAAACCCATTGTACGAAAAGAAATTGGGATTTTTAAAAATGTATTTAATAAAATGCAGTATTAAGTTGTGCAAGAAAAGGTATGGAATATGTTTAGAATAAATAAAAATGATATATTAATTTTACAATACTAACAAAAGTTAAGACATAATAATATAGAAACATAGTTTAGCTTCTCCAGAGACTTCAATTTTAAATACTAATTTAATAATAATTCATTAATTTATAACAAATTACTTAAATAGACTTAATTTAATTAATTTCTTTAACACCGCCAATATATAAGTTGACGTATCACATCTATCCGTATTAATGTGTTTTACCGACAGAAAGCCTCAAAAAAAATTCGTGGGAAATGATATAAGCTTGTATTTTCTAATATTTACAATAATTTTATACGCACAATTATTTATATGTATAACTACAATAATCGAATATTATTAGTTGATACAAAAAATTATTTAAATTTCTTAAAATAAAAATTAAGAACTATTCTAAAAAGAAAACAATGTTTGTAATTAACATGTTTTAAATTTAATTAAAATTTATTCTGAAATAAATTAGCGTTCGCTGAAGGTCAGTAAATAATAATAATAACAACGATGTTAACAGTAATAATCGTTATTTCGGAATAGATTGTTAACAATTAATTATAAATGGTCTGAAAGCGCCAAATGTAAAACAAAATTTAAAATAAGCGAGAAAACAAAACCAAATGAAATACATAATAACAAGAAAATAAAATAAATTTAAAGGTTTTAAAAGAGAAACAATTCATCAATAGAATTGTTAACAAAAAATACTTTTGTTAAGAAAGTGCCTTCGTAGTTGGTACCGGTTTCGAGTACTGTTTATTTTTGCCAAACTGGAGTAAAAATTTAAATAAAAAAAATTGTAAACCGTTTATTCCCATTAGGAACATTACTTTAGATGCAGGAATTTCCACGCCTTTTGTCGCATTTTGATGCAAGTCTTTGATATTCAATATTTATATTTCTTTTATCGAAAACGAATACATTTAGGACACCATATTATATGTATAATTTTTTTTGATCGTCTTGATCCACACTGTGAAATTATTTCACTCAATTCGATACCACCTTGTATTGCAACCCTTTCAGAACAGTATTAATTTTTTATGAAATAAAATAAATTTTTTTTAAAAAACACAGTTTAGTACAATCAAAGATACAAAATATATTTAAAAGATTATAAGTGTAATCCATTTTTAGACATTCTAAGAAATGTTTCCTGATCAGCTTACCAGCCATGTTTATTGTTAACAAATTATCTTAACAATAAACAATAAATATATAAAACGCAAAGTAACCGATAAACGCCATCGACGTGCTCCTTTACTAGTAAACTGCAACTACAAGTTTAAATTTGACATCACAGGACTATCACTAGGCTTGTTTGGGTTATCGCCAGGATAATCCTAGAACCGTCAGGTACATGCGCATAACAAGAAAGCGTGCGGTTTGTTTGTTATGCGCATGCTCCTAACGATTCTAAGATTATCCTTGCGAGAACCGAACAAGCGTACAACTTTCTACTTGTAGGAAGTATAGGCAAACCGCACAACTCTATGGTTACTCAGCAAAACCATTAGGAATGTAGAAAAAAATTATTTTGTTTGTGGTTGCGCCACTTGGCATGAAAAGGTTAATAATACGTAATATTTTTAATAATAATAATTTTTATACCATATGTTTCGTTTTGATTTGAAAACATACGCACTATTCAATACCTTTCATTTCTATTCCGCTTTCAACTTTTTACAATTTTAAGGAAACATTCGATATGTACAGAGTGCACAACTAAGTAGGGACAAGCGTTTTTATCAGAAATATGAAGTCTTATATTTTACACACATTTCTTTTGAAATATCGCTTTGAAATAGTTTGAACAAATTTCGACTAATGTACTTTTCATAACTGACGGCAATTTTAAAATGGAACCGGCAGGTTACATAGAAACCGGCGCCGGCTATGGAGGTATAGGCTGAGAGATATAAGAAGTCCACCATCGGATTAAGTCTCCCCTTCATTAATGTCTGCCCAATGATAACATTGCTAGGATGAAATGGCACTATTCTTAAAAATTCGGAGGCTACGTTTACCTGGTACCTTTATCTTACAAACAAATAAAACAGAGTCAGAGAGTGCTCCGTGTAAGACAGGTACTTAATCCGATTGTGGACTTCTTATATCTCTCAGCCTATACTTCCATTTGTTAATGTTTAGTTTCTGCGAACTGAAAATGATGGAGTATAGAGTTCTAAGGCCCAGTTGTACAATGCCAGTTTAAATGTAAGCTGAAGCTTAAACCCATAACGACAATTATTTCCATATTTTTCACTTCTGACGAAGCTGTCGAACGACTGCGAAACGTTAAGTGTTTGTGCGCCATTTAATGTCCGTTTAAAAGAGTTTGTGAGACAATTATTTCAACAATTGTTGTTAAGAGTTTAAGTTTTGGCTTAAACTTAAACTGGAATTGTACAACTGGGCCTAAGTCTCTCTAAAATATAAATTTAATTTATATTTTAAACCACTGATGATGATGACTTTCTAGTGTTTTCAGATGTTTTGGTGCGTCATTAATGAAAAGTACCGTCTATTTTTTGTTAAATAAACTAAACATAGATAAACTAAACGTAGATGTATAGTAAGTACAGTCCCGCGCACCTTAAATGCACATCTTGCACGCAAACCTCACTCTTAAAACCTTGTAGTACAAGGTTCACAGAACTGTCAAATTGTAGCATTTAAGCTGCGCACGACTATGCACTGTTAACAGGTCATTTTATCGAAATACTCCACGGAATAATTGATTCAATAGAATTTTCCATTTATCGTTCTTATTAATTTCTTTATAGCACAAACAGTTTATTAAATTTGTGGCCTTCCTCCTCAAAAAATGCTGTTTTGGCATACCTAAAGAAAAGAAATTTGCGGAATTACTGATTTAATGATATTAAAGTGGCGACATGGGTTTTCCTCTAGAATGAATTTGTGATTGCTATTGCATTTCCATTAAGACAACTGGTAGCCTCATGGCGTTAAGATCCAAATAAAATGCAGGTGGTTTTTGGTTTATTAAGAACCATTTCGTTGCAGTTTCTTGCAGTAAATTTAAAACTACTCTAGAGATCTGTTTTCGCCGCTGTTGGTAGATTATTTACATAGAAGATAAGTGGAAGTTACCCCAAAGTACTCCCCTGTGGCAAACTAAGAACTTTCACGTTTTAGTTATCTTGATTTTTTGCAATATTTTTTTAATTAATTCTTTCTTGATTATCTTTTAGATCATTTATATCTTCAATCACTTTCTTGCTTGTATTAGAGTTTTCAAGTGATGACAAGTTTTTGATTTTCTTATTTTTTTTTTTAATTCCAAATATCTTTCTTCATCTGCTTCTTTGTTAGCTTAGCTTCATTAGGCTTTCTTTTTCTCAAGATTTTATCTGAACTAATCGTTTTCTGTTATTAAAAATATTGAGGTTCTGCATTCGTTTCTTATTTTTTGTCATCTTGTGTTGCTCTTACTTGCTCATTCTTGATTTGGAAAATTATTCATGTTAGCATCAATTTTCCTAAAATGTTTTTTTAGTCTTCTGTTTTCTTGACTTTTCACCTTGATATGTTCAACCCGATTATTTCTTCATTATTTTATCGATTACCTTACTTCCGAACGCCGGAATTTCATAAACTTGTCTTTGGTCCTTTGTATGTACATCCACGAGTTAAGCAAATGACAGCTTACAAAAGAATCAAATAATTTTAAGTCATATAATTATCGACAGAATTATGTTCTTCATTAATGTCCGATTTCATAAAGGGACAGTTTACTTTAATCCCCAGTTTATTGCTAGAGTTAACTTCAACTTATGAAAGTGAACCTAAATTGGTCCAATTGTCGTTAAGAAAATCGACACTGTCTCAACAGTAAAAATGTCATAATTTTGACAATCCAAAGATATCTATTTAAAAAAAGAAATTTCAGAATTAAAGTCTAGCTAGTAGATAAAAAAAAACAAAGTTTACATTGAAGTTAAATGCTAGAACAAGAAGAAGAAAACGAAGGCACTGATCATTTATACCAAGAAATTAAATCAACAAGTGAATTTCTGAGAAAAAAAGAACATTTCTTGAATAGCAAAAGTATCATGTCAATCGCATAAATATGTTAAAGGCATAAATATACTAGCAAAGGAAATTCTTAGAGATGGAATACACAATATTTAAAATTTTAAAAACGTTAACAAGAAGTCAGAAACAAGATAGGTGAAAGTTACTAAATGAAAAATCAGCGTTTCGTAGAAAAAATAATGCAAGATTCCAATAAAAAAAAATAGCCAAATAAATATTTATTAATTTAAATGAAACCAAAGTATCTAAAATTTATTAGAAAAAAAAATATTAACAACGTAAGACATTAAAAGCAGGAACATATAAGTAAAGAAAATTATTTTGTTAGAGATTCATAGGCAAATGAATTTTCACTGTTAAAGAATTGTTAAACAATTAAATTAAATACATATAAATACCAAAGATGCAAATAAGTCCATTTCTGGAAAAACCAATAATTAAAAAAATTAATAAGTAAAATAATGGAAAATTTATTTTGCAACAGTTGATTTTATGAGCTACAAATTTTTGAGTTGAAAAGAGTATTTTTAGAAAAATAATAGATCATCGAAATCAACATCTAAAACATAATATTAAACAACAGTTAAGTTGCGTCAACTTACGCGCGATTTTTGACACAAAACTGTATGAGAATAATAAATAGCAACCAGTTTGCCCCCTAATAAGTGATCTTTTGTTGAAGAGGCCCAAAATAGCGCTGAAAGAGCTGTCCAAAGGATGGTCGGGAAATCCATTGCAATCAAAACCGACTTGTAACAAATTTCCATAATATTAGAAACAGGAGCCGAAATTTTTTAGATCTAGAAATTCCGTTTATTCTTCTCTTTCTTCGCTTCGCTTTTTATCGTAATTTTAATAACTAAACATCAATATTTTATACATTTTGCATACATTATATTAAATGCAATTAAAGACATTAATGGTGATTATAAAATGACTGATGAGAGAACTTTTATAAACTTGCTCTGCAACATGGAAAATAGACTTTTCCGTAATGGTGTAATAATATAAACAAGTTTTCTATTTATTTCAATCCTACGAGGATTTTTTTTCTCAGAAGCATAAACGAACCGAAGATTTAACGGCCAGGTAATTAACTAACAGATTTATTGCTGACGGAAGGATTTATCACACAGTTAAATATTCCACAATTATCTCATTAGCGTTGAGCGTAATAAGTAAGTAACTTGTTTCAAATTACTGTTCTTTTAAAGATATTTTTTTCCAAATCCAAATAAACGCAAGAGAGTGACTGGCAATTAACTAAGATAGCAAGATTTTCCACATATGGTCTGATATGTAAACATATCTTTGTTATAAATCAAGGGACATTTTTTAAGTGATATGTAGGCTTCCTTAATTTATTTCAATAAGCAAAAGTGAAAATAAAATTAAAAACAACACAAATTAATATATCAAAAATAAAAGAGATACATAAATCAAAAAGAATCAGTCAGATTCACAAATTGTGGCACACAGCATTTGAATACCCACGACTGCAATCTCCATAAGGCCAAAATCGACACTCTGTGCATTGTGCCCAACCCTCCCCTAGTTTGCTAGATGCGTAAAATATCTAATTGTATCAATTTTTCTCTTATCAATGTATGTTTTTCTTCCAGCCAGTTATGTTCATGTTTGCAAAGCGAATGACCCGAATCTGTCGACATGCTGGAAAAAATCTTTCGAATCCCTGCGACCGTACATGAACAAGGAACTACCGGAAATAAACCTACCAAGAATCGACCCGTTAAACCTCAAGGAAATCCAACTCATCCAGAACGAAGGCACGCGAAATTTATTCATAAATGCGAGCCTGTTCGACGCCGAGTTCTCCGGGCCGAGTAACTTTGAAGTTTTGGGCTGCCACGTCGAATTAGAACCTTACTTCCTCCACCTCCGAATCCGATTTCCACAATTCATTATGAAGAGCAAGTACAAGGCCCGGGGGAAGATTCTACTGTTCGAGTTCGATAGTGAAGGAGAAGCTTTCGGGAATTTCAGTAATGCATATACTTACTTCAAACCATAAAAATATAATATTTATTTTTAGCTAATATTATCTACAACGGGAGTTGGACGGGATCGACGAACGTCAAAAAGGGCAAGGAGTACATAAGGCTCGAAACGAAGGGCATGGATGTGGAAGTAGGAGGCATTCGCTTGAACTTGGACAATTTATTCAGAGATAATCCGGAAATCACAGAAAACGTAAATCAAGCGATAAACGACAACATTGACTTGCTTTACCAGGATTTCCTTCCGGTGCTTAAGAAGACTCTGGACACCATTATTGTCAGTTACTCTAACAGATTTTATTCCAAGTTTCCTAAAGACGTTTTGTTTCCGCCGAATTGATCAAACATCTTTGAAGTTTTACTTATTCTGAGATGAAGTGATGGTGATATGTAGATTGTTCGACGCGAATTTCGCAGCTTTTACGATTTTTATTTTTATTAAATGAATAAAAAATTAGATGTTTTCTTTTTTGTATACCATACAAGCCCCAAGCTCTCTATTAGTTTGTCAAGGAGACGTTCGGCGTAGTGTCTTGTTCAGCTACGAAAGACCTACCGATATACCAAACGCTTTTCTCCTTGGGCATTCGCTTTACAAACTGAGGAAACGCAGAAAACTACAGGTTCGTTCGTAGTGCAGTTTGTAACTAGTTTGGAACGGTCAGAATGAGTCGCCCATCCAAGTAATCATCAATTTGGTCAGATGCGTTACATGTAAAACATTCATTGGTGCATATTTCCAACGGTTGCAAACTAGTCAGAACTGCACTACGAACAGACCTTATGTTATAAGGAGCCTGTATGAATCTGAATCTTAAGTTTTAAAGATTTTTTAGCGTATTGAACGTAATAAATTTAATTTAAGTAATTTAAAATTACTGAGAGTGACTGGCAATTAACTAAGATAGTGAGATTTTCCTCATGATATCATGGTTTAACATTTACTGTCTGAAATTCAAAATGTCTTTGTTGTGAGACATGAAATATTTCTTAAATACTGTGTATAGAGCTTTTCACAATATTTGAAACTCATGAAATACTTGGCGTTCTATGATGGTCGTAAAGAGATGGCGATTCGTAACGGTTAATAATCATAATAACTTTACAATCGGTTTTATGGAGTTTCAAATATTCTAAAATGCTCTAAACTCGACTATACTGTACTCTACACTGTGAAAGTAATAGTGAAATTAAAAACAGCGGTTGCTTTAAATTCTGGTCAACTAGTTCACAGCGATTTTGATAAAGATGTCAGAAATTCGGTTTTGCAGAAAGGTCTTAACTAATTGAACATACATACTACAGGAAGTAATGAATTAAAACAACTTTATTTCATACTAATTATTTATTTGATGTTTGTTTACTACTACATTACTACTATTACTACAACACCACTACCACAAATTACTACTACAAATTCTAATCCAGCTTTATCCTTAAATTTTTTTACCTTTTAATTCTTTCCCCTATTCCCATAATTATTATTTTTTATTTATAATGTACATAATTTAAAATTTTTTTATATGCTTGCTTGTCCTAAGCTTTCAGGTCTGGGGGAGGCTTTGACGGTTGTACAATCAATTGATATGTTGTACTCAGGTTTAAAACGTCTGTAATTAACAAGAAAATGTTGAGTGAAAGCAAAAGTACGTCGTTTATGTCTTTCTTTTTAAAGGAACCGAAACAATTCTAACTTCTGATTTAGCTGACGCAAAAAAATTACAATACATTCACGTTAAGAATGTTGTGTAGTTGTGGGCACTCAGGTTTTACAAAGGTATTACTATGGGAGCAATTAGCTTATACTAAAAATTTTATTTTTTGTCTGTACAAAAAATAAAATTTTTAGTAGAAGCTAATCTTTACGTTATTTTGTAACTTTTCAATTTTATTTGTTTTTGTTTATTCTTTATATCAATACAAAAGAAAAATAATGTAAGTACTTACTTTACGCGAATGTCTGATAGATAGAATGTTCTTTCAGCGGCCTTGGCTTCCTCAGAATCCTCGTTTTCTTCGTTGTATATAATCTTTTTGATTCTTTTTTGAGCTATAACTTTCGCACATTCTTTGCAGGGATACGTCGTCGTGTAGAGGACGCAATCTTTCAAATCCACGGAGTTACTGTTTATTATGGCGCCGATTTCTGCATGATACTCTGTTAAGGAAATACATTGAAAAAAATGTGAAGAACATTCGAATTAACAATCACCGCATAAAGGTAGCTCATCATTTTTAGGTTTCTCAATATCGCAGTAGTTCCTATAACCAACACCGACTATACGTTTATCTTTATTTACTAAGCACGCACCAGATTCTCTTCCTGTTCTGCTTCGGCTTTTTATATTTTTAGCCAAATAAGCCACACCCATATAATAATATTTCCAGTAGATGATGCCCTCTTTCTGTAAAGAATACTAAAGTGGTTACTAATATCCGGAATCCGGCCGGATAGCAGAAATGTGACCGGATAGCGAATAGTCACCGGATATCCGTTGCATTTCTAGTTTAGAGCATAGTGGAGATATATAAAGTGACACGTTAACATGGATGTACAATTAACCAATTTGAGGCAGCATCTCGATCTCGCGCTTTAAAGTTTCACCTATATAATTCCACCAAGGTTTAGATTAGAGCACATCCATTCTGTATCCAGCTTTACTTTAACGTTACTAATCATACAACGAATACGTTATATTCTTAAATATAATACTGTGACGATTTCGGCTCCAGCCCGTCTCATGCGTCATCGCCGACGCGCCTTAGACCAGAAACTTCGGGCATTTCAAGATTACGCCAACGGTGGAATCAACCCTAGACATTCTGTCGCGTACTAGAATGTTCGCGAAAAACAACCCCGGCTTATAAAAGCACGCGAACGGGAGTGAGAAGGAATTCGGCGTTGAACAGTTCGGCATTAAAGTTCGTGTCATACTTTCGCTCGGCTGTTCAAATAAATTAGGTATAAGTTTGTAAATAAATTAGTGTTTAATTTAGTGTTAATTAGTTTGCTTTTAAATAAATTAGTTTATTAACTATTTCGTGTTTTGTTTTAAAATAAAAATTAATAGAACCCGTAAAATCGTTACAATACGTTCTATTTTACAAATGACACTATGATTTTATGTAACTTACATTGTTCTTTTTCTCATGTATAAATGTGATTGGTAAGATCTCTTTCAGACTAAGTTCAACGCTAAAAAATATTACATTAAAGAAGACATTAAATATTAGTAACACATTCTTACAGATGCACAGAGTTTTCCTCGAACATTTTGTGGCAAACTGTATACTTCAGTTTGTTATCGAAATTTTCCGCTTTTATTGCGTAAAACACTTTTTTAATTCCACACATAATTATCAGTTTCGTGCACTCGTTGCACGGATACATTGACACATATATCCTGCATTTTCTCAAATCAGTACTGTAGCTGCTGAAAATCGCATTCATTTCTGCGTGGCAAACTAAAATGATAAATTAACAAAAAGAAAATAATTACTCCTATATGATTCAGTAAGAACCATGGCCGTGTTTCTTTTCCTTATCCCAGGGAAAGAGTTCGTCATTGTGTCTTACACCATCGGGCATTCCATTGTAACCAACTCCGACTATCTGGTCCCTTTCGTTTACAATACAAGCCCCTACTATTGTATTACCATCTTTGCTTCGTCTTGCAGCCAAAAATGCTACACCCATGAAAAATTTATTGTCTGCTTCAGATTTCCTTTAACAGTAAATATACTAGACATTATAGTACAATAAATAATCAGACTTCGGACATTTCGATACGTTTTCATTGGTCCTCTGATTGGGTAACCATGGCAGCGCTTTGAATTGTCCGAAGTCTGATAATAATTGATAATGCTTTTCAAATAACCTAATTAATCGATTAATTTGATAGATTAAAGAACAATTGATCTATGAAGATTAATGAGCGAATCCGTAATTTACAGTCTGAAAATTAAAAATGAAATAAATAATTCAAATAATTTTGATAACCAAGTGAATATTAAATGGAAAATTTAATAAACTTGCAATACTACGGACGAAACACGTCTTCGTTCTTAAAAGTGTTCACAGAGGCGTGGTGAGAGGATCTGATTTGTGCAGTAATAGAAACCTGACACAAAACATTATGTTTAAGTTATTGAATTTTTAAGATCTAAAGTATTTTTTTAATCTAATAGGTTTCTGGTTCCCGTGCAATTTCTTGGGTTATCATTTGGAAAAGTTACGAATCGATTTGCGAAATGTCAGGTGACATACTGTGTGTAAATAGATTTAGTAACGTAACCGTTCATATGACGGTCGATACAAAAGAGTAAATGTGGTATAAATAAATTAAAGAAAAATAAATTTAAATTTACACATTTCACGTTCCACAGTCGCCAGGGACTGGACTCGTTACTTATTCAAATATTATTCAAAACCAAATTTCTTCGATTTCCAAATTCACTTTTGCTTCTATACCTTATTTAGGTCCGATTTCTGATAAATTAAGAAAATCTCTAAACCACCTTGAAGGTGTTAAAGTTACTTTCTCAAATAATTCTAATATTTTGTCTTTGCTTAGCAATACCAAGGATAAAGTTGATTTTATTCCTTGAAATGTGGTGATTGTAATTCTATAAATATAGGTCAAACGGGGAGATGTTTATCCACTCGTTTAAATGAACACTTAGCTTCTGCTAGATTGGGTAAAACCAATTCAAATTTTGCCAACCATATTATTGAGACTGGACATAATAGCACTGCTAATCATGAGATCAAATTGATCCACCAATTGCTGTCCAAAAGTTTAAAACTCAACATTGCGGAAATTTTAGAAATTTTTTACACGGGAAGAACAGTGACGTCACGTTGTTAAACGATCAGACCAGTTTTCTCATCTCAACTTTTTCGATTCCATTAATTGGAAAAAATTCAAATTCAAATAATTTGTTGGCCTCAAATCTCTCTCTTTTTCCATTTTCTCTTCGCGATTGGTATTTTAACTTTTATTTTAATAATTTTAGTTTTAACCTGTTAACTTTCTTACATTTGTGATTTACAACTAGTTCGTTTCGGAATTCTGTATTTATAAGCCTTTAGCTTTGATTTTGTCTTTTTTTACTTTAGTTTTCAAAATTTTGTGTCCCTTTTGGGAATTTAACTTTTCAAGTAACTTAGGTTGGCATTATGCCTTAATTTATGTTGTCACTCTGTCATTTGACTTTAGTTTAGAAATGGCTACGCTTGCGGATTCGACTTAAATAGGTTTGTAATTAATTTTTCTACTTTTTAGCAATAATTTCATAAGTATTTTTTAAACTTTATAGTTTTGATAATGGAATTTGTTCCGAAACATGTCAACTAGTCAACTTTAGTCAACTTTGTTACTGTGATCATTGGTCAATAAACAGATTTGGAAATTTAACCTACAATTTAAAGTGGACTCGAGGCTTCTTTTCGACGAAAAATGTTTTCAAATATTATTTTATCGTTAATATTGAAATAGTAAATACTAAAAATAATTACTTACCTTACTTCACCCATTGCTAAAGTCTTGTCTTACCACTGACTAAATTCACCTATGCTGTTGGCTATTTAAACTTTTCTTTTAATCTTATCAAATTCATTTATTAATTTTCCTCTTATCCAATTTTTCAAAAAAAAAAAAAAAATGGGGAACAATCGCGCTAGATATAATTAGGTGTCGTAACTGACGAATTTTTGAAAGATAAAATTAAATTTGGTTTTTTGTTTCTTTAAAAGTTACGATGTATGTTTAGAAAAACAGTAGATTTTAATTTAATTTTTAATATTCTTCCCGTTTTCTAAACACATACATATTTTGTACCTTTTCCTTGAAGTATTCGAAGAGGATAGTTTCTCTTAAAAACTGCTACAATCAACGAACATGCTTTGAAATTACTTGTTCAAAAGTCATTGGTTGAGAATGTTTTGAATATAAGTGGCCCAAGTTAAGAGTTACAACGCAATAACAACTTAAAAATGTACATTCGAAAGTGTTAAAAGGGTAAAATAAATTAATTGTTTATAAAATGGAACTCAATTACAGTAATTGAGAAAAAATAATAATATTTGTATGTGCCTTATTAATTGCAAAGAGTTGATCATTTCTAAAGTTATGGAAAGGATTTGTACATTATTCGGAGTAAAAATCTTGCTGCAAGTTGCATGGGTGGAAAAAGATAAAAATTTGAAGAGAACTTACCAATTAAATAAAAACCAAAATATTACATTTGACAGTAACTAAAAAGTTACATGTTTAGTATGTGTCACGTTAACATGATGTAAAAACATCATTCATGTGCCGGCATCACTGTATTCACTCTGTATAGATGAAAAAGAAAAATGAAACTTTTTTGTATCTTCAATAGTTACGGAGATATTGCCCGAGAAGATACTGTTGAGACATCTGTATAGTATCTTCAAGAATAATTGAAAGTCACGTGACTTTCCGTGCGTATGTTTTTGGAGATTTTATATTTTTACGCATTACTACACTGCAAGCATTACTATTAGGTTGGTGCATAATTATCAGGCGTTTTTTAAAAATATTTATTATGAAAAAAGAAACACAAAAATTGAACAATAATATTTTTAACTGATTATTCCGGAGCGTAGTCACCATCTACTTCAACAACTGCTTCCCATGTGCTTGGAAGACGGTAGATTCCACGGGCAAAGAAGTCACGGTTCTTGGAGGCGCTCCATGACGCCAATAAAAACGCCTGATAATTATGCACCAACCTATTAAATTGTCCCCAATTATTAATTCAGAGGCGTGGCGCGTGATTTGTTGCCGTCGTTTCCCCCGGGAAGTTTGAAGGTGCATCCTGGTTTTTACCTTTTAAGTTTCTGTTTTAAAAATTTCTTTTCTCACGTTCCCCTTTTTGAAAGTTCGAGAGACGAAATGTAACAGTTCGCTTTAGCGATATACAGTGCCTTCAGAAATGGCTGAAAGTCACATGACCTTTTGAAGATTTTATTTTTTTAAGGGCTGGTATTTTTAACATATTAACTTTAATCTTTGGTTCACTCGTATAGAAACAATTGACTTTACAATTGTAGGCATGAAAATAAACTAAAGACCAAAGTTAATCAGTGACGAAAGTACAGGTCCTAAGAATTTCTAAATTGACTGGCTCATTGTAAATATGTAGAATCACATGTTGTTGTACAAAGTCTATGACATTCACGGCCATTTTACAATAGAATACTTGTCACTGTCGACTTACGAGTATTTCTTTTTGCTCGCAACTATACAATCACATATGTATATACAGAATTAGAGTACGAAGGTTCCAGATAAGATTGAATGGAGATGAAACCCTAAAGATGGCCCAAATTTTCTTAACCTACAGTGAAAGAAAAAAATAACTGCGAAGAGAATGGCGTCGGGAAAACCTGGAAAAAAAAAATAGCTAATCGGTCGATTTAGAACAAAATTTCTGATTGTAGTGTAAGATTTTATAAAGACCGAAGACAAATGGCGGGAAATTTTACATTTGGCTAAAAGTGCCATTTACTTTCTGAGAAAGGACACCGTGAAGAAGATGGCGTCAGGAAGACCAGAAGGAAGATAATCCATCGACCAATTTAGAACAAAATTTCCAAGTTCAGAGGAAACTGGGGTCTGAGGACGGTAACGATGATGAAACTATAAATGAAAGAAACTGAAAAAATTAAATTGAATTTATACTACATTTTCGTATCAAAAATTTAAATTATAGGCAACCAGCTGTCACTCCTTTCAATTAATAACTTAAAATTATTGATTTAAAAAACAAAATGAAAATAAGATCCAGACGTAGATAAGTCAATTAAAAGAAATCTTCGAAAATCTTCAGAATCACGTTATGTCTATCCTTTCAAATTTTACTTATACTGTGCTAGCCTGTCCAACAGTATCTATGCGCTTCTTGTGAGTAAATGAAGGAGAGGCTCATTGAAACTTGTGTGGAAGTGAAATAGAGATATTACAATGTTGCGTGCGAAGGGAGGAATGCGGCCGGCGCCGGCGGCCGAAGCGTGGCCCGTGTTATCAATCGGCAACGTCGATTGATGTAGCTATTTCGTTTACTCATGCGGTTTCTACTATTCTATCCTTCATTTACTCACGAAAAACGCATAGATAGTGTTGGTCAGGCCAACTGTGTATAAGTAAACAGTGGCACTTAAGACAATTAAAAAAATCTCTATTACTTTAGTTCTAGTTACTTTTATATTATTCTTCTGCCGATGTGTCGTTCTTTGTTGCAGAAGTAGAATTATTCAGAGCCGTTACTACTGTTCTTCTTGTTGCTGTTTTTTTTTTTTTTTTTTTTTCGTAAAAACTGTCAAATTTTTTAAATAGGCTGCCGAATAAAAGGTACAGATTTTTAAATAGTCCGGTACTTCTTGGACGTACTACGTATATTTTCGAATCACGCCAAAAAATTAAACTCTATTCAGTAACTTTATTCAACAGGTATTTTATATTTTTCTTAAAGCAATAGTATATTTTTCACTGCTTTAATAAATAATTAATTAATAGAATTATAAACTTTTACAAATTTGTTTCAATTTAGGAGAGGCCCCAAATAGGACCTCTTCAGCATAAGAGTAGCCAAGTATTCTGTGCCAATTTAAATTCTTTTATATTTTGCAAAATTAAAAATTTGTTCGTGAATGTCGTGTTCACGATTTGTTTATTTCTGGTAGCAAATAAATTAAATACTCTTATTTTTAGGAGTAATTTATTTCCAATCAAATTAACAATGTTTTCTCAAACTATTGCCAGCGTTAAGGAAAGACTTCCATGGCTTTTGTATTGGAAAGTATCAAATTTTGAAATGGCAAGTCAGCACTATAATTTATTTGATTGTTGTATCAACAATATACGACCAGTTTCGTCAAAGGACATTTTCAAGTGAAATCAAATCAAGTTTGGTATTTTCATCATCATAGTAAATTTTGATTGCAGTAGATTCCTCTGTAGAGCTGTTTCGGCCCTATTTGGGGCCTCTTCTGGCGCGTTTCCACGAGGCCAGTAGCTGGAGTCCTGTGACTGGACACCAGTGACTGGGCCTTGCCAGTACAGTGAATTCCTATTTCAACGTGGCCAGTTAGCATCTAGTGGTGTTTACACGGAGCCAGTCACTAGAGTCCAGCCGCAGGATTCCAGCTACTGGCCTGTTTACTGGCCTCGTGGAAAGGCGCCTTTCGGCAGAAGCGCAGCTCGCGAATTCCACTGCAAACCAAACCGACCTGTCCTAGGTTATTCATTATTGCGATGTAATAGTAATGAAAAGGTTAAATCGCGACATCCTGCGATCGATTTTTGATCTAACATTTAACTGGCTTCTATAAGAATGTCGGTCTGCAATCGGATTTCTACTGTTAATCTTAATAATCGAACGAAGGAAAAGTGAAGAGAAAACAAAAGAAGTAAAACAAACGTAGATATCTGAAGCGACATCTGTTAAATATGGACCCCATTATTATCAGAGTAAAAAATTCTGATTCCTGACTTTGTAGGCCCATATCTCAGGGACGGAGGAATCGAATAATTTGTTAAAAATTGCACAGATTATTTATCGATCAACTGTTTATGTTTAAAATGTACAAATTTCTATTTTTTTTTGTCAAAGCCGTTTTACAGATTTTCTAATAGATGTCGAAAATCACCTATAGAAAATAAGGTTACTGTATTTAGAAGGTAGCGCCAACTTTCTATCTCTTTTAATTTGGGGTAAATCAATTTCATTCATAAACTCCCTAGCAACCGTAACTTGTTATGTATCTATCCTTTTTCTTCTTACTGTTTCATGGCATCTTCATCGCGTCCTTTTTAATTTGGGGGACGACAGCCGCGGAAATGAATGGCGGCACCTTTTCAATACAGTAACCTTAATAGAAAACCTTCAGAAAACTCTTGATATCTCAAACTGACGTTCAATTGGATTTGGTTAATATAAAAATCCCCGTCACGTTTTCTTTCTGTAACTTTTATATTTAATATTAGCAATTATTTAAATTCAAATTAAAAGCTTTCGTTAATTTGTCACTTTGAAGTTTTGAATTAATTACGAGTAATAAAATGTCTGCCAGATGACATTAATTCCTTAAATTATTAACAAAAATTATTTTTTATTTCGTTCTCCTGAAATTACGTTTCATTTAAAAAGTTTTAAAAATGACATGTAATTTATCTTATCTAAAATGTTTAACGTTATTGACCGTTAAATACAGTCAGTTAAAATAATAGATAATTAGTTAATACCTACTTATTAAGTACATTCAGAATTTTCAGTATGACATAGGAGTTTTCTCAATGTATTATATTTTACTACGTTTTTTCAATAGGTAACTTTAAAGTGTCACGTATTAATTATATCTCAACCGTATTAATATGAAATTTCTCATGAATAGGTGCTTAATAGTTAACTTGAAATAGTTTTTATCTTTTCCGATGATAACATTATCTTACAAATATTTCCCTAACAATATTTATTACTTCAACATTATTTTGCAATCATTTCAGTTTACTCATTTACTATTTTTTCGAATATTTTTAAATTAAAATATATTGCTATCATATCATTGCTGAAATATTTCACAAAACCACTTCTTACACAATGATTAATTTAGTTTTTTTTATGGCGAACGTTAAAGTGTGCTTTTATCAACTCAAAACAATCGATAAAACGGAATTTTAACAGCAAGAGTAGATAAAGTAACAATTTTCGTATTAACCTGAACGCCTGAACGGTCAAAGTGGTAAGGGACCGGCCTTGCTATCGCATGGTCATCGGTTCGAACCGCGCTCGGGATTTTTCTCGGGGGTGGTCGGTATCGACTTCAGGCACCCTTCAGTGTTGGGGATAAAATTCGACACTGCTTCCTCTTAAACAGCGAGGAGGTCTAGAAATAACACGAAGCTATGGAACATTTTACACACACTCAAATACACTCCCGCTCCTAAGGGCCTGACAAGTCTATGACTTAGGACCCCGTTGGGCAACCACCACACAGATAAAAAAAAAACCATAGCAACAACCCATACTAGTTACTGGGATCATGATCATACAACGCAATTTTGAGAGGTGATTGCCCTCTTTATTTTTCTGCGAAATTATTTAAATTAACGTTCGCTATAGAAAAAAATAGACTGTTACACACGACGGTAAAATTTAATTATCGACTCGTGAAACTCATCGATAAAGAATAATTTTACCGTCTTGTATAACAAATAACTATTAGGAATGACATTAGATGAAAGAACCATTCATTATTGACCATAGATTTAAAAATTAACCAACAAAAGAAGACAGATTAACACAACATTAAATTTAATTTAAAAAAAAGTTAAATATGATAAGGATGGTGAAAATGGCATCTATCATTTTGTAGCAAAAATTACAAATGGATGTTTTAAAAGGACTTCCTGGTGACAGCTAATGGCATTTTATGTTATATGTCTTCCCCGCGCGTGAATCACAACCTGCAACTATCGAAACGCCGAATTAATTAGGTTTGTTACAAAACCTTGAGGTATTGCCTTAAATTCTTCTTCAAGAGCTAATCTTAACTCTTGGAGAGTCTTTAGTAAGGCTGAACGACACGTATTCTTCTTTAGAGTTGATCCCAAAGATATTCGATTGGATTGCCTGGCCAATCAATCTTTCGAATGCCGACCTCATCTGACAATGAATATAAGTTCTCTTTCATTTGCAGCTTTGGTCAGTTCACTTTAACTCAAAGTGAACTGATCTTTAGTTACAAACGAAACTTTCCAAAGTCACTAGTCGTCAATATTATATTTTCGTTCAAGTGAAAAAGTCATTTTTAACAAGTATTTCACAAAAAGAATCAAGTACGTGTATAATGACAGTTTTATTAAGCATTTGCACATGGAATTGTTTAACGTTAGCTGCAATATCATATCTCCTTCTAAACTGAATCAACTGATCTTTATGTGAAGTAAGTGCATCATCGGTAAGGGGGGAAGTGATCTGGGTCGCTTTGGATTAGGTCACTTCGACAAATAAAATAGACAAACCTAATGAAAAACTAATCCTGGTTAAAAGTGAACTGATCTCCGCTCCGTTGCAAATAAAAAACAACTATTGAGTTACGACCCGGCTACGTGTGGTCTAGCGTTGTCGTGTATGAGAACGAAACCATCTTCAGTAAAATGAGAATAGATGACCATAGCTTCTTGAAGAATATCATCTATGGGCATTCAGTGCGCAATTTTCCAAGAAAATAAGGTCGGTATCAGCCTTGGGGGAAATCCCTGCCCACATCGTAACAGAACCACCGTTAAAAAAAGATCGCCTCTCAGAGATGGTGCCAGGCTACGTATCATTCATTTGGTCTTCTCCACACCCTCTCGCGACTATCAGGTGATCGCAGACAAAAGCACGATTCATCAGTGTGCTACTGACGAAGGGGGTTATTCTAATCGGATTTGCAACCTAGCAACGGTGGTACCTCCTTAGCAACTGGAGGATCATACATCATTGCAACCCCGATCAAAATGACCCCCGAAGAGTTCAATTTGAATGCCTTCGACGGGCAAACTACAAGTAGTTGGTAACAATTCTGGCTGCCTTCCACAAGCCTTCCCGTTGAGCTCAAGGAAACGATCACCATGTTCTTCTTCTTCTTCGAGAACCTCCTCGTCTCCAGATATCGGTTCCATGCATCCTGAACGGTTGTACGGGGTATTCCCAACGTGCGAGACACATCTTCAATCAAAGCAACAATTTGGGAAACATTTGTAAGAGTTAACTGCTCTTTCGCTTTGATTGCGTGGTTTAGTAACTGTCAAACTCCATTTCAAAACCATTGTACAACAAATAAATGATAAAAGACGATGCACAATATGCTAATGCGTGTATATCAGATTAAAAACGGATTTCATCAACTTAACCAACTTTCCTTTCCATGTCGCTTTAAACGACAAAAAAATACAACAGAAATTTTAGAACGGCACCTGTTGAGAGAAACCGGAACCAAACAACAGCGAAAAATCAGGACAATTTGAATTACGGTATTTACAATTTATTTCCATTCATTAAATAACACGAAGTGATCAACTAAAAAGAAACTGCATGTGTCATCTTAACATACGAAAATTTCCCCCATCCGAGAACTCGTAGGGAGTGGCGCCATCTATTCTACAAAAGCAGAATTGAAAAAGAGCGAAATTTAAGTTAAATGAAATATAAATTAAATTTATCCACGACTATTCAATAATGTGTCAATTATTCATGTGTTTGGTCAAGGATAATTCACTACCAGCAGTGAATAATCATTATTCACGGTTTATGGTAACCATCATTGTTTATGGTGTATAATGAAGTAAATGGGTAGGTTATGAACCGTGATTTATAGAAGAAATGCACGTTTTATGCACTAGTGTTGTGAGTCGGTAATTTTATACTTCTGTTCAAAGCGTGCCCGGAGCGTTATGCCGAACCCAGCCTTGGTAAATATGTACTAGATAAAAAATATGTACTTTATATTTTTAAATGATTTTCGTTTAGACGTTTGATTATGATTATTCTTGACTATTTTAGCAATTTTCGTCAGAAACCAAAAAAAAAAGAAAAAATGCCAAAAATTGAAAGTACGATTTGGATTTATTTTTTAAAGATACCTATAATATGTCTGGAGCTAAAGAAGAAAACTGTAAAATGTGGATCATGTTCAAATGCATAAAATAAAAATATATAAAAATATTTACAATCTGATAAATTTTAACGGATACAGAATTTTCTTTTGTGTTTAAATTTTAAACTAGATTAGATACTTTAAAATTTAAAAACTATTCAGTGAAAATAATATGAAATAAAAAAAAAAATTTACCCAATTTTTTTAACAAAAGAAAAGATGTGTATTTGTTATTAATATTAAATTAATGAGATAATTCTAATTAAAAATAGGTATATCTAATTTTTAGTCAAAAAAAATGTAGTTGATAATGTTACGGTAACATTACCGGTAAGGTAACATTAAAAAAAAAATTACCGGTAGTTTAACAACACTATTATGTAGGGAGCACTTAACATTTTTTTAAATAAAACTATGCAAACGCCTAAAATCTCAAAATTAACACAATTACTTACTTATTTACATTAACATTAATATTCATATTTGAACAATTAGATAAGACGTTTGTCGTCGATAAAGTATAGTATACGACTCGCTTTAATGGCTATTGTAATGTAGTAGTAGGCTAATATCTATTATATTAATAAACATTGTATAATATAAGACAGTTGAATAATAAATAACTCAGATTTATGAAGTGTATTTTCTTTAATTATCCGAATATATTACAGCTATTATTACCTCGGATAATTGCAAAACTTGCGTGCTACGCTCGCTCGTATGGCAAAGTATCCTCGGTAATAATAGCATCGTGTATAATATATTATTGTTAGCATTCGTTGGATAACACGAGGTAGACTAACTGAAAAAAAGTTGCATGTGCTATCCTAACTTTTCTTTAACATTAAAGGTCTGTTTGTTATCCTGCACTGGTGTACACTAGTGTACACTTTTTTTACGAAATATGCTTTAATAACACCTAAATTCTTTGATAATGTGTCAATACGAATCATACACATCCATGCTGACATACCACACAAACATTTCAAGTTGCATTAAAGCGTATTTTGCGAAAAAGTATCCATTGGTGTACACCAGTTCAGGATAACAAACAGACCTAAAATTCCCCCAATCAAGAACTTGAAAGGAGTGTCGCCACCTATCCTGTAAAAACAGAATTATAGAAGAGCGAAATTTGTATTTCTTAGAAATTGAAAACTGTATTAATTAAGTCGAAATTAAATTTGTTACCATTCATTAGATGACATGAGGTGATCAAGAACTCGGAAGGAGTGGTGCCATCTATCATACAAAAGCAGAATTGAAGAAGAGTGAAATTGAAATTAAAGAAATTTAAATTTAAAATGTTGTAGAACAGTTAATTCAAAATTCTAACAGTTATTATTATTGCTATGTATTTTTCATTTATGCTGACGACCACAACTACTTGTCATCTAAAAAACTTTGTTTTGTGATGCAGATAAACGTGAAATAAATTAATATAATCTAACTCAATCAATTCAATATTTATTCGAATTACACGTTGCAGAGTTATTAATTTAATAAGAGCCTAATTAACAATTTATCAATTATGTACACTTCCAAGGAAGTCAAACAAGTACTTCTGCAAAAAATTGTTTTTTGCCTTCTATCTTCTATCACACACGTAACGATTTAATCACCTAGAATTCAAATATAAAAAAAATGATTTCCAGGTCAACGGAGCAGCACTAAAGGACCCCGGCATTTTCATAATCTTCCAGTAATTAAATCCAAGTGATGTAAATTATCCTTGGAATTTACTATCTGCTTTCCCGTTTGTGGTGGACTCATCAGCCTTGAGTGCAACGAAATTTATTTATTGCTTGCCGGTACTCACCGGCAATCATTGTAAAAACGACGCTCGAATGTGGTTTTTGTATAGTCCTCCAAAGATTCCTTTTTTTTCTAATAATGGTAGTACTACGTCCGTTTGTGTTGATGTTATGTGCAGCCACTTGGTGGCAATGCGGAACTGCAAGGCAATTACGTAAGTAAAACTTATTTTATTCAATAGTTTTAATTGTATTGTAATAATTGTAAATATTGCCTTTAATCATCACGTAAGGTAGTGTATTTTAAATAAACAAATTATGCAGGTGACAATCAACCAAGACGAATAAAGTGTAGGTACCTACCTACATATATTTAAATAGTACTTATTGTTCCAAGTCTGAAAATAATTCTGACAATTTTTTGAATCGTTCCCTAACTAGTTCGGATATCTTAAATTATTTTTTAATAAAATTAAAATAAGAATTAAAAATGTATATGTACGTACTGGGTGTTTGGTTTACAGAAATGTGGCAGGAAAGAAAATCCTTTCTTTAAGACATCGTGCATTTTTTTTTTATTTATTCATTTTAAGTAAAGATACAGAAATTTGATTTTTTAATTGAACTAGTAAGTGTTTTATTTATTTATTTAAGACCAGTCTGAGTCAAAACCTTTTAACCCAATGTAGGCTATAAATCGCTACTTTATGTATTGTAAATCTTAATATATTTCTTTATGGGTTAATAAATGTCTATTATTATTAAGTAAAATTTATTGAATGGCTACGACGACGTCTATATTAATTGTAGACATTTTGATGGGATGCAATTTTTTGAAACGAGCAGTCAAGTTAAAGTTGATCCAAAGATCCAAAGAAGCGAAGCGACTGAGGCAAAGGTTCCCTTCTTCTTTAAGGTGCATCCAAGTATTGCGTTTCGGCCGCAAGTCGCAATGCGATCGTGAAAACTCGTGAAAAGAATGTAGGCGAAGTTCATCATTTCACATGCGCTTAGCACGGTTTCGTTAAATTCGGTCCGTGAATAATCAGCTTTTGGACGATGACTTGCTAGAACGGTGAGATATCAGACCTATATCGAAGCAGCCCGTCATATTTTTTTATGTATATCTTGCGCATAAAGGCCAATTCCGATTTCTGCGGCTCTAATGTTTATTTTTAATTATGTACTATCTGCAGGATCGTTTTTCGTAAATAAACAATTTGAATCACATTGAAAAATATTGTTTAGATATCCGTGCATTTAATTAAATTCCAAATTAAAGTAGGCTCTGTTTTTAGTGCTTTTTCCCCTAAAGATTTGTAACACTAACAGTTGTCAAATTACTTTTTCGTGCTAACTTAACCCCTCAACACTTAACAAACGCATTTGAACTTCGAAAATATGAAGCGCAGGGTACGTTTGTGCATTCAAGCTAAAGGACAGCAATTTCAGCATCTGCTTTAAACTTTAATATTGCTTTGAAATGAATTAAGTATTAAGTATTGCGTGCCGCCAACTTTATAAAAAAAATCACCGCTTACTTTAGTTAGGAATCCATTTGAAGGCATGGTATTTCATCTATTAATAAATTCGGATTCGAATTAGTAAAAGGTAACTAATATTAAACGAAATATAAAATAAAGTCCTTAAGCAAAGTGGTCCTAATTTACGTCAGGTACTAATGTCTGCATTTGGACAAAAAAATAATGTTTCTCAGCTTTTCTCAGTTAAAATTCGCTACTTAAAGTTCATAACCACTTTATTTCACTTAAGATATCTGTTTGTTTGCTTTGTATGATAACGAATAGTTTCCTAGAGATTTATTGTAAGCGTACGACGAGGGCTGGCAACACCTTATTAAATAATTTACAAACAATACCATTCATACAAGTAAATACGAGTTATTTTATTATGTTTGTCGCGTAAACAGAAATCGCCATATATATTTGAAGACTTAATAAAAGAGTCATGCGTTGCCAGAATAAATCTGACTGTACTTTTTATTGCAACACTCACATTTTTATTCGACTTTAACGGATCGCATTGCGACTTGCAGCGAAAACGCATTGTCAGGATGCTGCTTTAGCAAAGTCCGTTCTTTAAATTCCGTACGTCCTACTTGACTTTTCCTTCTCCAAAGGTTACTTGATTTTAAAAATCATAGAGTTCTCAGTAGTCAACATCAGCTGGTGGTAGATAGCACGTAATTAATTGGTTTCTTTGACTGTTACTTTAAATCTGTCACTCTCACAAAGACTTACTTTTTTGTTAGTAATTCACTGAATTTTCTTTCTTTTTTTTTAATGGGAATTAGAATTTGTATGTAATTAGGTTAGTTATCTTAAATGAATGGAGCTACAGAAATGTGCCTAGAATTGTACATCAATTTTATTCGCATTTCTTTTTGCTTTCATTTTCAAACAAGGTATTGAAGAAAGCACTGATGATTATGGTTGGTGGCTGCAACACTTAATTACTCAAAAATTTATTACAGGAAAAGTTGGAATTAATTCTTCTCTTCTTTGTGCCAAGGTCAATGGCCAAAATGCATACTTACTCAAAAATAAACACATAAGCATTTGGATTTGTTCCTCAGAGATTTTCCTATTGGTTTTATATCTTCTTCCTTGTACTGATCCATATCCTCGTTTATCGTTAAGTATCAAGAAGATATTGTTAATAGTCTTACAAAATTTTCTGTTAAAAGCACATTCCTTAATCTGTGCCCATGCAGGAAAACCTCAGGGTATTCACAAATCTCTACTTGTTTCGGGAATACCTTTACTTATTTATTTTTTTAAAAGTTTCTCTCCATTGCCATAACTTCATTTTGAGTAATATTTTATTTCGTTTTTGAATTGTTTATATTTTCTCTCAGCGTATCTTTTAACTGTATACCAAAATTTTTTTTCTGTGAATATATTGTATCCCTAAATGCCACACAGAATCTCTTTTTATTGATATTTCCGAACTAAATAATAAGCATTAAAGAGGTATCTCTGATAAATATGAGAATGAAATATTTTTTTTGGTTTACTTGCGTAATTTGTCTTTCGTTTTTATTTGAACTTGAACTTTATTCCTCTTGAATTTTCACATTTAAGCTCTAATTTTTCTTATAAATATTTTTTCACAGCACAATTTTACATAGTGTCGACGTGTAACATGCAATTATTTTTCTTATTGACATATTACACGTTGACATTTTATAAAATTGCGCTGCGCAAAAATTATTTGTAAGAAAAATCGCAACGTCTAAATTGAGCTTTATTCGAATATTAATAAGAACGTTTAACTAATGTAGCAAATTTGGTAATACTGAATAACTGTAAACAACATTTAATGACCGCTAAAGTATTTTGTCAAGAAATACCGGAGATGTGTTGGGAATTACGAAAGTGTGAACCTATTTACATAAATAAACAAAATAATAAAATCTATTTTCAAATATTACATATTGAAATACGGCTAAATTTAGATACCTTTAAACATTGTACGATGGGAAATTAATAAATTATCTACCTAGCCATGAAGAAGAAGAAGAAGAGAGGGGGTTATTTAAACATTTTGATTTTTCAGTACAGTCTCCATTTAACTCCATAGGTCAGTCTTTCTCAAAGTGGGCGATAACGCCCCCTTGTGGGCGCTAGAGGCCTACAGAGGGGCGGTAAAGGGCACAGAGAAAATTGGGGGACACAAAATAAGACTCATATATGGCAGGCAATAATTTAACTAAAGTTATTAAAGTAATGATTGCGATTATGATTTTTAAGATGTGGTGTAAAGTTAAAAATTTTAGGGGGCGCTAGAAAATAATTGATTTTCAAAGTGGGCGGTAGACGAAATTAGTTTGAGAATCTATGCCATAGGTGAATCCTATCTCTTACAACAGCCAGTTGACGGAGATGTCGAACTTCACGTTCATTAGTTCTTCTAGGACACCCAAATATTTCTTTTATTTATTTATTTTATACTATACAGGATGTTTCGCGACTTCATACAAAAAATGCAACTAATGAAAATTTGGGTGAAAATTGAACCCTTTTTTGTATAACATTTTATTAATAAATTTCAGAGATATAATTTTTTTTGCGTAAGAGCCCCTGTCTTATTTTTACAACGTCTATGGAAAAATGCTTCGTCAGTCATTAATCACTTATGTTTAAAAGGTCTTTCTCACATCAGATAACTCATGTCATTAATAATCTTCCTGATAATTTGAAACTATTACCTGTCTCATCATTCCGTCGCCGTTTTCGTCAATATCTTTCAAACAACTAAATTGAGCAATCATTCATTTATTTATTTTAATGCGCAAAAAGGTAGCGATTCATCACATTCATTATTATATTCATAATCTCTGCACACATGTACAATATCTCTTTAAAAAAAAAAAAAACTCAATGTTCCATTAGGGTTAAGTGGAAGAGCAGAAGGCGGATCTTTAGTGAACCGCCAATCTGAACTTCGCCCTTACAGATTGTTTGTAAAAAAAAATGTAATCTCATTTAATTTTAATCAAATAAAGACCTATTATTATTATTATTATTATTATTATATAATCGAGCGTTCACCCGTTCGGTTTTAACCCGCACATATGCTGATACGGTTGCACGTAAGTTAGTGTTACAAATATGGCAGAATTTTCAAATATGATTTTAATTTATGGCGAAGCTCGGCAAAATGCATTGACTGCAAGATATTTGTACGGAAATGTTTCGAAGGGAGAAACTTCGAACACTTATTCTGAGTGAAGGCTCGGCATTAACCCGAGGTTTCCATAATTCTTTTTGTTTGAACTTGAGAAACACCCTGTACATACATTTATGTATTTATGTAACCCATCCTTGTCTTAAAACAATATAACAGAGAAAGAGTGAGAAAAACACAATGTTTAAAGGTTACAGCAATTTGAAGCAGCGGATCTAAAAAGTTTGACATGTTTGGGGTTTTTATTTTCAATTTGTACCACACGCTAGAAGCTTTTAACTCAGCTGTTGACTCGTTCAATTGTTTTTATTCTATAGTGGCATTGAATGTAGAAACAGAGTATACTTTTATTCTTGTTAAAGTCATCCACGTGGTTTTTAAATTAGTATTCTAATGTCGAAGTTACAATAAATTATGAAAGTCCTGCGATAATTTTATTGTCTTTCGAAGGGTATGGGAAATAAACAATGTATATACATCAATTCTGATTTTATTTTTCTTTCTCAATACATAGAACGCTGAAATTTGCAACTCAAATCAGAAGGTGCACAATTTAATTTGAATTTCTAATTGGATTAAACGCGCAAAGGAATCTCCGTTTCGTTGTTGGAAAAATACCTTCAATGTCGACCGTACATGACAAGAGACCTTCCAGAAACAAGTCTACCTCGTTTGTATTGCTCGACGTACTCGTTTTCGTTGCGAACGCGTTAAAAACAATTGCCAACAAGAGATTAGCCGTCTTTAAGGTCGTTACGCTCCCATCTAAGTAATTAATTAATTTAAGAACACGCTATTTGCATTTGGACCGGTCCACTAAAGTGAAAGTAAAAAAACCTCCCATGAAAAAAAGGCCAGCGAGTTTGATAAGATCGTAAACTCTCATTTTTAAGTTGCAACTCCTATCACGATCAAAGCCTTCAAGTTATTTTGATCTCATTCATAAAACAACTTGTTCCAGCGAGTTACCTTAAGGTGTGCAAGGCGAACGATCCAAATCTTTCCGCCTGCTGGAAAAAGACGTTCGAATCGCTGCGTCCTTACATGACGAAGGACCTTCCCGAAATAAATCTTCCGCAAATAGACCCGCTGAAATTGGCGGAAGTGAATTTAATCCAGGATGCAGCTACTAGGAATCTGTACATCAATGCCAGCTTGTATGACGTCGAGTTTGCTGGGGGGCAGAACTTCCAACTGCTTGACGACGAGATCAAGTTGGACCCCTATTACACGCAGCTCCACTTGGTGTTCCCCAAGTTCACGCTGAAGAGCAAGTACAGGGCCAGGGGGAGGATACTTTTGTTCGATTTTGAGGGGGACGGTGATGCAACCGGGGAATTCAGTAAGTATCCCAGAAATTTCTTTTCCCCCTCTTTTTTTAATAAGGATCTATAACCATGTCACCCAGGGCCACTCCTGTTTAAATAATTTACGAAATTGCTTTTTGTTTTTAGCTAACGTGGAGTTTAACGGAACTTGGTCGGGCACGGCGTTCATGAAGAAAGGCAAGAAGTACGTTTCTATCAAGTCCAACGGAGTCGACGTGAAAGTCGGGGGCATAACCATCCACCTGGACAATTTACTCAGGGGGAACCCCGAAATCAGCGAGAACATCAACCGCTCAATCAACGAAAACATCGACCTGCTTTACCAGGACTTCCTTCCGGTGGTGAGGAAGACTCTAGAGACGGTGGTGACCGAGTATTCGAACAGGTTTCTCGGCACGTTTCCCATAGACGTTCTTTATCCAAAGGACTAATATTTTCTCGTAATATTGTATTTTATGCACCATGATGATATTATAGATTAAGTTTTTTGTTAGCAAAAGTTTTGACGACTTGCTGAATTTAACGAGTTTTCGGTCAGCTCGAATTTGGGCTTCGAAAATTCAGTAGATTTGGCAACGATGGAGATCTTTTGATTTTGCATCCTCACTCTCAAGCCAAACTTATGTAGCCACGTTATCTTCTAAGTGAACAGAAGAAAAGGCTCTTCTCCCTGTATTTACGTTACTAGCAGGCCCAAAACTTTTGCCCAACTACAGACGACTGAACCAATGTTTAAAACATTGTCATCGATCATTAGTCAAAAAAGAATCTGCCAGTCGACGGCAAAAAGATGGGCTGAACTAAAAAAATGACGTGTTTTTTCTTCAAAGTCATAAATCGGTCGAAAAGGATATGTCAAACAGCAGAAGAGAGACAGGTAAAAGAATTCATCAGAAACCATGGAGAGGGGAGCTTGCTAAGCCCAAACAGGTGAGTTCCTAGGTTCATGGTAAGTACAGACTCAACAACACCTGATGGTCCAACGTTTGGGAAAAAGAAGCTACGTGTAAATTTTGCTAGGAAGAAGAAGAAACTGCAACTACAGTTCAGTAATTGTCAAAAAAGCTTCTTCTAAAGTAGGTATATCCTATTTTTAAAAAACCCGCCAGTGCATGACGTTGGCCTGACGAAACCAGGAGGTCGCTAACTATACATGTGTTGTTACCTAGTAATTAGCATTTTACATGGAACTCGCCCTGCTCTTGAATTTATTCTGTGAGCACAAACGCAAAGTAATTAACTTTTTTTCTAACCTGTCATTAAAATTAACTTAATGGATTAAGTTAATTTACAGAAAAAAAATAAAAGTGTGAATCTCAAGTTGAGCTGGTTTGAGCAACGCTCAGTGCAAACACATCCCTTTCTCCTGAAAAAATGTGGAACTTGGCGGTCGTTTTAGTTTTCTGCGTGACGCGAGGTCACTCGATGGAGGAAACTTTACGTACGTATTTTTTGAAGTCCAACTATAAAGAAAAACTTCAAGCCATTTTGATTTTGTTAACAGCCAACTTCGTGAAGACCTGTCAAACTGCGGACCCTAACCTGTCGAAGTGCTTCGCCGATTCTGCAGAAACACTTCGGCCGTTTCTAACAAAAGACTAATCAAAGCTGAACCACCCTTCCATCGATCCCTTACACCTGTCGGAAATCACACTGATAAAAAACGACGCCTCTTCGGACTTACGCATAGATTCTTTGTTGAAAAACGTGGAAGTCACAGGCGAAAGTATTTCGAACTCGAAGACACTCAAGTCACCTTAAATTTGTAGCACTTACACCTGCGCATCCGTTTCCCTCATCTGGTATTCAGGGGTGATTAAAGGGCAAACGGAAAAATGCTTCTGTTCGAGTTCGACGGCCAGGGAAAGCTATACGCGAAACTTCTGCAAGTATTTGAACTTTGAACTTAAAACTAGCAACCACCAAAACGAAACTTACTTACTTTGCAGCTGATTTGGACTTCGCTGGAATTTGGGTGGGGAAGGAATACGAAAAAGGGGGTGTTAAGTACGTGAACATGCAACCCCAAGCCATCGACATCAAATTGGGGCAAATTCACATCCACCTGGACGACCTCTTCAAAGACCGTCCGGATCTCACAGAAGCCATAAATCAATCTATCAATGAAAACACTGATATTTTTTAGAAGGATTTCTATCTGGAGCTGAAGAGGAACATTGGGACGTTGTTCACTGCCCTCATAAACAGATTTCACGAGACCTTCCCTTTGGACGTCCTTTATCCAAAGGATTAAGAATATATTACGTTCAACTGTATATGGCGAAGTGAATGGGCCCTAGAGACTAACCTTCAAGCACTCCGAGTGACTCATTTGCTTCGTGTTTGTTTCTGATTCTTATTGTTTAATCTGGGTATTTTATGTTAAATAATTAAATTTCCTTTAGGCAACTGTATTCGTTTCATAGAAGATAGAAGAAAATCGATATTTGCTGCGCTGATTTCAGGTCCCTATTGCTGCACACGTGTTTATGAGTCATCGCGGCGCCGGCGTTCCTCAGAACGACCGCTTTTCGTCATGTTTTGTTTATAATTGCATTCTATTTAAAATAACAAACTTTTGTTTACAGAATACCGGCTTCCTAGGCCTATGAGTCACCTCGGCGACTGTTTGGTGATGCAATGTGCATATGGTTTTTTCGACATTCTTTGATGCAATTTTATTGCAAGGTTAATCTCAGCACCATGACGACGAAGCCGTCTTTGAAGATGCAAGCCGCAGTAACATTTGTCGCATCCTGGTGACGTTTACCTTAACTTGCGAAATGAACTTCTGTACAAAATGCCGGTTTGTTGTACGCCTAGTGTTTCTGTACAACAAAGAACAATAGTTCAAAAGAAATAGTTAAAAAAATCTCGTACGATATCTTTTTATACGTATTATTTATCATTTAATAATTCAAGTGAAAATATTTTAACAACAATAAGACCTTTGCCAAAAGTTGGACCCCGGAAGCAGGTGAAGAGTAGGACACCCGAATTCAGACAAGTATTCCTGATAAACGAAGAATAGAAGAATTATTAAAGGAAAAACTAAAAAACGAGCAACAAGGTGGCTTTACATCGAAGCCTCGGCCGCTTACTCAGGATCGGCATCGCTCTTATCTTTAACGTTAAACAAAAAACGAATAGAGGAGTACCCCAGAAGTATCCCGCTTTGTCCGCACTGACCGCCATCTCGTGCGTGATAGCTCATGGGGCAGCAGTATTCGTTGCTATTTGCTATTCACGACACAATTTTACAGGTCAGAAAATACTCGTGCTGCGGCGCACTTATTTGACAAGTACCCCAGAGTCCAATCTAGAAACCAACATTTTTCTTTTTCAGTCTATCAATGACTTTCCAGAAATCAATTTCTGATCCAAGTCTTAGGCCCAGTTTTACAATCGTGGAATAAGGACGGAATAACCGAATATCGCCGAATATCCTTTAATGTTCCTCCACATCTTTTTTTTTTAACGGTAGGAGGGGAAAATCTTCAAAAGACACCGCGACACCCGTGTGTCTTGGTAGTGCCGGATTCTTACCGGCTAAAAAAAACCCTCCTTTAGCATCAACCCAAACCTACTCCCTTCAAGTCCTGGAACTACTCGGATGTATATCATCAGGATTTAGGGGTACCACGTTAACCAATCTCCTGTGGTCAATTGCTCTTCCGCTTTCTTCATATCCTTGCTAGACTTCTTATCCTTACCCTAAAAGCGTACCAGTATTTGGCTATCCCCTGTGGTCTCTTTCTCTTCACGCTCCCTTGTTTACTAGTCCCTTGATCGCTCCCCAGTTTTCTGTCGATTCTAACATTTTCTCAACTACACTCTGAGGGATCAACCTACATCCAACTAGTGACTCCAGTTCCAGCCTTTCCTTTGTGCATCTGTTGCACACTAATACCGCGTGCTCTGCATCATCAGGATCGATCCCGCAATAAACGCACCGTGGGTCTTCTACTCTCCTTATGACGCTAAGATAATTTCTAAAAGAGCCATGTCCACTGAGAAATTGGGTTAGGTAATAATCTATTTCGCCGTGGTCTCTCTCGCACCACCTCCTCACACCGGGATCAGCATCCTCGTCCATTTACCCTTCTCCGTCGTATTCCATGACCCTTGCCATCTCAGCCAAGTTTCCCCTCTCCCGTGCTTATCTTCCGAATCGGATAATTTGTTGTGGTATTTCCATTTCCTCTCCTCTACCTGCTCCTTGATTACTAAAACCGCTTCCTTGGACACTGTGCGATAAGCACTGGACACCCGAATGGCCATTTTCCTTTGGACTTTCTCCAATCTCGTCCGTTAGCTTTGGGTTTCCAACGCCAGCGCCCACATCGGTGCCGCGTATAACATTATGGAGTTTATTGCACTAGCCAAAACCCTCCTTTTGCTCGCTCTTGGTCCTCCAACGCTTGGCATTATCCTCGAGAGAGCTGCTGCTGCTTTTTCGGCTTTTTCCGCGGTCTTCTGTATGTGATGTCCAAAAGATAGACTACGGCCAAACCTTCCCTAGCCGAACTTTCATCTGTCGCAATTTTATTTTCCCCGTCAATAGAATGGCTTCTGTTTTGTCAGCCACCAAGCTAAGCCCCTTATTCTTCATCCACATCCATATATTTGCGATAGCTCTATTCACTATGTCCTCTAAGGTGTCGATAGTCTTCGCCACTCCAATCACCGCCATGTCATCCGAAAAACCCACTGTGGTGATCCCTTCCGGCTGGGCTAAGTCCAGAGCCCCATCGTATACCAAATTCCATAATAGCGGCCCCAGAACCGAACCCTGTGAGACACCCTCAGTGACCCTCTAGTTTCCCGTTACACTCCGTCGACCAAGATATTTCTGTCTTTAAGGTAGCTCCCAATGAAGTTGTACAGGTAGCCGTCGATCTTTCTTCTCTCTAGCTCCTCCATGATGCTACTCCATCTTATGCTGTTAAAGGCATTTCGGACATCGATCGTTACTAGGGCACACACTCTTCGTGTTCGCCAGGTCCTCTTCCTGGCCTCCAAGGCAATGCCAATAACTTTGCATAAAGCATCTGTCGTGCTCCTGTCCTCCCGGAAACCAAATTGGCGGTCCGACAGTGTCGTAGCAACTTTCAATCTACTTGCTATAATATGTTCGACCAGCTTGCCCCATGAATCTAGGAAACATATTGGTCTGTATTTTTCCTCCTTGTTCTTGGACGGTTTCCTCAATATCTACATCACGTTATTCTAAGAATAATGCTTATCCGACGATTGTAAAATCAGACTTATCGGTTATACAAAACTGAATCTTATGTAATTCTTTTTTCCGGCACTGACAGTCATTTATTAATCAACATCTTGGGTGTTTATTTTTCGCGATTCGTTGTAAATGTAATTTTAATTGCACACCAATTATATTTTTTTTAGTCCCCGATTGCAACAATTAAAATCACATTACTTGACGTACATAAAAGTCAAGGCCTGAATGACTTACGATCTAAATAAAATAAAAGTTTTCAGTCGTTTTCTAGGAATTAACTAACCCAGTCTTGGAAACCCAAACTGTTTCATCAAAAGACAAATGCAGAAGCCTACGTTAATCTTATGGATAATTGTCAGCTTTTCAAGGCCAGTCGTCAATAGGAAACTGCGTAAGTTGGATTTTGTAAGCAAAAATATGCACGTTTTGGTCCTTCTTGGCTCCGGGCTGGAACTTCCTTTCATTTTCTTTTGACAGAAGCAGATTGATGCGATTACATCTTAACATGTCTACCTTCTACTCTCAGCAGAAGCAAATTGATATGGTTCCTGGTTTTGGAATTACAACGGTTTTCTATCTTCCACTTTTCTTCCTTTGGCAGCTTGGCGCAAAGGCCTTCGAGTGAAGTTATGTATGTTTTCTTTGTTTTAGCCAATTACGTCAGAGTTTGCAGCGCTGATGATCCGGACTTGTCTAAATGCTGGCGGGAATCTTTAGAGGCAATCATTCCTTATCTGACCCAAGACAGGCCAGAATTAAACTTGCCTTCCTTGGACCCTTTCCACCTGCCCGAAATTAAACTAGGCCAGGACTCAACCGCTTCCAACCTCTACTTAAACACCGTCGTTAATAATGTAGAGTTCACCGGAGTATCCGGACTTAAAGTCCTGGACTTAGCCGTCGATCTGAAAGATTACTCACACGCCTTTATCCTTCTCCTTCCACACTCGTCAGTCACTGGTAAATACAGGACCCGCGGAAAAATTATGGCCATTGAATTCAACGGCGAAGGAAAACTCTACGCGGATTTTAGTAAGTCCTCCACCTCCTTGTGCGAGTAACCCTGAAAGAATCTATTTTACACAGCGAATGTGACTTACAACTCGACGTGGACTGGAAGGACCTATACCAAAAGGGGTAGGGAATACCTGGAGGTTGAAGCGAAGGGGGTCGAAGTGAACGTTGGCAAAATTTACATGCGGTTGGACGACTTGTTTCGGGATAACCCCGACTTAAAGGAGAACATCAATAAAGTCATAAACGAAAATTCGGATTTCTTGTTTAAGGAATTCGAGCCGTTCGTTAAGAAGGCCGTCACCGAAATATTACTGCAGTAGGCAATAGGTTTTACGGAGAATTCCCCCTGGACGTGTTATACCCAAAAAATTAGGGTTTGCTTTCTTGGGATGTCGGAAATTAATTTGTTTCCGTTTAAAAGCGATTAAAATAGAAAAACTTGTAATGTTTTCTTTTTTTTTGTAATTCGTGCTTTCAATGTTGGCCGTAGATTTTACCAACCAAAAAAGTTCATGCCTATTAATTATAGAACACTCAAAAATATTGAACGTCCCGGCTAAACGCAGTTCAACTCAATCCCAATCATACAAGTTTTGAAATTTTTGGTTTGGAGAGTTTTAGACAAGGATGGGGGCGTGCATGTTCTCTTCTAAAAAGCTTTCATAAATCGGTGTAATTACTTGCATTGCTTTTTGCAGCTCATTAAATACAACAACGTCATAACTCAAAAAACTTTATTACGAAATAAACGGAATTTAAGTTGCGATTTACTATCATTCGAATACTAAATACTTTTTAGCAACCTTGTTAGTATATTTTGAAAGAGCAATCAAAATATACCAACAAGGTTGCTAAAAAGTATTTAGCACTCGAATGATAGTAAAGCGCAACTTAAATTTCGTTTATTTCGTAATAAAGTTTTTTGAGTTATGACCTTGTTGTATTTAACGAATATGTCCGAAATGAATTTTAAAAAATACGACACAGCGTACATTTTATACTCACGTGAAATTAGAAGCAGGTCATTTCTATTAAGTTGTTTATAATTTAATTATTATGCTGTTTTGAAACACTTAACAGCGTTTATGAAAACGGAGTAATTTGTACATATTTTGTGTCGTTTTAGTCTTACTAATTAAGGTGCTTATTCAGCTTTCTAAGTAATTTAAATTGTTATTGTACATGCCTACCATCTATAAAGAAATACAGAGTGATTGACAATTATTCCACAAGAAAAAGCGTTATACAAGTGAATGAACATTAAAGTTATAGATTACGGGAAAAATGTTAAAAAATTCTACTCGGCATTTTATAATTAATTAAAAATTTACCCTGAAAGCATGCTGCGGCACTGCGTACGAAATACAACGCCACGTTTTATAAATGCAGCTGTAAATTGGATTATAAAGTTTCATGATCATTATTTTATTGACTACACACAATGTGTCCTCGACGCATCTGAATTTCGCTTTATTATATGATTAACAGCTGGGAATGAAAGCCTGAGTTATGCTTAGGTCTGTATTCATAAACAAAACTTACGCTATGCGTTTACTAAAGCATTGCGAATATGTGTTTATGTCCAGGAAAGATTTCTTTTCCGGAAAGTAATTCATAAACTGTACTTAAATTCTTGTTGATTGTGCGGCGTCCACTACACATAAAATGCGTACAGTTCATGAATGACTAGCGAATTATTATCGAACGCATAGTCTAAATTTTGTTTATGAATACGGGCCTTAATTACTTATTAATTATTTCTCAAAAACTAAAATACCTTTACAGGATATTTTTAACATATTTCCCATACTCTCGGCTTTCCGATGTCGCTTCTTTTCATGTGTTTTTGTTTTGTTTTGACGGAACAATGTCAGTCACTCGGTACACGTAACGCGGCCGTTCAATATAGTCATATTGGAGTAAACGTGTTAAAGATGAACACTGCAACAGCCAACTGTGAGGATACGCGACCCCACTCTATTATAAATCTTTATCAGCTTGTTCATCTTGCTCATGCTAAAATTGTTTTCATAAGAGAAGAGATCTGCGTCATAAGTAAAACGCGTCTGGCGTTGCATCATCACATCAAACATAAATGGCATAACTCCATCTTTTTTTCTTATTCACCGTTGACAAAAAAATAATACTGAAATATTTGTCGGTTGTAACTTCGGTGATTGATGACGCAGAGCTCAAGTTCTGTGAATTTGATATTATATTGACAATCTGCATGTGAAGAGTATCGTGCCAAATACCTACTGACATAGGAAAGGGAAAAAGGCAGAGAATTTTTAATTATCACTCAAATAGGTCGACGATATCTATTTAAGTTCGCATTTCGACAATGTTTTTCAGAGGAATCCCAAGAAGAAAATTAGAGGTACGGGAGAAGAAAATGTTTAGAATGTTTAGGTGCAATAAAACAGGAGTCAGGAACATGGAGAATATGAACAAATCGAAATTTAATGGAAAAACTTGGAAATCCAAGGACAATAAGAGCTGGTTGGGGCATGTAGTAGCTCGTATGTCAAAATACAGTACTCCACAGAGGAGGGGTTACGAGATAGAAGAAGAAAGGTCGACTCAAGAAGAAATGATTGGAAGCAGTCAGTGGTGAAGAATGTGAGACAGATGTAAGCAGGTTTTGGATAAGAATGACTTTGTTGTTTATGCTCAACTATTTATTATAATTCCAGTAGTTTTTTTACGCTCCTGAATCAATTTCAAGAATGCAAACAGAAACAGAAACAAAGATTTTCTTTTCAGTGATTTCTTGTTTCAAGACAGGCCAAAATTGAATTCCGTCCATCGGTCGATTTTTCTTTCTTTTTTTTTTAAATGAGGTGAGAGCCCGTCTCAACTCTTTCAAAACTTTTGTTAAACATCAACTGCATTCGATTCGCAGTTGAAATCAATTCGTTTTCATCAGTAGATCACTTAGAAATAATTTGGATCAGTTTCATTTTCGTGAGAGTTAACAGATCCTGCACGAAACGAAATCTATCCAAATCAGCCCTCGAATGTACCTGTCATTGCAAGGACGTGGAAGCCATTCTTAAATAAAAGAGGCGATCATTTCTTATTTGGCCAAAGGCAGACCAACATTGAATTTTCTGTGTCGGACTATCCTTAATAACTTCTAAACTGTTTTTAAATACCATTTTCAAGGATGTCGAAGGCACAAAGGTCTGTTTAAATAATGAAAGAAATTTTCTAAAGACGATCACTTCTTGATCTACGACATGCCAGTATTGAATTTCCGTTCATAAACTTTTCTGTAGACCTTATATCGGATAGATCAGACCAAGACTATTTTAAACACCCTCGTCAAGGATGTCGAAATCATCGGATCTGTTTAAATATTAAAAAAAAAATGTGAAGTGATCATTTCTTGCCTTTGACTCTAGACAGACCAAAATTGAACTTCTAACCACAGATAATTCTACTGTTAGATTATTTCAAGACTGTACAAAGAAACTTCCGAGAGCGATAATTTCCTGCAGGCCAGAATTGGGCGTCCATCCATTGATCATTTTGTTATCTTTAAATCAGTCAAAGCTCAACAGTTTCAAGACTGTTCTTAAACACTATCGCCAAGGATGTGAAAGCCATCGAATCTCAGTTTAAGTGTTCAAAAGAAATTCAAGAGGCGTTCTTTTCTTGCTTCGTCCAAGACAGACAAAGTTTACTTCCATACATAGATCCTTCCGTTGTCCTTAAATTATGATAGACCAGTGTATGAGACGGGGGCTAAAAGATAAAAGAAAGGTGGATTAAGTGTCCAAGTCTTTCGAATTTATTAATTTACAAGGGTTGGTCAAGTACAACCTTTACCTCTGGAAGTTTCAATGCGAGTGAGAGAGAAATATTTATGTCCAAACTTTACAAAAATTTTACGCAACAATAAAAAGCTATTATCTTTCCTTATTCTGCAAATTTTAGTCTTACCATAAATGACCCAAGTCGCAATTCTTTTCTTTGTACTTTCTAGATTGAGTTTGAGATAGCGCCTTCAGCGTCATTTTATATGGGATGATTTTGGCCTTACATGTAATTTTGGGATTGACTTATTGACCTATTAGTCTTCTCTCTTATCCAAGTACTTTTTGTAGGGAACAAATTTGACTGGGTCAATAAAACACTAGAATTTCTTAAAAAGTATATTCAAATAAAACAACATAAATTTTAGGAAGATGAAATAATATTGTTGCGGAATAATTTATACTACGAAAATAAGGAAGCAGCGCGATTAAATAATAAATTTATTATAAATAACAAATAATAAACTTACATGGTTTACATTACACTACATGGGGAGGAAACTTTTCTCTGACACTCTAATGCTTTACGAAATGAGTTTCGCCAGTATATATAGGGTTCATTTTTAGAATGTTTTTCTAGGAAGGCTTTATGTAATCCTGTCGTGACATATGATTCATCGGAAAATTGTAGATGTGAGGGTAAAATCGCCTGATATATTTGTTTATGTTTTTCCTAGAAGCAGTGGTGGACTGCTTCATGCAGCTAAAATCTCGGAGGTTTTGCGTTGGCAGCGTTCCAATTTCCTTGTTACAATATCATAAACAATAAACGAAATAACTTCAATGCAGTATTTATTCGAATCAATATTGTACGAAAAATTGATAGGAAATTCAAAAAGTTAACTTGGATAATAATTCAAAATGAAATAGTAAAAATACAGATAATATAAGAAAGTAATTCGAAGAGAAAAGAAACGATATTGTATACAAAAGTTACAGCAGTTGTTAGTTAATAATAACTAGTTGGTAATTTAATTAATTCTTGCTCACCAAATGTTGGTACTGGATGCAGAGAGAGAAACGTAACTTGGAACTTCTGACATGATCACACTACGACATTGATCGAATGTCAATTCTGCCGATAGGTTAACAGCATTAATCGCTTTGATGATAATTTTTTCCAGTTTTGTAACAGAAGATTAATTACGACCTGCAAGTCGAATCAAGCTGTAACGTCGCATACATGTTCCAAAACGGATGCAGGTGTTTTCAGATCAAGGGAAGGCCCAGAAAATTAGCTCACTTTACGATGACGTTTTGTTTATAATTTCTTTTCTACTTAAAATAAATAAATTTCTGTACAGAATACAGAATATCCTACACTTGTTTATTTCAAGACTATTCTAAACATAACATAAACAATTTCCAATAAAATTTTAAAACAAAACTAGAGGCGATTATTTCTTGCTTGACCCAAATTGAACTTCCATCCACAGATACTTCCGTTGTCCTTAAATTGGGTTAGGCCTGGAGTCCACTGTCCACGGGTCTATCTTCATCAAGGATCCTTTGATCCTCGTTTAAATATTGAAAAAAAAAAGATTCTAGAAGCGGTCATATCTTGCTTGTCCAAGACAGACCAAAATTGAACTTCCATCCATAGATCCTTCCGTTATCCTTGAATTTGGTTTAGACCAGGACTCGACTGTTTTAGGACTACCACTAAACACCGCCGTTAAAGATGTGGAGGCGATTGAATGGCTGGTTAAATGTTGAAAAAAATTATAGAGGCGATCATGTCTTGCCTGATCCAGGTCCAAAACTGACAGATCCTTCTGCTGTCCTTAAATTAGGTTAGACCTGGACTCGAGTATTTCAGGACTATCCTTATACACCTCCGTCAAAGATGTGGAAGCCATTGGATCTCTGTTTAAATGTTGAAAAAAATTGTAGAGACGATCATTTCTTGCTTGATCCAAGTCAGATCAAAATTGAACTTCCATCCGTAGATCCTTCCGTTGTCTTTAAATTAGATTAGGCCTAACCTCGACTGTTTCAGGATTATCCTTAAACGCCGCCGTCAAAGATGTAGAAGCATTAGATCCCTGTTTAAATGTTGAAAAATA
Organism: Dorcus hopei; assembly: GCA_033060865.1. Classification (NCBI taxonomy): domain Eukaryota; kingdom Metazoa; phylum Arthropoda; class Insecta; order Coleoptera; family Lucanidae; genus Dorcus; species Dorcus hopei. The sequence goes on from CM065426.1 coordinate 8,274,856, forward strand.
TTCTAGAGGCGATCATTTCTTGCTTGACCCAAAATAGATCAAAACGGAACTTCCTTCCATCTTCTCGAACTCCAGTATTCCCGGACTATATCACCACCGTCATCAATACCAAAGCAGAATTTGAATGTAAAAATTACTCTCACAGGTTTGACCTACTCATTCTACGCTCAATGGTGAATGGAAAACTAGAGGGTTTGGTGATGATGAAGTGGTCTCCTGTTGTTTTAGGAGAAACTAAAATTTAAAATCCTTCGCCAAAAACGTATCTAGGTTACTTGAGGTGAAATAAACAATAATTGAAGATGAAAGCAAACGACATCATTTACCTGCATTGGCAACGTATCCAGGTGAGAAACCAAGGACCTCAGCAAGGTCTTCAGAAAAAAACTCTGAATTCATCATTTTCATTTTCTCTTTCTGCCTCACACGTTCACAAATAAACAGCAATTTAACAGACATGCGAGAAATTTAATAGTTTACTAACAAGAGTGTCGCAAGAGCGCAAATGACCTACTCCTATCGTTCACCAACAAATTATTCATTTATTCATTGTAAAGTTTGCACGCCGGCTAGTCGGTGGGGCGGACGCATTATTATATAATTTTTTACTTAAAAAATTTTCTTAGTCGACGCGCCGAGATGAAAGGGGACGCAGTCGTCGCAGTGCTCGTCGGCCTGTGCGTTTTCGTGAACCCCAAGAAATTACGTAAGTTGCGACCTACATACATACATACTCAAGTTTTCCATCAAACAACTAATTACCGACTTCTTGATTTATTTATTTTTTAATTTCTTGTATGCTTTCACTATCCGTGATTGCGTGATGCAAGAGATTTTTACTTAAATAGTAACGCGTTCAATTTTTGTTCTATATTAAATCAAGAAGAGAGGAAACAGAAGAAAATTGAAGGCATTTTCAATCTCAACAAGAAATTCTAAATTTTAAAAACAGTATTAAAATAGCACGTATTATATAATTATTATTATAAGATGTAACGGTAACATAAGCGCTAGCAAAGACGATTAATTAACAAGTCATTAAAACGGTGGTTAATTAATACACCTGAAATTAAACGTTTTAAAAGTGAAAGTTTACGCTCGTATAAAATAAATGACTTACACTTCGTAGTTTATACGGCCACCTTTTTTTTAAATAATTTTGTTTCGATAATAAATTATATAAGAAAGACCGTTACTTGAAGTAAAGAAATGTCAAATACATATAATCAAAACTAAACTAGAGGCAATTTCTGAACAAAAATGTTATTCAGTTAGGCCAACGTAACCTATTATTAATTTTCAGTCAGTAATATTCAAAACAAATTAAAATTTAGGTAAACAAAAAAAATTAGGAAATAAAAATGGATTTTATTTCAGAAAATATATAGTCGTGCCAGTTTTGTATCGGTTTTATGACTGGTAACAAAAAAGGCGACTTACTCAGACGGCAGTGATTTTATAAATATTTGTTTCGCCCGCAAGTTCGCAGGGATGTACAAAAATACTTCTTGAAGATCGGCATTTATTTAAAGTACGTAGTATTATAAAAAAAGAACTTTTTTTAAATTATTTCATTTTGTCGGAATTGTTTTATTTAAAAAATATAATATTGTAGTGCCCGGACGACGTTTAACAGGAATAAGTACATCGCTTCTGTACACTCCTGCAAACTAGCGCGCGGTCGGCGTTTTTTTTGCGAACAGCTTAAAACTTTATTGCCTCACTTGTCTCGGTTTTTTGTTACCCATCATAAAACCGATACAAAACTGGGACGACTATAACACTTTTTAATGGACGTTTCGCTTTCTCGAAATTAAAATTATGGATATTGGTTTTTCATTTATTTGAAGCGCGATTGAAACCAGTTGCGACGTTGCTACATTAACGAAAATTAATCGATTAATTAAAAGTTAAAAAGCTGTCAATCCGTACGGGAAAACGTTGAGTAAAAAGTGCTACTTGAGTCTCTCAAAAAAAAGTATGTATGTAACTATTATATTTTTATATTTACAGTTGGTTCTTGTCCGATGAAATTTGTATCACAAAATCTTTTAAGCGGACACTAAATCGCGCACTATACACTTTACGTTTCGCAGTCGTTCGACAGCTTCGTAAAGTGTATAGTGCGCGATTTAATGTCCGCTTAAAAGATTTTGTGATATTATATTTTCGTTTCGAAAAATTTTATTGGAAAAAAGTTGCTTTAATAAAAGTTCTTTTGCCAATACCTTAGAACAGTGGTTCCCAAAGTGATGGGTCGTCAGCCCCTGGAGGGGCCACGAGAGGGTTTCCGAAATGAAACAAAAATGCACGAGTAAATAAAAATATATCAAACGAGGATAATACTTTAAGTTATATTAAAACTTTTTCTTTTTTTGTTTTGGAAAATATTGAACCAAAATCAACTTGCTGAATATCTACAATTAAAAAAAAGACATATCACAAAATCTTCTAAGCGGACACTAAATCGCGTAACTATACACTTTACGTTTCGCAGTCGTTCGACTGCTTCGTTACAAGGGATGGTATGTTTAATTTTCATTACATGCATGTGTGGGCAGGTATGTTAAACGGCACTTTAATCGGTATGTTTACGTCTCGCGCAGGGGGGGGGGGGAACTTCGAACACTTATTGTGGGTGAAAGTCACCGTCCGTTGGGTCTAGCGGTTCTAAACATTTCACAAGGAATTGCTGGATGTCGGTATGAATTTTTTTTATTCTTTTTTTTAGTGCACTCGTGAGAATATCTGTTACCAAATACGCCATTAATTTTTTTGCACGAACTTGAAGAACACCCTGTATAGAGTGTACACGAATTGATTTCTTAATGTAAAACAGAACAAATTCGTTTAAAAAAGTTGCACTGAACGTCAAAGACTAGGTATAATCTTATGCAATTACATGACGTCGTTGTTCAACTGTTCCGAATTTCTAACCTAACTTTATACCAGGTGGTACAAAACACTACTTTTCGCAGACATTTCTTATCGTGAAACGTAGCAATGATTTGTATAAAATGAAACCATTTGACATTAACTTGTTGCTGCCTATTTTGCCTTTTTTTAAGTTTTTCTCCTTAAAACAACTGTTAGCGCTTATAAATGCTTAATTTTGAACTTTGAGCCTCCTGTTTAAAATTAAATTGATTAATTAATTCAAATTGCACGTAAAAAAGTTTGTGGCATTTTATTTTTATGTGATTTGCATAAAGAAGGGGGCTTTTGTAATACCGAAAATTAAAGATTACCATAATTCTGGGTAGCAGAGCATACTGAATTATTAATAGAAAATAATATTAAAAGTTTGTTCTATTTATAAAATAAAATGAAAATTAATATTCGTATTGTGTGATATTACAGATAGCAGTTCGTAAAAAAATATTACACGAACATACATAAACAAAATAAAAATAAATTCAAACAAGGAGTAAATACAAGAAACGTTGTTGATTGACCAGAGTAAATTTTCTATGATCTTGTAATGCCTTGCAAAGCTTTAAGAAAGGTAGACCACAAAATATTTAATACATTTTTGATAATTATTGTAAATGAACGATTCCAAATAAAACAGATAGATGTATAACATTTACATCTTAGTTCACATAGTCGACGAATTTGTCTTGAGTATTAAGGATTGCATTTTTGTAAAGTCGTATGACGACGATCTTCAAATTGTCGAGATGTGTACATAGTGTCTTAAAATAAGATGGGGTATAGGGAACGAGGTGAATAAGTCAAATAAAGTAATGGTTCACTACTGAACATTAATAAAAAAATGACCCTCCGAATGTTATTTCCATGGATTTAACTTTTACTAACAATTGGCTAGAATATAAAAAAGTCGAAGCAGTTGGACTTCAGCTTCAAGCAAGAGAGTACCTCCTGAAATGCCCCACACAAAAATTCAAAAAAATTCGGTCGGTTATTTTCCTGAATTTAATGAAAAGAGAAGAATTAATGCTTCATGAATTGCAGATATGGTTTTAGTATTTTCTATTTTATTTAACGTAACTGTCAGACAGAATGTTCCAGGTTTTAACTGAAATCAGTATTCAGGGCCTCGAAATAAAAAAGTAATGTCTCGTGGACGTATTGCAGTGATATCTGGACCCTTCAGGATTTCAGCTTTTGTTGCAAATTTTCTCTTTCTGACCCCACGTTGGGCGCCAATTTTAATGCAGTGAAACTGGGGTTTATTTGCAAATTTTCTACTATGCCCCACGTTGTTGGGTGTCAATTTTATTGCAGGGTTATGGCCTGCACGTTGGTGAAGCCAATTTTAATGCAATGTTATGTTTCTCAGGGTGATTTGTCAATTTTTTCTAAATCTTTATTTTGTTTATATCTTATTTGTTTATTATTATTCTTATCGGTTTCTTACTTCGTTGTTTATTGCGACGGCCCCTGCTCCGTTGATGTATTTTGCAGTGTATCTCGTAGTTTGATTCTTGCTCGTAGAGTGTATTTGTCGTGTGATAAATTTTGGAGGTAGATGGCACTCGCGAGCCTTCACATTCAAAATTATCTGCGTTAGTGTACGTGTGCGTGTCTGTGTAATGTGTGTAGGTGAATAAATAAGGAAGATTTCTCGTAGAATGAGACAGAAAACAACAGTTTATTAATTTAAATTCCGAAGAATCGCACAAACAAATACAGAAAAGAAAAGTTTGGAGGTTTGCAGAGTCGAAGTTTATTTGTTTGGTCGGTTTTTTGCAAAACCGCCAATATATTTTACGTACAAATTCCGTATCGCTTCCGTGACCATATATAAAGTATCTATATATCGGATACGCAATGTTAAAGTTTTACAATAGTATTTGGCGCTTTTTTGCAGTGTCTGATTTCCGAACTACGGAAGGAGTAAACAACCTAACCTACAAACTTGCAACGTGTTTTATGAACATTGTAAAGCTGCTTTCCATTTACACATTATGAGCTGCTCGGAGCTGCCCATGCCCATTCATGTAAATCGTGTAAATGGAAAATGCCTAAAAAACACGACGAATTGTTATTCAAATCAATTCAAATATGGCGAACGAATAAAAACGATTGCTAGCGAGAGCACACGACTAGTCGATGCCAGCGCTTGCAGCGGCTGATTTTTTGTAACAGTATTTCCAACTTTCCCTATGTAGTGTCTCATATACTTATATTTTGTATAAGTCCGTGACTGTCGCGGACTTTGCGGTTATAAAGTCGAACCGGGGACTTTAGTTTACAATAGCTAAACACTGCGCCCTCACTCGTTCATTTTTCGAACTCCTCACTACCATTTACAGCTTCCTTCTAACATCCACATTATCACAGCATCATTAAATCAATTTTTCTAATTATTACAATTCTAAGCTTTAACCGTACGTATTTACATTTCAAAAATTCTAAATAATTTAAATATAAACTATTTGCTGTTCACTAATTAATTGCCTTTAACTAAAATAATGCTTTACTTGAACTCAGAACGACAGCAACCCACTGGATATTTTTCATCTTGTGAAATTCAATAACCGTAAAGATCAGCGCAACAGATTTTATTATTATTTTTTATTCGGAATCTGTAAATTTACGAGAAAAATAAATAACAGAGACAATAAGTATCTGCTAAAACGAGAGCTGTTGATTTCATTCCATCATAACGATAAGGGATAACTGGGAAACATTTTTAGAAACTTTTCTATCATTAGAAAATCTCCACCAAAATTCCTGGTCCATTACTTACTTTCAAATTAAAAAAAAGGAAAAATTAAAAGCTGTAACATACTTAACTCTTTAGCGAAGCGTTTTTAGAAATAGAATTTATTATGATTAATTGTTTCCTAAATAAAAACGAAAATAAAAAATCTTTTTGCAGCGATCTGAAGATAAAAGTTATTTTAAATTAAACACGGCCTTCCTCTAATTCTTGTATTTCTTGGTTCGCCCAATTAGGCATACCACACAAAAATCATAAAATAGGTACTGTATAAATCTTGCACCAACTTTTTAAGCAGAACTTAAATTTAAGTGGTGTTTAGACTATGACATTATTTATAGATTTAACAAAATGTTAGTCACATTCTAATTGATACTTAAGTTGAAGTTGAAATGTCAATCAGAATGTATTTGACATTATACTGACCATACGTAAATGTCACATAACTTAAATTTAAGCTCTGCTTAAAAAGATGGTGCAACCGGGCATTAGTTGTTAAAACGGCAAAGAATTGTAAACAAACTTGCCTTGACATGTTCCTGAAACATCCTGTATATTTCGGTCCCAACATCTCTCACAATGAACAATTATCTTTTTTGAGACTTTTTTCTTTTTTTGATTATCCGTTTTTATAATTAATTTCATAAAGTCTAAAATCAAATACTTTCGTGTAATGTTTATGTTTCTTATTTTTTTAGTTCGCTTAATTAGAAATCGTGTCCTAAAACACTCTGTATAAACCTCGATAATTTGCGCTTGATAAATTTTAATTTGAAAATCTAAATAAACACTTTTTCCTTAGAACAGCAGGGAAATATAAACAAAGCTTTCTTGCCCCCACGTTCATGAAAAATTCGCCTTGCCATTAAAGAAAATAAAGAAGGCGTGACCCTCTCGAAACAAATGAAGATCAACGTCATAGCTTTACAGTCCTTAATTCCAACCACGTGTCACCCTGTACATCGATATAAAAGCATAACTTTTCGTCAATAAATTCAGTCATCGTCTGAGTGAGTGTTAACGGAAATTGAAAGTAAACAGCACGCAATTCCTTTAATTGCCACTCGACTCGTTTATACTTGTTAATATATCTTTTGGAAATCGTGCGTAATTGTAAATATATTCTCATTGCTTTGTGTAGTTCATTTTTATACCTACTGAAACTTATGTACTGAATACTGATGATGGCATATTTACGCCGAAACCTTTGCTTTTTAATATTTACAGATGCAAATCCTTTTTTCGATTAACACTTTCCTGTCCAAATAAATAATAAACAAATAATCATTTATCCTTGTCGGTGATAATGATAAATATTGATTTAGGTGTATTCAAGGTCAACCCGGATATGTTTAGTTTCACACGTTTTATATTAAGAAAAATTAATAAATAAAGCCGCATCCAGACGACATGGCCAACGTTAGCCAGTGTTGGCTATTGGGTAGTTTGCCATATCGTGTGGACGAAATACACATGGTCAATGAACGCTAGCCAATTGCCAATGTTGACATCGGAATGCATTCGCTATGAGGGCGGTTTTTTCGACACACATCAAAGAGTTTAACCAACGTTGGCCTTCACATGCCATCACGTTTGTTTTTACGTCCAGACGATTTGAACAGTTTGCATACGAGATTTCTAGGATATTATTTATTTTTGTGTATTGTGCACGTTGAGTTGTACTAACTTGGTAACAAAGTGGAGTTTCTGCTGTCGGTTTACTGTTTTTTTTTTTAATTTAGTCAGAAAAATGTCATCATTAGAGACCAGTTAATTTTAGAATGCCTCAGTCTTTATGAAAACTCAGTTATTTGGGATCCGAAAGAAAGCAATCATAATTTATTATAATTATTTCTTGCCAATAACAACTGTGCACAAGAAAGAACTACACAAGCATTTGCAACAACCGTATCATACTCTTCGTTCTCCATATCTTTTTAATTTAACAAATGTTGGTATCTATTCGCTATACATTGGCCGAACTTTTTTATCTTTGAAGTTTGACAAGCAAGTCCAATCATGTGGACAGGCAATGTGCAAATGGTAAACTTGCCCAACGTTGGTTAAAAATTTTGTTGCCAATGCATTCATCAACGTTGGCTGACGTTGGCCATGTCGTCTGGATGCGGCTTAAAACTGGCCCGTCCCATTCGCTGGGACAGATGCTGTTGCATAATAACTATCATCTCATTCTCATAGTCGCTGATATTATGTCATCTTAACTAAAGAGTTATATCACGCGAGCGTTGAGAAATGACCGGAATCCAAACTATGGCATTATCTAACCGCGGCTTTATTTCCTTGATTCTGTAATTTGTAATTTCACTCGTTTTATTTCTTTGACGCCCTATTTAATATTCTAATAAGACAAAAAAAAATGTTGCAGCGGATTACGTAAAGGTCTGCAGGCGGTATGACCCGGAGCTCTCGCAGTGCTGGCAGAACTCCCTCAAGCTCATCCGCCCTCACCTGAAAGATGGAATTCCGGAGTTCAACATCCCGCCGGTCGAACCCCTCATCATCGACAGCTTAACCCTCAACGAGGGCAACTCGTCGACCGTCAGTTTTCAAGCTGCTCTGTCGCATCTGCGTTTCACCGGAGGCGGAAACTTCGATGTTTTGAAAACGCGCCTTAATTTAGAGGGTGAGGAGAAGATTCTCAACTTAGAGTTGTTCTTCCCCAGGCTGACCATGATCGCCAATTATAAGGCCAAGGGGCGAGTTCTGTTATTTAGGTTTAATAGCATCGGAGAAGCAAAAGGGGATTTTGGTAAGGAATTAATTTTAATTTGATACCTCAAGTCCCCCGGACCCCCTCATTTCGTTTTGCTTTTTCTACTGCTCCTCCTGTTTTTTCTTTGCACCTCCAGTCGATGCTTGTTTAACTATTCTTAGTGGAATACCTATGGAAATTCAGAGCCAATTTGCCCATTTAGTTTAATATGGACGTTCCAAATGTGTAGGTGTAGGTGTGGTTGCCTAACTAACTGGCATGTCTATTTCTCTTGAATGGAGACTGTTATTCGATCATTAGGAGCTGTTATTTGTCTAATAGCATCTGCTATCCGTTTAATAAAATCTGTCCTCCGTTTAACAGAAACTGGTCTGTTATTGATCGGAAATCCCAGTTAGTTAGGCAACCATACCTACACATTTTGAACATTCATATTAAACTATGTGGACAAATCGACTCAAAACTTGTACGACAGTTGGTTGTCGTGTCCTGCCCTCTTCATCTTTTGTCATTTAACGTTTGACTCATACATTTAAATTAGATTGACTGTTCCTTTCAGCACAAATAAAACTGAATGGTACTTGGTACCTGAAGACGGTCATGAAGAAAGAAAAAGAGCACTTAACCATAGCGAGGCAAGACATGGATGTGACCGCTGGTAAACTGTACTTTTACTTGGGGGATTTATTCGCAAACAATCGTCAGTTGACAGAGGCGGTGAACCAGGCCATCAATCAGAACATAGACTTGATCTACGATGACCTGAAACCCCTGCTTTCGACCACCATCGGCTCGGTTTTTACCGAGTACTCGAACAGGGCGTACAGTGCCTTCCCCTATGACGTTCTGTTTCCGACAAACTGAAACAGTTCGATTTTGTATTTAGTTTTTATTTTTTGTTACGTGAACACCATTCAACATTAAATTTGTTACCAACAATTTTACTGGTATTTTTATTATTACTATTGTAATTCGGAAATAATTTTGACATAACCTGTGTGTTTTGCAGTCTGTTTAATAAGTTGTAAAAAATCGATGAAATATTGCACAACTGTTTGACGAAAAATATGTTGGAACGGTGGACATTTTCAATACATAGACTTTTCGTTTGTGGGATGCGTGCATCCCCCACCAAATGTATCTTTACACAAAATGCATCAGCATCATTCATATGGATTTCTTTCTGTTACTATTACTCATACAGGTTATTCTACACAACATTTATAATTAGTTATGCACAATAAAAATAACAAATTTTTTGACCATTTCAGCTCTTTCATTCAATTGAATAGCTGTAGATTGCCAAGCTTCGATTTGGAGCTTTAGTTGCTTAATAAAACATGTTTACTCTTAAGAGATCTATCGAAATGTGAATTAAAAATGTGTATATTCCATTTGAGAAAGTAGAAGTTTGATGGATAACTCACTTATGGAACATGCTGTGCATGTGAAACTCATTATAGTCGATAATTTTTGTACAAGATACTTTCCTTTATAATCAATATGTAGTTAAGGAGCTATTGAAGAAATCCATACCAATGATTCACGTTGTATATAAATCGGCTGGATTCAATTTTGGTCAAAAATAGCGGGAAGAATCGTTGTTTTGAATTGGCAACCCTGGTCGCTACACCACAGTATAAGTAATTACCCAGTAGCGACACTTAAACGTCAGTGTCAAAAAAGCGGCCATACTGTTAGATATCCTTATGAAAATGTAATGTAAGTAATTTTGCAAATCCGTAGTTATCAAACAAAATGGCAAATGTGACAGTTATACTCGAGTGACGCTACTGTGTAGATTCTTATACTGTGGCTACACTTTTGCAGTGAAAACTGTGTTGCCAACTTACGAGGTAAATTCCTTTTTAAGGTTTTCTTCAAATCAAAAATCATTAGGGATTAAGGAATTTTTTCTCTGAAAAAGGGATTTTCAAGAAAAGAAACTGAAAGCCCCTAAGGTCCCTTTTCACGCTCAAACAATTTGCACAAATGTGCTTGTGCACACAAATTTGCCCAAGGAAGTCGTTGCATGAAAACGTAATTTTTTTGCTTGCACAAGCTAAAAAATTTTGCTTGTGTAAAATCCGCCTGGTCAGATAATTTGCTTGCGGTTGCCGCAAATGTTTGAACGTGTAAACAACACTCCAACTTAACGTGTGCGTAGTGGGTAAACGGTAAATTATTTTTTCAAAACTCACGTGACCGCTATACTTATATCAGTTATTTTGTGTTTTGTGTACATAATGTCGCAGAAAGAAAAAGAAATTATGATGATTTAAAATCGTAAAAAATCATAGCCCAGAAATGTTCTCTAGTCAAATTCATTTTTGGGTGAACACAAAATCTTTAAATTATGATAATTAAAAAACTATTAGAGCAAATCGAACAAACTAAACGACAATCAACTCGCAAAACATTAAAAAGTAGCTGTCAAATAAAAATTAATTTTATTTGTTTTTAGAAACATGGCATTCTAGACATTTTCAGTGTTGCCCTCGTAATGTGCGCAACGGGCTGCGCGTTTATAAGTGCCTAAAGTGCAGGATTACCTATAAATTTGTGCAAATATAATTGAGCGTGAAAATGGATTATCAATTTTTCATTGAATCACAAGCACAAGCACATTTGCGCAAATTGTTTGAGCGTGAAAAGGAACCTTAAGAAACCCACTTATGTAAGAATTTGCATTCGTTGTGTAGTAAAAAAATGAGGTCATGCACGAACTTTAAAATACAAAGTTCCTTAATTACGCAACTCAAAAATTTTCCTATCCGAAACCTTATTTTCAAAATAATGGTGCCCATTTTAAATAGTGACGCCTTAAAAATTGAAAATTGGCAATCCATTCTATGTACTTCCGTGATTTTAATACGGTAGCGGACAACAAAATTATTTAAACCTCACTTAAATATTTTTGACGTTTAAAGCTGCGTTCGTTTATTCAACTCCGTTCACTCTATTTACTCTTTTCATACTTTTGTCTCACTCTTACTTGTACTAAAACTTATTCGCTCTCACTCTTAAAGGCGGACGGACACTGAACGCGAAACTAAGCTAAGCTGAGCGAAACTAAGTTTTTTGAAAATTAGCTCCAACGTAATCTTACGCGGACGAGGCAACCGAGCGAAGATAAACATTGTTTTATATCTTTGCTATCCTAACTTCGCTTCGCTTAGCTTTAGTTCCCACGTCCGCGTAAGATTACGTTGGAGCTAATTTTCAAGAAACTTAGTTCCGCTCCGCTTAGCTTAGTTTCGGTTCAGTGGCCATCCGCCTTTAGAGTGCGAAAAGAGTAAATATAGTGAACGGAGTTGAATAAACGAACGCAGCTTAATACATATACAAAATGTCACTAGTAATTTTGACGTTTAATACAAATTTTATTTATTTATTTTGACAGAAATATAACCTCAATAAAGCCTAATTTACCAAATTTATCTAAACATGTACAACATATCAAATTCTTACCCGAATTTTATTGTCCGCTACTGTACATTATGATTTCTAATTTGATTGATGGGTTGCCTTTTCTAAAACCTTCAGGGGTGATGATTTAAAATGGACAACCGATATAATACGAATACGTTCTGTAAAGTTTCTCAGTCTATTAAAATGACCCTAGTGTTTGTTTTGAAACTAACAGGTGATCAATATCTTTTCTAATCAAGTGACCTATGGAAATAAAATCATATGTCTTTGATTAGTTCATTATTTCAAATGCCACTTGAATTACATATTTATATTGCATTCCTATACAAAACGATAGGAATGCAATAAAAATAATTCAAATGGAATTTGAAATAATGTACCAAACAGAGACATAATTTTTTTCCATAGGTCACTTGATTAGAAAAGATATTGATCACGCATTATTTATTGCATTATTAGGCGCTTTCCAGGTTAGCATCGAAGTAGCTGTAAACTATACCAGAGGAGCTTTAAATTAACTCCAGAGTAGCTCAGAGCTCACTCTTCAGCTCAGGGCACAGAGCTACCCCGACGCTAACCAGGAAAGGGCGTATTGTAAGATAAAGTCCCTAGATAGATGAAGTACTGCAATTAAACGCCATTTTGAAACAAAATAAACGCGCGAAACCTTGGAAACATAATTCTAAATGTCTTCAGAGGTCCTGTCTGACTGACGGATTAAAAAATTATCTTATGATAATTATTAAAAATGCCGATCTGCAGCATTAAAAATTATAAAAATCGATCCGAAAAGGGAGTTCGATTATTTAGAATTCCTCAAGGTGTAAGAAACGAGACACGGCGTCAAAATTTGGCGCATTTATCCGCCATTTTGAGTCAAATTTAAATTTGCTTTATGTATTTAGTGACTTTATTGTAAGACATTCAACAACGTCATCTGTTGAAACTTGCCGATACTCTTCTTTTCAGTCGTTTCTATGAGACGATTCACTGGTTATTGAAAAAAAAAAACTATCCATTGAGCATTGAGCTTTAACTGACAGACATTTCTAGACGGTCACAAAAAATGACTTGCGTTGTTATAAGTTATAAGATATTCAACAACGCCATCTGTTGAAACATGCCCAGTTTTTTTTTCCGTTTGTTTTAATTTATGAATCTACTGTGCCTTGTAGTGTCTTTTGCATTTATTTTGTTTAAATATTATTGTCATTACCTATACTTTTTTTTTAATTTTGTTCATTTGCTTTCTTTGTTTTGTCACCTTTCCTTCCAATTAGTTTATTTTCTTTTATTTATTAATCTACTAAATTGTGCTGTAAAATCGATTATTTTTTGCTTTTGTGGTTTTGTTTCATTTTCCTTGCTTTTTCATCGTTCTTCTTATTTTTTGAAAAATGTATTAATCTATTAAACTGTGTTGTAAAATCTACTGTCTTTTGTTTTTATTATTATTATTTTTTATTTGATTATTTTTGAATTTTTATTATTTTGTTTTCTTTGTTTTGTCGCCATTCTTTTCAAATTGTTTTTTTTTATTATTATTAACCTACTGAATTGCGCTGTAAAATCGACCGTCTTTTGCTTCTGTTTTCTTTAAGTTTATGCGTTATAATTTTTTTACGTTTTTTGTAAATTTCTGAATCTAGCAATGAGTTAAAAATAACAGGAAAGAGTCATACTAACATTAATTTCTCGTCCAACCTGGTCACTAAATATGGCCGCGGTAAGTCGCACAAGCGTTTAACAAAATTCTAGAACGTTTACAAACCAACAGTTTATCATCGTTTATAACCAGGTTTCGGAAAGTTACATGTAACAAATATTTTCTACAAAATTACATTACATGTAACTTTTGATGTAGTAAATGTAGTTTATGTAGTTTTTGTAGTAAATTAAAAAAATACATAACCTCAATCTTTATTAAACTCTGTATATGGCCCGTATAGAAAAATCAAATTCTTTGAAATTTCAAAAATCATGGGTACACAGTGGCCGCACCGCACCTGTATTGCAACGTTACAATACACGTTCGCTGAAAATAAAAGATAATGCACCTGTCATGCGCCTCGAACGCACCAATAGTTCGTGCAAGGTGCGCATTGGTGCGTTCGAGGTGCATGACGGGTGCATTAACTTTTATTTTCAGCGAACTTGTATTGCAACGTTGCAATACAGATGCGGTGCGGCCAATGTGTACCCAGCTTTAGACATCTGGTAATTTATTTAGGAACTTTTAAATGCCTTAGTAACAATTCTAAAAATTAATGTTTCTACTAAGGCATAAAACTGTAGAGTAAATTTATCTTGCATTTTTAAAAGTGGATGACCTTAAGCTGTTTGATTAAAGTTTAAGTTTGACTTAATTTAGTTTTAGAATAGAATCCAGCAAAGAAATAACAATGTAAATGACGTAGAAAATGATATAATTTTTAACGTAGTTTATTCAGAATAATAGGGATGTAGAAAATAAAAAAACTACGTGTAGTTTTTAACGTGGTATTTAACTTCATTTACTACTTTCAAACCCTGTTTATAACACACTGTTTATTGTCCGTCTCAAAATCAAAAAACCACCAACCTCGCAATTTACCTTGCAGATACAACCGGCAACGTTGCCGTATGCGCCTGCTAGTGACAAATTTAGGGGGAAAGAAATTTTAACTGCGCAATTTAAAAGATTTCTGCGTTTTCGCGGCATCTTAAGGCTTAGGGCAAAATAAGTGTTAATATAAAATTTTAAATTTTGACGCTAAATTACTGACACGCACAACTTACAGCGATAACGTGAAGTACCAACCAAAATATATATGGGAATTTTCATTTTTGGCAACACAATTCAACAGGTGGTGTTTTATTTTAATTTTGAGACAGACAATAGGTATAAAACTAAAAGTCAGGGTTGGGACGTAGATAATGAGACGTATAAATACCCATTAATTACGTGTAGATTTTGTAATTATCTACGTCGTGAAAAATGAATTAATTACTTTATAAACTACGTTGTTTTCTACTTCTTCATTTTCAGTTATAGTTATTCATTTTTACACAATCTAATATCTATTTTGATGTAAAATTGACAAAATTGTTGTATACAAGAGTTAAGAAACAAGAAAAACGCAATATTTATTTAAAATACTTCAAATTAACATTCATTTTGAGGTTAGAAAGGTGACATTTGACATAAACTACATCGAGTAAAAATTACATGAAAATTACTTCCAGACGTATATTACATATTATACAGGGTGATTTATTAGCTCACCGACAAGCTTTGCCATATGAAAGCTCATGTAATTTTAAGAAAAAAAAAATCATTTGGACATATGTCCGATTTCATTTATTTAAGGAAATAGAAGACTTCAAAGTTTTGATTCTAATTATTTTAACGTTGTAAAATAATAGCCAATTTAATAATAATTAGTTCAATCTATTTTTATGATTTATAATAACAAAACAAAGTTTGCTTAGAAACAAGCACAAATACACATGTCAGTCTGCTCTCTGTGTTTTCAATTGCAACTTAAAATGTACGCTTATAGCACTGAAGAGTATGCCGATATCATATTCGTGTATGGTTATTGCAATGGAAATGCACGCCAGTCGGTACGAGAATATCAGGAAATATTTCCACTTCGTCATCTACCGCATCACTCAGTTTTCGGTGAATCTTTCCGAAGATTACGAGAAACAGGTAATCCTGCCCCAGCAAAAGCTATTCGACCACATGCAGTTAATGTAGAGCAGGAAGAAGCTGTAATTAATGCTGTCATTGACAATCCCTCAATTAGTACTCGGAGAATAGCACAAATTCTACATGTAAGTCGAAATTTTGCATGGCGCACTTTGAACCGCGAAGTCCTTCATCCTTACCATCGACAAAATGAATTTTTTTAAATAACATCTTTGACTTTCTTGGAGATATACCTCTTAACGTTATTGCAAATATGTGGTACCAGCACGATGGTGCTCCACCTCATCGCGGACGGGTAGTCGTTGAGTGGTTAAACCAACATTTTAGAAACAGGTGGATTGGTAATAATGGTTCAATTGCATGGCCACCGTGATCCCCCGACTTAAATCCTTTGGATTTCTATTTTTGGGGACACATGAACCAAATTGTTTATCAAGAGGAAATTAACACACGACCACAGTTGTTACAGAGAATACAAAATGCTGCTACTCAAATTAGAAATCAACCTAACCTTTTCGTTCGAGTGAAAAACTCTTTAGTTCGTCGTTGTGAAGCATGCATTGAAGCGGGAGGAGGACATTTTGAGAATTTTTTATAATTATGTATTTATATGATTTTGAATTTTGAGCAATTTATGTAAATGTTTAAGTGATTTTGCAACATTAAAATAATTAGAATCAAAACTTTGAAGTCTTCTATTTCCTTAAATAAATGAAATCGGACATATGTCCAAATGATTTTTTTTCTTAAAATTACATGAGCTTTCATATGGCAAAGCTTGTCGGTGAGCTAATAAATCACCCTGTATAATAATAGGTCTGTTCCATTTGACAGAATTTCAAGTTCTGAACCGTTCAAATCACGGGCAGTATGAAATTTATATCCAATTTTGTGCACTGCTCATGCTCGGTAAGATTTTGAACGGTTCAGAACTCGAAATCTTGACGAATCGAACGCACCTAATATAGAAAATATTTTTTACACGTAGTTTTCCCAACCCTGCAAAAGTACTTGAAAGGAACTTACTTGCATTACACTTGCTGCGCCACTGAAAATCGAAAAATTCCAAAACTAACCTAAAAATCAATCACTTTTTAACTGAATATCAATGCATATCGTTTGCACATACTACTAATCACAGTTGCTAAATAAACACAGATTCGTATTACACTCAGACACAAACACTAAATCCGGCAATTATTTTTCACTACGGATGTCAACAAATAGCCATATTGCAGAAACTGACCTATTGCAAAGTGGTAACTTCCGTCAAATGTAATTGCATTCTCCCGTATCTTGCCCCGTTGGAATCTAGTAATAAATTTTAGGGATTTTCTATGCTGAAAAGAGATTTTTGGTAACACTTGAGGGATTTCCGCCTTTTACACGTTGGTAACACTGAGTGGAAATGCCATAGAAATCTCGCTATTAGTAGCAAGTACCACGTGTTTGCGGTTTGACTGCAAAAAAAGTAAACCCTGACCGCTGATTGGTCACTTTTAAATCGAAGGCACTTTCGGAAAGTAAAATTAAATTACCTGAAATTACTTTGACAAATTTCTATAAATATCACGACAGTAAAATATGTCGTGTAAACTAAACATTAATATCTAATTATTACAATAAAGTCACATCGTCACTTGTGAATAAATTTGTAACGCCGCACCGGGGAAGCCCCTTTCTTACTCGTAGAGATGCGCCTGAACAGATTTTTGCGCACAAGATATCATGACATAAGTACAGTGATAAACAGCATTTCCAAATTGAAAATGACAACGCCTGTGGTCTATCATTCACTGGACACGGTCCTGAACATCCTAAAATCTGAGGTAACAACCCCGAGTATAAATGAAATATTCAATTTTAATCTACATACAGAAAATAAATTACACCTATAGCTCAATCAAGAAAAAGCCGAAGCCGTACGGGACTTGCTTTCAATTTATGGCGAATACACCGAGAACGCAAGCCCCGAGGCAGGGAGAAAACACCCTGTCCTCGTAATCGAAGGCCTTGATGCAGTCGGTGAGTTTTCCAGAGAATCTCACACACAGAATCCCTTCTTTTGTATTTTAAGGGAAAACAACACTTACTAACCGGCTTGTAAAATTAATGAACGCCGAGTTATTAATGACACCACCACAGTGTGTTAAGCACATGCGAGACATATTCGATGATGACTTACACCTCCGAACTGCCTATTATTCTCTCGGGAATTACATAGCCGAGGCCCAAATCGCACAGGCACGCAAGTCAAGACCCGTCATCGTGGACAGGTGAAGACTTTTCAGTACGCCAAGTTTAGAGTAACTTAAATGTGTTCAAGGTATTGGCATTCAACGGCTGCGTATGCCTTCGCCGAAGCCGTGAAATCCGGGGCGCTGACTCTGCCAAGTCCGGGGGATCGGATTTATGAGTGGCCCTCTGATTTATTGAAACCAGACGTTGTATTGTATCTGTGGGTGTCGGAAAGTGAAAGACAACGCAGGCACGCTACTCGGAATACCACCAACACTGTGCAGGAGCAGGAGCTGCAAAGCAACGATGCCTTCAGAACTAAGTATGAAGCCCCCCCTGCCCAACTTTAATGCTTCTTAATTTGCCGCATTCGTTTGACGCAATTTTATATTTTTCGTTATTTAAGCGAATTCAATTGATTTTGTTTTATTTATTAATTAATTAGGGCCGAGGGAGTTTAAATTCGCTGAACATAACCTTATTTGTCAAAGCAGTAGTGCTGCCAACTTAAACTCCGCTGCGGGTCAGTATTGCCAACAGTATTTCACAAAATGTCTGGACGCATATTATGGGTGCGTTTCGTTTGCGCGCTCACACGCTTTAAGCGCTCATAAGCATTGCTTAAATCGTTCCCTTTGGCTTTGCAAACGCTCACAAAGCGCCGGCTGACGAAATAGTAACGTCATTATGACGTCATAGTCTTCGCTCACAATCGCTTATTCCATCGAGGTAGAGCAGTAAAAGCGTAAGCGCTTATGTTCCAAATGGAACGTATGAGATGCGTATGAGGAGATCAGCTAATCATAATCAGGTTATAAACAAACATTACACTTTAGAAATAGCTACAGCAGCTATGATTGAATCAATTTCACTATTGAAGTTATACTTTTGAGGTTATGAATTCGTTGTGCAAACAAAAGTCAAAAGAAACACCTTTGCGTATAACGGCTTAAGCGACTAAACTCCAAAGGAAACAACAGAAAACAGTGCTTGTAAGCGTGAGCGCTTAAAGCGTGTGAGCGTGCAAACGAAACGCACCCTATCTATTCACTTCTTTTCCTCGTCCCAGTAGTTAGGGTGACATTTTTGTTGGTACCACAATGAAACGGATGAGACGGTTATGTTTATTTTTAATTTCGTGGTTATATCACAAAATCTTTTAAGCGGACACTAAATCGCGCACTATAACACTTTACGTTTCACCGTCGTTCGACAGCTTCGTCAGAAGTGGTTATAATTTGAGTCCACTGACGGAGACGTTGTTGTTTGCCAGGTACAGAAATTTTCAAATTGTCGAGTCCGTCTTTCAAAATTTGCCGAATTGTCCATTCCGAAACCTACAATATAAATTAGAAATTTTCATGTCAGATTCTGGCATCTATCAAAATTCAGGCCAGCAACGAGAACACGGCCTTCTGAGACGAGGATAAAGAGAAACATTTCAATGGCCGCGTTCATCGAACAATTGCTCAAGTAGCATTCATCTGTGATTGGTGGATTTTTTGAATTTTTTTGAAATAAGCCAGTCACACGAATGCTGCCTGAGCGCTTGGTTCTGGCGAACGCGCGTAATGTGAAATATTTTACATAAATTTCATTTCATTGAAATATTTCGTAGCATCCGTAAGTTTCATGAAACTTGTTATGGTTTGGATTTAGATGGTAATACGACTGCGATGAACGATGAATAACATAAACTCCACAGATTACACAGGGATAAATTCTGCATATAAACTAACCACTAACCATCACATGCTGCACATGAACCATAACGACATTAAGGTAGTAAATAAGGGTTAGGTGGTACCATGGTGAAATGAATATAAACTCACGAGGTATGCTAGAATCGCGTATACAAAGCGCCTACGTCGCAGGAGAAAGGATCAGCGCGGCAATCTGCAACTATTTACGCTTGAAATATTTATACACCCTACATATAAATAATCAGATTCCTCAAAGTGATTTGAGCAAACTCTACTAGTAGTATTCACATAAAATTTGTAAATAGTCGCAGATTACCGCGCTGATCGTACCTCTAGTGACGTAGGACGCGGAGCATGCGCTTTGTAGATAAACGCGATCTACAATATAGTATTATTCGTAAGAAAAGACCTCTGCGTCATTGTCTGATGTTACATCATGAGGCCTATGAATCATAACTCCATCCTCTTTTCTCATTCACCGTTAACAAAGGAATAATATTGAAATAATTGTCGGTTCTTGCTTCGGCTCTTGATTACGCAGCGCTCATGAGACCTATGAATCATAACTCCATCCTCTTTTTTCATTCACCGTTAACAAAGGAATAATATTGAAATAATTGTCGGTTCTTGCTTCGCTCAAGTTCTGTGATTTTCATTACACCTAGTGAGTTTATATGCCTTGGGTGGCAGCATTCCCGCAAGTGAGATAGCGTACCGTTACGTCACCGCATACCGGCTTCTCTTTTTACACAATATTACCCTTTGATTAACTGTCAATCGTGATAGGTAATGATTGGTTGACAATTAATGTGTTAGAGGGAGAAGCGGGCGTGCGATGACGTAAAAGTTCGCTATCTCACTTCAATGCTACCACCGTATTCAATATACCGTGAGGTGGTACGTTATAGCCGTTACAGTTTCTGCTCTCACCGAGTATTAAACGAGTGTACTCTGATTACACTCGAACTAATCCATTGATAAAAATGCAGGATGCCAATTTTGAAAATTAGTGACAATAAAAAAATTAGATTACAATATGTTACATTGACAGTGAAACATTTCGTCAAATTTTTCATGAAATATTTCAAAAAAATATGTTCAGTGTTTTAAGGCGCTTTCCAATTGCAGCTTTTTTATAGTTCCGAGAGGTCATCTGTGCATTTGGAAAGCCCCTAACCGCATATATAAAGTGGTCAAGAATCACTGTTTGAGTTGGCATACTGAATTTTATTTTTAAATGGTACAACTGGAGTAACTTTCGGTTGTTGACGGCCGTCACATTACAAGTGGCATTTGACATTTCAAAATCAAATTAAAATTAAAACGCTAATTTTTATTCACATAACCTACAATCTTGTTGCTATTCAAGTTAAGTCAAATAAACCAATATAACATACCGTATGTCCATCTGACAATGAGACATAGGGATTTAACATGGGAAAACAGAAATTGCCTTATATTATCTACCTGAGTACATATATATGAAATTTTGGGTTATAATCAGAAAGATTATTGCATTCAAAGTGTTTTGATACTAAATTTGTGCAATTTTAGTTGTTAATTATTTAGAAATTAAGAAAAAAAGTTATTTTTTTTTCCGGACAAGATTAGTAGGTATTTAATGAAGACTTTCCAAGCGGATGTCGTGGTCAAATTAGTTTGTTCATGTTTCACAACCGTAAGGTCACGGGTTCAAATCCGAATGAAGACACTTTTTTTTTCTTTTTTTTAAATATTTTTTCAAATTTGAAATCACTCTTAAACTAGTTTATTATTGTATTAATAAGTTTCATTTTAATATTAATTATGTTCCATTTATGTGTATTTTTTATTATTACAAAATTTTATTATGTTAAAGTTATAACTTTATTTATGTTACATAATTAATATTAAAATGGAACTTATAAATAAAATAATAAACTAGTTTAAGAGTTTAAGTGATTTCAAATCTGAAAAAATATTTAAAAAAAAGAAAAAAAAAAGTGTCCTCATTCGGATTTGAACGCGTGACCTTACGGTTGTGAAACATGAACAAACTAACTTGACCACGACATCTGTTTGTAAACTCTTCGTTAAATACTTACTAATCTTGTCCGGAAAAAATAATAACTTTTTTCTTAATTTCTAAATAATTAAGAACTAAAATTGCACAAATTTAGTATCAAAACACTTTGGATGCAATAATCTTTCCGATTATAACCCAGAATTTCATATATATGTACTCGGGTAGATAATATAAAGCAATTTCTGTTTTCCCATGTTAAATCCCTATGTCTCATTGTCAGATGGACAAACGGTACCTATATCTGGATGCAGTGTTGCAAATAGTCGTATAAAAAAATGCTCTTAATTGTATTGCCAATGCCAACTCAAACAGTTATTCTTGACCACTTTGTAGTTAAAAATATTTTTTACCGGTCATGCGTTTAAAATCGGCTTTAGTATCAAAATAACAGTAGATCAAAATTATGAAATTTATATGTATCAAAGTGAGCAGATGGAAATCAAAGCCACAATTTACTAACTTGCAAATGTGTCGTAACATCGATTACGGGCGTAAAAACCATAACTAGCTTTTACCTTAAAAATTCAATTCCTATAATATCAATAATAGTTAAAATAAATATAAATCGGATGATCTAGCGAAGGATAAACCAAGAAACAACAAACACACCTACAGTTCTTCCGCTCGAGCTTTGCAGTCACGTCACACTTTACCGATTCGAGAAACGAAATCGACGTATTCTTTTATCCTTATCTAATACGTATGTTAAAACAATGATAGAATTTATAAATTTGTCATTTTGAGTCGATAATTTTCTGACGTAACTGCAAAGATCGAGCGGAAGAACTGTATATACGTAGAACACACGTTAATATGCTTTTGCTCCAAAAGTAACCGACAACCGTTATGTTTGTTTGTTTGCTTTTCGGCCATTAGTCATTCCAGGCATATACGAAGTTTATTTTTAACTGGGTCTACGTCATATTAGACAGCAAAAACATCCATGGCCAAGGTAGGATTCGAACCCACGCTGCTGAGCGACACGACTTTATAAAGCCGAGCTATGCTAACTGATCAGCCGCCTGACAGCCCACAACCGTTATGAAATTTCCACTAAAAATTCCTCAATGTTACCAATGGTAGAAACCAATATTTATTAGTAATAAACACGTAACTGATCACGTGGCTTTGATTTACTTTAAAAGTATCGAATTCTGCAGCTTCGGTTGCAGCCATCGATTGTACAGATAACATTTTCCGTTTCTGCCATTTTTAAACGGACTTTCAACAATTTTCAAGTCTCACCTGACCAAATCAATCACCTTTCTAGGAAAATTTGTTTCGCGCAGATTGGCGACAATGTAATACATTTGCGTGTCATTAAAAAAAAGTAACCAAAGTGAATATACGCGTACAGTCGTGTTCAAAAAAGTGTTGTACAGAATTTGTACTGTGTAAACTTGTATGTGCATTCATGAAGACAAAAAATTGTTATACAAGTTGTTTTGTTACATATACGGTTTCTGGCAATAATAATATCATTGAACACAAAAATAGAAAAACCAACTCCGCTCAAAAGCAAAGATATTTAAAACGTAGCTGTACAACACCTTTTTGAACACAACTGTAGATACGTTGTCTTGTTTGCAATAGGTTTTATTTATAAAATGTTTATTTTCAACGCAGCCTTTATTGTGATTCATATTATCACAGATATTATGTAAACATCTCACAGCCACATATTGTTTTGTCTTTTGTATTCGTTCACCACAAAATGTGCTTAACTTAATTAACTTAATTGTTGTTATTCATTTTTAAAATGTTGTGACGTTGTCTCTCTATTGTAACATGTGTTTTTTTAAAAATGCCATAAAGGTTGGCCATGAAAATTAAAACTCATGTCGTAGCTTGGCATCTAACACATGCCAAATCTGAAAATTTGAAGCAAATGAATGGAGCTAAGACATGAATTTTCTTTTCCACAGCCACCCCTTATGGCATTTTTAAAAAAACACATGTTATAATTACCTTGTATATACTGAAAAAGCGGCGAAATTGATCGTGAAACGTTTACATATACATAAATCGTAATAAAGGCTGTCATTGAAGAGACTTATTAAATTACTTGATATGTATGAAGTATTTGTTTTAATTCTTTAACAATACATTTTTGACATTACGTAAAAACTGTATGGCACGGATTATTCTATTCTTATAGTTGAGGTTTCTTAAGGTTTGTTCGGGTTCGCACAAAAACAGTCCTAGAACCTAGAACCGTCCGGAGCATGCGCATAACAAAAAAGTCGTTCGAGTTTTTTCACAACAGTCACGGTCGTCACGGATCCAGTAATCCGGTGTTTTCGTTTTTCTTAGGACTGTCCTGAACTGTTCTGGAACCGTTCTGAACAGTACTTGCTCCGAAGTGGGGACGATCGAGAACTGGTTCTGGGGCGCCTGCGCATTTTTAATTTAATGCAGCTGCGTTGATAATTTTTAAGAGTTAGAAGAAGTAATTCATTTTCACACAAAAACTGAGGGCTACGTAGAGAATACAGTAAAAGAGATGCCGAATTTATAGAATATTTAGGAAATATTAATATAAAAGTTGGCGTAGAGTTGGCGTATCTAGTTTCGCCATCTACAAGCTATTTTATAAACTGAACGAAGCGTTTTGGTTTTATCGGATTTTCTCGCGGTCTACAATAGTTCAGAATTTTGTTCATTGCGCTTACAGTTCTGCGCAATCCGTGAACTGTTCTGAAATTTGGAACCCGAACAAATCTTTATTTTAAATATTATCGTAAGTACGTGTTTGGTTGTCGGATTTGTGTGATCAAATGGGACTCTGAAATTACTGAAAGCACAGCAGTTTTTTAATCTTACTCTCAATCGAATTTTTGAGTTTTTAATTTTCTTGGGTTGGTTAAAAGAGACAAAAGGATTCGTATTGAAACGTTTTTATTTTTACATTCCTTTACTTCTTCAAAGCTCGAGTTATCGATTCATTTTTGAATAGAAAAGTAAATGTATTTTCCATTTCCACTACAAAAAACTTTTTTTTAGTATGCATTATCTATGCCATCTGTTAAAAGATAAAGGAAGTACAAGATCAAAATAGTTAATTTTCTTTTAATTCCTTGCCAATTTCGAATTTCAAATCAACTTTTTACGTTCGATTTTAATCTGTCATTGAATTTCAGTTTTTTTTCTTGTTTTTATATTTGAATGTAGTCAAAAACAGTGTCGCCCTTTGTTGCACAATAACGAAATTAATTATCCACAGTTAATTTTTGTTTTATTTTCCCTTTCTTCTTTATTCGACGATTTATTTAAGTTTTCAGGTTGTGATAAGAAAGAGTAGCGCCATCATGTAGATTTTAGGGGAACGATTTCATCACAATTCATTTCTTCCAAATTTTTAATTCAAACTGATTTTTTCTTCTCTTCATATTTATTTCTTAGTGTGCTCATACTTGACTATTGAAAATAAAAGATCTGAAGTATCAATGGCCGCGTTCGTAAGAACCAAGCGCTCAAGTAGCATTCGTCTGTGATTGGCTTATTTCAAAGAAATTCAAAAAATCCACCAATCACAGATGAATGCTACTTGAGCGCTGGTTCTTACGAACGCGGTCAATGTAAAGATTGATCAAAGAAATTGTTTCAATAGGCAATAAAATAATCTGCACATACTGTCGTTAAAAGAAGAACTTGACTTTTGTGCTTAGCTAATAATAACAAGCGATCAATATAAAAATGAATTAGGGTAGGCGTTGGAATTTAAATGCATGTCTTGGGTAAGGTCGTATTAATACTAATTATCAATAAACTGTAACACAAATAACACGCCGGAAATGTACTTTAACGTTACGCAGTTATTCATAGAGTTCAAACGTGTCTTGATGCAGCAGGCAGGGGTCATTTTACGCATCCACTTTATTTTTTTTTAATACTTAAAATAGTTTTCCTGCTTTGTAGAAACGTCAAATTGAGTATAGAAACGTCAAATTGAGTATAGAAACGTCAAATTGAGTATAGGAACGTTCGATGAACTAAATGCACACATGCGTGTTTAGTTGCACGGCCAACTCTAATTCATTTTTCATTTGATCACTTCTTACCTAATTAATTCAACTCGCCACAAAGTTAAGTTTGTCAAAATTAACTGAATTAATATTTCCAGATAAAGTCACTACATTTCGCTAAATCTATCGTGACGTCACTAGATTATTGGTATGTCTGAACCCCTCTTGCCAATAAACTTTTGCAAAAGGTCTGAACATTGAGCAAATGCAAGAAATAAAAAATGGTCAACATTTTGAATATAAGATAACGTTTCGTTTTCACTCTTGCGTTAAAAATAAATTAAAAGCGATAACAAAGGACGTTCGAATTCCCATCGAATTTCCATCGATAGTAAAAAAAAATACTTTCGATTATTGATATTTTTTGTTAAAAAAGAGGCACAGGAATATAAAAAATTTCTTCGTTTGCTTATATTATTGATAAAGAAGAACGCGTTTTTTATACTTAGCGAATACGGGTAATTATTTATTTTATGGCAAATATCACTACAAAATAACAAAATCATCTAAAATAATTATTTATTTTATACGGACTATTCAATCTTTAGTGGTTTGGTTAAAATTATTTTCAAATGAAATCACTAGATTTGTCACTAAACCGGCCATGATGCGATTCATAAATGTTCAGAAGTCTCAACTCATTAGAAGTTGTTTAAAATTTCAATGTACAGAAAGTCACATTGAGCATAATTTGGTAAATAACTCGATTTTTATATTTGGCCAACACCGCTAATTATTTTATGACAAAAATGATTACAAACTTTAAAAGCATTAACTAAATTAGTTATTAAATGAAAAAGATCACTAGATTTATCATTAATCCAGTCACAAAATCACTAAATTTCAGTCTTGTCTGAATTTACTAAAATTTGCCTGAAATTTCAACAGAAAGTCACCAGATCTAGTGACAAAATCACTTAAATTGGCAACAAAAACTCGTTTGGAGTTTCAACAAAAGTCGCCGGATATAGTGACAAAATTACAAAATTGGCAGACTATAAATTAAGGAAAATTATTAGTTTTTCTTTTTTTTGAATATTTGTTTATTAATCAATGTCGAATTGATTTATCCTCAATAACGCGCCCGTTGTTTATTATTTTAATGGTAAACTTCTATATGTTACATTAAATTGATTGCTGGCCTCTGGCGGTGCTTGCGCAATTAAAAATTATGGCGGGAAATTAAATTTTTTTCGAGTTGCGCAAATTTTAAATTTCTTTGCCCCGTTTTTTTTTAGTGTGAAATACTTTCGTTTTGATGACTTTCTTTATCATTCTAGTCTTACAGAAGCTTATAAAAATATGACTAACCCAAGTGTGCAAGAGATAAACGCGGACGGTACCGTCGAAGAAATCCTCGACCACATAATAGAGAAGACAAAATATTTATTCAAGTAGGTCTTGCCTGTGCATACTGTAATATGAATTTGTAAAATACAAAGATTTTAATAAAAGATAAATACTTGTGAATGTCTATTTGTACTTGAAGTTCAATGTTACGTTACTTTGACTAGGGAAGTCCCCGATTAGAAATGCGATTATATTTAGATGAATCGGCGATATCAGAAATAGCCATCGCGGCAAACATGTGCGATTTTGTGCTGTGTAGAAACGTGAATTCTGCTCTAAATATACTAAAAAATGATGTAAGCTTACTCAAAATTGTTTTAATTAACATTAAAATGTTTTCTTTTTTTAATTTTTGTAGTACGGTGATCGTAAAAGTGCACGTGAATTACTTTCAATTTACTATAAAGAATGCGATTACGCAACCCAAAACGACCAGGGAGAGAAACGACACCCTTTTATAGTAATTGAAGGCCTGGACGCAACAGGTCTGTATTGGGAAATTTTCGGGGCGTCCATGACGTTTAAATTTGCTTCAGGAAAATCGACAGTTAGTAAAAGTTTGGCACATTCCATCAACGCTGATTTGTATACTTCCCCGCCCAAAGCCATAAGGCATCTGGTAGATTTGTTTGATGATGGAGATTTAAAGCTGCGATGTGCAACTTATTCCATCGGCAATTACATAAATTCAGCTCAAATTGGACTGGCCCTGGCAATAAAACCGGTAATTTTGGACAGGTAAAGCCCCCCCCCCGCCCCTATTGGTTTTTCCGTTTCCTCCTTCACTTTTATGCAGATTTTGGCACTCAACATCAGCTTACGCCCTCGCACAAGCCGTGGAGCATAAATTTATAAATTCTTTGCCACCAACTAACGATGAAGTTTATCAATGGCCTTCGGATTTGACACGGCCAGATTTAGTCGTTTTCCTGCGCGTATCCGAAGAAGAAAGGCAACGACGTCACTCCTTGAGGAATACCACAAACACAAACCAGGAGCAAAAATTGAAAAACAATCCAACTTTTAGGAACAAGTAAATATCGCCCTTAAAGCCCGTTTCAAATGCAATGGATAATCAATTGATCAGTACTGGTAAAGAAGTCATTTTAATGAATGTACATCAGGGCTGATCATCAGTTGCTTGTGAAACGGACTTAAAGTAACAGAAGCTCTTGATTGGCCCTCCAAATTCCAGCGTGGTCAAAGCCTATGAAAACATGAAAGCCCCCGGAGTGGAAATCGTAGACGCCAACGCACCAGTCGAGCAGGTTTTGCAGCAAGTCCGTCAAAAAATTCAAGTTTTATTTAAATAAATATTTTTATTGTTAAACTTAGTGGAATGAATAAAGCTTAGCAGTTTTTAGATCGTTTAAATCGGGATGGTTTTGTACGGGTTTAAAATGCCGTTGGGGTCCACGATTTTCTTCAAGTCTGCCATCAGTTTGAGAGTGTGGGCGTCCTTGAAGCTTCTGAGGTGTTCGGTCTTCAAGAAGCCAATTCCATGTTCTGAGCTGATGCTTCCTCTGAGTGACTTGACCCTGTCGTAGATGAAGGGCTCCAGATAGTCTTTGACTTCGGTGCTGAATTTATCAACGGATACCTGAAGATGTAGGTTACCATCACCTGTATTTCAAAACATAAACAAAATAAAATGCAAGATAAGTTTCGTGTATGCAGGGTGTTACAAAACTCAAGTTATTTACAGAAACTGCAATGGTATTTAAGACTTTGCTAAATTTTGGTCAAAAATAAATAACACGTGAGTAAGTATGTAATTGGTTTTCGATTTTATTTAAAAAAAAATGGATAGATGGCCCTGTTGGTGATAATAACATCGCATTGAGGCAAGTCAATTGCTGACGGTTTACAAGAAAGGATGTTGAGTTTGTAAAACAATATCATTTAGGTTGAGCAGTGACGGAAAGGCACTTAATGACGAGGGGTAAGTATTTATAATTTAACGAACTTACGTTATCCCTTACTTAAGGTGAGAGTAAAATGTAATAAGTAAATTTGTATATAAATTAGTGTAATTGTGTAATTCTCAATTGCTACAAGTAAATATTATTTCACAAGTGATCAATAAATGTAAATATTTAAGAACGCACCTAACTTAACATGATGAAATGAAGATAATGATTAGATAAAGTACATATTTATTATACATAATTGATAAACATTTAAATCTCTACAATAAATAAATGTCAGGTACATGTAGCGTCGCTAATTTGAGACTAGTTATATCATTTAAAAATTTTTATTTTGACCATTTATTTACGCAGTAGATAGTTTAGTACCTTTTTGCAAAATGAAAATGTGGCACGTATATAGTGTGTTCACAAAACATGCGGTCAAATTTCAACTGTATGTTGAGAGGACTCGCTACGTCAAGAAAGCTCCAATGAACATGTATGAAAATGCTTAATTAAAGAGTTATAAGTGAAATACTAATGAAAGGTAATAATTTATAATAAATTTTCCAAATGTTGGAATAAATTTTCAAAATTCCTGCCGTCTGAAGAATTTTGAAAATTATAAAATTTAGAATCTTTATTATAATGTGATTTATTAATATTTCCCTTTAAAACTTTTTAATTAATCATTTTCATGTAAGTATATGTTCATTGGAACTTTTTGAGGTCCCCCAACAGTCGAAACAGTTGAAATTTGACCGCAAGTTTTGTGAACAGCCTATATATTCAGCAACTAATGATTGAAATAAATTGCGTTCACGTAACAGCACTAGCAGCAGCTAACAAGTCAACAATGTCTTTTCATTTTATACATCGAATCTACACAGTGCTCAAGAATAACTGTCTGAGTTGGGCAATGCAATTAAGAGCATTTATTATATGGCTGTTTGTAACACTGCAACCGGATATATGTTTTGTTGATTTATTTGACGTAACGTGAACAGCGACAAGATTGTCGGTTATGTGAATAAAAATAGCGTTTTAATTTGAAATGTCAAATGACTGTCTTGTAAAGTGACGACTGCCGGTGTCAAGCCGTTAACAACCGGAAGGTGACCGAAAGTTACTCCAGTCGTACCATTTAAAAATAAAATTCAGTACTGCCAACTCAAGCAGTGATTCTTGACCACTTTGTATCATTCATATTCATCTTCTTTTTCTTCTTCTTCCAATGACCTAGGTCTGTGTCCTGTTCCACTGATTTCATCTTCTGGGAAGGTAGTCGCTTAATATTCTCTCTTGGTATTCTTTCATCTCTCATCCTTCCCGCAAGTTCGTTATAATTTTTTTGTACTTTGTCCATTTTAATATCTTGTTGTATGTTATTTCTGTATATATCTATATCTGTCTCTCAATGACACCCTCTCGTTTATCTCCCTTTGTGACTTTCTGTTTTATTTTCGTATGTAATTACAGGTGTAATAATGGATTTATTTATTTGGATCTTGCTTTGTTTCATCCTGTCGGTTCTAACGAATTTTGATGCTTTTGTGATCAGTTTTTGCGTTTTAGAATATACCGTGACGTAGAAAAGAAAATAACAAATTCAATACATATTTTAAAGTAACGTCTTTGTAGCTGCGTTTATTTTAGTATATCTTGTACATACAGGCGTCTTAGAAAAGCTGGCTTGGGGTCGTAATGGCAACTCATTTTCTTCGGATTATTTGTAAAATTCGGAATGTTTTCTATGTACAGGCTGATTCAAAAATGGCACCTAAACTCTTCAGTATTAAAAAAACGTTTAAAAAAATTCTGAATACAATTTTTTTAGTTGTGAGCAATTTTTGTGAATTTATTTTTTATTTAAGTTCATAAATTAATGAGTTTCTTCTTCAGTTTTGTATGGAACAAATGAAGAGGAGAAGTAACAAAGGGGTTAAGTGCCAAAACTTTCAACTCGGGAAATTGACTAAAAACTCCATCATTTCCAAAGAACAAACATTTTATTCACAACTTTCAGCCTACTTTTCTCCTAGAATTTTGTGTCTGAGCACTTAACCCGTTTTATAGGATGTAGTCGATGGCACATAGGACCTTTCTGAGGGAATATCTCATTTTTCGACAAATTGGCACTTAGCCCCTTTGTTACTTCCACTCCTCAAATAATAAATGCAAGAAACATTGTGTATAAGTGCAAACTTTTTTGTGAATTCTGAGATTCTATCTAAATTTTAAAATAGAAATGTTTCAACATTTTTGTCAACATTATTAAGTGTCTAGAACGACGTGCTGGGAAATTTAGGCGCTGTTTTAGAATCATCCTGTATAGTATCCTATGCTAAGGGCGGAGATATCAATCTCCTAATAAACCGGCTAATAGTTATTAGATGAATAATTCCCATGGAAACAATTAATAAAAAATTAATCAACATATCAGAAAAATCAAGTTATTGGTCGAATAACTTTGATTGGAGATGAATTTTAAAAACTATTTATAGTGGAAAAGAGCAAGAGAAGGTTTATTATATTTTCTCGAGTAGCCTTTGAATTTTAACGCAGAAGCAAAATAGCCATAAGTCGGCCAAATTTAATTCCAAGATGGCGTCGGTTTGACATTCATGTTCGTCTCTTCGAGATCTTGATGGGTCACACGGGGTGTGTTCGACATTACGCTCGGGGGACGCTGTGAGCAGAAGTGTGAGGGAAAGCGAATGAGTTTCAGTGCATGTAAGAGTGAGACAAAGGAGGACCCCGAGCGCTCCGAGTGTGATGTCGAATGCACCTATAATGAGCTTTCCTTTCTTAAAAACAATTTCGATCAAATCTTGGCTTTTTTTTATTTCAAGATGGCGCCGGTGTAACTGACAATTGTATTCGCCTTTTCGAAAACTTTCGTTTTAATCCAACATTTTTGTAATTCCTCAAAATATCTTCTAATATGTAAAACTCATGGAAGAAACACGTGTTTCAGCTCTTCTTTTTTCTGATAAAATTAGATTACAATTCTTCAGATGTTGATAATTCAGAAACAATTGACTTTATGCATAGGGTACTACATAATAAGAAACATTTAGAATCTTGCAAGGTTCTACCTCCATTTCCTTCAATTGAGTTAGTGGAGAAAACCGGCGAGGATTCGAGGGGTGCAATAATTCAGCATTATTTTTATAGTTGGCAAATTACTGAAACGATAAAAGAATGAGGTTTGGTAACATCCTGTATAGCACCTGCATATCAAACAATATTTAATCAGCTTTTTCTCTAGCAGGAAATTGCCATTACGTATTTGTTATTATTTTACATTCCAATGGTTTTGAATTGAGGAGTCATGCTGTGTTAATTCTTTCTGTTACTTATGCCTTGAAACATACCTACATAGTGTATAGTCTACGTAATACTGTGCGATCCAATATTTTTTATACCCATTTTACACTGTCATATTTTTGTATCAAATTTATTACGAAGTGAGTGAGACGTGCCAATTCAACCAATCAATATTCACTGTGGTAGCTTATCTCTCTCACTTCGTAATAAATTTGATATAAAAATTTGACCGTCTAAAACAGGCATTAGATAAGAGGAGGCTATGAAAAATAAAATCAGGGTCTTAGCTTGACTGATAGCGTTTTTCACTGGGACGTTTTCAATGTGAACTGTCCTGGTGCAACGACGTCATTGCACTGTACCAGTTTAGTTATAAGTGCAAGAAAATTGCCCTGCCAGTGAAATACAAATATCAAAGTTAGTGCAGTTGTGCCTAAGAGGTTGGTGACAGATTCGTATTTATTTGAAGGTTATGTTTAAGTGTTCGTTGTTACTAGTTTTACCGTTTGCATACCCGCCATATTTGCACTGGCACCGTTGCACTGACCCATTACCTCAGTGCGATAAAATGCGCACTGAGTGTGAACTCAGTGCAATTTCGAATGTCAGTGAAACATGTGCACTAAGTCAGTTTTGCTCTAAAAAGACCCAGTGAAACACACAATTCGAACTTGGTGCACTCCAGTGCGCACTCAGTGCACAATATTTGTCCCAGTGAAAAACGCTATGATACAATTAACGTATTGACCATCTGCCAAAACTGATAATTAAATTTAATTGAATTTGTTAAAACTCTTTAATATGATACTAACCAATTTGAAACAGATTTGACAGAAGTCAGAAAGCAAATGTCAGACTAAAAGTTTTGAATCAATCTAATAGCATTTTTCACTGGGACGTTTTCAATGTGAACTGTCCTGGTGCAATGACGTCATTGCACTGTACCAGTTTAGTTATAAGTGCAAGAAAATTGCCCTGCCAGTGAATCACAAATATCAAAGTTAGTGCAGTTGTGCCTAAGAGGTTGGTGACAGATTCGTATTTATTTGAAGGTTAAAGTAAAAGTAAAACTAGCAACGAACACTTAAACATAACCTGTTTAAGTGTTCGTTACTAGTTTTACAGTTTGCATACCCGCCATATTTGCACTGGCACCGTTACACTGACCCATTACCTGAGTGGGATAAAATGCGCACTGAGTGTGAACTCAGTGCAGTTTCGAATGTCAGTGAAACATGTGTACCAAGTCAGTTTTGCTCTAAAAAGATTCAGTGAAAAACACAATTCGAAGTTGGTGCACTCTAGTGCGCACTCAGTGCACAATATTTGTCCCAGTGAAAAACGCTATTCCATTGCACGTCATAAATGGTGAAAAATACTAATGAGACCACTTTAGTTTTATTAGTTAATTACCGTACGTACAGGTTTGACAGTTTGACAATTGGTTATCATGCGGAAGGAACTAACGCATTTGCCGGCGTGCCACTTTATTTTTAACCTCACTTTTATTTAGTTGCAGTAAAATAGTTTCCTTCAGTTACTTTTACTTTTAGGCCCGGTCTATTCATCTCTCAGTAAGTGGCCAGTAAGATACTGGATAGATTAAAGATAGACAAATGCATTGCGCTAATCGTCAAGTAATAACTTGGCACTTTACTGAGAGATGAATAAATCGGGCCTTAAGGTTATAGCAGTGTTTGACACATCTGAAACTTACACTAAGGTTGCTTTGCATAAAAGATTTAAGCCTAAGTTAGATTGTGACACACAATATGCTGTACCTGTGCGTCATAAAGTGTGTCACATTCTAACTTAGGCTTAAATTTAATCCTGGCTTAAATCTTTTATACAACGCAGCCTAAGATCCTATCTTACAATCGCAAGTTGACTTTAAGATTCAGAACGTTATCGTAAGAACAATTGTTTTCGTGGCTAACACTGTAGAAATAACCGAAAATTAACTTACGTTCCTAAAACCAATCGAATAGATTTGTTCTCACAATTTGGCAACGTCGCAAAATTTATACGTCATAAAAAATTATGACTTGCAACGAAATTGAAAGTTACACAAACTATACTGTGCTGGCCTGTCCAATAGTATCTATGCGCTTCTTGTGATTAAATGAAGGAGAGGCTCATTGAAACTTGTGTGGAAGTGAAATAGAGATATTACAATGTTGCGTGCGAACGTAGGAATGCGGTCGGCGCCGGCGGCCGGAGCGTGGCCCGTGTTATCAATCGGCAACGTCGATTGATGTAGCTATTTCGTTTACTCATGCGGTTTCTACTATTCTATCCTTCATTTACTCACGAAAAACGCATAGATAGTGTTGATCAGGCCAACTGTGTATGTACTAGATCTTCAGGAATTAATAACCGTAAACGAAACGTCGATTAAAAATTATTTGATGGTTCGATTCCAATCAAGCTGAAGTCGTTATAAAGTATTTGAAACGTCGTGTACCATCAAGCACAATTTTATTGGACCAGATATTTTTATTAGACTTCACCTCGGAATAAATAGGAATAATGAAAACAAACCTAAATGGCCAAATCCGAAGACCCTTTTGGCTCTGGTTCCCATGTACCCCCTGATCTCCGCCACTAACGTGTAGTAACTCTCCAAAGGTAGAGTAAAATCGTAGCAAAAAACGTACCCCTCAGACTTAAACGTTTCGGCGATCCTTTCTCTTACATCCCACACGTTCTGCAAGATAAAAACAAAACTAAATTTAATTTATTTGGGTATAGGGTTAGCCAGAATTCCTGAAGCGGTTACTTCAACCAATAAACAATGCTTTTGATGTTTTTCTTTTTTGCTAGCGTCAAGGGCTGGCTCATTTCTGTAAAATTTCATTGTTTTGGAATTTGGAACTTTTGATTAACCCCGTATGTATACCATACTACCTACTTTGCGTTTTGACGGCTCTGAAACGATGATCCCATTTAGCACGAAGTGCTTCAGCAAAGACAGTTCCAGGAACGCGTTCAATTTTTCCTGGTCGTGTTCCGCTTTGCTTCCGGACGTTTCTATCATGAGATAGTAGGGGTATTCCCCGATGGGGCTTTGCAAATTGAGGTGTTCTCCGACGAGTTTCATCGTGTAACTATCCATGACCTCGACGGCCGACAGAATCTCCGCCAAATCCCGCCTAGCCTGTCTGAAAGTTTTAAGTACTTTTGCATAATTCTGCAAGCCTGAAGCAGTGTAAAAGTAGGTGTTTGCATTTTGGGGGGAGAGTTCACTGGGGATTACCTAGAAAGGCCAAGTTGATCGAGCGAGGTTTGCTCGGACATTGCAGGGCGACTTTAGTTACGAAACCCAAAGTACCTTCGGCCCCGATGAAGAGATGGTTTAAGTGATAGCCGGTGTTGTCTTTCTTGAGGGTGGAAAGCATGTCTAGGATTTCGCCGTTCGCTTTCACCTAGAAAGAGGGCCAAGTTGAAGGCAAACAAAGAACATCGGCGAATCAACTCACCACTTCCAGACCTAAGACGTTCGCGTGCATACTGCCGTACCTCAGTAGTCTTAAACCGCCGGCGTTCGTTGAGACATTTCCTCCGATTTGGCATGAGCCTTTCGCCCCCAAATCCAAGGGGATCGCCAGGTCTTTCTCTGCTAGCTTGTCTTCGAGCGTTTGCAAAATGCACCCGGCTTGGCAAACCAAAACGCCTGATAGCTCGTCCAAATCTAGTATTTCGTTCATGAGCTCGGATGAGACGATTATCTCGTCTAAGACGGGGACTCCCCCGCCGACTATTCCGGTGTTTCCTCCTTGGGGGCAGACGGTTAAGCGGTGCTCGTTGCAGAACTTCAAGATTTGTGAAACCTCAACGGTGGTTTTAGGTTTCAGGACGATCCTGCTATTACCTGAAATGTTGCTTTATGAATGGATGGGTTCGTTTGGTTGTTGGATGGTTATTACCTCGTAGGTGTTTTAGCCAATCTACGTTGTATTTCTCCAAATCGGATAGGTTCATTACGACTCTGTTTTCGCCGAGGAGATCGGTGAAGTATGCGATGTGACCATCATCTAATGTATTGTAATTTCCTCTTTGTATTTGATAATTGCTCTGAAATAAAAATAGGACGATGAGATGTACTTGGAAGAGAAAGGAAAGTTCTTTGGAAACTCAAGGACAAATTTCCGTGAACCAACATCAACCACAGTTTACCATTTTGGTGTTTTAAATTTTAATTTTGTTACTGGTCAGTGGCGTGTCAATTGAGAATGTTGCTCACGACAGAAATTTCCTAATTTTACATTAATTTTGTTTAAGTGAAAGAAGAATCGTCAACAACATTCAGATAAAAATAATTCATGATTACAAACTTATCAGCCTCTGTGACGAATAGCCAAGATCAATCACCTCGCCACCGGGTCTATAGAGTTTCCAATCAGTATCTACTTACCTTTGTGAAATTGGGGTTTCCTGAAAAACACCTCGCACAAGTCCTTTCGAGAAAACTCGCCGCCTGGAAACACCTGGAAATACTCCGGATCATTTTCCAACTCGATCACGCGTTCACTTTGTGTGCGTACGTTCGGCTTGCTTGCAGGCCTGGGATTAAACGCATGCACAGCAAACTAATAAATTAATGAACAGACGTCACAGATAAGGCCGAAGTAGTCGCAATTAAGTTGTGATTACCGTTACGTATGGTATGGTGCTTATGAATTCCCCGTTGAATGGACGAGGAAGGTCAATTTTTTCGTGCTTGTCTCTTTCCCCGAAGCGATATTGAGGAAATTCCTAAGTCGTGCTAAATATAGAATGGAATTTGTTGTTGTTTTTTTTTTGCAAGTGATTATACGGTGTTGTTGTATTTTACAAGCGTTTCTTGGCTTCCAGGTTACATTAAGGCCCCATCCAGACGACATGGCCAACGTTAGCCAGTGTTGGTTATTGGGTAGTTTGCCATGCCGTGTGGACGAAATACACATGGCCAATGAACGCCAACCAATCGCCAATGTTGGCATTGGAATGCATTCGCTATGAGGGCGGTTTTTCCGACACACATCAAAGAGTTTAACCAACGTTGGCCTTCATATGCCATCACGTTTGTTTTTACGTCCAGACGACTTGAACAATTTGCACACGATATTTCTCGAATATTATTTATTTTTGTATATTATGCGCGTTGAGTTGTACTAACTTAATAGCAAAGTGGGTCTGCTTTCGGTTTACTGTTTTTTAAATTTGACCAGAAAAATGTCGTTATTAGAGACCGAATGGAGTAACTCGTTAATTTTGTAATTCCTCAGCTTTATGAAAAATACCCAGTTATTTGGGATCCGAAAGAACTACACAAGCACTTGCAACAACCCTATCATATTCTTCCTTCTCCATATCTTTTTAATTTGACAAATGTTGCAAGCTATTCGCTATACATTGGCCGAACTTTTTTATCTTTGAAGTTTGACAAGCAAATCCAATCATGTGGACAGGTAATGTGCAAATGGTAAACTTGCCCAACGTTGGTTAAAAATTTTGTTGCCAATGCATTCACCAACGTTGGCTGACGTTGGCCATGTCGTCTGGATGCGGCATAAGGCGAGTTCCCACGACGCATGATTGGCAAGTCCAGCTCATTACTTGACGAGCTGCGCGCCCGCGCCGTGGGAATGGAAGTTTTGGCTTGGCTTGCGGTTCCCGTGATCCCGTCTATTGTCGGTGAAATGACAGAAGTCAAAGGGACGCGTGCATCGGTTTGTGTGGTCCCGCCAAATCACACGCCGTGTGGCTTGCCGAGTCGTGCTCGTCAAGTTGGTTCACCGAACCCATGTACTCGTCAATCACACACTTTGCGAATTCAACAAGCGGTGTCGGATTGTACTCTTAATCAAATTATTACTTTGTCTCGTTTTGATGATACGTCTTCAACTATTTAATCAACTCTACTAATCCGGCTTACCGAGAGAGTGAGTCGTCCCGCGTCATGGAAACTATCATAGCTTGTCGAATTGCGCTCATCAAGTTGGTTTGCCGAGTCCATGATCTCACCAATTCAAAAGTTATGGGAACGGCTTTGACTTGCCGTGTCGCACTCGTCAAGTTGGTTTGACAAACTCATATGTTCGCCAAATCACACGTCGCGGCTCGTGGGGATCCGGCTTTACGCTTTAAGTTTTCTTCAAAAAAAAAGGATGCCTGTTAATTTCTTTTGACTACATTTTAAAAGTTGATTACACTGAAAATTTAAAGTGAAACAAGTGAATAATTTGGACCTGTCAATTGTAATATTAACAATTAAGTGATTAAGTGATATTTATAATTTTACATAGACCATTTAGGGCACTTAGTTTTCCATGTTTTCCTATTTCTCGCTTTGTCTTTCCAGTTACATACTGTGCGATTCAAAATTAGTTAGTAAGGGGAGGTTATGAAAATAAAATCAGAGTCTTTCCTTATCTAAATAATTTTGGATCGCGCCGTCCTTCTTCTTCATTCAAATCCTCTAGAACAACCTCCCTCTTTCTCTTTGTAAGTTTTCGTTTCTTCTTCTTGAAATCCGACTTGGTAACTTTCGTATTTCTTCATTCATCATTTTGACATATCATATTCGTCCTCTTCCCTCCTAGAAGACTTCTGAGCATCTTCTTTTCCCCCTTCCTTGCTTTGATTTTTTACTTGGGATTAATGTTAAGTAGGGAATACACGATCCATCATGTCTTAACACATCCAAACATCTACGTCACATAGTACCGTACTACAAACGGTGGAACTTGTCTTAAGACATCATAGTCCAGTTATCAACCAAGACGATGTCCGATGGTGGCAGTGGCGTGCGCTATTAAGGTAAAACAAAAATACAAAAAAAATGAATAAATAAAGCTGTGATAAGTCCCCAGTTTAATAGTTCCAATTGCAGGATCTGCCACCACACATTGCCGGAAAGTGATTTATTAAAAATCATAAATTGGCTGTTTCGAGGTGCTGTGGAAAAGTTTATGCACGACGCGACGCCGACGTACTGCATTGAATAAATCCTTGGCGAACATGTGCGTTTAGCAGGGAATACACGATCCCACATGTCTGAACACATGTACGCGCGTACATGTTCGCCGAACATCAACGTGCGTGTGTTGGCCCGAAAAACCCTTCGAACATGTACGCACATACAAAAAGTCCGTCGAACTTGTTTTCTGGTTTTCCTGAAAACAAGTGCGTGCGTTGATGTTTGCACGTACATGTTCGACCGTGTGGTTGTCAAACGCACATGTTCGCCATGGACTTATTCAGTGCAGTACTCGGCGTCGTGCATAAACTTTTCCACAGCATCTCAAAGCAGCCAATTTATGATTTTTAATAAATAACTTTCCAGCAATGTGTGGTGGCAGGTCCTGCAATTGGAACTATTAAGCTGGGGACTTATCACAGCTTTATCACCTTCAGATAGCTGACGGCTATTATTAGGTGCATTATAGCGCACGTCACTGCCACCAAACATAACCCTTCGGGCATCGTCTTGGTTGATAACTGGACTATGATGTCTTAAGACATGTTCGATCGTGTGTAGTATGGTACTATTTGACGTTGATGTTCGGCGAACATGTACGCGCGTACATGCATTAAGACATGTGGGATCGTGTATTCTCTGCTTTATACAACCAAACAACACAGTTATTTTTTCACACTTACTAATTTTTTATTCAATTAAATGCGCCTACGCACGTGTTCGGTGTCATTACTGGCCTGTCGCACTCTTTGAAGTCCGTGATTAGAATTAAGTTCATTTGCTTATTTGTTCGTCAAGAGACACCTACCGACCTGAGGTGAAGATTAATTTTAATGCTTTCTGAATCTTCATTTTTTTATTTAGTGTCCGACTCTGACCGACCTACTACACTAGTTATTTCTCCCTTTTTCTCGAATATTAAAGAGTGAAGTCCCTGATTAGAATTAAAATAATTTCTTTATTTATTTGCCAAGTGACATCTATCGACCTGAGATGAAAGTTAAATTTCAATACATCCCGCCATCTCTTGGTACATATCGATCCGATATTTCGATACATATTGATACGTATCGGTAGCCGATACTCGATACGATACAGAAATCGTATCAAAATTCGATATACAATTTCCCGTATCGCCCATCTCTAGTTATATGTGATCAGAGGCGTGTTCTTTCGCACATAAAAATTGGATCTAAACGCGTTTGATCGGATCAAATCGCATATAAATGCATTACGATTTTCGGATCATGATCCTTAAATAGTTAGCGAAAGAACACTTCTGATATACATGTACGTATTTGAACGACATTGAACCACTAAAAATTGTCGGTGCAATTGAATAAGATGTTATCCAATGCAGATAACGTAACTGTTGAATGTTATCTATCTTAACAACAACCATAATATATCATAGGCCTGATTACCAGTTTCAAAATTAAGTGCATGTGTTTGACAAGTGACAACTAGTGTCATGAGATGAAACATTTGAGTAGGTATAGGTCATCTCTTGGTCGATAGTCAAAGCTTTTTATAAAAATTTTATTGATTTTCTATAAGCTTATTTGAAGTAGGTACTTCATTCGCACTATTGAAAGTATCACCGCTTGGTCATTTTTTCACATACACTTAAAACACCATCTCTTAACACTTTCTTTATTTTTCTAAATTGTTCACGCACTGCAACTGTAACTGACGCACTACTTGCTTTTGTCTTTTTTTTATGAATCCGATCAATTTAATGAGTGAGTGCTCCTGATTCGAATTAAATTACCGATTTATTTGTTTGTTTGACTTCTATCGACTTGAGATGAAAGTTAAGTGTCAGAACGTTCCACCATCTTTTGGTTGACAGTCAAAACTTCCTATTAGAAAAATTTCATTGATTTTCGAAATCATTAAAATGTATTGAAACTAAAGCGAGCACTTTATTCTGCGTCAGCTGCGTCGCTGTCTGTGGTTTTATCAAAAATTAATTTATCAAATTCTTTTCTGTACTTATAGATTTCTTTAAAAATAATCGTTCATCAAATACTAAAAAGCTATGTAAATGACTTTCTTATTTCTTAATTTAATCGTTGAGCTTGAACAAAATAACCCAATTTTTTTTGAAGTTTTAATGGAAAATGAATTTTTCGACCTTCTGCTTATCTAGACTGATCAGACAGCCGATACTGCTTTTGAATGCAGAATAGAACGCTTAATTTCCATCGTTTCGCTCTTCGGTTTATCATTATACTGCGATACTACGTTTCTTTGGATTTTCTTGGGAAAAAAATTCCATTAATTGCCATGCGTGCAATAAAGAAAAAAAATGTTAGGGTAAAGAAAAGGAATAGTTTATATTTGGCTACAGGTAAGTCTTAAAAATACAGGATATTTTCTCTGTTCTGCTCATTTTTTCCGTGTCTTTCTTAAGGTTTAATAATTTTCATAACACTCGTAAAAATGAACAAATGCTTACACGCTCAGTCTGGCATCAGTTCAGTCAACTTCAAATCTGTTGTTAGTCTGATTAGGACTGACGAAAATTATCAAAATATTTAAAAATTATTTGTCATTCCGGTTTATCAGTCCGTCAGTCAACACATTATACGATTAGTTTGACGTCATTCTGACCACAGTCATGGACTGAACTGACGCCAGATTGAGCGTGTAACACCCGTCTTAAGCCGGCTTCCCACGGTGCGTGTTTTCGCGGATAGTACCACAGAATTAAGAGGAATCAGAAGTCTCACTCGTGCGTCGGCACTTTGATGTTCGTGGTACAAAGTTGAACGCCACGCACAACACGTTATCGTAGGTCAGGACTCATGTTTGACTAACTTCTCACAAGTGAATCTAACCTAAAACTTAACCAAACATCGGCCTTCGTCTCAGCCACCGATGGCTCAGCATTCTCGATCACGGAATTCTCTTCCTCTCTCCACCTCTCTTTCCAACCTGACCTACGACAACAGGTTAATTCTGTCTCTCTCTTCACCTCTCTCTCCAACTTGACCAACGACAACAGGTTGCGCAGGGTAGAAACGCGGCGTACAACTTTGTACCACGTAAATCGATGAGTGAGACTTCTGATTCCTCTTAATTCTTAATTAGTACTATGGATAGCGCACGATCGCGCACCTCTTCGGACCGCATTCTGGGTTCTTCCCATGGTGCGTACAGATCCGTGCTGGTGCACGGTTTTTGCCATTCCAAAATGCCTAACGATAGAAGCCGCATCGCTGCTGCTGCTGCTTATCTCCTGTAGGTAGTCATTACATTGTATCTCTTTCTTTTCAATTATTTTACAAGTATATGATCGCCTCTTTATTGAGTTTTAATTCTGTTCTATGCATCGTATGTGTCATTTTCATTGTTGTATTCCGCTGTGGAGAAGTTCCACAACGATGGTTCATTTTGATAAGATTCAAAAATTCGAAAATTAAGTCGTTTGCCCACTCCATACTGAAAACTACGCACATGTACAATCATAGACGGCGACGACAAAATGAACAAGATACAAAGATACGTCATTTTGTCCGCATTCTGGCAGACGAACTCGGACCACCGCGCACGAGCTCGCACCGCACCTTTGAAGTTACCGACTCGCAGCGGATCGAACGCACCGCTACGCACAGCCCCGCACGATCACAGACGATACCCTTCCCAAGGTGCGACGCCGACGGTGCAGGCTTGTCCGCGAAAACACGCACTGTGGGAAGCCGGCTTTACATTTTAT
Source organism: Dorcus hopei (assembly GCA_033060865.1). Lineage (NCBI taxonomy): Eukaryota > Metazoa > Arthropoda > Insecta > Coleoptera > Lucanidae > Dorcus > Dorcus hopei. Next base: position 8,317,708 of record CM065426.1, read on the forward strand.
GTTTAATTTACTTTTTATTTTAAATTCTTATTTATCTTTTTTAGCGAACACAATCAAACTTATTTTTCGATTATGTATTTTAAAAGCATAGCTTTTAATTGTTTCTACGAATCAGACAGGCACATTTTTAAAGAAATTTATTTGCTGCATTTTTTAAATTGGTTGATTGATTGATGTATTTCAATCCACGAAAGGCTACATCAAAAATTACAATAAATGAAACACATCCTGTACTTTGATTCGTTCTTTTTGGTTTGCCTTTTTTTAATTAACATTTTTTTTGGTCTTAAACGCCCTCTTCGCGAGCTAAGTTTTGTAAATACCTATTTTTTCGTTTTTCAATTTTCTCGTTCGTAAGAAAGCTGCTTATTATTTTGGGCAAATGTTTTCTGCTACATACTTTTATTAAGTAGTTTTCCTTTGATATTTTAAACAATTATTAATTATATTGTAATTTTATGTATATAGAAAATATGAAGCTTATGATTCGTATGCTGTAGCAATCATTTCTGATCATAATCAATTAAAAGCAACAACTTTATTATACGGTTCATTTTTATCAATCGGCATGATCCATCGATAAGTTAAAGAACTTTTATGTAGCTATCTCCTTTTAACTTTCGTGAAACGACCTTGCGGCTTTCGTCATGCCGTGTCATTTCGTCGTACATTTTCTTAATTAAAAAAATTAACTTGAGCCGCCACATTTATAGCACAATAAATCGACGTATGTAATTTAAACAAAAAACCAACGGTATTAAAATAATGAATTTTCGAAGCTGTCGCCGATTTTATTTAAAAGCTTTAAAAAAGTCATTCGTTTTTGTACACGCGGAAAAAAGTAGTTTTCGTGGAAGATCACGGTTCGTCCTGTGGCCCTCCTTCCCTAAACTATGCAAAACAACGCTTGTCATTAGTCATGTCATGATCAGTCAATGTGCCGTGCCGGTGTTTTCCAAGTTTGCCTGAGTGAACGCGCTTTAAATATGAGTAATTAATAATAAATAATAAATTTCGGAATGATGTCGCAAATCGATATTATATTACGTGAGAACGGGAACGCGATTTTTTTATATGTGATTTGCATCTTGCATCGTGTTTGAAACCGTTCGCATTTTGCATAGTTTTAAGTTTAATTTTTGGTCGACAATATCGAATGAAGGTGTTGATTGAGTTTACGGATAAAAATCAAAATTGAAAGGTAAACGTGCAGCTCAAAAGTAGGCTGAACTATTATATTACATCGGTTCCTTATATTATTTATTTATTTCTTAAAAAACAGTTCAAATAAATTGTAAAAAATATGTTTTTATGTGCTGTCTCCCTAAAAACCTTCTGCTTTTGGGAGTGGTCCGCCGAGCGCATTGCATTTTGCATTTTTTGAAAAGCGCCCAATTAAAAAAAAAAACTTACTTGTATACTGCAGTCGGTACCCTTGAGTCACCTCTTCGTTTGTTTAACCTACATATACCGGGTGTCTCAAATTTAGTGTTACAGCCAATACTTACCTTAAACGGCAAGATAAAAAAATATTCAGGTTTTGTTGAAAGTGGCTTACAATATTTTACTTGATAGAGTACTTAAAAGTAACCTCTAAATAACAGCTCCTTAGGAATTACCCCCCAACCTCATTTTTTCAAATAGCATCATTTCTTTTATTCCTTAATAAAATATTTTAGATTCTGAACACAACAGTATAAGTAATAATAAATAATTTTCTATTAAATTTTAATTGAAAAAAGTACAATATTAAAGAGGCAGAGGTATCGTAAAATGGGATTACTTTGATCAAAGTTAAAACTTCACTGCACGTAGTAAATCGGTTACTTTCAGGAAGCCACTTAAAGTACGACATCATACTATGCTGTTTATGTCTGAGGTAACTTTTTGTTTTTTTAAAATTTCTTTATGGGCCGTTTTCATAATAGTGCTAAAGGAGACTTTAATTTAAAGTCATTTTAAGCATAGGAAAACTAATGTGTTTTTATAGGTTAAAGTCACTTTAAATTTAAAGATGTATTATGAAAAGGGCCCTAAGCCCCGATCTTTCCACCTCCTAATAAAGTTCCTGATAACGTTATTTGGCAAATAACTTGATTTTTAAATGGTTTCCATGGCGATTCGTAAAGTTATTTGTCGAAGAAGTTTATCAGGAGGTGGAAAGATCGGACTTTAGAATAGTAATCAAAATAATTACTTTCCTATTGAAAATTTCGTTTTTTTTTTTTACAAAAGCTTTCATCGATTGTTATTTGTTTCGAACGATTTTTGTTTGTGCGCGAGATAATTTTTGTTTTCCGGTCGTGTCAGATACATTGCTACTTTTAATATCTTAATATTCCTGTCATTTTTATTTTTATTTTTATAGTTTTCAGTTGTTTTCTAACTTTTCCTGTCTAAGCAGTGATGACGTAATACAATATGAGACCCTTATCCCAAGGTTACTAAAGAGACAAGGTTGCCTGGTAACTTTCAATGTCACCACAACGTCACTCAGTAGGCCCATTTAATGCATGTACACAAATAGATGGCCTACTGGATGATGCGTCACTCCACGACTTACCAGGCAACCTTCTCTATTTAGTAACCTTGCCCTTATCCTATTTCTTGTTTTTATAGCTTTCAGTTGTTTCAAAACTTTTCTTAGCAAAGCAGTGGTGACGTCAAACGCAACAGTTTCTAGTTCTAAAAATGTCAAAATAGTGCTTTCCTAAAAATATTAACTGTTGTTTAAGTATTCTTCCCCTGCCAAAAAAAAAAGAAACAAAAATGAAAGACTATGAAAAAAGAAGGCCAAAGAAACAGGAAATTTCAAAAATTTCTGTTCTATATTTAGTATAAACGCAGGGTTCCAACAGAAACCCCAGAATTTTGACATTGACAGGTATTATAGAGAAAAAAAAAACAAACTGTATAAGAAACTCTAAGAGCCTGTATGGGCGTTTGATTTTAAGATCGCAGCGCTACTGTGGATAAATCTGAACCTTTGTAAGCTATTCGGAATTTTTGTAATGCACGTGTTTAAGTGCGTACCAATACAAATACACAAGTTGATTTAATGTAAATATCATATATAACACAATCCTGATACACCATATACTCAGAATCGTCTCCAAAACACGAGATGTTATGTAGCATACAAGGATTTGTTTAGTTGACACCAGGTGGCGAACGCTTAGCTGCAAACTCCTATTGTGGATAAAATTTCTTGATGAAATGTGCGCCACCTTTTGGCAAATAATAAAAGTTTAGTTGTCATGATCATCGCCAGCTGCATTAATTCACTGACGTGTTTGTATGGTCGTTTCAATTCGACTTTTAAAAATTTTGACGAGTACTCACTTCAGCGCCTCTTGTGAGTTTTTAAGTAATTGCAGTCGTCATTACCATGGCCAGCTTCATTAAGATTCACTGACGTGTATGTATGGCCGTTTCAATTCGCCTAAAATTCGGTTCGAGAAAGCATGCCGTGGAGTACTCCCCTCAGCGCTCCCTATTAAAGATACTACAAAACTACTGACAGTAACCATGGCCAACTCCATTAACATTCACTGACGTGTATGTATGGCCGTTTCAATTTGACTTTTAAAAATTTTGACGGTACTCCTCTCAGCGCCTCTTGTGAGTTTTTAAGTAATTGCAGTTGCCATTACGTTACTATCAGTAGTTCTGTAGTATCTTTAATAGGGAGCGCTGAGGGGAGTACTCCATGGCATGCTTTCTGGAACCGAATTTTAGACGAAATGAAACGGCCATACATACACGTCAGTGAATGTTAATGGAGCAGGCCATGCAGTAACTTAATGACAACTGCAATTGCTTAAAAACTCACAAGAGGCGCTGCGTGGAGTACCGTCAACATTTTTAAAAGTCGAATTGAAACGGCCATACATACACGTCAGTGAATGTTAATGTAGCTGGCCATGGTCATTACGTTACTGTCAGTAGTTTTGTAGTATCTTTAATAGGGAGCGCTGAGGGGAATACTCCAATAAGGTACTAAATCAACATACTTCGTATAGAGGTAACGCATTTAGTGATTTTTTATATCTATCCTTGTCGCACATTCCTCTCATCTAGGGATAAAAACAGTTGGAAATATTATTTGAAGTGACGTTTGTCAAAGTTACTGTCAGTGGTTAAGAAAATTGAGTTTAAATATCGCATCCCAAACTTTTATCGCATGACATTTAATGATTCCGCCTTTTTCGTAAAAGAAACATTCTGCACTTCTCAAAATAACAACTTTTTGATTGGTAAATAACTAACTAGACATAACCTAATACACTTTTAAATTGAAACCAGTGACATGCGACAAACAGAATTCCCTAAAACTGTTGTCTTCCTTATTGCACTTGCGACAATTATATTTGTTATCTTTGTTTCTCAATCCTCTCACGAGAGGAATGGGATTGCGTTACCTGTACGGAGTGTTGATTTAGTACCTTATACTCCACTACCGTTACTACGAGTGCGTTCGTCTTGGGCGCTTTCGTGCTGACAGTACCATCGAACTTATTTGTCGTTCGTCTTGGCATTTGGTAACGCTGAAACAAATATTATGACGTCATACTTTTGCCTCAAAACGTCATCAGTTGAACGCTTACAACGCTATTTTCAAACAGGTAGTGCAGAGAAAGCGTAAGTGTCAACACCTCAACACCGAAAAAGCGTTCGGCTTATTGATAGCATTTGCAGAGTAGCGACCTTCTTGAACGAAAAAAAAAGTTTACTGCCAGCACTAACGCTGTCAGCACGAAAGCGCCCAAGCCGAACGTACTCTAGATAATTACAGTAGCGCAAACAGCTGCCATTTTAGTGCAAAATATTGGCGGGAAATTTAAATGCTAATGCCCCGTTTCTGGACCGTGCGTTTCTATAACATTTATCATTATACTAATAATAAACTAATTCCAATTTTTTAAAATGTCGTTGCATGATCGTCGTCGTTAGGGTTTCGAATGTCATATCACAGTACACTTATCAATCAGTATGGACAGCTCGTGTCGGCACCTTTGATGTTCATACTACCGTTTTCAGAGCCAATATGGCCGTTACTGGCGGACTTTCATTTTATTGCTACTAGATGTCACTGGTTGAAAAAATGGCACGGATAGAAATGATTGCAAGCAAATCATAGAATGCGATGTTGTTTTACACAACTTCAGGTTTTCTATACAACATAAATTCATTATAATCTAACAAAGATGGTTTTCTGTTCAATCTTTCTCATCTCTCCGCATCCATCACACAAAATGGTGAATTAAAAAAGGCCCGCTTAAAAGCAATTGATGAATTCACCGGTGCGCCACACACGGCCGTTTGTGGAAAGTCCGCCAGTTTTCGCACATGCGCACTCAGAAACTGTGGTCATATCAAATAAAATTTGTCCATTTTAATTTGGAACATCTGTCAGGCGAAGAAAGTTGAAAATGTGAAAGTGAAAATGTATCAGTAAGAATTACCCTCGGACAAATCACTAGTGCAATTAACAATTTAATTAACAATATAATCGTTTAGGATATTGCATGGAGGTAAATGAAGAAATTTTTGAAAACTTGTTGTGGTGTTTGTTTTGAATTAAAGAATTTCTTTTTTCCGTATGTTTTAAGTTTACTTACTTACTATTTTTACAAGTCAAAACGACACATCCGGGCATTTTAAATCATTTTTAAAGTTTTGTGTGACAGACGTTAAATTTGATTAAACTTGACGGAAAGAAAATCACTAAGAAAGTCGGCCACATTAGCGCAAAAACGTGTTTCTTCGTCTTACACATTAAGCATATGGGTTGCGGTACTGTAATTATCTAGTGACGGTATACTCCACGGCATGCTTTCTCGGACCCGAATTTTAGGCGAATTGAAACGGCCATTTTTTTTAAATAACCTAAATTCTATATGCTATAAGAAATTCGAACAGCCATCTCTATACTGTTGATAAAATGTATTCCATCTTTTGGCAAACAACAAAAGTTTCATTGCCGTGATTTTGTTCTAAAGTAACGCATTCCTTCGCTCTTGAATTTTACATTTTTTAATCAACATCTCAACAAATTTCAAGATTATTACCAGAGCAATCTCCCTACCTGTAAATATACAAACTACAATTTTTTTAATCATCTTAATTCTTTCGGCATAGTGCTCCTTTATCTTCTTGAATTTGTTGTCTTTTTTAACGATGATTCTTCGAAATGTTAGTAGCGCCATCTGTTCCTCATTTCTGCGACTTTGCCAACGTAACTTTTTCTTGAGTTTGTTATTTTTCTTATCTTTTCTGTTTTTTTATTTGGACTACATAGTTCCCTAAAGTTCGCTTTAAGATTCCAATTTATTTTTTATTTCTTGACGATTTTATTCCTCTTCTTCCAACCTGACGACGGTTTCTTTTGTTTCTTTTTTCGTTTTTAAAATCGTTACCTGTTTCACCAACCAGCCTTAGATAAGGTACTAAATCAACACTCTGTTCAGGTAACGCAATTCCATTCCTCTCGTGAGAACATTGAGAAATAAAGATAACAAATACAACTGTCGCAAGTGCAACAAAGAAGGCAACAGTTTTAGGGAATTCTGTTTGGCCACAATGGCAATAGTTTATAATCAAAAATGTATTATTTAAAACAAACTGAAAACAGTTCCGATACAAAACAAATTGGCAACAAAGGCAAGCTCAGTTATTAACAGTAACTTCGTTAAACGTCACTTCAAATAATAACAAACTTTCGACTGTGTTATTTTATCCCCAGATGAGAACAATGTGCGACATGGATAGTCATAAAAAATCACTAATTGCGATAGCTGAATACGAAGTATGTTGATTTAGTAGCTTATCCTTAGATTGTCACCAGCGTCATCTGTCTATGTGTACACAACTAATTTTCAAAATTCTTTTTTTTGACTAACTTGGAATTATTTTCTTGCGCTTTTCAATTTTTTCATTTTTTTAACGTAGTGTTCTTTTTTTAAATCATCTGTCCCTTTTTGTCGATGGTTCTTCGAATACTTTAACAACGCCATCTGTTTTTAATTTTGGCGATTCTTTCAAAGGAACGTTCTCTTTTTTGTCGACTTTGTTGTTGTCCATTGAAACGGACACTGAATATGCGCACTAACACTTAACGTTTTGCCGTCGTCCGACAGCTTCGTCAGAAATGAAAAAAAAAAAAATTTTTTTTTCAGTGCCCGATTCAAAGAATTTGTGATACAATTTTCATCGGACAAGAACCTGCGTTAATTGTCGAATCTCTGGACTAGTTTTTGGACGTGTTGCCAACGCCATCTGTCCATGTTTTCACGAACCCAAACTGACTTTAAAATTCCAGTTCGAATTTTCCTTTGGTTTCTTGCGACTTTATAAAACCGATATTGCGAAACGTTTATTGTTAAAAAAGGCGTTCGGAAGAAATGATTTACAAATCTGTTCTTAATTTGAAAATCATAAGTAACCAACGGAATTTGATATTTTGTTCGGTTTATTTTGAACAAGGCGGCCACGAGCGCGTGCACCCGTCGCTGTGGTGATATACGTTGCCGCTTCGTTTGTATTTAATCGAACAAAATATCAAATTCCGTTCACTAATCTTAGGTAAGTTGTTCAGATAACTGCAAATTCAAACTTTCTTTTGTGACAAAGCGCCCTCTATCGATATATTTGTCAAGAATATTTGTTATATGCATGGCCAGCTCCATTAACATTCACTGACGTGTATGTATGGCCGTTTCAATTCGTCTAAAATTAGGTTCCGGAAAGCATGCCGTGTAGTACTCCCCTCAGCGCTCTCTATTAAAGATACTACAGAACTACTGATAGTAACGTAATGACAACTGCAATTACTTAAAAACTCACAAGAGGCGCTGAGTGGAGTACCGTCAAATTTTTAAAAGTCAAATTGAAACGGCCATACATACACGTCAGTGAATGTCAATGTAGCTGGCCATGGTTATATGCTGTCATGGGAGGACGATACGGCGTGGACGAATGCAATTACATTCGATGGAAGTTACCACTACTGCAATATGGCTATTTGTTGACATAATTGCCGAATTTTGTATTTATGTCCGAGTGTAGTACAAATCTATGTGTTTATTTAGCAACTGTGATTAGTAGTAAAAGGTGAGCAAAAAAATCAGAATAGAGTAGGCGGTGCAAAGAAAATGTAATGTCTATGATTAAATGAATTAATTAATGTAATACAATCATGAACTGATCATATAACTATCACCTATTGCCATGGGCAACACACGTGGATTTTTTTCCAGTTAAAATTTAATAGAAAATTACTATTGCTTATACTTTGTATTCAAAAACTAAAATACTTTATTAAGTACATATTTTATCTTGTAGAGCATTGCAAACCATTTTCAGAAAAACCTGAGTAATTTTTTTTATCTTGTCGTTTAAGGAAGATATTGATTATAACACTAAATTTGGGACACCGGGTATAAACTTTAATACAAGTTCTGTTTTTGGTACAGTTATTGAAATTCATGTAAAATTGATTACTTTCGAGGACGATGTTAAAACCAGTAAAATTGAAAATCAAATTTTTAATTTGGAATTGAAAATTAAATTTTCAACTTAATACAGAGTGTTTGTGGTTAATTGGATCGGACTTTTGCCAGAAATGAAAGAGGACCTTCGGCCACAATGAAGTGAGTAGATTTGCAACTTTTCATATTATTTTAATACCCTACACTTTCAGCATTTGTAAAATAAATACATTTCTTATTAGGTACACATGTACGACGGCTTGCGAATGGTGCGCCAGAAAGGGGTAAGTTTTTGTTTTTCGCAGCGTATTTACATTGATTCATTCTAAAATAGTTTGGAAAAATTATGCCTTTTTTTTAATCGTGGAAAGTAGACAGCAAGACGGTGTTCACACCGACTTGCAGTTTGCCCCGAAAAAAGTTTTATAAAATTGGATTGTTTCGATCACCTTGAAACCTTGGTGCTCCTGAAATTCTAGAAAGTTGCAGAGTAAAAAATATATATAATATGTAAGATCACAAAATTTTATAATAAAATGTGGTTATAAAAAGACCAAGGAAAATGTACATCGTAAAATTGTAATTAATTTGACAGACGTCAAACCGAATTATTAAAGATCGGATCAATCTGTTTACTCATTACAAAAATACAAATTACAAATATAAAATAGTTCCTACGTTAAAATATATTCGCTTTGACAACTGTCAAATTAATTACACACTATGACTTCTAACACGTAAAGCAGTAGAAATCGACTATTTTTAATTTTTTTTATTTATAATCTTATTTTTCAAATTCGTTTCGTTCTTGTGTTTGAGAATGGTCACATTCAGCTAAAATATTTCACCGTTCTCTATTCGCTATGTTAGATCACATCCTTCCTACTCACGTGTCTCAGAACCAAATTATTCAAGCTTCGCGCTCACTTCTGTTTTTATACATGGAACGCCTCGTCTGGAAATGTTTGAAAACTGGCCAAGTTCTTTCCACATTATATTTCGCGTCTCAGAATAAAACTGGTGAAACTCGCGCTCACTTCTGCTTTTATCAACAAGTCATTTCATCTGGACGTTGGTAAGTTGATCGAGAATCCAGTGTTTTTCACATTATTTTTTGAATTCTTGTGTACAATGTGTACATTCAGTTGAAACATTTCACTGTTCCCTATTCGCTATGTATTAAAACACCATACTCGCGTCTTAAATTAGACTAAAATTATTCAAATATCACGCTCATTTCTTGTTTTGTAAGCGGATCTCTTCACTGAGGTAATCAAGAATCAAGTAGAATTTTTTCCACATTATTTTTGGTATTTGTTTCGTTTTACTGTTTGAGACAAAAGTCAAGTTAAAATATTTCACCGTTCTCTATTCGCTAAGCTGTGCTACGTACTCGCTTCATTTTGAAACCTTTGACTATAAACATCTGGACTGCTAGCAGCATATGATTTACAATGTAACACTATGTCCCCAACATCAACAACGCTACCGTGTTGCCTGATGAGCAATATCGAAACTAGTACTTACCCGTAAAACGATTCTTTTTCATTGGTCTTGTTTTAATATAAGCAATTGCATCACAATTCGTAGCAAAGTAGCGTCTGCGACCCATTCCATTAAATAGCACAACACTCCAACTTGAAAAAAATAACAAATTTGACGAAAAGTTTACACAGGTTATAATTAAGCAACTATGACGGATGATGCTACCAACCTATTCTGACAACCAGTGTTAAAATTTCAAACATTCAAGTTGCAATTTATGTAGTTCAGGGATGTAAAACGTAACCGAAACCGTTCCTCAGTTCCAGTTGTACTTAAAGCATAAGAGAACCGGTTCAAGGAATCGAATTTATAGTAGTTTTGCATCTCTGATGTAGTTTCCAAAGTCGCCACTTGGCAACTTCATGTCGCTCATGTTGGAGACACATTTTCAAAATCGCTAGCAGTCGAGATGTATATAGTCAAAGTTTGAAACATTCGAGAGCAGATCAAGAATGTACGAGAACACTCGTGCCGTTTACTGGGACGTGATGGCAACTTCAACAGGCCGTTCTTCTCTGTTTTACTGGTGGCCTATTCACCAGGTTGTAACAAGTATATTTTTTTAACGATTATTGGTGAACTATCCCTAAATCTAAACATTATTATTACTTAATTTAAACAAGAACTCCTACGTTTGAGATAGCAAGAAACACGGTATGTCTTTTCTTATATTAAAACGTTAAATAAAGTGAGATCAGTTGGCTATAACTGCAGCACCGACATAAGTGAGAGAGAAATAAAATATTTTGTTGTGGCATTTAATAAGAAAAGCACAACCTAAAAAGAGATAACGAAAGGAATAAATTTAGACAGAAACGTTATTCATTAATAAGAAAAAAATGTAAAGCAGACTATGAAAAAAGGTGCTCGGCACTAGTTGAAGGCATAACAACTTTTGGAGCAGAAACGTGTAAGGCTAGATAAAAAAATGTAAAACGAAATTTGCAGTCCTTAAAAGAAGTTGCAGTGTTACCAAGTCAGATGATGAAATACATTCGTGTTGAAGAAACTATATTTGATGTGGAATGCTATGACAGATTGTCAAAGCAGGTGATGGCAAAATGGGTAGCCAAGAGAAAAGCAGAAAGGGAGCAATGAATGCTTGGTCTGGTCCGGCGAAATGGCAAATAAGTCAAATTAAGAAATGTACTATAACTTTAAAGTCTTCGGTTTCAAAATCGAACAGATTATACTCGTAGTAAACATCATTTTCGAATTGTTTTCTTATATTAATTATGACACTGACTACAGCCAAGGAAAAGACACATATCTAGAAGTAGTTTCAAATGAAGTTGTAACATCGGACGCCGAAAGTAAAAACTGCAACGTACCAGAGCTGGGTCGAATACTGGTAAAATGTATCTGGATATCGGATACGGATACCGGCAATGGGGTCCGGATACCGGATACAAGACACGGATACTTTCAGTTGCAAAATGTATCCTAAATACATGTATCCGGATACTCTTTCCGGATATGGGATACGAATACTTTTTCTATTGAAAACCCTTCTTCAAGAAGGATGTATTATTGTATTTTGCAATTTGCACTTTGTATTAGACACCAATGGCACCATCTAGACACCTTCGATCAGCTGTTAGTATGTTGATGAGAGTTCACTTGCCGCAAGGTACTATAAAGGCACAATTCCACTGAGGCAACATTTAGACAACATGTAGCATGCGGCATTGACGCATGCCGCACACAGTCTTTCAATCGAAGGAACACAAAGCGACAAGAAGCAAGTATGTTTGCCGCATGCTACATGTTGATTGTTGTTGCCGAGACGCATGCGCCATTTCTCGACATGTTTCAACGTCGCGAACAATGTCGCCGTTATCCAACGGTCAGCGGATCGGTGCGGCTTGTATCATGCTACATGGAGTGGAATATTGAAAAAACTACCTTGTTTATTGAAGATTATCATAATTCGCCGGAGTTATGGAATAATAAAATGAGTGATTATAAAAAGAATAGGATACAAAATGATAAGCTGAAGCAGTTAGTGAGTAAATACGATTGTACTGTGATTGATGTGAAAAAGAAAATCAAGAATTTGCTTTCCGAAAAAAACTACATTCAAAGAAAAGTGGTTCATCTCCTAACTCTGCATCTCTGCTCATTCGTGTGATATTTCGAAATAAAGCTTCATTGTCAGCAACCAATTTCTTGTAAAAATCATTCTGAGCTTCTTGATAATTGTCTTCTCCATCACCGTGGCTTTCTTCTTTTTTTCTACGATTCAAAGCTATTGCCAAATATGCAGCCGCCGCGACTGTTTGTAAACACATGACGCACCAAATTGAAGTTGCCTCCATGGAATCGTAAAGGCGTATGCTACAAGCATAGACGACAAAGCGCATGCGATGTTGGGAGTCAAATTCTGCATTTGTTAAAAATTGTAGCACATAGTAGGACGCCTAGAAACAGGCAACAATAGGAAACATGCAGCATGTCTCTTGTCGTTTAGTGTTGCCTCAGTGGAATTGCGGCTTAAAGGCAGGCGGCCACTGAACGCGAAACTAATTGTAAGCTAAGCGAAACTAAGTTTTTTGAAAATTAGATCCAATGTAATCTAACGCGAACGTGGCAACTAAAGCTAAGGGAAGCGAAGTTAGGGTAGCAAAGATATAAAACAATGTTTATCTTCGCTCGAATGCCTCGTCCGCATAAGATTACGTTGGATCTAATCTTCAAAAAATTTAGTTTCGCTCAGCTTCGCTTAGTTTCGCGCGCAGTGGCCCGTCGCCTTAATGGCTGTGTTCGATATGACGCTCTGGGCGCGCTCTGAGCCAGAAGTGTGAGGGAGAGCGAATGCGTTTCAGCGCATGTAATAGTGAGAAAAAATAATACTCCGAGCCTCATGTCGAATGCACCCCTAGTAGATAGTATCTACTAGGTACTACATGATACTTTCATCTTTCCACGGATACAATTCATAATTCCCGCACTAAATCTTTCCCGTGTAGCGCGAACAAGATAGTAGATAGTATCTACTAGAAACTATCTTTCTATACTAATCTTTCCCGTGTAGCGCGAACGAGATAGTAGATAGTATCTAGTAGATACTATTACTATATTATTATCTACTAGTAGATAGTATCTACTAGATAGTATCTAGAAGTATCTACTAGATACTATCTAGTAGATACTATGTACTATCTCGTTCGCGCTACACGGCAAAGATTTGGTGCGGGAATTATGAATTGTATCCGTGGAAAGATGAAAAGTATCCGGATACGGATACTTTAATAATTATCTGACGGATACGGATAACGGATACATTTCTGCCAAAGGATCCGGATACAGCCTTCGGATACACAAACAGTATCCGAATACTGTATCCGCATACCAAAGTATCCGGATACTACCCAGCTCTGCAACGTACTACATATTTCACTGGCACTTTGCATTAATAAAATGTGTACATGTACTGTATGTCCAAATAAATTTTTGATAAAGGTAGGCCTTGGAAGATGGATGTGTTATTCTCTAATTAACAAAATCAGTCCACTAGTCGATCTCTCTTACGATTCCTTTGATGCACTTATTAAAGCTATTGTTAATACTCCAGTTATAACGCGTGATCAATATCTTTTCTAATCAAGAGACCTATGGAAAGAAAATCGTATGTCTTTGATTAATTCATTGTTTTGAAATGTCATTCCCATTTCAATTACTTATAACCAAGGATCATATTTGAGACCACTTACTGGCCACGCACTTCTAACTTGACTGTACTCGGCCGCCCCCACTTTGACTAAAGCAGCAGTGCAATCGGCGATCGATCCTCCCACTCTTCGATCTATTGTTCCTGTGTACACTCTGAATAGCAAGTTTTCGTATTTTCTCCGCGGGAGGTGACCCCAAATATGATCCCTGCTTATAACTGTCAGTAAGTTTAATGCATTAACAGAAATTTTTGTTCATAAAATCTTACTGTTACATTGCGAATAGTTAAATAACAATCCAGTAATCCTAGCGAATGTTATTAACGATTTAAAACGCAGAATTCACTTGTGTTTATAATAGAACGGCAAACATTTTACGCACCTTCCATGAACCAGTTTTTCGTTGCTCTTGGCACGTGCTTCTTTTTCTGAGAAATGTGAACTTGAGATTTGATGTCCAAATTTATAAGAAAAATATAATACATAAAACAGCAGTTAGATTTTGTATAGGAATGCAATATGAATAATTCAAATGGCTTTATAACGAACTAATCAAAGACACACGATTTTATTTCCATAGGTCACTTGATTAGAAAAGATTTTGATCACTCGTTATAATGTGGTATTTATAATAACTCTTAATATTTTCTACATTGTTATACGTTCTGAAGCATAATGTTCACATACTTTATGTGGTTTTATATTTATTTATGTTGTTTAATTTAATTTGATGTATGAACTATTTATTAAGTCAATGTATGCATTCTGTCCTTCTGAGTTTTTCCTATTGTACAATAAATATATTATTATTATTAAAAATAGTGGAGACAGTGTCGGTTCTCCTCAATTTTAACAAAATACGCTGTATGAAGGTTTTAATTTTCTCTGGAAAATTCTGTTAACTACTGGATCATCCAGTACCACCGCAGCTGGTCTGCTCAGTCTACTGAACGCAGCCGCATCATGATCAAAAGATCGAAATCATTGAAGATTTAGAAAGGATTAAAAAATTAAAGAAATCTCAAAACGAACAAAAATCTAGAGTAATCTTGTACAGTGGAACAGAAATGACTTAACGAAGGGGTCACGACCAGCCTGTATATAGCCTTCTAATCTCTAAATTGAGAGTTTTTGAAATAGTTTTGCCAGAATTTTGAAAGACAAACCGAGATATCAACTATGAAGGGTTTCAAACAGTTTCTTGAAAACATACAAACATAGAATAAGATGAACAATATTTTATATTATTTAAAAAAATATTTTGAGCATTTGGTTCCTATTTACAAAAAGAAGAACTTATACAGGAACATCACAAATGATTTGAACCCACGTAACCCTACCGTATAGGCAACACGTCGTACTTTGTTGGTAACAATGCAGCGCTTTGTGTCAAATCGTTAGAGGACGTAATACCTGTGACTTACAAAGGCATCGTGAATTACATCAGCGTCCGGGAATGCTTGTTTAAACACAACAGAACACCTACAACCACTAACCTCAAAGACAAATACACGCGACCTCACTTTTCTCAGTGTTGCCACTTTTTAAAAAACAGAACGTAATTCAAATTAATCACGTGGGTTGAAATCATTATTGATGTCACTGTATTACTTAATATATATGTGATACATACATGAAACGAGAAAAATACAATCAATATTTAATAAAAAAATTATGACGTAATTTTGTTTGAAATTATCTTTCGGCTTATTTAAAAAAAAAAAAAAATCGCATATAAAAGTGCACTATTGGGGTAGCACCTTATACGGATTGAGTATGCCCTTGGGATCCATCAGCCTCTTAATGTCCTTCATGAGATTAACGGCAGGTGGCGTTTTGGAGTAATAAATGTACTTCGGCTTCCGGAACCCCATGCCGTGCTCTGCGCTGACGCTCCCCCTCAAATTCGACGTGAACTCGTACACGAAGGGCTCGATCTTTTTCAGGGCGTCCTGCGTGAAGTCCTTCACCGAGATATTCAGGTGGATGTTACCGTCACCTATCCCCCCCCCCAAATTTCTTAATAAATTCATAACAAGAAAAAACGCACGTACCAACGTGACCGTATCCGCAAACCCTCACAGCTTCTCCGCCCACGCGCTCTTCCATGGCCTTCACGATCGAGTAAAACTCCTTAATCGGAATGGAAAGGTCGTATTTGAAGACGTAACCGTCAAGCAGGAGGCCCTCGGTGATTCTCTCTCGTAACTCCCAAATTGCCTAGGCACACCTGTTTTAACCAACTTCACGGTGACGTGGTTTGCTTACTTTGACTTTCGAGTCCTCGCTGACGACCGTTCCGTCGGAAATCCTACCCGATTCGAGGGATGCTTCTAGAAAGGTCGACAGTTTTTCTGTGTCGTGTTCGATATTGCTACCTTGAGTTTCGATTAGGACGTAAAAGGGAAAGTCCCCAACTGGGGACTTGAGCTTGTAGTAGCCTGTCACGACGTCCAGGGATTTGGCGTCGATCAATTCGAAGGATGATAGAATTTCGCCAAGGTCTTTCTTTGCGTGCCTGAAGGTTTCCAGGATTTTCTCGAACGATTCCAATCCTGGAAGAAAGCAGACAATGCTTGGTTTTAACTTGCTCTAAATATGGTATTGTTGTTTGCTTGATTTAAGGAGATGACAGTCTTTCGAATTTAATTTGATTTCATCTTCTAGAACATGGGTTCATAAAGTAGGCAGTATCGCCTTCTAGAGGGACAGTAGCGGGTTCAGAGGCAATTGATGGTCATTCAGGAATCAATGGCGAAATTAATAACTTTCGTGATTCTGCAATCGGAAAATTTTGGTTTGCAAAATGGGCGGTGGTTCCAAAAAGATTTGGGAACCTATGTTCTAGAACTAAGGAAATTAAACGACTTTTGATTCGATTGTGTAAAAGCAGCTTTCTTGCGTGAATTGAGAAAGAATGAAGCAACCAAAAGCTTAAAAATTCAAAGAAATTTAAGTTTAATTTAAGTTTTCTGAGTTTATCAAACTTGTTCCTATTTAACTTTTTTTCAAAAATTACAAATCCAAATGTCAAAGGTCGTTTGTTGCAATATGAATTGCACTGAAACGTTTCTGAATCTTGCAGGTCGAGTAATTCTTAACGTCAATACTTTTTTGAAGTTAAGGGTGTCCATCAAGTTGAAAAGTTTATAGTTAATTGATGACGTATTATAGATTTCGAAAACTCTTAAAATTGCAAATGCAAAATGTCTTCAAATAGGTAAAAGGTAGAGAATTGCAAGAAATTCTGTAAAAGGGTGCAAGGGTAGATGTGAACAGACGAAAAGTTATCTGAGTGGTTACTCTGGAACTTCCCCTTTTTTCCGTATTGGCCAGTTACAAATTTGAGGAACGAAAGTGGGCGTTATTTTACCGTCGCGTCATGAATAGACTTTCTGATTGGTCTTTCTCTAATTTGAATTTGAATGAAAGTGGGCGGTGCTTCTGTTTTACTATTTAGAATAAGCTTCCCTTTTTGAGTTCTTGGAAGCGGATGGAAGTGAACAATGCTTAGCATTTCTATTTTAAAAAAATAACGATTATTCTGTTGTTCTGTCTCTCTCTTCTCCGGTAAAGTTACAGCTTCAATTAAATGTATCAATTTAGAAGAAGTTTAGTTAAATTCAAGGGAGGGAAAGTGGGCGTTACTTTACCGTCGTATTAATAATATGCTTTCTGATTGGCCGTTCTCTAATTTGAGAAAATGGAAGTGGGGGGAGCTTCTGTTTTACTATTTAAAATAAGCTACCTTTTTTTGAGCTCATTGATGCGGATGGAAGTGCATTTCTATTTCAAAAAAATTATATATTTAAAATAAACTAAATTTTTGTATTAATTTGGAAGAAATTTTCATTTAATTCTGCAATTTCGTCCAGGTTGCAAAATTTAAAGTGAATTAGGAGTTATCAGATAATTATTTATGATTTTTGTTGAAAAATCGATAGAATGGTAAGAGACAGAAGACAGATTCTGTGCAATTCTTCGGTAAAACTGTCTCACGATGCAAGGGCGGGTGTGAAGAGGCAAAAAATATCTGAGTGGTTACCCTAGAACTCCCCCTTGTTTCTTATTGGCCAATCACAAATCCGAGAAAGCGAACGTGGGCGTTATTTTACCGTTACGTCAAGAATAGGTTTTCTGATTGGTCGTTTTCTGATTTGAGAGAATGAAAGTAGGCGGAGCTTCTGTTTTACTATTTAGATTTAAGTTATCTTTTTTGAGTTCATTGAAGCGTTTGGAAAGGAACAGTGCTCGGCGTAACAATTACTACTTTTCTGTCTGTTGTCTTCGATAAAGCTATAATTTTAATTAGATTTCATTAATTGGGACGAAATTGCAAGGGATTTTAGTGAAATTCCAAAAAATATAAAATATCTTGAGGATTCGAGAATGGCTTGATCGTTTAAAATTTTATTAGGATGCAGTCAGATCAAGATGTAGATAAAATTGTATAGAAAGGATGTTGAGTGATTACACTCTCGAGTTAAAGTGACAAAAACAGGCATTATTCATTTCCCAATAAGAAACTGGATCATTTCTAATTTGAGAGAGGGAAAGTGGGCGTTGCCTTGTAATCGTGTGAAGTGCAGGCTCTCTGATTGGTCGTTTTCTAATTTGAGGAAACAGAAATTGATGTTTCAACGCACAAGTGTGGGCGTTATTTATACCGCAATAAAAGATTGGTTCAATTCAAATTCGAAGGATAGGTAGTGGGCGTTGTTTTGTCGTCGCGTCGAGAAGTACATGTTTTCTGATTGGCCGTCCTCTAATTGAAGAAATAGAAAAGTACGTTTCAAGGGACACACAATAAGAAATTGGTTCATTTCAAGTTCAAGGAAAGGAAAGTGGGCGTTTTCTTGTCATCGCGTGAAGTACAAGTTCTCCGATTGGCTGTCCTTTGAGGAAATAGAAATAGATATTTCAAGGCACAAATATGGGCATTAGTCATACCGCAATAAGATATTAGTTCAACTCAAATTCGAGGGAGAAACAGTGAGCGTTGTTTTGTCGTTTTACATTTACTTTTTTTTCGCGTCAAGAAGTACATGTTCTCTGATTGGTCGTCCTCTAATTGAGGATATAGAAAACGACGTTTCAAGGGACAAACATGGGCGTTATTTTTTCCCCAAAAAGAAATTGGTTCATTTCAAATTCGAGGTAGGGAAAGTGGGCGTTGTTTTGTCGTCGCATCAAGTAGATGCAGTATCTCTGATTGGCTGAATTGGACTGTTTTTTCTGCTTAGAATAAACAATCGTCCTCTCTTTCTTTCCTTTTTTTTTCTTGATGAATGTGGATATGTACTAAGTGCCTCTAATTTAGTTAAATGGCGATTACTCTGTTTTGCTTTTTCTCAATTCAAAGAATCTCAAGCTAAAAAATTTTTAGATGCCGATAATTTCGAAAATTTTCAAAATTCACGATTTCCGTGTTTTAGTTCTCCAAGTTTTGACTAAAAATTGGAAAAGCTGTCTGTGCGATAGGCACTGTCTTATTGGTTAGTTTCAAATTCGAAGGAAGGAAAATGGGTGTTACTTTATAATAGGTACTTCAATTGGCTGCTCTCTAGTTTGAGGAAATGGAAACGAGAAGCACTTCTCTTTAGAATAAAAAAACGACTTCTATTGATTTAGAAAAACGTGCTCAAGTCATCAACAAAAAACAAAACTGCTTTGACTTACCCAAGAACGCAACGTTTATTGCTTTTGGTTTCGGTGGACAATGCACGGCGACCTTAGTGACCACCCCCAAAGTACCTTCCGATCCGATGAAGAGATGTTTGAGATGGTAGCCGGTGTTGTCCTTCTTAAGGGTGCTGAGTAGATCCAGGACTTCTCCATCAGCCTTGACCTGCAACATTCCCCCTCTTGCAATCACCGCCGTTGTGACAGGTAGTAGCGACTCTAAAGAAAGAGAAAACTCAAAACTAAATTGTAATACTAACTGCCTCCAATCCAAGAACACTTCCGTGCAAATTTCCGTAACGCAAAAGTCTGAGGCCGCCGGCATTGGTCGAAACGTTGCCACCAATGTGGCAGGAGCCTTTTGCACCGAGATCCAGGGGCATCATCAGGCCTCTTTCGGAGAGGTAATTGTCTAAATTTTCCAAAACACAACCAGCTTGGCAAACAAGTACCCCTACGGTTATCAAAAATCAGTACATGTAAAGACCCCCAAAGCAAACCTGAAGGCGCACCTGAAATTTCATCGACGCTGACTATTTCGTTCATCAACGCCGTTGAAAGGACCACCTCGTCAAAGACGGGGACCGAACCCCCAACTAGTCCGGTGTTTCCTCCTTGGGGGCACACTGCAAGTCCTTGGGTGTTGCAGTATGACAATATCTTGGAAACTTCTTCGGTTGTTTTTGGCTTCAGCACGCATTGGCTGAACCCTGTGAGGATAAACAAGGGAAATCAATTAATTGCAAAAAAGATTTGCTTCAAATAGAGTCGGGATCTTAAAAGAATTGATTTTCTTTGGAAGTGGAGGTGAACGACTTCAAAAACGAATTCTAAGAACTGTGTCTCTTTCGTAATGAACTTGGGGATTTGGGAAGTGCGAAAGAGTGTTAGATTTCCCTTGTAAAACTCGACGTACCTCTGACATTCTTAATCCAATCGACGTTGTAACCCTGGCAGTCGGAGGGGTCGCTCAGAACTCGATTCCGCCCCAACAGTTCCGTGAAAAAGCCCAAATGAGTCGCATCGAGGGCGGCGTAGTCCCCTCGCTTCACGTGCGGGTATCGATCCTGCGAAATCAAGCGGCGTTAATCGGGTTGGCTTATTATTGGGGTTGAGGGCGCGTAAATAAATTGAAATTATTCTTTTTTTCCTCGAAGAAGATTCATTGAATTTATT
Organism: Dorcus hopei; assembly: GCA_033060865.1. Classification (NCBI taxonomy): domain Eukaryota; kingdom Metazoa; phylum Arthropoda; class Insecta; order Coleoptera; family Lucanidae; genus Dorcus; species Dorcus hopei. The sequence continues at coordinate 8,338,271 of CM065426.1, forward strand.
ATAGGATGCGATAGGAACGTGCAGTTCTAAAATTTTGTTTATTTTTTTGACAAATTTTCTTAGTTTCAAGTTTTTGGGTAAGGATTCTTGGATATTAAATATTACCCCAAAATCAAGATGCGGCACTGCGTACGAAATACGACGCCACGTTCTATAAATGTGGCATTATAATAGGACTATAAAGTTTTTTTATTGCCTACTCACTTGCACACAATGTGACCTTGACACACATCGCAATTCGTTTCATTACACGTTCAACAGCTGGGAACGAAAGTATGAGTTGTTTCTTTATCGCGACGAAATTATTAGTGATTTCTAAAATATCTGGAATTGCGTATGAAATAAGGATTAACAACACCGTGTATATTTCTGAGGAAATCTTTATATACGTTTATTTTTAAGTTTAAATTTAATTTTGTGTCTATTCTTCAGTCGAATTATTTTCTTTAAGGTTTTCTTGAAGTTTTCAAATAAAATTGCCCAGAATTTATCACTAATTAACTTAAAGCATGAAAGCTAAATTTCTTTAAATAGTGAATACCTTTTTATCCAATTACTGAAACGATTCGTCTATAATTTTTTTTTGTATGAACAGAATTTTAACAATCTGGAAATTCCTACAAATTCATTTATTAAATGAGCGCAACCCTCTTCAGGAGGGAAGACAAAAACCAAGCGATTTATAGCCCACGACCCAACCAGGGATTCTCCACCTTTTGCAAACATCGACACTTTAGAAAAAAGAAATTTTCATGGACCCCCTTTCGAACTTAATTACTATTATAACTCGAAAATAGTAAGAGTATTAAATTTGGATTTTTTCCAGATGGGAGGAGTATGTACGAGACGAATTTTCCATTTTCTTTAGTTTTTAATACAAAATTTCTGATCTTTTTTGAATAACTAATTACGGCGGGAACAAACAGATTTTTTAGAGGGTGGCATTGTTCCTTTATAACGTATAAAGAATTAAATAGAATCATATAACATACAACTTATTTAATCGACACTAGGTCGACCATTAATAGTTCAACGACCTCCAACGGATCCCCACAGGTTCATCGACCAAGTTTCCAATGACTCCCAAAGGGTCGATATCGACCTAGACTATAATATTGCATTTGATCAATTCTGTCGAGACAATCGCGAAATTCTACAAATATAGGTTTCTAGAGTATGAGAAATAATAAACTACATTTTCCAAGCTGAAGAGTCATCATTGTTTGACAACTGAGGCAATCAAACTGATCGGAAATGCAAATGATTAACCTTAACAAGTTCAAGAAAGTCCAGAAAATTTTGTGATAGTGTCCTTGTGGAAGGTCCTTTTAATTTAATGAAGTGATCTTGGGATTATTGTTTCGTAAAGGAAGATGAAGATCAAAGGACTAAATGTTAACGCCCAAGCAACTAACTAATCATTTAAACAACAAATGTTGTAATAAAAATGCTTTATTCGTTCATCAATGCAACTATGATTCAAATATCGCAGCGTTTCTACAATTAAATTCAGAAGAATATACTCAGTATTATAACATATAGTTTCCCAAGCTCAGAGTCACCACTTCACCGTTTATATCAGTTTTGACAATCATATGGCTGGATGGATGCCGATTAATGGACAACAACGAAAAATAATCTTAACATGGTCAGAAAAAAATTTTTTTACAACTTTCTTGTGACAGATCCTTTTAATTTAATGAATGACCTTGATATTTATATTTCTTTATAAAGGAGACGAAAATCAAGGAGCTAATCAACAATGCCTAAGCAGCTAACTATTCATCAACAACTATCATGCTTCAAACAATGTTTCTTTCATTCCTTCATCGAAGCAACTGCAATCAGAACGTCGTGAATTTCCATAATCTCGGCGTTCTTAAAATTTGAGCGATAATAGAATACACCTCTCACCATTATAAAATACAGTTTTTCAAGCTCAAAGTCACTTTTGACAATCGTAAGGTTAGGAAGATGCAAATTAATGGACAGTAACTACAAATAATGATAAACAAGTTAACGCTAAGAAGTATTATCGAATCCAATGTATACCTACATATAACAGACCCAAACGAACACAAAAAAATGGACGGAACGACCAAGTAGAAGACGACATTAAAGAATTGAAAGTAGACCAATTGAAGAAATAAATAACTGATAGTAAGAAATGGAAAATAGTAGTTTATTAACCGAAAATACATCAATCTTTGTGAATAATAATAATAATGCTTTGTATGTACCCAACAGTAAAACTAAGTAGACAATACCTGCATTTACATGTGTGCAAAAAAAAGTAACAATGTCAAACGTAAAAATCAAATAAAACTTTAAATATAGACAAGGACATGAAAGTTATTAATAAAAGGTGAAATATAATAATATAGATTAAGCTAGTAAGAAAAATTTAGTATACAAAAGGTTAGTAGTAGAAACAGAATAGTTACAATAAATAACCAACAAAGCGAAAACCATTACAGATAATTTCATAGGCCATCTTCATAATATTTGTCTGCATTTGCACACATTTGTTCGACAGGACTCCTTTTCATAACACTGAGGCTGGTTTACACGGGGATAGTTGCGGGTAGAGTAGCAAGTAGAGTGCACTCTACCGTTTCACATCTTGGACTGGTCACACAAAGTATAGTACTGATGCTAGTACCTATAGTGTGTCCTCACTCTCCTACCTACTCTACTCTACAAAACCGAGAAGTAAGAACCGAGCGCGTTCCATGGGTAGAGTGCGTAGGCGAGTGGACATTTTGACGGTAGTGGTGGTAGTAGAGTAGAGTTACTTTGCCACATGTTGCTAGTTACTCTACTCTACTACCTACTATGCACTCTACTCGCTACTCTCTTCTGCTGTTCGGTTTTACGGGTAGAGTTACTCTACTCTATCAAGTACTTGCCTCATTACTCTACCCGTGTAAACCAGCCTTACGGGTAGAGTTACTGTACTCTATCAAGTACTTGCCTCATTACTCTACCCGTGTAAACCAGCCTTTTCGGTTCTACATATTCTACTACAGAATGTATTATTAGTAGAGAAATGCTTAGAATTGCATAAATAATAAGTGTCAAAAATTAGAACCTTGAGGTACTCCAGAAGTGGCAACAAACTCATCAGATCGAAATGCATTATGCGACACGAAATTTATTCGGTTGCTGAGATAGAACTTCGTAAAGAAAAGAAAACTGAAGAACAGTAAGAACTAATCCACCATCCTAATACGATTCAGAAAATCCGGATTTTTTTTACAATTTCCTTGCGAGAAATCCACTTGATTTATACGACCATTCTTTCACGAGCGAATTGAAAATTAATCGTCGTCTATTCACATGGACAACAACTCCTGTATTTCAAGCAATAACACGTTCATTCATTAACTAAAACGTTGCAGACTTGTGTAGCTTTAAGATTACCAGAATTTAGGAGTTGGGAGATAATAAAATACTTTCACAAAGTTTTCCAAGTTGAAGAGTTATCAATTATTACTAGTTTTCGCAATCATACGGCTCAGCGATGCAGATCAATGTTCAATAATATGTAAGTATCTTTCGGAACTAACATGGAACTAACATTATTAAGCGCTTTAAATTAATAGGCGGCAATTACTAGGTACCTCTCGTGTGTCGAAAAATCGAGAAAGTTTCTGACGATTTCTGTGTGAAAAATCCAGTGATCTTGCGATCATTTTTTCGCGAAAGAGATGAAAACCAGTCGTTATCTATTCACGTAGGACCTAGGCAACAATTGTTTCATTTAAAGCAATATTACGTTCACCCCTTCACTAAAACGTCGCCGTCGTAAAAACACGCGAATTTAGGGTTCTTAAAATTTGGAAAGTAAGAAAATATACAGTCATAAAATTTTCCACGTTTAGGAGTTATCATTTTAACTAGTTTTGGCAACCATATGGTTCGGATGTGCAGATAAATGGCCAGTAACTACCTGATATTATCTTTCCGGACAACCGTGTTATGATTAGGGGTGCGCGATATCATATTTTCAATATCGGTTATCGATAACTTAAAAATATCGATATTTATCGATATATCGATATTTATCGATATATCGATAATATCGATATTATCGATAATATCGATATTGTCGATAATATCGATATATCGATAACTGAAAATGGAAATATCGTTATTCGATAATTATCGATAAATTATGTGTCGATAAATTTCCGCAGCCCCAATAAGGACAATTATTTGCCGTAAAAATAAAATCATTTCACTAGTATTTCAATGAAATTCATTTTCGGACAGTTTTAGTGCGAATTGGAAGAATTCATTTCAATGCCACGGTCACTATCCAATGTAAGACATTTGTATTGATATTATCAAATCGCTTAAACGGACACTAAATAGCGCTATTTAGTGTCCGTTTAAAAGATTTTGTGCTACAATTTTCATCGGACATTACCAGCTTTAATTATCGATAATATCGATGATATCGATATTATCGATGTTACCGATATTATCGGCGTTATCGATATTATCGATAATATCGATATATCGATAACTGAAAATGGAAATATCGTTATTCGATAATTATCGATATTATCGATAATATCGATATATCGATAAATTTTCGCAGCCCTAGTTATGATTATACTTATTTCTAAAAAGGAAACGAAAACAAAGCGACCGACTGTTTACGACAAAGTACTTAAGGACACCACAGACGTGGCGATTTTCGGGCGATATTTAGGCGATTCGATCGACGATCAGCTTCAGTATCGCCCGATTACAAGCGGTAATTTAATCGTAAGCACTTGATATGGGACCCTGTTTATTCTGGAGATTTTCGTGCAATTTTCTGGCGGTCAGATTGCATTGACCAGATCGCTTGAACATCGCCACGTCTTGTGGCCACGTCTATAGTTTCCTTTAGGTAACAATTGTTATACTGGTACTTCGTTTCTCGATCCAGGCGACTTGCGATTAGAATTAATTTGTAAAGTAATCAATATTTGCTAGTATCAAATGCTTTGGTAATGCAGATTAATGGACAACAAGTATTACTAATAAGTGACCAGAAGTGTATCTATCGCATGGCGTTGGTTTAGCAATTTACCCCATTTACATAGATGCAAATCCACCAAGTATTTATAATTTAAATATTGTTGACTACTTGTTAGTTCACATTCTTTTCTCAAATTTTTGCAGATTGAGACCCAGTTGTACAACCCCGGCTTAACTTTAAGCCAAAGCTTAAACCTTTAACAACGATATAATCGTTGTTATGGGTTTAAGCTTCAGTTTAAATTTAAACTGACATTGAACAACTGGGCCTAAGTAATTTTCGGAAACTTTGATATAAACAACAGCATTAATATACACCAAAAATTATTTTAGTCTTTTTTTTTAATATAATCCAAAAGAAGCATTAAGCAACCACTTAAAAAGCTCCTTACTTCTCTCCCTTGCCAGAAACTTAACTCTGTAATTTTTAATTACATTCAGCAAAACTTTTAATTAAGCAAATCTTAAATCAGCACATTTTCTTTATTAGTAAAACTGAAGAAGTGTGTATATTCTTTCATTTTTAATTGATTATTGCAATTGGTGATCGATGATCGAATTAAATCCAAAACAAAAAACTAAATTGTAGTTACTTAAACTCATTGTTCATGAATTTTTAACAAAATCAAAATCGAATGAAATTTCATGTAGGTTTCAAACCGGTTAGTATTAACCCCCCTCACTTACGTATATGTAAATAGAAAGGGCCTCAGAACAAGGCGAGCCATGACCTACCTTGGTGAGCTCGGGCAATCCCGCTGCGAAAGTCCTGCGTCCGGGGTAGTTTCTCCCTGGAGAGGCGGACCAGCTCGCCCCCAGTTTGCGTACACCCTTCAGCATTATGTCGGACGCGGAAAACTGGAAAGGGAGAGTTACTTTGTCAATGGACCCTCTCGATTATTAAATATAGTTAATTTCGCAATTGTTTCGATAATTCCCAGAGGAAAGTAAACGATCTATTCAGTAAATGTTAATTAATGAAATTTTATGACTCATTCACGTGATTTGAAATTAGAAACTAGTTTGTCTCCCTCGCTTTTGAAATGCTGCCGCCCTGTTCAGATAGAGATAATTTGTTTAAAAAAAATTAACCATTCCTTTACAACACCAGTTTTTATTTTCTATTTCTCCACTTTGATTTTTGCGATCATTGCATCGTTTGGTTCAACTAAAAGTACATTTGTATAATCGTCTGCATGTCTCAAATCATTGTCGTACAGAATGAATAAAACCGGACCGAGTACAGAATCCTGCGGCACGCTAATGTTAATACTAGGCAGTCATGACTGCTTTTGATTAAACTAAACAAATTGTTTGCGATTTGTAAGGTATGATTCGAGTAAGGTGACTCCATAAGAACTGAATTTGTATAATTTCAATTTGTTTAATAGCAGATCATGAGGAAAGCAGTAAAATGCCTTTGACAGGTCACATAGTAAAGCACTAAGAAATATTAGAAGAGTACTTAAAAAAATAGCGTTCTTATTGTCTGATACTCATCATCATTAGCAAGAAGTATTTTAGATAAAGATGGAGGTAATAGTTATAATAGTATTTAAGAAACGCTTCTTTGCGGGGACGTCCAAAGCCATAGGAAAACTTTTTAAAATTTTGGAAGATCGAGAAGCCGAAGGTTTTTGTGACCTTCGGCTTCTCGATCTTCCAAATTTTATTCAAACAGTCACAAATATCATGGATAACCCAATTTTATTTTGAAAACTTTTTACCCGCTCTTTGGAAATCATGAATTTTTAGTCCCTTAAAGAATACTCCTTTCTCGACGTCCCTGGTGCCACACCTATCAATTTTTAGATATGTCACACACATCCTTTGATCATTATTTCCTAGCTCGTTACTTCAATTAATTCCTTTTGGGATTTTGTGCTCATCAGGGAGAGCCTCCCTACTTTCTCGACATCCCTGGTGCCATAGCTGCCATTTCTTAGATATGCTAATGCCAATACCTCTTATACTGGTGGTCAAAAGCTTTCTTTGCGCCTTTTGTATTGCATTCTTGAGTAGTATAAACACCTTTCGTTAATTATTTTGGAATTTTCTGCTTATCCGTGAAAATCTTACTTCTGAAGTTCCTGGTCTGCCATATCATTTACAGACTAATGGCAGCACCTCTCATTATCTCGCTTATTCTAAACATTACCTTAGCATCCTTTGATTCGTATCCTGAGCTTATAAAGACCTTTTATTTTCTTTTAAATTTGTGCTTATCAGTGAGAATCTTTGACGTCCTTAAAGCCATACCTGCCATATCACTCACATGCCAATGCCAGCAGCCCTCTTCGTCTCGCCTTACTCTAAGCATTCCCTTTGCATTCTTTGAATCGGGTTCTTAGCTCGTATAAAAACCTTTCAGTTTTTTTTTTTTGGAATTAGTACCTTTGTCGTCCTTGGTAACAAACCTGCAATACAATTCCATAGATATCCCAATTGAAGCACCTTGCTTATCACGCTTAGTCCAAACATTTTCTTTGCATCCTTTGTATCGTGCATGTTCTTACTTTAACTCATACAAATTTGACCATTGAATACTTAACTCTTTTGGATTTTGTGCTCGTCAGTGACAATCTTTCTCTGTCTTCCTCCGTCCTCGATACCTCTGACGCCGTACTACCAATCCATAGATATGCCCATGCAGCACTTCTCGTTGCCACGTTTAAAGGAAGCGTAATGCTTAAGCATAGTTTGTATCCTTTGCATCGTGTCCTTCCTTAACACGTACTTACATGTTAGGCCTTTCAGTAAATTTTTTGTGCTTATCTATCTCCTCCCTTCACCTCTCTCGTACCATATCTGCCATTCCATAGATACTTCTCTTATCACGCTTACCCCCAAGTGTGTCCTATGCACTCTTTCTTATGATGGTGATCACGACCTACCCTTAATAAGTACATTAACTGGTACAAATGTGACCTTTCATCATTTCTTTTGGAATTTCGTACTTACCACTGAGGATTTTAAAAGTGATCAATTTAAAAGCAGAAGCGATTGATTTCCAATTATCCTATACTTTTGCTGACAAAAGAAACTTATTAACTTCTTCATTTCGTGAAACGAGAAAATAGTTTCGCCTGTTCTCTGTACGTTTCTTCCTCCACATTGGACCATCAAGTAGAGTCCATTCGATTAAGAAAATGAAAGTCATGAAAGCAACGCGAAACATGATCCTAAAGACACGCGAGAAGAAGCTAAATTTACCAGAGGCGTACAAACTAGATATCTGGAAATGTATATAGAATTTAGTTGGGCGAGTTCCAAGATCTAAGATTGTGAACATATTTAGTTTTGACTACTTATAAAACTATTAGTGAATGCCAAGAAGATTATATCATGTGTAAACCTTCCAGAAAGTGGACGGCATAAGGTTTTGACTAACGTCCAGTTAGAACGGCTGGTGGAAACATCAAAAGACCGATTGGAGACATCGACTCGCAAATTCGCTCGCATATTTACCTTCCTTCACATGACCATCCATCGAAAAGTAAGAAGAAAAGAAATTAAACATTGAAAGAGGAAGAAATGCTCCAAGTACACCGAAGATAAGTTGCGCAGAATTAAGGAGACATCGCTTCACGGGCAACAGAGTGATTATTACTAACGAAAAATACTTCATCTTATCGATGATTGAGAAATTAAAGACAATGTCGGGTTTTATACATTGAAACTTGGCCAGATAACGTAAAATATGAATCAAAGAAGAAATTTGAAGATAAGATTTTGGTTTGGTTAGCCATATCACCGTCCTTACGTTGGTCATGTTAGGGGTGAGGCGTTGAATGCAAATAGTTATACCCAACGATGCCTTCCAAAATTGGTTCCTAAATCATGTCGCAGATGGCGTCTCAGTATCTTTTTTTGAATGCATTCTACTTCATTGACAGCACAAAGTTGATTACTTGGCAAAATATCAAAATAATATCGATGAACTAAAAATATCTTTACCTATATGGGGAGGGGTCTGCAGAATTGATTTTATAACGCTACATTTTCTCTTTTTGTCTTTGTTTTGAGTACCTTTAAGTTAAGGTAAAACACCTTCACCTATCTGCTTATATTCGCTAACTATTTCCTTTCTGCTTTGTCCTTTACCAAATCCTTTCTAGGAAGATGCATTTTTTCACGGTTCCAAATTTCTGTTCCTCTTCATTGTGTTTTCCTTCTTTTATAATCTTAGATCTTGTTTATGTGGGGAAGGGTCTACAGAATTGATTCTACAACACTAAGGACCGGTACTTTAATCACCGATAAATTTTAACCTTTGGTTTATTCCCATGCCTACAATTGTTTCTATGGGAATAAACCAAAGATTAAAGTTAACCCTTCAGTGTTGGGGATAAAATTCGGCACTGCTTCCCCTTAAACGGCGAGAAGGTTGGAAGTAACAAAGCCATGGAACACTTTACACACACTCAAATACACTACCGCTCCTGAGGTCCTGACAAGTCCTTGACTTAGGACCCTGTTGGGCAACCACCACAGATAAAAAAAAAACCAGTGACTAAAGTACCAGGCCTAAGGGCCGATATTTCCACCTCTTCATAAACTAACTGATGGATAACTGCCATGGAAACAATTCATAAAAATCAAGTTATTCTTCGGATAACTTTAATCGGAAGATGGAAAGTCCGGTCCTATGTCGTCTGTTTTAATCTTTGGCTTATATTCCTTTAAGCGAAGGCTATTTTATCTTCACTCTTCTGCTTACATTCGTTATCTATTTCCATATCTATAACTTTGTCTTCCTCTAAATCCTTTCTAGGACGCTGCATTCTTTCACAGCTCCAATTCCCCATTGAACGTATTTTCTTTTCTCTCTTCATTTCTTTTTCCTTCTTTTATAATCTTGTTTTGTCATAAATATATTCTGTTTTCTCTATAATTATTTTTCGATATCTTCTTGTTCTGTTAATTCAATTATTATTTGGCTCTGTGTGTTTCTTTTATTTAAAAAAATACTGTTTATTTTAGTCGTACTCGACTTTTACGATTAGAATATCTTAGATATATTCGACATTTTATAATAGAGTTATAGAGGTATCAAACAGGGAGACAGCCTGGGCCCCTTTTTGTTCAACATATACGTGGATAGATTACCGAAACTTTGCCAAAGGGCCATGCCAAAAATAACAGTAAGAGTAAGATACGGAGACCTACGCCCAATCCAATTCCATATTGATTTTGGAAGATACAAAGCGAAAACATACAAAAGACAAAAATCAGTGGAATAAGACAATACAACAAATGAACATGGAAATAAACAGTGGAAAAAGTAAATAATGATATTAAATGGAACACAAGATCAGCAAGAAATATTAGATGCAGAGAGGATGTACTGGAACAAGTCTCTACGATAGAGTATCTAGGAACAAAAATTAGTGACAATGGAAAAATGAACATAGAAATCTTTAATAGAATAAGAAAAGCTACACAACCGTACTATCAACTAAATAAGACAATACCGGGCAAGAAAGAAATAAGAAGTTGCTAAATCAAGAATCTATAGTGCGGTTGTGATACCATCCATGGTATACAACAACGAAAAAAGAAAGCAGGTGGCGAAAATAAAATGTCTTAGGAAAATAACAGGAAAAACTTTGAGGGATAAATCTAGAAAGGATGACATAAGAGAAAATTTAAAATAAAAAGCACTTACTTACTTATGGGCTTGGGCAGAGAACGTCTCCAGATACTTTAACCGAGAGACAAGCAGAATCAAAGAGGTACGGGAACAGACGAGTACGAAGACCAAGAAACTAAGGATTGAAGAATTAAGCCAAAAAAGGGAGAAATCAGTCAGTGGTTCAAAACGGATGACAGGAGATAGGAGAAAGTGGAAGAACTTGGTGGAGTCTCCACTTTAGCCGACTCCATAAGACCCTAAGGCTAAAGAAGAAGAGAAGAAGAAAAAGATTTTCTATAACAAATTCACTTTTTAATTTTCTCATTATTTTTTTAATTTATAATTCTATTTTTTAATTTTTTATATTTATAATTTCATCCAGGCTTGACTTAACCCAACGTACATGAACCAAAAATATGTAAACTGTCAAAGGAACATAGAATGTTGTTAATTTTATTTTCACAACTCATTATTTGTGTACTAATGGCCGATTTCTTCACCATGTTTAACCTAAGGTTAATTTATCTGACAGTTGGAATGTGAGGTACAGTTGGCCGTACACATACTATATGTCACATTCTAACTGATAGATAAATTTAACCTCAAGATAAGGCGATGAAGTAATCGGGCATAAGTATTTTATTCATAAATTATAACTATGTAAATTTTTTAAGTATTATGTATTGTAACTTTTTTTTTTTCATTAACTTTTAATGCGTAAGATGAGATGACAAGACATTACATAGGTATTCTTGTACAGAGCGAATAAATCTGTTGTGATAACTCGCTAACGACTAAAAAACTCGAGTATTTTTTAAAATACTTTCCAAGTTAAAAAAAAAATTGCTAAAGATCCTTTCGATTAATTAAAGTCACGATGGGCCCCCACTGAAATCAATCAGAACGATCCCCTGCAACCGAAAGATAACGGTTCGAATCAATCAGGTCGGCCTGTACGCACGTCCGCGTTCGTTCCGGCATTTGAGGATAATTGAAGGGAGAGAGGTGAGGACGTAAGGAGGACGGGGTAACAAAGGACGAGGCGCGCCAGGACGATCACGAAGAGAAGAGCACGTGGGCGGGGCCGGTGCGCGCATTTGTAAAACGAAACTGTCACTAACCTGTTGATCCCTTAATGATATTCTGCCACTCAAAGAGGTGGCCTGCATTGGTCGTTTCCGGAACCCCGGAAACCCCGACCATAACAAAGGACGTCCAGTCCAACATTTTTTTAAATCCTCCCATTTACATTTTTACATATTTGAATACTGAAGATGCACTCATCGAAACATGCGTTTACTGCCTTTATTATTATTAATAATAATGTCTATCTGCAATTATTTATTCGTCGACCAATCATCATTTAGTAAAACCTTTGGAAACTTAAATATTTGCTGAAACTTAATAGTTCAGTGTACATCAACCCATCAATCATAACAAAGAAATTCATTAAAATACACAGTGGCACTTCTTGAATACAGACATAAGTATAGTAATGATAAATTTACTACATTTTTTTTGGCCTGTTTTGTGAAATTTATAAACAATCGACGCATGTCCAAACAAGAGCATCAACAATAAAAAAGAATAAGAATTGGGTCAATAATAATATCAAAATGGCAAGCCGTGAAGTCAAATCTTAGTATTCACTCAGCAGACATTTTCCCTGCTTCGAAGAGATTTATAAAAGTAAGAAAAAGCAATATCAAAAAATGCTTGAAGATGCAAAATATAAAAAAAAGGAATATAGACTTATCAATTCAGATAATAAATGTAAGGAAGTGTGGAAAATAAGAACTAGGCAGAACCAAAAAGAAGACCAGTGACGTCACAATTCAAAAGGATAATATAATAATATATGAGAAGCATGAAGTAGCAACTATTTTTGCAAAATATTTTAAGAATAACGTAGCCTCGCAACTTGAAGAACATTTTGGAACCTACAGATCAGAAGATTGTACACTACCAACAACAGTAGACAACAGTTTGTTCTGTAGCCCTACCATAGAAGAAGAGGTGGAAGAAGTAATATGTGGTTTAAAGAGCAAACGTTCTGTGGGACTTGATGAAATCTCAGTGTCAGTGCTAAGAAAACACTTATCCTGCAATATTACCTCAGTTGACAAGACCGTTTAACGAATAGGTGGCCGTAGACGTACATTCTTTCCGACGCGTTTGGAATGGGACGTTCCAAACTCGAAGGAAAGAGTATTGGTTAATTTCTATGTTAGTAACTAACAATCATTTCCTAGCAGCTTGGCACGAATGCGATAAGCGTGTACGTAAAACTTCATGTCATTTGTGGACTAAAGGCGGATATGGGAAGAAATAACAAGCGAGGAATTAGATACATCAAGAACCACAAGAAGACAGACGAGGATAGGATGGAAAGCAAGCTTCCCTTGCACCGGGATTTCTTAGTTTCTTGCTTAGAAGTTATAAGAAGATTTAACACTATTCCGGCTAAAGGTGCGTAAACCAGGAAAAAACGCCAAAGAAAATTGGAAGGACCAAATCATATCTCATCTTAAAAAATTAGAGATAATAACTAATGGAAGACATGCGAGGGCGGAAAAAATGGAGAAAAATAGTATTCAAAACGAACTCTTCAATGTTAACAATATCTCATATCTTTTTTTTTACCTTGATCCAAACTTTTCAGAAATAAGGGTTTCCCCAACACAAAGAATATTGTCACACAGTGTAAAGGAACTTCACACCGCCAATGCCTTATTGGTATCCTTTAGCTTCTGGGTTGTCAGAAGAAAGAAGATCAACGCCGCCCCTCCGAAAGTGAAGAAATACCAGTGTAAAGGAAGTTTCCCGATATACCTAAACCGAAGATAGGCAAACCAAGTGGAAGGCCCAAGGAAAGATGGGACGACCAATTAACATCAGGTACTGAGGAATTAGAGATTAAGAGTTGGAAGGACACAGGTAAGAGGAAAATGGAATGGAGAAAACTAATATCATCTGAAAACTTCCCTTGCACTGGGACTACTTAATTTCCTGGCTGCTCGATAAAAAACCAAAGGTAGGTAAACCCCAAAGTAGGATGGGGGGACTAAGTAATTAATATCTGATATTAAAGGATTAGAGGCCAATAGCTAAAGGAAGATTTAAGGAATGAGAAAAAAAGGTATTTAAAACAAATTTAACAACTTTTAAGAAAGGCAAAAGGAAAAGCGATAATTTAACCAGAACCGGCTACCATCCCCAGAGGATTGTTCAATATTAATAATGTTCAGAAAGTAGAACAAAAAAAAATTCGTCAGTCATTTTTTTTTATTAGGGCATTAATTTTCTCATGAATGTTCTGCTTATTTTTATTTCCTCTTCTTGGTAGGGGATGAAACAACAATCGCCTTCGTTATTCGTCCACTTTTTTGTTTTATTTTATCATCTGCAGCTGTCACTCTACAAAGGTTGAAATAACAACTATCATCGTTATTTATTTCTTTTCTATTTTGCAAAAACAAAAGCAAAATGCTAATCTTGATACACTCATTATCAATGACGTCCTCCTTTTTTATTTTTATTATTTTCTCAAGCTTTACCTCCACAAATATAGGAAAGCCTTTTATTCACTTTCAACCCCTTACTTTGTCCGGGCGATTAAAAGAAAAATTAAGCTAAATAAAATTTTTCACCCTTTGAACTTCAAAAGAAGACCTAAAATGGCAAGAATCCTTTTCCTTAAAAAAAAAACCCTCAAGCCCTCAAGCTATTGAGAAAGCCTTTTTTATTCTAAACAAAAGCCCTCTTTATTTAAAAATGTTTGTTGTTCTATTTCCTTTTCTTTGATTAAGTTCTCGTTGTAAAATGTCAAAAGAAACACGCCGAGGGCGTAATCGATTACGCAATTACGTAATTGGGCGCGTGCGAGAGGAGAGAGAACAAGTGTGTAAAGCGCACTTTCGACGTCGTTACTTACACCCTCGGCTCACCCTCGCAGAGCTGACCCTCCGCAACCAACTCTGAACCCTCCTGCTTATTTTACGGCCTGCTAATCATCCCCTTAACCCACATTTTCATGTATGTAGGTCGGAGTTTGACAGCGAGGGGGAATGGAAATTGGGGCAAAGATTGGGAGTATTTCTTTTTTGAACAGCCCCGAAGAAAAAAACAGTTGTTGTATGTCAAAAATGTGCTTCTCGTTTTGTTTTTCTCCTTGTCTTTAGCTCAGTTTCATACTACTAGTTGATTCGTCTCGTCTCATTAGAAATCAGGAGACAAAAAAAAAATTGCTATGGGTTTTCGAAAAAGCACAAGTACAGCTCTGTTCATTAGACTCATTGGTTCAAAACCTAATTTTAAATGGACCCTTTGTTTTGTTCTTTAGGCATTATCAAGACCAGGAAAGAAATTGCTTTTGATCTTCGTAGGGCTTCGTGAAAATACTCGTTACTGATTGGTTCAAAACCAAATTTTAAATTTGTGTGGCAATTTTGAGAGAATCTGGAACATTCGCAAAAAAACTAATTTAAAAAGAGTAAGGGACAGTTTCATAATGCAATTTAAAGGCGACTTTAAATTTAAGGTCACTTTCAGATGTCAAAACAAATATGAAAACATATTTGTGAATGTGACTTTAATTTTAAAATCTCCTTTATATTCTATTGTTTAACTGGCTGTTTATGATTTGAGAAACGTGAGTTATGAATTTTTAATTAAAAGTTAAACTTTTTGTGTATATACGAGAGGATGCCCAAAAATAACGGGGAATTAAGTTGTAGAGGGAGAACCATTCGTAATACAATGGTGGATAGAAATCAGCAAAGAGTTTGCGTGGAATTCTATTTCTTGCTGGACGAAGGTACTTCAAGAAACAAATAAGAAGAAGCTGGGAGTAAACCGCAAATCCCCTTCAAACATGACACGAATATTAAAGTAACCGGAAGTCCGGCCAACAAATTTTGATCGAACGTTTAAAAATAAACCATGTGGCTATAAATTTCGTATGACAAGATGGCACGATCTTGTTTTCTCATCCCTGCTGATCAGACCTTACCCCTATGACAAGTTTTTAATTTTCTCGAATGCGGTTATGAAAGAGGCATTGCAGTTGAAAAATTCCAAAGTGTTTTGCAACTGGAAAAAATGTTGGGAAACGAGCATCTGATTTAATGAGAAATCTTTTACCGGTGATTGAATTATACATACAGAGTGACCATTTTAAACCCGACCCTTAAAAAATTAGAAAGTAGGCAACACATTTTACTTCTGTGCTTTTAGTACATTGTGAAAACATGTAGGCATTTGTGATTGGATTAATGGGTTGGCTATACGAAATTCTTCAGGGGTCACGATTTATTAAAATGTAAAAAGCTTTAACAGGTCCTTCAGGTCCTTTGCCTGGTTGTTTTATTCTAATGGTTTCCGTTCTTTTCTATCTCTTGCTTTAGACCCGCCTGCTTCTATCTTCTTTCCGGTCTTCCTTTCTTCTTCTGGTTCTTCTGGCCGCCTGGTAATCTCCATGCTGTTCACTTTACAATTCTTCTGATTGGCATTTTTTCAAGATATCACAACCATGGTAGCCTTCATAAATCCTAACTGTTTAATCCTTCCCTTTCTTATACTTGGTTTCTATTTCTAGAGTATTTCCAACTCCTTGAGTAATTCCTGTCCTCATATAGTTAATTTTCCTTTCATTAACTCATAGGCCTAAATCTTGCTCGGCCATCTTTAGCCTTTCCGCAATCTGCTCTAACATTTTCTTATCTCTGGCTAACAAGACTACGTCAACTGCACAGGCTTTCACACATTAAGTTCTTTTCTGGGTTAGTTTTACTTTTTCTGATTATACCGAGTGATTTTTTAAATTTTTTATCAACTCTTGCCATGGAATTTGAGCGGCACGTCTCAGCTTTACTGTAAAACAGCATAAAGGACTGTAATGACGTACTTTTCAGTTAAGCTAAGACATGCCATCCAGATTTCATAGCAAGAGTTGATAAAATTTTTTAAAAAATCAGCTGGTGTTTTGTAATATGATGTTGGACAACAACGTTGAATCACCAATCCTAGATACGTTTTAATTTAATATTATTTCCCCCTGAACTTTTATATTATTTATTTAGGGCTATTTCTGTCAAATTTATTAACTTTTGTGGTAACTTCAGTTTTTTTTACTACATACATACATACTGCTGGTCTCTTTGTACAAAGTCATCCGCTTTCTCAAAGTCTATAAATAAAACTAAAATCTTGTATTCATAATCTCATCAGTCATTTCCTTTCTTCTTTTGTAGCTTGCCTCCTAGCTCCTAAAAGGTCAATAAAATGCTTCGATCTTGAGATTTTAATACAGAGACTAATACCTTATGTACAGTGTGATTTTTAATGACTGAGGATGACTTGAACTTACCGCCATACTAAATTGTTATTACGTTGGCAACACCCGGTTCTGTCATTCACCTTTGTCATTTCTCTTCTGATATAAGAAAAATGACAAAAGTACTCCTTTTTATTTTACTATTACTTCTCTTCTGTTATAAGAATAGTAATAGTAAAATTAAAAGGAGTACCTATGCGTCTGCGGAAAACCAAACAAAATAACAAGTCGACTCTGAAATTTAACGCTGAATAATCATTATTCGTTCATTGTTGCTACATTTAAAACGTGAAACACGCTAAAAACTATGGCGCCAAATTCAAAGTATCCTTAATCATTAAAAATCACGCTGTCTATTATATAGATCATTTTTTTACTATATGCCAATCGTATATTTCTGAGTTAAGAGAAGATACGACGAAAGTTAGAAGGAGATAGTTACATAAAACTTCTTTGACTGATCGATCGATCGATCGGCATATAGCGAAAAAATGAACTGTACATAGATATACAATAGGGAAATTCCTTTGAAATTATTACATTTCATAATATCTCTGCCTTTACGAATTGGTAAGATGATTGCACACCCTCCGGTCGTTGATATTTCTCCTCCCGCATAGTTAATATTTTCGTAGTTATTCCGTTTTGCCTGAACTCTTGTTCACTCTTGAGTTTAAGTTTGTGGGTTCATGAACTTCTTGTAATATTACATTGCCGTGGTTACGCAATACGAGGACCAATGAAAAGTGTTCATTCATTGCGTAGCCATGGCAACGCTCAGAAATGTCCGAAGTCTAATTATTTATAATGAAGAATTCACGTTTATACCGGTTACTTTTTGGTACTCCCTCGTATATATTATATTGCATACCGGAAGGAACGAGAAATCTTGAGGAAAGCAAATCATTTTGCAGTGAATTTCGTTTCTTTTTGTTTGAATCAGTTTAGGAATGCGTCGAGTAGAGATTCTAGGGTTAAGTAAAGTTCAAAAATATTTTTAAAATATTACACCGATTATAAAAAAAAATCAAAACACATGTAAAACAATTTCACTTTATTATTTTACTCTCTTTTTCTCCAATTTCCCCAGTATATTCTAATCGAATTCTATTCTTTACGTCTTACTTTCTTTTTTTAGTCAGCGACATGAATGTAGAAAGAGAAAGCATGATTACAAAAACCTAAAATACATAAATTATATAAAACAAAAAACAGAAACAAATATTTAGATTTGTATACAGGGTCTCTGTAATTGATAGTATCCCACGTGATAAAATTGTGTTTGATAGTTACGCAACAGCAACACAAACGTAGCGTATTTCGAGGGTTTCATAGGTTGTTGTGTATGTATTTTTACTTGTCACTGTTTCAATTTTTATGATTCTAATGAATACTTTATGTAATTAAATCTCTGAAAAGGTACAATAACAAAGTTTATTCACAACGCATTTTGGAAAATAGGTATATAGTACGTCCAAAACAAAAATGTAAGTAGGTAGGTACGCTATTGTGTATACCTACAGATCATTTTTTTTAATTATAATTATACCGATGGTATAAATCTGAGTTAAGAAAATATACGACGAAATGACGTGACATGACAAAAGCCGCGAGCTGTTTCACGAAAGTTAGAGGGAGATAACTACATCGATCATCATATAGTAAAAAATAAATTGTACTCACATCATTTTAGTCAACTGTCAGATAGTTAGTTACATACGTCAGAGATCACGTGGGATACAAAATTAGATGAACAGCTGATATAAAGAACAGAAGCCAAGTATAGGTGAAGGTATTTTTTTTCGGGATTGCATGTTACGGTACATACCTATAGGTTAAAAGAAAATCAGATATTTAGCATATTTGATACAATTAACGAATGAAACGATTTTCTGCTGTCACGTTGTCGTATAGCAGACGATTAAAAAATGTTGTCAAATATGTTGTAAGATAGACTTGCAAAAAAAATGTTCGAAGTTTAATATTACAATGAAAACAAGTGTTTCATGAATAAATATCTGAATTAAAATTGAAATTACTGAGATTATAAAACAAAAACGGAACAAGTAATAAATACATTGAAAATGTTACGGTCAACAAATTCTTTAAAATCTTCAAAATATGTAATGATCAACATTAACATTAATTATGTAGAACTTTATGTTTGAAGAGTGATAATTAAGCAACATTGATTATTTTTTTTATTTCTTATTTCTTTTCAACTTATTTCTTTGAAATTTAATTTACCGGATACTTGTTTTGAGTTTTGAAACAGTACATGCAAATGAAAATCTATGGCTATCATTAAAGCAGAAATACTCAAGGATTATGTTGCGGGCTCATAAAATAATAAGGCCTCCCTTTAAGGAGAAATAAAACATCTTTCTTTTCCTTGCTTTTTATAAGCGCCAAATTGAGTTCTTCTTTCTTCGTCAACCAACAATTCTTTTGAATCGCAGACTTATAATAAGATTTTTTTTCAATTGTTTTAAGTTTTGGTAAAGTTTTTGTTGCACTTTTAAAATATTCAATCTGTATGAAGGGATGCGATAATATGAAACGGAGAAGTTCTTCAGGGAGACTTTCGTTCATTTAAAATTTCATCTACCTATTAAGAGACAGATGTTTGAAAAAATAGTAGGTAGGGGAGAGTTGCGTATATTGAACCGGCTCCTAAATTGGACCGCTTTTGAACAAATAAAAATAAACTAGAAACTTCAATAACAGTAAGCACTACATATACCTCAGATGGTACTGTATTAAACAACGTTTCTGCAAGTATTTTTTTTAATACCGATAGATACTTCTAGTTGGTTTTAATTTAAATTGAATTGAAGTGGTCCAATTTTGGAGCCGGTCCAATATACGCAACTCTCCCCTATGTTCATTTAAAATTTCATCTACCTATTAAGAGACAGATATTTGAAAAAATAGTAAGTAGATTTATGCCGTAGTGAAGAATATTTAACCTATAGGATTGCTCACTCGTCACCGGCACCGCGTGACGTAAGCAAAGAACCACATAAAATGAAATCAAATTAATTATTCTTTTAAATAAAAAATGAATCATTTGAATTTCATTAAAAAAAATCAGCTTTAGCTATTAAATTTTAAATAATCCGTTGTTGACGTCACTATACCTACATGCTAACAGAACGGAATAGGGAATGATCAATCCTGTGATTAGTGTTGAATATCCCCACTCATATACAGGTTGTTTACGAGAGACATTCCTTAAAGTAACTGGTAATTTTCTCGACTTGAGGCGATTATTAAGACAGACAGATTCACTTATTATGCCTTCTACCGTATCCATATACAGGCTGCTTACGAAAGATATGCATCGTCTCAAGAGCAATAGGTAGGCATAGACGGACACATTTACTGGCACACTTGCATGCCGTAAGCAAAAGTGACACATTTACTTGTGGTGGGCAACGGCGAGCATTTTTACGACCGATACCATATACATCCACGCCGATCATACGAATTATCAGTCGTCCTGATCCATTACGAGTAAATTTGCCTGTTTATGGAAGAATGTGACGATTTACGCGACGGATTTGCATGGCTCCTGGCCTTTTGGAAATTTCAAGAGATCACGAGCCATACCAACTGCATTTAGGTTTACACTTTTGTCGGCAATAAACGCACGGATTTATCCGTTACTTTCGCTCGTCGCGTGCAAGTGTGCCGGTAAATGTGTCCGTCTATGCCTCCCTAATGCGGCATGCAAATTGCCGGGTATGCATGGCTCGTGATGTGGCGCGTTATGTCGGCAATAAACGCACGGATTTATCCATCACTTTGGCTCGTCGCATGCAAGTGTGCCAGTAAATGTGTCCGTCTATGCCTACCTAATGGATGGTATTCTGCACAAAAAAATTTTATAACGAATATTGCATATTTTTCCTCAAAATTCCAGTTTGACGTTAACACACATCGCTAACAACTTCTTGGACAAAACGCACCCTCCATGGAAACTTTCGTTAGACATTTGGAAAGGGGCCCTTTTTATTTAACCATTTATAGTTTTGCTCTGCATTACACGTGAATTGTGATGGTGTTAATGGCCCACTAGGCTCAACCTCAACTGGAGAAGATTAACTTTTTAGGTTAATTCATTCTACTAAATCGTTACTTTTGGAAACCAAAGATCGAGGAGGCGGCCATTATGTTCATATGGGGGTTATTTACGACATGCACTGATGTCATTTTCTGGGATGGAAGAAAATGGAATACTAGATATTACGATCTTCTACCAAGAATCCAAACCCAAAACACTTTGTAAGTTATACAGGGTGATCTATGACGTCGGGGAAAAACTTCACCGGTTGATTCCTATGAGTAATTCAAACAAAAAACTTCTAATGAACATGTGTCCGATAATGCTTTTTAATGGAAGTGTAACCCTTCAAAGTTTATAACATATAACGTCAATCAATCAAAGCAATAGCAGTAGGCTTATTTCGTATTTCATTTGTTACCTATGAAAACAAAAATTAGTATCTTAACATCGTCTTGAAGTTGTAAACATTCAACATGTAATAAACTTAGAAGGGTTACACTTCCGTTAAAAAGCATTATCTGTTATTAGAAGTTTTTTGTTTGAATTACGCATAGGAATCAACCGGTGAAGTTTTTCCCTGACGTCATAGATCACCCAGTACACGATTTTTTAATACAACTCCAAAGTTATTTAACAAATTTTATTCCACTTTGCCTAACTTTCTTGTTAAAACAAATAATTTTTACAAAATTTTTATTCTATAACGATGTTAGAGGTATAGATGGCGCTACATTACCATCCCCTGCCCTCTCATACACAACGTGAATAAAAAGTAAGGAACATCGAAGGTATACACCCGTTACTATAAATTTTACAGAAAAAAGTTTTAAATAAAAGTGAAATGGCTAATTGTTTGCCACAAATTGGCGTTATTCTTTTTTTTCTGTGACGTCACACTCTCTTTTTTTAAATTGCAACCTATACTTTTCTTTGACGGAACTGGTAGAGTATGTTTTTCTCTTTACGGTCATAGAAAAATATCATAGGGTTGTACAGGGAGAGCAAAAATGGCTGACGTGTGCCGTTCCATACCAATAGGGTATTTGCCGCATACTATGTATTTACATTAACCACAACTACATTCAGTGGCGTTCTTAAAAATTTTTACGTCATCTTTTGACTTGTGATTTGTTAAAACGACCAAATTCAATGAATAAAGTGGAATTAAATTAAAATTAATATTGTTATTAATTGAAAATGTCTATGGATTCCTTATTGCATTTAAATTAAATCAAGTTCCAAATTTATTTCATAAAATATTCTGTACATGCTTTCTTTCGTGCTTTAAATTCTATTTCTTAAAATAATACACTCAAAAATACTATGTATTAAACACACTGTTTAAGGAATTACAACATAATAAAATCAATCAAGTAATAAAAAATACATACGTAAATCAATATAAAGTTGAAAATATTGCACATTAGTTTATGAACATAAAGACTGGCTTCAATTTACCCATGCAAAAAATATCTAGTAGAAACACTATTTAAACAACACTAAAAATAAACCACATACTTGAAATGCACACTTACTCAGAAACACATTTATTAATATTATTACAAAAATGTTGAAAGTGTTCCCCCATTAAACTCTAAGCACAAATTAATCCTAGTTTTCATATTGTTAAAAACATTTTGAAGAATTTGTGGTGTTATTGAATTTATTTCATTCAAAGCTTGCTCCAGTTCTTCTACAGTATGTATACGATTTCTAAATATTCTGTTTTTAAATAACCAAACATGAAATAGTCTAATGTGAATTGTTAAGTCTGGCGATCTTGGTGGCCAAGATGTCTGCTAATTATGCGATTATCAAAATTCACGTAAATATTCAACGTAGCACCTGCTGTATGAACTGTTGCACTATCTTGTTGGAAGTAGCCGTACTGTAATTCATCATCATGCAATTGTTCAATAAAAGGACGTAATAGTTGCTGCTGATAATTTTGGGCATTTATATTATTGTAAAGAAAGATGGGATCAATAATTCTTCTTCGGGACATGGCAACCCACACACCAACGTTATCAGGATGCAGACCTCTTTCGGGAAGTGCATGTGGAGTTTCTGTTGCCCATACACGATAATTCAGTGAATTAATGTAACCATCAAAGTGGACCCATGCCTCGTCACTTAAGAACGTTAAATCAAGAATATTGTCGTCATTTAAATGTCTGTTGAACCAGTTGCAATAATTCACTCTCTTCTGAAAATCTGGAGGCAAAAGTTCTTGTACAACGCTTACTTTATATGGCTTCATATGTAAGTCTTTCTTCAAAGCAGTGCGACAAGAGCCATAAGATACACCTGAAATAATACATTAGAGTATGCATGACAACAAAACTCAAAAATTTGAAATACCTGTTTGAAGGGACAGTTTTCGTATGGGTTTTTTAGGACTGGCTAACATTCTTTGCCCTGATGTCTTCTACAACTTCTTCTGTTAGTACTTTAGATCTACCAGAGGATTTTCCTTTACATACACTGCCTGTCTCACGGAACCGATCTACAATACGGTGAGCATGTTGACGGAACGTATCTTGTGTAATATCTTCATGCTGATAAGCTTCTTGAAACTGATGAAAGCAAGACATGAATGAATACTGCCAATTACCATCCTGATCCCTTTCACCAGACCGAAAATACGCTTCTAAGATAAACTTATTATGTTCTTCAGTAAACATTTTAAACTAAAAAATAAAAGCACATATAGAATTTTTTCTACTTTGTTTATAACAGTTTTACGTACCAGATTAGTTAGACAACTAAAACAGAGCCTTAAAAAAGACTTTGTTATTACAAAAGAAAACACAAAATGACTAAAACCAGGGAGAACTTGTATGTACGTATGTGCGCTACTGAAAGGTCAATGACACTTACGTTTGACAGCGTTTGACATGCATGGAAGTAAATATTGGTACAATATTGATAAGTGGAACACATTTTCGATATAAGGTTGGAACAACTGCAACTTCACACGTGTCAATCATTGTTGCTCTCATTGTATAAGAAAAATTTCGAGAAAATCAACTTTATTATCCGAGCCTACCTGTGAATATAAAAGTAAGGATCATCGAAGGTTATTATAAGTTTTACAAGAAAAAGTTTCAAACAAAAATGAAATAAACTTGCGTCTTTCATTTTTTCCTATGACGTCATAATTTCGAACTGCGATTTTCTCTTTAAAAACATTATAGGGTTTCATTAAAAATTTTTCAAAGAATCAGTTTTATTTTTTGTACTTACTATTTGGAGTTTTAAACGCTTACTCTTTTATAATAAAAAATTAACAAATTATTAAAATTATTAAAACATAGCAGTCTCAGACAGTAAATTAAATTTCTTTTTCTGTAAAACTTATAATGACGCTCTACCTTCGATGTTCCTTACTTTTTATTCACGCTGTATATTTCAACCCAGACCACGCGATTCGTCCGTTGAAGAGTTAACTTACTTCAGTTTGTAGCTTGTTTATTATAAATAAATCCTTTTTTTACGTAAACCGTGTTATACAATTACCCCGTTATAATTCGTAACAGTTTTGAATCTGAAAGATATTCTACAATGAGAGCAACAATGATTGACACGTGTGAAGTTGCAGTTGTTCCAACCTTATATCGAAAATGTGTTCCACTTATCAATATTGTACCAATATTTACTTCCATGCATGTCAAACGCTGTCAAACGTAAGTGTCATTGACCTTTCAGTAGCGTACATACGTACATACAAGTTCTCCCTGGTTTTAGTCATTTTGTGTTTTCTTTTGTAATAACAAAGTCTTTCTTAAGGCTCTGTTTTAGTTGTCTAACAAATCTGGTACGTAAAACTGTTATAAACAAAGTAGAAAAAAATCTTATATGTGCTTTATTTTTAGTTTAAAATGTTTACTGAAGAACAGAAGTTTATCTTAGAAGCGTATTTTCGGTCTGGTGAAAGGGATCAGGATGGTAATTGGCAGTATTCATTCATGTCTTGCTTTCATCAGTTTCAAGAAGCTTATCATGATGAAGATATTACACAAGATACGTTCCGTCAACATGCTCACCGTATTGTAGATCGGTTCCGTGAGACAGGCAGTGTATGTAAAGGAAAATCCTCTGGTAGACCTAAAGTACTAACAGAAGAAGTTGTAGAAGACATCGGGCAAAGAATGTTAGTCAGTCCTAAAAAACCCATACGAAAACTGTCCCTTCAAACAGGTATTTCAAATTTTTGAGTTTTGTTGTCATGCATACTCTATGCATTATTTCAGGTGTATCTTATGGTTCTTGTCGCACTGCTTTGAAGAAAGACTTACATATGAAGCCATATAAAGTAAGCGTTGTACAAGAACTTTTGCCTCCAGATTTTCAGAAGAGAGTGAATTATTGCAACTGGTTCAACAGACATTTAAATGATGACAATATTCTTGATTTAACGTTCTTTAGTGACGAGGCATGGTTCCATTTGGATGGTTACATAAATTCTCAGAATTATCATGTATGGGCAACAGAAAATCCACATGAACTTCACGAAAGAGGCCTGCATCCTGTTAAAGTTGGTGTGTGGGTTGCAATGTCACGAAGAAGAATTATTGGTCCCATTTTCATTTTATTATGTTGTAATTCCTTAAACAGTGTGTTTAATACATAGTTTTTTTTGAGTGTATTATTTTAAGAAATAGAATTGAAAGCACGAAAGAAAGCATGTACAGAATATTTTATGAAATAAATTTGGAACTTTGATTTAATTTAAATGCAATAAGAAATCCATAGACATTTTCAATTAATAACAATATTAATTTTAATTTAATTCCACTTTATGCATTGAATTTGGTCGTTTTGACAAATCACAAGTTAAAAGATGACGTAAAAATTTTTAAGAACGCCACTGAATGTAGTTATGGTTAATGTAAATACATACTATGCGGCAAATACCCTATTGGTATGGAACGGCACACGTCAGCCATTTTTGCTCTCCCTGTATAAACATCTACAGGCTGCTCATGAAAGGCATGCCTAAAAGAGATTGATAATATTGTGCAGTGGGAAAAAAAACGATCGAAACCCATTTTTGAATTTGTTAACTTTTTTTTTTCGCTTTACTGCCTACACTCACATTCCAAAGATATCATCAATAAAACTTTCTTGCATAAGCAAATCATGTAGATTAAAAATTTAAGTGTTGACACTAATGAGTGTTAAGTTCTGTCTCACATTGTTTGAAAAACAAAACGTCTTTAATTCAAATAACCCCCTGCAAGAAAATTGTGATTTATTTCTGACATCTATGTGTTTACTTCTTGCGTATTTACGTCAGAGTTAAGTTTATATTATTAACAAATACGATAAGGTCAGCAGCAATTATCGTCGGAATGTGCATGAGTCATCCACCTAATCTAATCTAATCGGTGCAAAGGCCGGCGATAAGGCCGGACGGGTCCGGGGGGAAGGTGCGGAGCGCGGAGCCCCCATTGGAAGGCGCACGTATCAATGCAAACAAACCAATAAAACGCGTGATCCCTTGACGGGCACTCATATTACGATAATCTGCATAATGAAGTGTTCGTATGCGTCCCCTCCACGCGGACGTCAGATTAGCGCACTCTCGCGTGGGGCCAATGATACTCCGCGGGGGAAAGGGGCCGCGCGCACATGCGCCGCCGCGCCCCGCGAACATTGGCTTGCGTGGGTGCGAAGGACTCGAATCCTGCCCGCGAATGAATCATCGTTGAGAAATAGCCGAAAAAATTTTTCACTCTCACGATTTTAACCAATGGAAGTTGAAGGAATCTGAGAACACATTTACATAAGCAACTCAAATGAAAGGAACCTTAACCTATTTAGGTATATAAACCAACATTTATTTAGGCACTCCATTAATCTTAAATAAATTTGAAGCTTATAGCCAAAGCCAAAAGAAGGACAATTCTTAATCAGAGAAATAAATACTGCACACGTAGAGTGTTAAGTCATCTGTAAAAATAACCAATGAGTAATGACGATGCGTATCTTTCAAATTTAGCCAATTTGAATCTGGCAATTAAAAATTTCGGCATTCAAGGTTATATTATGATGGAAATGAAAACCTTCGTAGTTGTTATGAAAATCAACATTTGAGTTTCGTACTATTGTTATAGGAGTGACGGTTTCTATTCTGAGAAACCGTTAAAATCAGTTAACATAAAAATAGCCTGTTGAAAAAAGCAGAATAGGAATTGGAGAACTGTAGGTACTATTAACCGTCTACACAAATAGTCAAGAACAAATTTAAATCTATCAATTAAAAAAAATTAAAAATCAACTTAAAATTAAAGGAATTCCTTTCGAATCCTACAACTTTCAAGGTTAGATAACGCCTACTTTCTGTTTGTTAAACAACAACAGTTGTAATGTCAAGATAATGAATCGAAATAAAAGAAGGATGGATTTTGATTGTCAATTACACGACTGCAGCAGTTTCGTGCAGAAAGCACATTCTCAAGTGTCGTGAACAAATTAACGTGGGCCAAAAGACGCCATTTCGACAAGTTGTCAAAAGACAACAACACTACGTAGTGTGGTTGTCTTTTGACAATTTGTCTAATTTGCCTACGACACTTGATAATGTCCTTTCTGGACGAAACTGCAGTCGTGTAAATGACAATAAAAATCCATTGTATCAAGACTCATCTTCTATTTTAATTTAATGTACGTCGTTACAAACAGCATGGAGAACATTACTTTTGTTAAGATAATACAAACAAAATGGAAATTGAGAAAGGAGACTTTGAATGAACCATTGGTGCTTGAGAAAGATGAGAAACATTAATAAGGATCGTCTATGTTCTGGTAGGTATATTATAGCTAGGTACTTATGAGAAAAATAAAATTGCTAAAAACATTAATTTACGTAAGTATGATTGAAAAGGGATTGTTAAGGGAATGGGGTCGGATTCTTGTTTGCATTTTTTATAAAAATACCTAGTCGGAAGAAACCTTACGATTTTGACCATCTGTAGAATTATGGTTAAAATCATTTTCAAATCAAAGATAGAAACTTAGAATAAGAAATGAAACTGTAAGAAGAAAAACAAAGTATAGAGGAAAAACAATTGTACAAGGGAGGAGAGCTATAGGGGAACTAAAATGGAAGGTAAAAGCCCCAGAGGAAGACCACAAGAAACCTGGGACAACACAGTGGACATCATATAAGCAAAGAAGCTGAGACATTGCCTGCGTTCAGCCCAGCAGAAAACAACGTGTGGCGTTGATCTAATTCTAGGCCTGCTTCACAAAGTTATGAAAATCTTAAAGGCTACCTGACGAACTTTTCAGTTGAACACTTGATATTGTCTCAATTGATATAATAATATTATAAATAAATATTTCCATGCTCCCAAGAGTATGCACCCAAAGTGTACGCGCGATGTGTACTATCCTTCCACTATTTTGTTGTTTTCACAAAGAAATAATCTATTCTATTATAGACACTTCAATAATAGCAAATAGAAGAAGTCATCGTGCGCTGAAGTTTATCTAGGATGAGGCTCAAAGGAGGATTAGGAATAGAGAAAGTAAACGATCTGTCGCAGTACTTTTGGATGTAAATGAATGTAGTTTAAGAAAGGGGCTTCAAGAAGTAATGTGAATTAACGTTTTTACATCCTAAATAAAAATAAGCTTCTTTTCAGAGAAATACTCCTAATTCATTAGGAAGATACAAACCTGTGTTTACCCAAGCTGAAGAAAATGAGTTGGCCAAACATATTAAAGATTTAGAAATAAGGTTTTTGGCCCGGGAAGAAAGCAAATAATGCAACTTGCGTATCAGTACGCGAAACTAATCCTATGGCGAGAGCCATACAGTTTAACCAACGTCAAGTCAGCAGGTTTTTTGAAAACTTAAAAGAGTGTTACGAAACATACAACATCACTTCATCGCATATTCAATATGGATGAAATCAACAGTTCGAAACAAATTGCCAAAAAAGTGTGCGTCAAAGGTCATAGCAGCTGAACGAGGACAACTTATTACTGCAGTGTGCTGTATGGGTTGCTCTGACATATGCGTTCCCCCTGCCTTAAAGAGGAATTGTTCTTTGGTGCGCCTTTGGCTTTCTGACTCTTGCTCTGACATATGGGTCTCCCCTACCTTATAGAGGAATTGTTCTTTGGTGCGCCTTTGGGTTTCTGACTCTGGCTATATGAACTCAGATCTGTTCTTAGAGTGGGTTAACATTTCTCTAATTTTGTAAAATCCCCCGAAGATGATTCAGTGTTGCTCACTTTAGACAACCAGCGGATGTAGCTCCAGGAATTTGTGGCATCACTAATGAGAGTAAAAAAAGCGGCACTCAGAAGTCCTCTCCGACGATGATAACAATGTTCCATTATATAGGTAAGTTCTGTAAAAGACAAGAAATACAAAATACGGTGGAACTGAATAACACAGGGCTCCTGAAAAGACACCACTTACTAAACATATCGAGAAAGATAAGGAAGAAGTGCCACCTACTGGAGAGCACATGGTGAAGATAATATCTCTTCTGAAGAAGTTGTAGAACCATCCGTGATTATTCCATTTCCTAAAGCGAACATACGAGCAAATTAGATGAAAAGATTTTATGAAATCGGTGATATTGACCTCAACGCCATACAAGAGGTATGTTGACTGAAGAACTGGAGTCAAAGGGAGCTATTGAAAAAAAAAGTCCTCAATAAGCAAAATAAATCAGCAAAGAGTCACCCTAGAAAGAAATTGGAACAACAGTTACCATCTTCTGCCAAATATCTCAAGTGGATACTTTTGTCCCTTTTACAGCGAATACCTCTGACTGGGTTAAATGCGACTCGGAGTACGTTTACTCCGAGTAGAGTTAGAGTAGTTACAGGCACGTGTTACAAGCACATCTTTGAACGATAAGAGTTAAACATACATACACTTAACCTAACTGTTTGGAATAAATTATATAATTTGTTAAAAACAACTGTTAAGGTGCAGATAGACATGCGAGAAAACTTACGCGAGTTACTGTCTGACACTGATGTCGCGAGTTACTTGCGACAAATTTCGCGTAAGTTACTCGACTCGCAACTCTATTTATATCAGCGACATCAGTGTCGGACAGTAACTCGCGCAAGTTTTCTCGCATGTCTATCTGCACGTTTATAGCAAACCTACTCTATCATAAATGGTGTGCAAAATGTTATGGTACACGGAGAGAATTACGTTGTAAAAGTAAATATAAATATAGTAATTTTTACAAAAATTTATATTACTATATGTGACAGCAAAATCATTTTATTAACTTAAAAACATATTTATATTAACTGTTATATATTTAAATTCTAAAAAGGATATTCTAAAATGGCTAAAATATAAAATATAATATCGTTTAATATATTTATATTTTAACATTTATATCACGCACGGATAAGAAGTTACGGATATCTAGCAAGATCACCAACCTTTGCAGCTGCACCAAAAAAATAAGTACTGATTTAAGAAAAAACGTATATTAAATTACAAATTTTATAAAAAAAATTGTGCAAATCGGTTTTGATTACAACGGATTCTCGAGCATGCTCTGTACAGCTGTTTAGCTTCATTGGGCCTCATCAGAACCGTAGCTCCAGAACTCCACTATAGGAAACATATAAATAAATTATGTTATGTTGTGTTGTCTATGAACTCCACTGCAAACCAAATCGATTTCTCCTAGGTTATATGCCATTGCGATGTGAAAGTAATGAACAATTTAAGTAGTGACATCTTTCGATCGCTTTTTGACCTACAAATTTTATGTTGTAAATTTTATATCTGCAGGCCGAACTCATAAATGTTACAAAATCATATGCTTAAAGTAATATAATCGCATTCTCATTTCTTTTAAGAGAAAAATTTACTTGCTTTACTTAAACAATTTTGCTACTTTTAAAACAATTTATTTTATTATTAATGATACTTTTTTTACAACACGGTTTTTAATATACATTTTTCTCAGTGTACGTATTTACATATTATGATATGTATATGTATAGTCGTGCGCAGCTTAAATGCTACAACTTGATAGTTCTGTGAGCCTTGTACCGCAAGGTTTTAAGGGTGAGATTTGCGTGCAGGAGGTGCATTTTAGGTGCGCGGGATTGTACATATACAATAAGGTTTAATAATTATTATTACAAGAAGGTACTGATGATGAAGAAGAAAACATTCATTCAAGAATTCATTTGTATCAGTTACTTTTAGTGGTATTGGTTAACTTGCATTGATTCGATTACATATGAGGCGCGTGCAGCACTTTGAATTTTCTTAGATTGCGCATGTCCAGTAAATTTTACCTACCTCTCAGAGGTGAGTGGAAAAAGTGAGTGATTTTAACTTCGAAATATGAACGCTGTGAGTAGGGTTTACTCTATTAACTCGGGCAATTTAGGAATGGTTTAGAGTTAATAGGGTTAACTTCGAATTAATTCCATGGACTTTATGAACGCACCCCTGTGGAACCTGGTGGCACGAAGACTGTATAATGTATAGCGAGTATTTGGGATCAGGTACATACATTCTTATGCGACTTGTGTCGGAATTAGCATTGTTTTCAAATAATGTTTTATTTGGGAAAGATCCCTGATGCATACCTACTCTTAAGATCAACAATGCGTATTCTTTGAATGCAGTAACCTTATTAAGGCCCGATTTTACAATCGTCGGATAAGCATTATTCTTAGAATAACGTGACGTAGAAATGAAGGAACGTTAGAGGATATTTAGACAGTTATTCCATCCTTATACCACGATTGTAAAACTGGGCCTAAGAATACAGGCATTTGCGCATTTTTTAAAATTAGTTATGTTTTTTCTGTTGATAATAAGAAAAACATAACATTTTTGTTTTTTGATTCTCAACAAACCAAAGATTCGATGTTTAAGTTAAGTAAATAAAATAATATTTTTGATGTTGAGGTTTTTATTTTAATTCAAAGATTAAGTGCGTACTCTTATATGTGTTCTTATCCTGTGGCGATTAGGCGTGGCATATCGAGCAAATAAACGCTTGGGTATTGTGTCCTTTAATTTGATTAAAAGATAATTGGAAATTTTTGATTTGATGCGGTTTGAATGAATTGAGCAGACAACAATTAGGATAAAACTTATCCACAGATGTGTATATTTCGAAATTCTAAGTATATTTTTGCAAAGAAAAATCAAAACATGCAAATCAATCACCTCAGTCTCATAAACTTTGTCATAAAAATGAAACCCTGTTTTTTTTTTGTTATAGGACAGTTCAAATTATTTGAAACTCATAAGTCATAAAATACTTAACGTGCTATGCTACGACGGTCATAAACAGACTGTTATTCGTAACTTTACAATCGACATTGTGAGTTTGAAATAATTTGAAACGTTCTACATATCTTAGTTTAAGGCATTTTATATAAAAAAGTATTCAAAGCGATTGCTTTTAATAAGGATCGCCACGGTGGGCGAGCTTGTAAACGTAAATATGTCACAGAAGGGTATGCGAAATTCAATTATGTATTACTTAATGCAAATAAAAGGTTTCTTAAATATCTAAAATAATAGGTACATTTTAATTGTAAATTATAAATCAAGTAGGTGTTAATTCCAAGGCAGATAGGTGTACACCGTGAATTTATTTTAACATAAAACATTGGTGTTACGTGGCTGTTACGTACGAACCTGAGAATCCATAGTAACATTTACAATTTAAACTGCCCTTTTTAAAATAGAACATGAGATGACAGCTGTCATGAATCTGTTATTAGTGATTTCGATATGCTTGTGTACAACAAAATAATAGCGACTCTTTCTATTACATTAGATAAGTTTATTCTTGTTTAAAATAAGTAAACTTAAAACAAGGAATACAGAAATTCTTAAATCAAAACAAACACCACAACAAGTTTTCAAAAATTTCTTCATTTACCTCCATGTAATATCCTAAACAATTATAAAAGTTGTTAATTGAATTATGTAGTTACTTGTCCAGGGGTAATTCTTTCTGATACTAACTTTCACTAACTTTCTTCACCTGACAGATGTTCCAAATTAAAATGGACAAATTTTATTTGATATGACATTAGAAACCCTAACGACGACGATCATGCAACGACATTTTTAAAAGTTGGATTTAGTTTCCATAGTAATATGAACAGCAATGTTTCATATTAAAATAAAATCACGGTATACCTACAGCGTATCTCCGAATGAACAGAACAACAGAAGATACTTTCAAATAAATTTACTGTTGACGCTCAATGTGCACTCATATAAATAATTCGTTCATTTTTTTTGTTTCTTATCACAGCATATGTAGATATTTTATTTCTTAATACAATAATTTAAGTTTCTTAAATAATTCGTACTCTGTGCGCTTATTTAGGATTTAATGTAATCACATTTTGCTATGTTATCTCAGGAAATTGTTCGTAGAAACTTAGCTCTCAAAATATTTCGTTAATTGTAACACCGCAATTAACAACCCTTAAGAATTGGCAGCCACTTGCTGGTCAATTTACGCTTCGGCTTTAGATTAGGTATCAAATTCCCTAATTTCGAACTTCTGGGTTCTTTGTTCATCTTCAACCAATAACAATTTGTCGAAGGAAGGTACAAGAATTTGTGATTGGTGCAACCCTTTCTCGTAGGTGCCGAAATAATTTTCATCCAGGGCAAAACTACACGCAGAAATGAGTAGGTACCCTTTGATCTCTCATTTGAAACACAGATCAGATTAGCGCAGAGATTCCTCTTTCAATTTAGTTTAATTGTAAAGAGTTTGTAAGTAATCCTTTGTAGTTATTAAATTCTTCTTAGAGTCATTCATTGTTGGTGTTTGAATTTCTACGAGATAGCAGTTGTTCATGCTTGTGCACGGCAACATCACAACATTTACCTTGTCCGAATTATGCAATAAACTATTACTCTGTAGAGTTATTTTCTGCGTGGAGGGCCTTGCTGTTGTTTTTTTTATTATTCTTGAACGATCTAGATATTTCTCTTGGCTATGAATGCTGCGTAATAAATTTTAAATTAAAGTAAACTCTTGTTCGATGAAAATTTGTATAGGTAACAATTCCTTTCCTATTTTTTTCACAGATAGGGTAAGGTTGCCTAAGAGTACGCACAATCTAAGAGTAGGTACGCATTTGTAGTTTCTACCAAGTGTGAGGCGTGGAAACGCTGCTTCTTGTGTCTTCTAATTTAATTAATCGAAGGTAAGTTGTGTTGAAAGTTTTATTAAAATTACTTCAGGCGAAAGTCCTTTATCAAATGTTTTTGGTTTTGACTTGTCTCACTACATATAACTTTTCATGGATTTCAATCATGTGTTTTGCATGGAAAAAGGGTTAGGTTAACATTGCTTGGAAGTGAAGTTAGCCATAACATATGTCAAATGTGTCTTTTCGTGCCATATAAAGGCCAATGAACGCGTTAAAAAATAACAGTATGATGTTTCCAAGAGTGATGTCGAAATCCAAGAGTCGCAACTTGATTAATCCAAGAGTCCGCGTACGAATATTTTATTCTCCGATGCGGTAACCTGTTTCTTTCTTTTTACATGGGTCCTTTCTATAAGCGAAAAAGTGATCGTCAATTAAAATTCACGGAAGAAATTTTGAAAGAAATAAGAGAAAAAATAAATAACGTACAATCTAAAAGATCTATAGCTAAAGAGTATGGTCTGAATGAATCATCGTTGAGAAAACGGTTAAAATTGGGCAATATTCCTATTTCTTTAGGTCGTTTTAAGCCAGTGTTTGATTCACAGAAAGAACTTGAATTAGTGAATAGAATAAAACAATTGGATGGACTGTTTTACTGGTAGACTATCAAGAAATTACGAGATCTCACATATCAATTTGCTGAGGAAATTAAAGTTGATCACCTTTTTAATAAAACTACCAAACTTGTTGGGAAAAAATGGATCGCAACCTTTTGCCTGAAATATAATTTAGCTACCAGACAACCAGAGAAAGTAAGTGTAGCACTTGCAATTGGATTCAGTAAAGTTCAAGTATCCAGGTTTTTTGAGAATCTTCAGCAGCTCATTGAAACATATTCATTTACCGGCAAAAACATTTTTAATATGGATGAAACTGGAATGCTTACAGTCCCTACTAAAATTCCAAAAGTCTTAAGCATTAAAGGAAAAAAAGTTGTTGGGAAAGTGGTGTCAACTGGTCACGGCAGTCTGTTATACAAATGCTAGAGGGTTTTATATACCGCCCGCATTAATTTACCCCAGAAAAAGAGAGAGAAAAGAATTATTATATGGAGCACCGGAGGACACACACAATCATGATGTTGTCTGATAGTGGCTTTATAAATTCAGAACTCTTTATTATGTGGTTCAACACTTCCGAAGTCATGTTAGGTCCAATATAGAAAATCCAGTACTACTAATATTGGATAACCATACTTCTCACATTAGCTTAGATGCAATATCATTTTGCAGAGCAAATGGCATTCATCCACTCAGCTTGCCACCCCATAATAGTCACAGACTACAACCGCTCGATGTCGGATTCTTTGGTCCCTTAAAAACTGCCTAAAGCCAAGAAGCTGATAAATGGATGACCATGAATCCAGGTAAAGTCATTACCATGTACCAAATAGCTTCATTATTTGGAAAAGCATATGCCAGGATTGCCCCAATTGAGAAGGCCGAAAAATGTTTTTCAGCGACCGGAATCTGGCCTTATAATCCAAATGTTTTCTCTGACATAGATTTTGCTCCTTCCAGTGTCACTGATTCATTTCAGAACGAACGCGTAGAAATAGTTAAAAAGAATGAGGACGTACGCCAGGAGCTCTTGAGAAATCTACCAACCATTCCAACTATTTTAGCTTCCGCCAACAGTGACTGTGAATTCCCAACAGTGCCACGAATTACAAGTAAACGTGTCACACTGATCTCTCTTATTTTTATACCTTTACATTACTTTTTATTTAGATTCTCTTAAACTGACAAAATATTTGACGGACATTTCAACTCCAGAAGAAGTAACCCAATCTTCCCAACTTGGACCGAGTGGTGTGTGTGGTCATAATCGCGACGAAAATGAAGATGGGCAAAAACATTTTTGCATTCTTCCAGAAATAAATAGTTCTACCAAACTGCTGAAGAACGTAACTAATAGATCAACTGCACTGGAAACGATATCCTCTCCTTAACCTTTACGAATTAAAAGTGGAGGTGAGCAAAATTCTAATAATTAAATTTGTCCTGGAATAGGTGGAAATAAGATTTAGGTATACATCTCAGTAAGTACAGAAATCATTTCAATTTCTTTCTTTTTCTAGAACACAGCAGCGTACTGGATAAGTTATACCCACTGCCAAAAGTAGCTAAGGTTACAAGAAAAAGAAAGACTATAAGTAAAAAAACAGAGATTTTAACAAGTGCGTCTTACCAGGAATCGCTTGATCAGGATAATGTGAGAGAAAAAAAAACAAGTAAAAAGAAATTTAAACAATAAGTCAAAGAAACAAACGACTAAATTAATCAAAGCTCCAACAAGAAAGGCAAATACATCTCCACCAGAAGTATGTGGGATATGCCCTCCAGAAACAGCTCTGATTCAATGTAAAATATGTGAACAGTGGTTTCACGAAATTTGCACATCATATGAAGGATATCAGGAATATTTCTGCGATTTATGTTTAAGACAAGCATAGCTGCGCACTCTTGGAGGCAATGCGTACTCTTAGATAATAGACTGCGTACTCGCGGAAAGAAGAAGATCCAAGAGTGCGCATTTCGAGAGTTTGTGTTTTTATTTTATGGTTTCTTTTACAGATTATGTTTCAGTTTTGTTTGATTTTTGTTCTTTACAAATGCGTCTCTGCTAATTATAATTTATTCTGAGAAATTGAAATATTTTTTTAATTTATAACCTACAGAAAGTTAAGTGCGCACTCTTAGGCAACCTTACCCTATTTTTAGGGAGTTATCGCAACATGAACGGTAACATTCACGCTAACGTTAAAATCACGTAACCCAATACGCTATTTCGTATAACGGATCAGTAAAATTTTTAGTTAGGTATCGCATGTGCTTTATTACGTTAAGAAAATTATAACCTTGTAATTGTTTACGCTTTAGCCGTCAAACATCAAAGTTGTATTAGCTTAAATTTATTATTAACTTGGTTGTTCGAGACAATGGAAGATTTGGTAGAATTAATGGCGTTTGAAGCATTGGAAGATGACAGGTTAGACGACACGTTACTGCATATGTTAGGAAGAAAATTCACTTGTACTTTGACCACAGTATACTTATCAATCAGTAGGGACAGCTCGTGTCGGCACCTTTGATGTTCATACTACCGTTTTCAGAGCCAATATGGCCGTTACTGGCGGACTTTCATTTTATTGCTACTAGATGTCACTGGTTGAAAAAATGGCACGGACAGAAATGATTGCAAGCAAATCATAGAATGCGATGTTGTTTTACACAACTTCAGGCTTTCTACACAACATAAATTCATTATAATCTAACAAAGATGGTTTTCTGTTCAATCTTTCTCATCTCTCCGCATCCATCACACAAAATGCTGAATTAAAAAACGCCCGCTTAAGAGCAATTGATGAATTCACTGGTGCGCCACACGCGGCCCTTTGTGGAAAGTCCGCCAGCTTTCGCACATGCGCACTCAGAAACTCTAGCAACGGAAACCCCAAGCTGTCCCTACTGATTGATGAATATACTGTGCTTTGACGTATTCACAACCATACACAACATAACCACCACATAACCTTCAAATTTACGGTTACGATATCGCTCCGCTATTCGGATCCAAATAGCACGTTCCCTTAAATGTTTATCGGCACGTTATTTCTTGCGCCTGCGCATTTCAAAGAATATACCGTTATCGTAATAACGGGGAAGGTACGATAACTCTCTATTAATATAGTATAATAGGTAATAGATTTATAAGTAAAGTGATTATGATTATCTAATAGCGTTTTCGATTGAGTGCTGTAGAGCACTCTCATAGTATTCTTATCTTGTTTTAACCTCATATGATAAAAGGGTTAGAGCAGTTAATCGAAAACGTTATAAATAAACAATCCTACTATGTATCTGCCGGCCCTTTTTCAACATCCTGTAGGTATATGAGTATGAAATTAACACACATGGAGAGAATTACGTTGTAAAAGTAAATATAAATTTTTACAAAAATTTATATTACTATATGTGACAGCAAAATCATTTTATTAACTTAAAAACATATTTGTATTAACTGTTATATATTTAAATTTATAAAAAGATATTCTAAAATGGTTCAAATATAAAATATAATATCGTTTAATATATTTATATTTTAACATTTATATCTACGCACAGATAAGAAGCTACGGGATTCACACGATCACCAACCTTTGCAGCTGCACCAAAAAAAATAAGTACTCGATTTAAGAAAAAACGTATATTAAAATACAAATTTTGTAAAAAAAATTGTGCAAATCGGTTTTGATTACAGCGGATTCCTCGAGCATGCTCTCTACAGCTGTTTAAGGCCTCATTGGGCCTTCATCAACAGAACCGTAGCTCCAGAACTCCACCATAGAAAACATAAATATATTATGTTATGTTGTGTTGTCTATGAACTCCACTGCAAACCAAACCGATCTCTCCTATAGGTTATATGCCATTGCGATGTGAAAGTAATGAACAATTTAAGTAGTGACATCTTTCGATCGCTTTTTGACCTCAAATTTTATGTTGTAAACATCATATCTGCAGGCCGAACTCATAAATATTACAAAATCATATGCTTAATGTAATATAACCGCATTGTCATTTCTCTTAAGAGAAAAATTTACTTGCTTTACTTAAATAATTTTGCTACTTTTAAAACAATTTATTTTATTATTAATGATACTTTTTTTACAACACGGTTTTTAATATACATTTTTCTCAGTGCACGTTTTCCTGTTTTTGTTATTTGAAATATATATTCTTTACGTCCTAAGTTCACAATAACACCAAAAAAAATTATAGAAAAAATTTAACGAGAAAATGTGTCTTCATCAAGTCTAGCAATCCCTTTTTTGATCAAGTTTATCGTTCTATAACAATGGGGATTAGGCTTTTCCACGAAGTTTCTTTGTCCAAAACGTACCCCGTGTCATGTGTTTCTTTTCCCATTTACATTTCCAATCAAGTTCGCATCTGCTGCATTTTGACTACCTAAGCAATTTCATTTGGTTAGAAATGAATGAATCAACCACTAAAGAATTTCGGCCCCCACCTAATAAAAATGTAAACAAGCCAAAGCCCTTTGCCCCAAGACGCAATTTTCTTTCCAATATTTTCCTAGTGTTTGCATGACGTGGCAGTAAAAATTGCGATTTAATTTTCGAGATATTTATCGGTTTATAAACAAGTACCTCGCAGAACAAAATTCCAAGTATACCGTCACAGTCAAATTAAACATTTGCCGTGAGATAACAGCGAAACCAGTCGACGACGTTTCACAATCGTCAGTCTGGTTGCTTGGTTGCATATGTTCGTTCGCACAGAGAAAGCGAGATAGTTCGCAGCTATTTTTTGTCTGGGAGTTAACCGTAAGTAAATGGGCCAATGGCCTCAATCACGTCAATGAACAAACGAACGGCGAATTCTTTGCCTAGTTTCGTGGGGCGAGCTGAGATAAACGGCAATTTGTTTATGTGTTCGGTTATGTAACACGCAAGACACACCCATCGTAAATAACGGCCGTGACAGGCAGATGAGTCGCAAAATCAGGGGGGGTCAGGTGGGGTGTGAATATTCGAGGGGTAATTTGCGACATTTGGGCGTCCGACGTCCGCCCAATCAGCCATTAGCTCAAGGAGAGAGAACACGTATGCGACGGTTTTAATGCAAACACCAATCAGTCCGGGCAAGAGAGAGGGCGCACGCGCCGGTTTTATTACGGCCATGCTCAGTTATACAATAGATCTATAAAGCGCACCCGTGTAACTATTGGTAGTGGACCCCCACTACGGCCGGAAAGAATTCCGACACAGGCCAATACTTTCCACTTTACATAATAATAGCGAAACAAAAGCAGCGCGACGGAATCATTAAACT
Organism: Dorcus hopei; assembly: GCA_033060865.1. NCBI lineage: Eukaryota > Metazoa > Arthropoda > Insecta > Coleoptera > Lucanidae > Dorcus > Dorcus hopei. The sequence goes on from CM065426.1 coordinate 8,378,413, forward strand.
TAGCGCTTACGTGCGAAAAATGTGGATTAATGTCGGCCCCCTCTCGGACCCCCACCCGCGAAGCGAACGACCCGAAAGCCACTCCCCACTCGCAGCTTTCTACTGGTTACGGCTTCCGCCAATGGAAGGACCTGATTTCTCTTCGTCGCGAGGGCCCTTTTTACAGGGGAAGCTCCCAGTCGCGTAGCCTACCTACCTAGAGACAATCGGACTTCAAAAAATACGCTTCGCGCTTTCTATTCCGTTTTTAAAAGTGCGTTTTGCACGACGTTGCAAAAACAAGTGCCCGTGGCGAGTCACTTTCTGGGATTTCTTCGAGGGTCTTCCAGGACTGAGCCGGGTAAGTTTTAAATACGCACCAGCGACAGCCAGCCATGAACGGAAATGGGTTGTGTTATTCTTGGGCGAGTCCACCTCGTTCTGAACTGGACAAACGGGTGAGGACGGTAGAAGCGAAACCTACAAACGTTACCGTCCTGGCCTTAGACTGTGAGGCTTTGGATCGCCCTCGGATCAAACCAATCACATTCTCATAGCGGAAAGGCCACGTCTAGACGGCGTCAGCCTGCTTTTTACAATGGATTATTTTAATTTATACGATGGACTAGGCTTGCATAATTATTGGTGGTATTTTCGCGATTAATGCGCTCGCGAATCCAAGAATCCATTTTGTAAGCGGAGGTTTTTTGATTAGCCGACGAAAACGACGCGCGCATTCTAAAAGAAAGGCTTCATTGGGGCGCGAATCGCTTGCGCCCTGCTCGCAGATTACTCTGCTATCGGCGGTACGCAGAAGTAGTTTGATATCGCCTGACAAGTATGGCTGACGTTTTTTTTTTTGTTTCGCCGTCGCCTGGCCTGGCCTGGCCTTCGCGATCTGCCTACGCTGCACAATCGCACCGTTAACAGTTGAATGCGTACGCACGCACGCCGCGCGAAATTAGGCCTACGTGATGTAATCGACTTTTCGCCCGGTCGCCTTGGATCTTAATAAAAAACGCCTGCATGCGAGAAACCAGTTTTAGAAAGTTTCGGCGCACAATAGACCGCTTGCATACTACAAAGAACTGGGACACGGCTTTGTTTAGCTTGAACTTGAAAAAGACTCTACTACTAGGCTTCGTATAAAACCCCAAGAGAAATTTAGGTCTTCTAAAATTTCGGGCAAAGCAAAACGCTTGTTTACACACTTACTTCAGATTTTAAAATTCCGATTGTCTTTATTAAAGAACGGCTTTGTTTGGCCTGAAGTTGCAAAAGGCTTTAGCTTCGCGTAAAACCTCAAGAGAAATTTACGTCTTTTCTCTTCATATCATTTCTAATTTCAGCCAAAGAAGCACCGCACTTCGTTACACAGCAAAAAGCCTTTTCCTTATTTCAGGTTTCAAAATTCCGATTGTCTTTAAAGAAAGCCTTTGTTTGGCCTGCCTCGCAAAAGACTTTAGCTTCGTACAAAGCCCCAAGAGGAATTTAGGTCTTTTAAAAGTCGCTTTTCTCTTCATTATTTCTGGCAAAGTAACAAACTTCGTTACACATGTAAAAGCCTTATCCTTATTTGGGATTGTCTTTAAAGAATGGCTTTATTTTTGGCCTGAACTTGTAAAGGACTGGCGTTTTACTGGAACCTACTCTAAAAGAAACTTGGTCTTCTAAAAATGATTTTTCTCCTCTTCATTATTAATGTGGGGCAACTGGGCGGATGGCTTTGTTTGGCCTTAATTCGAAACAGACTTTATCTTCGTAGAAAGAACAAGAGAAACTTAGGTCTTCTAAAAATCGCGTTTCTTTTAGTTATTAATTTCGGACAAACCATACATACCTATTATAGGTAGGCATGAGAAATCCTTATCTTCATTTTAAATTTCGAAGTTCGTATTGAAGACGAAGACGTTCAAATTCCATTGTTTCCCCAAAATATGGACGAATGAAATCAAACGAGCCCATTTTCCATTATCATGATTTTCAAAAATCATCTGATTTCCATTGTTTGTTTGAAATTTTAAAAAAAAAACTAGGTCCCAAAAGCTGGTGTCTTTCTTTCTCTTCTTGTACAGCTTGGGGCAAATCACTTCAGTAAGAATGTTATGTTCAGGACATATTGAGGATTATATCTTCATTTGTTTTTCCAAATTACATGAAGGTTTGGTTCATCATCTCAATTTTGGGTTATCCATTACACAATGTAAGCATGCAGAGTCTAGCGACTCGGGTAAGACTGTAAATTACATCTCTGACATACACTCAAAGTATTTTGCTAAAAACACAGTGGCGCACTTAGTACTTAATCCTGGGGGAGGGGGGGTACAGAATGTATACTTATGTTTTGATCATGTCGTATACCAAGGGAGGGGGAGAAAAATAACTAAGCTACCGAGAAATTAAAAAAAAACGTTTTATTTCCTTTTTCGCACAAACCACAATCATATGCGGGGGGACCGTGCCCCAGTGTCTCCCCCCCCCTTGGGTGCGCCATTGTAAGAAGAAGTGATTCTGCACCTATGTATTCTCTTCAGTATTTTATTCAAAAAATTACCGCAACTCTTTTTCAAAATTAAAAAGTTACTTTGATTTTTCAAAAAAAAAATAAAGTTCGCCATTATCCTTTAATGCTTCTTGGCATTTTCCTTGTCTAAGGACTAGTTTTACAATCGTGGAATAAGGTCGCCGAATATCCTTTAATGTTCCTCCATATCTATGTCACACTTACGTCACGTTATTCTATGAATAATGCTTATCCGACGATTGTAAAATCGGGCCTAATAAAGTTCGCCGTTATCCTTTAATGCTTCTTGGCATTTTCCTTGTCTAAGGACTAGTTTTATACAATCGTTGAATAAGGTCGCCGAATATCCTTTAATGTTCCTCTATATGTGTGTCACATCTACGTCACGTTATTCTATGAATAATGCTTATCTGACGATTGTAAAATTGAGCCTAAGTATATTTCATTCCCGATTAGGATGTAGGTCAACATTAGTCTAGAGCAGCAATAGAGCAATCGGCAACAACATTAGCTCTGATGATGTCCTTGTGATTAATAGGCGAAATGTTGACAGAAGGAAAAAGTTCAAAGCAGTTTATTTTTTACATTCTTCATTTGAACGCTGCATTGTATAATTTTGATAGGCAGGAATCGACAATGACAATAATTCCATAACATTTTAACCTGCTACATCGCTATAGCAGGTTTGCGTCGCACTTTCGAGAAAGTAGCAGCTTTATCCATCTGTCTTTGAGACGGTCAAAAATCAATCGTTGCTCAGAAATTTAGAACTCACCAAAATATATTTAAGTAGGTATTCATTCTCAAGTAAACAGTACAGGGTTATCCTACTTTTCACGCAATGTGTAATTTTTAGAACTCTCATGAAGGAAAAAGATTAAAAATCGATACAGTTCGTTCTGTTTCGAGTTGAAAACGTCTGCGCATATTTCGCGCGCACTCAAGACAGAAAGCGAAAGTTCAAAGAGTAAGCGCAAGTTTTGTCATCCTTCTTTTTTTAAGTGTCAAAGAAATATAAAAAAAATGATGTTAAACGTTCATCACCCTTTGAGAAAGAATCACCTTACACGGGAGAGGAATGAAGACGAGGCTATCTGTTTCTTGTACCACAAAAAACGAAGCTAACTGGCTAATTTTTAAGTTGAAACTTCTGCGTAAGAGTAAGCGTAAGTTTTGTCATCCTTCTTTTTTTAAGTGTCAAAGAAATATTAAAAAAATTATATTAAACGTTCATCACCCTTTGAGAAAGAATCACCTTACACAGGAGAGGGATGAAGACGAGGCTATCTCTTTCTTGTCCCACAAAAAATGAAGCTATCTGGCTAATTTTTAAGTTGAAACTTCCTGGAGTCAAAATTGTTGAAAATCTTGTAATTCGAGAGACCATTCTGGGGGAAATTACAAAAGAAGGTTTACTCTGCAAAATTGCTTTGAACTTTTCGAAAAAAGTACATGGAGTTATGGCTAAAATTATTTATTTTAGAGTGGGATTTTACTGCTATAAATTTTATAACACAACAAAATAGAAATGTGTATTCAAAATCAATGAATTAAGAAAGGTTTGCTTTATTTCTTTATATTGCACAATGAGTTCTTTTTTTTGAGATCACTACACTAGGCGCAAATGTGCAGCAAACTTTACTTTTGACAGCCCATAGATGATAACCACACTACGGCATTTGCTAGGACATCTCAGACCCGGACTTTTTTTATCTCATACCCACAAGTTTACAAAATACAATAAAAAGGCGATGTATCTTAAAGTATTTCCCGACTTTTAAGAAATTGTTATACTTCGTGACAGATGTCGGGGAAGAAGAGGCATTGCATAATACCCCATAGAACTCGAGAACAGTACTGTCTATGAATAACTAATTAAATTGAAGTTATGTGATACATATATGAAAATAAAGTACAATTTTCTAAATCTATTAACACGTGTTACTTTAATGATAACGATTAATAATTTTTTTAAATTAAATTCATTGACTTAAACTTCTTTAATTTAGATAAAAAGCTATTTACAACATAGTACACATTTTTGTATAATAATCCGATAAATAGTCGTGAATAAACAATTAAAACTACAATTCTTATTCATAGGTCTCTGTCATGATGTCACCTTGATCGATTTACGAATTATTAATACGTCGGCGGACGCTTTTTATTCGTAAACAATGTTTTTTTGTGGGTGTAATAAAAACCGTCGGAACATTATCGGAGAACTCACAACCTTATGTTTTATAAACAGAAATGTGCACATGAGGTAAAACAAGTCCGGCTCTGAAATGTCCTAGGCAACGCTGCAGTCTGATGATAACTTATCCCCTTCAACCAATATTCTTTTATACGTGTTAAATACTTTCAAAAACTCAGCAATATTATTTAGGAATTTTCGTTATGACATTTCTAAATTTAACGCGAAAACGCAAATTTTTATAAGTAGAAACGAATAATTTCAGAAACATTTATCACGAAGAAATGCCTACAGGTACATTGCGACCAAACGTTTTGCAGCGCTGGGTGGGCGTGCATGGTAGCGTTATAAGTTTATGTACCTATACTACAGTGTGGATCTAAAGTAGGTATTTCGGCGGTAAATTTAAAAATATTACAGTGACATTTCAAAACACCACGAAGAGAATGCGCACGATTTTGACACCGATTGTACTATTCAAATTATTCGAATTTCATTGGTTTACCGCGATTTGACATCTCACTCTTATGATTTTAGTTCACATATTTTCCGGGGCTTCATTTCGCTTGGACGCCCTGCAATTAGAATTTTTCTGAAAAATGTGTTTCATAGTTTTTTTTGGAATATTTGGAAAAAATTTGCCCAAACGTATCCACAAATTGTAGGCACATTATTGAAATGTGTTGGTCACTTTGACAATAAGGTACTTTTTCCTACAGTTTTTAAAAATAAATTTGGCCTTGGAATTTATTCTGGATTTTTAGAAACAACTCTGCGAAATTCTTGATGAAAAATGTTTTTAAGCTCATAAAGAAAAACGACTACGTTGATACTTGGACTTATCTCACTTTTACATTGGGATCTCCTTAAAAAGAAAACTGGGTTCACTTCTTTCATGGCGAATTCATTTGGAAACGAAAATCCTGTTCCATCCACTGTTCATAATAATAGTCGCTCATGGAATGAGGATCAACGTCAGAAGAAAAGGTCTAAGTTATAAAACATTTCAAGGATAGAAAAATTAAAATAAGTATTTTCCTCTATTGAAAGTGAAACTAAAAATTTTCATTTCCCTGGGTTCTCTCTGAATTCCAAAAAAATTGGATGCAATGTATGTAAGTATATCTATAAATTTGTTGCATTCTCTGGATTTTTAGTTTCGGCGAAATGTCATGTCCATAATTTGAAACTGGAAAAGTTTGTTTGCAGACTCATCCAATCAAAAAAAAAAAAGAAAAAGAAACTTATCAAATAAGGCTTGAAACATTTCTTTTAGTTTCTCGGGAACCGCAAAAGACAAGGAACGCCATCGTCTACACTATTCCTTTCTTCTGTAAAGTTGTTCACTCTTCTCTAAATAAATTCGTCCGATTCGCAATAAAACAGTGCGAAAATGAAATACTTCTTGCTTTAATATCTTCGGAAAGCAGTGTACATAAGCGGTCTTTAGGTTAAGACCTGAACAGTGGCATACCAAGGGGGGAGCTGGGGCACGCGTAGCCTCCTCCCCTATATGATTGATTTAATTTTTCAGTAGCTTGGTTATTATTCTCCCCCTCCCCTCTGTACACCTACGATATGATCAAAATATAAGTACACTTTGCTTCTCCCAGGATTAAGCTTTGGGTGCGCCACTGGACATTTATTTGCTAATACTCATTCTGGATTAATGGAAAACCCCATAATTTTTTTTGTTAAAGTTCTTTCTCAAGCTCAACGTACAACGAACGCCGAATTTTTATTCGTTGTACGTTGTACATGTTGTTGTGAAACCAATAAGACACCAGTGCAGCGCGTGCTTAGTTAGGCTATCGTAGTTATGAAATTAATTTATTTAGATGTTTAGATTTTCATTTCAACAGATGTGTCCGACCATACAAATTAATTTTCGATTATTGTTTAGGTTAAGTTCTATTTCGGTTTAAGTTCATTATTATTACTCATTATAGGCCGAAGGCGCAATCAACCAAGGAAATATGCTATTAGAAAACTATCCCATTTCAGTTAAACTTAAATGTCAATACTTCACACTATTTATTTGTGCAGGAACGTCGTAGAGCGAGGTCGCGATCCGACCTTTATTATAAACTTTGTTTTTTGTTAGGTTTGAAGTGTCGCTCGATCAGGTCTCCCGACCAACCCCAATGCCGTTATTCAGATTATGTAAATACACTCATTAATTATGAAACTACAAGTATTCCTTCCCGAGCTAAATTAACAGAGATTAGTTTTACACTTCTGATGAACAACACGTATCGTCTATCCAAAGCATCGGAAATATTGTACATTACTGTACAAGTAAATTAGTAATAATCTCGTTATTCTTTAATCTCAGTCGCAAAATTACAATAATGTGTTCCTATAGTCCCGTTGTCTTCATCAAAAATTTTAGCTTGACACTATCTTATTGACAAAACTGCGATAATTTCGAAAAATAAAATATTTTGTAGTGACATTGCCTTTTGCTTCAAAATTTCTCGTTCGTGGATTTTAAAGCAGAGTTCACTCACTTCCTTCATCAGCAATTCTTTCGGTTTTTCGAGAACCAAAAGACAAAGAACGCCTTCGTTTATACTGTTCATTTCTCCTGTCAAGTTTGTATACTCTTTTCCAACTGAATTCGTCCGCTTTATTTTAGTGCCTTAATACATTTGAAAGGCAGTATACATGAGCGGTGTCCTGAGTGAGAATCTTCTGTACTACTTGCTTATTTTCTAGGAAGTTAAAGTTCGTTATCTTATAGAAGCGAGGTTTGATGAGAAGTAGGTTTCGGTAGTAAGTTTTGTATAGAAAGGAAAATAACTTTCGTTTTTTATTTTTGCTCTTCTGGTACACCGAAGGTTAAGTAGTTGGTTGGGTTCCTTGGTCATTGGTTAAACAATTCACTCGTGTAGGTTCGATTTCCTCCTAGTACGTGTGAGTTCTATGCTAGTTATACATTTTCTCATGTGTGGAACCCTATAAGATTCATACCGTCCCCTTCTAACTAAATACATTGTGTTTTCTTGGGTTGCAATGTGAATGCCAAAGGAGAAAAAACATCTAGTAAGTCGGTCGCAGTCGGCAATATTGAATAACTAGCCGCCAAACATGCTTTCTGGACAAGTTTTGAAAACTTTGTGAGGCTTTCATCGAGTATCCAAATCCAAGAAAAAAGAAAAAGCACAAATTTTTTACACTCCATCTAAAGCTGTTTCTTCATAGATGACGCTCAAATCGAAAACGTCCTTAAATCCCTAATAAAAACGAGACTATTTAGCAAAATATTTTCTTTCGCAATTTGTTCTTCAGCAAGTAATTGTGCATTACTTTCAAACTGTAACGAATGTAATTTAAAAGTTCCATTTCGTTTTCACAAAAAACAAACGTGTAATTCACATTTCATGTTGTACAGTTGTTCGCAAAAATATCGAGTATAACGTCGGCAGTAGAAGAAGTCAACGTGACGCGGTTCCAACCGGAAGCCAATTCAAACATCGAGTATACCGAAAAAAAATCAAGAGTGCGAAATCTTACAATTTTTTTGACAATGTAAATGTGTCTCTTTCGAAGTCTGAAGTCTTTTCGTTTGTCAAGCAGGTTATACTTGACAATTAAAGTGTCAGTTCAAAACTAGAACTTCAGAGCACTAAAAAAATAATCAAAATTCTGTTACCTTCAAATTATAATGTCTGGCTACAATCCTTGTTGAATAACTTTCCTCTCATTTAGGCCCGGTTTTTCAATATCAAGTTAAACTGTAACTTTCGGTTTATTTCCATGGCGACAATTGTGTGCTTATGGGAGTAAATTGAAGGTTAAAGTTAACATACGATTGAAAAACCGGGCCTTAGAGAGAATTAGAACTCTGTCAGTTAATCCTCGCATTTGTCTGTCACATTGACAGCAAAGTGAACTATGTAAACGACCGATTATGATTCGACAAAAAAATAAAATTAAAAAAAAATATTGAGTAGTTTATAAATTGAACCAAATTTAACAATCAATTCGGTGATCGCGTTCTTAAACAAAATTATTTCTTTGAGTTGCGTTCTACTTCCTTCAATAGCTTCCCGTTTATATTCAGTTACCGATTTAAAACAAAATACGTCGATAGCCGATTGTTTCCGTGGATAAACCAACTCGTGAATTAGAAAGCGCGAGCGGGGGATCGTGGCGTTCCCTCTGACGGTCTCCGCCGCCGCTCAGGCCGTCAAGCGTCGCTTCGTTTCCCCGCAAACGAACCTGCTTTCTGCGGGCCACAAACTCAGGTCCGTACTCTGTTCGTCGCCGAAAACGAAACGCGCACTTGCCGAGAGGAAAAACAACTCATATTTGCGCGACACGTACGCCTCACAATCGCAGGAAGCGATGCGCAGAAACAATCGAACGGCGCGGCGGAAGTTTTCCAGAGAAAAAAGTTCTTTTCATAATAAATTCCGAAGGTGTTTACAAGCGGAGACGTGATGGATCGCCGCTGGAAATTACGAATGTAAATGCGACGACGTGCACGGTTGGATTTTGGGCGAATTTATCGGGTTATAATCGGTGTTGAAGTGAGTTTCGATTGTTAGTTACACTTCCGGTTTTTGCTTTAATTTATAAACGGTCGCGGTGATAAGAAGGAATCAAAATTAAAATTTATTTTCAATGAAAATTAATTCATTCAATGAAAATGTCTATGCAGGTATACATAGGTATGTATTTGCGTCCCTAAAAGGAAACCGAAACATCAAGTTTATACGAATTTTGAACTATAGATGTCGCTGTTGTAACAGATTCTAGATTGATAAAGTCTCCGATGATCTATTCCCGCAAATTAGAGTGAAAGAGACTGATTTTGCAGCATGGCATTAAATTATGTACGATTTGACCCACGCCATTTTCAATTTCGATTATGTTCATCTTTTTTGTCAAAAATAACCTACAAAAGTTTTAGGAGACTGAAGACGGCGAAAGCCGAAACTACTCGGGACGGAAGTCTATAACAGTGCTAATTGGAACAAAAAAATTACAGCACAAGTACTTAATTGATTTAGGGAACTCTGACATTCTATTTTGACAATACAGTACCGGCCTCCTTTCCCCCAACCTCAAGGCTTTGAATGAAACAATTTTTAAGATGAGGTAAACACAAGGTTAAAGAAAATCGAAGTGTTTTTTTTAATCAAAAGAAAAGCAAAAACGAAAGTTGACAGATAAGTTAGATTTTGTTAAGAATCTCCATATGATGTTAGTATAACCAGTGCGTAAAGAAGAGTAAAAAGAGATTTATCTTGGGTTACCTACTAAGAAACAGATTTCGAAAAAATCTATACACCTATTGTCGGACATATGTTTCGGCCTCAGTAGAAGGCCATCTTCAGCACGTAACAAACTACAAAATATAAATAGCTAAGCAATACGTTACAAATCAAATGTAAAGTTTACGTACCCTAAGTATAAAGTAACGTAGAAGTGAAATTGTACAACATAATTGTAAAGTCACAAAACCAAAACAAGTTAAAAGGCAGGATTAAAATAATTGTAAATGGGGACAACACAAAATAGCCCCGAGGGAATAGTAAACATTTTTACTTAAAGGAAACGTGCATTACAACGTAAAATGGCGAAAGAAATTTTTTGGCAGTAAATTGTAAAGTGAAACGTGCAAACAAAATAAACCCTAAAAATATTGCCAGATAATGTTCTTAAATAAGTCCTCCTGAGGACCGTTCAACTGATCGTTTAAAATATTAAAGTTTTTATTGTTTTTATGTAAAAATGTTTTCGGCAATATTTAAAAGATTACCCTTTCTAAAGTTAAGGAGAGATTTGACATTACTATATTGGGATCAAAATCGTGGGAAGAAAAGATTAGATGACTAGCAAAATTAGAGTCAGGTTTCTCAAGTTTGAAGGATCCAATGTGTTCTTGGATACGTGTTCTTATGTTTCTACCAGTTTGTCCTATGTAAATGGCGTTGCAGGAATTACAGGAGATTGAGTAAACTCCACTTTGTTCTAAAGGATTGGTTTTATCTTTAGTGTGGGATATCATAGTTTTTAAGTTATTTTTGTTCGAGAAGGACATTTTTAAGTTATTTTTATTAGTATTTTTGGAAAAGTAGTTTTTGATTTTTAGAGAAAGGTGGGATATACAGGATGTTATCAATTAAGATGGCAATAATTATATTTAACCTAATTTATCTATATCCAAAAGTTTTTCGTTTCTGAGATATAACCTCCTAAAGGGATAACTTGGAAAGTACATTTTCTTAAATATCTCTGGAACGGTTTAAGATAGAGGGTTGAAATTTGATATGTAAGACAACTGAAATACAGGAATGGATATGTCTTAAGCAAAATTGAACATTCTTCACCAGTGGCGTAGATCCAAGGTAGTAGGTTATCATTTTAGTAAATAACTTTTTTATTGACACTTTTTCGAAAAATCTGAAGCAAAAACTGAAAAGTTCGAATAAAACCATACAAGAAATGAACTAAGTTCCATCTTCGTCAGATTAACCGTTTTCGCGATATTCAGGTTGAAAGATTACATTATTTCAGAAATTCAAATTAAAAAAAAAATCAAATATGCCTTGACAACGTTAGCTGTTATTTTACATATCAATACACAACTCTTGCATAGTTTTTTCTTCATTTATGAATTAAAAATGTACTCTAACTATGAAATAACGGGCATGATACTCCTTCATGAGGAAAGTAAAGAAAACAATTTTTGGTATGCCCATTATTTCATTGCTAGAGTAAATTTTCCCTAAGACATATTAATCCTTGTATTTCAGTTATCTTAGGTACATATTGTAGTGTTATTTGTTCAATGATGATTCAAATTATGTAATGTGAGTTCTTTTATTCTTCTTTACTTGTATTTAACGTTATTGTGAAGTTTCAGCGTTATTGTGAAGTTTCAGCGTTATTGTAAAGTCTTTTCAACTCTGATCTGGCTTTTTATATTGTGAGCGAATTCTTCTTTGACTGGATTTGTTACATTGTGAGCCCCACGTTGGGCGCCATTTTATGTAGTGTTGCTTTTTGTTTGCAGATGTGGTAAGTATTTAATTTGTCTATCTTCTCTTTTAATTTAATCTTTATATCACATCCACTACACAATTATGTATTCTAGTAGTCTTATATGAATTCTATTTTATAATGTCAAAGTGACATTTCAGGGTGGGAACTCTCAATGTCAGTTGTAATCCAGTTATTTATTATAATTTTGAAGAAAATTCTTTTGAAGATAAATTGTTGAGTAATTTATTTCTTTAGAATTTTTCACATACATTACAAAACTAAACAATTAAATTACTCACCAATTTATCTTCAAAAGAATTTTCTTCAAAATTATAATAAATAACTGGATTACAACTGACATTGAGAGTTCCCACCCTGAAATGTCACTTTGACATTATAAAATAGAATTCATATAAGACTACTAGACTACATAATTGTGTAGTGGATGTGATATAAAGATTAAATTAAAAGAGAAGATAGACAAATTAAATACTTACCACATCTGCAAACAAAAAGCAACACTACAATATGAAATTTCAAGTCTCTGTCTTAAACCGTTCCAGAGATACTTAAGAAAGTATACTTTCCAAGTTGTCCCTTTAGGAGGTTATATCTCAGAAACGAAAAACTTTTGGATATAGATAAATTAGGTTAAATTGTCCTCTATGCGTGGTATAATTATTGGCATCTTAATTGATAACACCCTGTATAGGGTAGGTTAAGGAAAAGTGTGTGTGTATCTTGTGGAGTGTCAGTATTGTTAAAAGAAATATTATTGTTGTGTGAAGTAGTGTAATTGTTGAAAATAGTTTTATTCAATAGCTTATTCTTAATTCTGAAAAATAAGTTAGATTTTTTAGTTGTTTCGAATATTGGTTGCCTAGAAGAGCTAGCTGAAAGTAAAGGAGAGAAAGGTTTAATAAAAAATTATAATTATTAATTTTTTTTATGATTTTTTTTTAATAGTTGGGGAACGAGAAGGAGACAATTCAATCTTCTATAATTTTACTGACATGTACCTACCGCTGCTAAAAAAATTACAGTTTTATAAATGCAGTCGCACCTCTATAACTCGAACTTCCACAACTCGAAATTTTCTGTAAGTAGAAATTTACTGATGTCCCTGCATTCGAGTAATGGAGGTTCGACTTTATGTACAATTTTATAAATAAAAATTAGTGTCCGGTTAAAAGATTTTGTAGAATAAAAATAAGGAAATTATGAACTGAGAATATTGAACAACAGACTCTTTTTTCATTGTTTTATTTATTTTTTTCGATAAAGAAAAAATAAAACGTATAAGTAGTGTTGATCTGATATTTTATAGATTTAAAGACTTTAGGGCAAACATTATAAACGGTTTCCCAAAACCAGGTGTTGCAAATTTGGGAGAAAAAGGGGCAATTAATTTTGAAAAACTGCCGATATTTTTATTCCCGTCTAAAGTGCAAACGTGGTGGTTCAAATACTTTTCCTTGGCCATTTCTATAGCCTCCAACTTAATAACAAGTGTCTAAATAAAAACCTGGTCAAGTAGGCTACATTTAGTCATTCTGCTATGCAAATGCAATGCAAAAATTCTCGATCACAACCTACTTGACCAGGTTTTTATTTAGACGCTTGTTATATAAGTTCGTTGAGGAGGCTGGTTATCCACATATTGCTCATTGCGGCTGTGATCGACTTATACGGATGCTTTTTCTCGACATCATTTAAACTTCCGTCTCCACTCTTCCGGCAAATGATAGAAAAAGTTCAACGGCTTCACATAGTAGGTACATACTGTAGCAGGCCAATGTCCCCTTTTCATGTAATAATGCGTCTACGAAATTTCTCACGCAACGCCATCTTTTTGGAAGTTAGCAGTTTACAAATGTCGCGTAATTCAAAATGACACCTACTTTTACTATCTCCTAGATACATATGAGTGAGCATTTTCAATCCGGGACATAGGAAGTTAACATGACTACCACCCTTAATAATGACACATTTGATTAAAATCATATTAAAAATATCAAGAAATAAATTCAAATATTGTTTTAAATTAAAAAATTTAATTTTAAGTATTTTTACATCTTAGGAACAATAGATAAATCGTTTTCAATCCGGAACATAAAAATCACAAAAAAGGGACTAATGATTGAATTTAAGTATTATAATTTTATTACAAACTAAAGATTAAAAACAAATTGAATGTTTTCTTGTAAATTATAGTAAAAATTCAAATAACTCTCTATTTTGCGCCAAACAGTACCCTAACCTATTATAAAATCCATTAATCACATTCGTTGGTGTTTCAGCGTTAATAACAAGTGTCTAAATAAAAACCTGGTCAAGTGGGTTGTGATCGAGAATTTATCCATTGTATTTACATAGCAGAATTACTAAATGTAGCCTACTTGACCAGGTTTTTATTTAGACACGAGTTAGGTGCACGTTTTTCAAAAATTGCATTCCTCAAAGAATTAATATTTGGGTGCCGTATTTGATAAATATTGTTTTTCAGTTGGCCCCACAGAAAAAAAAAACAGGGCCCTAAATCAGGCGATCTGGCGGGCCAGTTAATTATTCCACCACGATCAATCCAGCGATTTGGAAAAGCTAGGTCTATAAATATTCCCGAATACGTATACTCCAAAATGCGCTGGACAGCCATCGTGTTGAAACCAAACCTCCTGATTTTCACGTGCTGCTTCTTCTACTGCAGGGTCCAATATTTTTATTATTCAATATTCCTGCCCAAATACGTATTAATTTTTTGAGGATGCCGCGTCCTTGTGATAAAACTAATATGCGGATTTTCTTGGGCCCAAAGTCTATAGTATTTTGAGTATTGGGCTCGTTGTGAAACAAAAATGGACGAAAGAAAGTTAGGTTCTTGATTTGCTGCACGTTCTTGCATTTCTTCGCGAAATGTATTTCGAGTTTCTTCATCAATTTGAAATATTACTTGATGGCAATTAGTTTTGTATGGATGGTACTTATACTTCCTAAGAATGTTGCTTACACATCCATAAGTTACAGTCGTGTTCAAAAAAGTGTTGTACAGAATTTGTACTGTGTAAACTTGTATGTGCGTTCATGATGAAGTTCAAAAAATTGTTGTACAAGTTTTGTTACATATACTGTTTCTGGCAGTAATAATATTATTGAACAGAAAAATAGAAAAACCAATTGTCGCTCAAAAGCAATAGTATATTGTAGACCGAGGCGGTAAAGTGCTTGTTTTCCAGGTCGAGAGAAGATATGGACAGGCGAGGCGAGCAGCCGAGCCTGGCCACTTCTCAAGACCTCGAAAATTGCTTTACCGCCATGGTTTACACATTATTTTTTTTTCTACACAATTATAATTAATTTTGTTAATATCACACAAACGTTCTTTTTCTCGAAGTAAAAATATTAAAATTGAGTTACTATTAAAATTATTATAGATGTTTTAAAACACAGTAATACGTATAGTAGTGTGGCTAACGGGGTGTCCTGCGTGAGCGAATACTAGCGGGCGATGCGAGCGGCGCGGGCGTCGCGAATTTATCAAACTCAAGCAAAGTAATGTAGGTGTCCTACGTGAAGTCGCATCGACCGCAAAAGCGATTCGCGCGAATTTCGCGCGGTTGACGCGATCAAATAATTTGATTTTTCCGCGCGTATCGCTACACCGACCGTTTCACTTGTCGAGTCGTATTTTATTAAAACAAAATAAAATAAGTAAAAGTAAAATAAGAAGAATTTTTAAGTCTTCCGTATAAATGGTGAAACTCTCCAAATTTCATTCTTTCCAGATAAATCAGGTGCACTGACGATTTTTTTTTCTGTTTTCTACTACAGTAGCGTAATTTTAAACTTACGTTGACAGATATTAACATTTTATGGTATTTGTTCGACCACCCCATTTTTACGTGACTAGCCACGATCTGTTGTTTTATACTTGTGAATTTTTGCGCGATTCGCGGATATATTAGTTTATTAATGCAGGACGTTGCACGCTCATGTCACGCCGCTCGCACCGCGCGATTTGGCGATTCGCTCGCGTCGCTCGCATCGCCCGCTTCGCAAAACTGTTCGCTCACGCAGGACGGTCTGTAAGCGGTCAAGACGGTGGTTTAATACACCAGTCTCTTCGGAGGCATGGGTTCGAATTCCACCGCTGCCGAGTTTTTTTTTTTTTTTTTTTGATAATTTAAATCCTTTTTAAAACCAAATACCAGTGGAATTAAATTTAAAAAAACTTACGTTTATTAATTTTTTGATGTCGATGAGAATGCATTCCAGAAATTATTGTCGCGCCACCTAGTGGTAAAGCCTCGTAAATTATTTTCTCGGCTAGGCATTTATGTTCATTTTGCTGGGCTAGCCGTGGAAACGTTCGCTTTCTCCTCTCTGATGAGCCGGTAAAATTGAATTTTCTACTAGTGTAGGAAAAAAAGATATTTAAAACGTAACTGTGCAACACCTTTTTGAACACATCTGTACATTGCATTCCCTTGCAATGACTCTAATACTGGTTCGCGGATTTGCATTAACTATCCCTATAACATTTTATTCTACTGCAGCATTTCTAGTTCGCCTACTACCTATTATTTTTGCAAGTTACTAGATAAGATACGTAAATATTAAGTAGAATCAGGTACCTCCTCTGCTTTTGGGAATTACAGTTCCCTGTATTTTCAAATTTTGTTACAAAACGATATATTGTTGATTTAGATGGGATAGGGCTGTTCGGATATCTAACGGAAAATAAATCACGCACATTCTTTATGCTGAATCCATTGTAAAATGTTTTTACTACGAAAAATGGTATAATTGACATTCATCTCAAATTCAATTTGACAACTTAAAAACGATTGACAAATTTCTTGATGTTTTTAATATGTATGATTTTAATTAAAAATGTCATTATTAAGGGGAAGTCATGCTAATCTCCTATGTTCCGGATTGAAAATGCTCACTTGTTATATTTCTTATGTGCCTATAAAATCAAAAACTTTTCATATACATACATTTCTCCAGAAATGATTCAACATACAGTAAAGCTCTGATAATCCAAATCCGGATTTCCCAGTAATCCGGACAAAAATGAAATAACTCGGTTTTATGTTATAGGTACGTATACCTTAATCCGGACCAATAATGAATTGGTAATCCGGATCATACAATTCGCGGCTCGTTACGTTAAACAGTGAACCGTTTGATCGTTGCAGAGTAACATGGCGCCGAAGAGACGGCAAAAAACATTAATTCTCATGTTTTTCCAACACTTTCCAACATTGATTTAAAGGATGCTGTTTCTGTTGGTGCTACAGATCGTTACAATATTTTTTTTCTGTTTATCATCAGACTTCGGACATTTCGGAGCGTTGCCATGGATACGCAGTGAATGGGCACTTTTCATTGGTCCTCGGATTGCGTAACCATGACAACGCTCTCAAATGTCCGAAGTCTACTTAACATGTATCAATTTTAAAGAGGTTTCAATAATCCTGATTTTTCGTTAATTCGGAGCGCCTAGGTTTTAATTGATCTGGATTACCGAATCTTTATTCTATACGCCTGAAATTGTCCACCTATTAATTCTGAAAATTCTTGTATGGTTTTCAAGATATACAGTGCCTTTCATAAAGTCCGTAATTTACAGTATTTGTAAAAGATAAAAATAATATGTATATTTATTATGTTATAAAGCAAATATTTTTGCACAAAAAAAACAATCGGAAATAAAGTAAAATATGAGTCAATAAGGTCGTACAAGCTAAAAGATAAGGAAACAGCGAAAGAATTTGAAAGAATGATAAATAGAAAACTTGAAAATACAAAGAAATGAATACAGAGGAACTCTGGTCTTTATACAGAAATACTATTATAGAATCGGCAAAAAACGTGTGTGGCACAAACAAAATAGTACAAGACAAACGGCATGGTGGACAGACGAAATAAAAACACAAGTCAAAATAAAAAAGAAGGCTTGGCAGACATACTTAAATAATAAAACGGAAGAGAAATACGAATTATATAAAGAACAACGAAAGAAAGTTAAAAACATGGTACTAGAAACAAAGCAAAGTTCATGGAAGGATTTTGGAGTAAAATTAGAAAGTAACAATAAAGAAAACCAAAAACTATTTTTCAAAATACTAAAAAACATGAGAAAGGATAGAAAAGTGGATACGGTATCAATCAAGAACAAAGAAGGGCAAATCATAACGGATTGAAAAATGATTATGGATGGCTGGAGAGAGTATTTTCAAGATTTACTAAACATCGAAAATGTAACGAAAATTCAAGAAGTACAAGAACATAGAGAAGAAAAAAACACTACATGTAGAAAAAAAGAGAGGAATAAAATTACAGAGGAAGAACTGAAAGAGGTAATTAAAAAATTAAAAAGTGGTAAAGCACCTGGACAAGATAAGATTGCAACTGAGATGGTGAAAAATATGGGGGATAATGCAGCAGATCTTTTATTGGAAATATATAATAGAGTATGGGAACAAGAAAAAACACCGAAAGATTGGGGAATGAGTCTTATAGTACCTGTATATAAAAAGGGTGACAACAAAGATTGCAATAATTATCGAGAGATAATGCTATTAAACACAGTAACAAAGATATATGAGCAATTGCTAGAAAAAAAATTGAGACGAATAATAGAACCGTTATTAGCAGAAGAACAAAGTGGGTTTAGGACAATACATACAATATAAACATCTGGAATGACACTCTTAATAACTACGTAATGAAAATTAAGAAAAATAAAACAAAAGTAATGGTCATATCAAAAGAAAAAAAAGACCTACATATTTAACTTGAAGAAACAAAAATAAAACAAGTTAGTGATTTCAAGTATAGTCGTCCCAGTTTGGTAGCGGTTTTATGGCCGCAGGCCGGTCTCTTTGAAGCTGTGTTTTATAGCAAGATCATAAAACCGATACAAAACTTGGACGACTATACCTAGGAGTGATAATACAAGAGAATGGCGGACAAGAAGAAGAGCTCAGTAACAGAATACAAGAGGCCAATAAATGAATACCGGATTTATAAACAAAAAAAAATTACAAGCAAACAAAAATGACAGTTTATAAAACAATATATAGGCCAATCCTCACATACGGAAGCGAAACATGGGTGCTTAAACCAAAAGAGAAAAGTAAGATCCAAGCCTTGGAAATGAAATACCTAAGAAGAGTTAAGAATGTTACGAGAAAAGATAGGATAAGAAACGAACAAATTAGAGAAGAGCTACAAATAGAAACGATCGGAAGCTACATAGAACAAAGACAGTCGTTATGGTGGGGCCATTTACAAAGAATGAGCGACACGGTACCAGTAAAGCGAGTATGGAAGGCAAAAATACAAAAGAAGAAAATGAGAGGAAGACCAAAACTAAACTGGGACAAAGAAGTTACAAAAACATTGGCAAAGAAAGGGAAAACCTGGGAAGAAGCAAAGAGAATTGCGCAAAATAGAGAGGACTGGCGTAAATTTGTAATAGTCAGGAGTTAAAAGTACCGCGACACTCACATGGGTATAAGGGATCTGATTATATGTATAATAAAACGGCTTCTGATCGCGACTGCGAACTTAAGGAAAAGTTGAAAGATCTAGCAGGATAGCAGTCAAAAGGGGGCAATTAAAAGTTTACTCTTGTTTGATTGCCAAGCTTTCGGAAAGTATTTATTTCCTTCATCAGGGCGGATCTAAGTGAGGTTATGAGAGCTAAAGTTGCACATGTGAACAAGCCAGGAATACATTTCTTAAGTAGTAACCATTATTAACAATTCATAAAGTTGTATTGTAAAACAAATTAAAATTTAAAAGTCACAGTTTAAAATGATGGACAAAACATTGTTAATAATGGTTACTACTTAAGAAATTTATTCCTGGCTTGTTCACATGTGCAACTTTAGCTCTCATAACCTCACTTAGATCCGCCCTGATGAAGGAAATAAATACTTTCCGAAAGCTGGGCAATCAAACAAGAGTAAACTTTTAATTGCCCCCTTTTGACTGCTATCCTGCTAGATCTTTCAACTTTTTCTGTATATGTATATATATACCGTGAATTTATTTTAACGTGAAACATTGCTGTACTTGGCTGTTACGTACGAATTTGAGAATTCATAGCAACATTTTCAATTTGTAAGTTAAACTGTCCTTTTTGAAATAGAACATGAGATGACAGCTGTCATGAATCTGTTCTGTTATTAGTGATTTCGATATAGGTATATACATACTTGTACTACAAAATAATAGCGACTCTTTCAATTACACTAGATAAGTTTATTTTTAAATACAAAAAGGAAAACTTTCGGGCATAGTTTTCATAAAATATTGTTTTTAGATACTGTACGTTTTTCATACACTTAACTGATTGCTTCGATTCTACAAGAAAAAGTTTTGAACTACGGCAATTTCTCGTTTGGATGTATCACGGTACATCCATAATGGTATCATGTGATCACGGTATTAGTAATTACCCTGTATCGTCACTTAAACGTCAATGTCAAAAAAGCGGCCATACTGTTTGATACCCTTATGGAAATGTAACGTAATTTTCAAATCGGTAGGTATCAAATAAAATGGCAAATGTGACAGTTATACTCGAGTGACGCTACTGTGTAGATTCTTATACTGTAATGTGGTGGTTGTGTTGTTTTTCGTTTTAACTGATGCTCGAACTAATAACAGTAAAACTTTTTAGCAAAAGTCAATAATAAAAATGTGAACCATGTTACGAATTTTATGAATGGCACTGTATCCATCCGCATCTATTTATTCGTTCGAAATTTCGGAGTTCTGAAAATCCTGAATAATTTCTTTAATTGAGTATTTTTCCGCAAACTCCTGTTGCCTTTATAAATGAAAAATTTAATTTGTCATATCGAAGTCTGTACCAAAAAGGCAACGAGAGGTGAAAAATTAGAACCGGAAATTACTTAATTTGTAAAAGAATGACACTAGAGGTCATATTTTTAAGGAATTTTTTTCCAAAAATTACTTGTCAGGGCAGTCTTCGTATTTTTTGCCACGAAATTTTCTACTCAAATTTGCAGATGTAAGATGGTGCTGTTATCGTTTCTACACCCTGCGCAGACAATCAGAAACGAGTTTCTAAAACTGAAAATGCTAGTAGAATTCGAAGGATTTTCCAAGTTATTTGTGTATACACGAGACGAAGTTGTTCTGCCTGAAGTAATCGGAGATCCAACATTTCGAGAAAAAAAAACAAAAAAAAAACGAGAACTTACGCGGAACCGATTGCAGGGGCCGAAACTCTTCGCCGCCGGCTACCAGGCAAGTTTTGTACCTGCGCCGGGCCCTCGACGGGCAGGGGCAGGGACGCATTGTTATGGTTCTTTGACCTTGTACTTGATTCAAAAATAAATTGAGTCTAACACGAAGAACAAGCTTCGCGCGCATAACCGCCGGACACAGCCGTCCGTTTGGGGGGGTTCCATAAAAAAGATTCTAGAAGTTTTAGATTACGCCGTCGTGTATGTAATTAAAAAACATTGTGTAGAATCTTCATGCAAAATTAACGACTGAAACCGGAAGTGTTAAAAACAAATTCTCTTTATTCTTATACATAATTGACTTATAATAGACTTATAATAGTTATGAAATTAATTATAAAACAGCGACATCTTTGTGCATACTTTGTTAATTATTGTTTGTTACGCTCAACTCTCGCAAGGCAAAAAGGTGTTTTTGAGCAAAAGCTTTTTTGCTCTTTCTATTACTTATTTGTTGGTTTTAGCAGCAACATTGAACGCATGAATTAACCCGTACAGTGCAAGTCAGATTTTCTATTGCGCAGTACCGTAATTAACACACAATGAGCCCACTTCGTTTACATTGTATACATCTCTGTTACTAGGCGAACCGACCACAGGAAATGCAATAACGTAACACGTTTTATTATGACGTCCTTGTAACTACTTGTTTATTTATGTTAGGGTTTTGGAATTTAATTTCCATCTAGTTGGCACTGACATTGGGAATTTGAAAACTATACAAGGTGTGAAAAGAAAATAAAGATAAAACAGGGGCAAACACAGAAATTTGCAATTAAGGAACAATCTAAAAGAAGAATTGAAGTTACTGTACAAAACATACGAGGAAGGATAAAAGAAATTAGACAAATAAAAATTACGAAGGCGTGGAATTTGATAACAATTCTGAAAGAGAATAGGGAAGACAAAAAATGAAGAAAAAGAAAGAGGGAAAGTAAACCCAGATGAAATTCAGGAAACCAAAGTGAGAAATAAAATTAAAAGAAGAAAAGTACGAGAAATGTGGCATCAAGAATCGAGAAAAAAGAGTAGAATTGGATGGTATGTTGAGGAGGAGTTTATATGTATAGGGTGGGCCACGGAAGACTCGCTTTACACACACTGTTTCTATGTATGTACAAAAAAAAGCACATTGGGAAATCACTTTTACAGAGCTTTCAAATTTTTTGCTGTTTTTACAGGTAATGTTGCGGTATACTCAGAAATGAGACGTTGATCAATAGCAATCACTGTGGATTCTAATTTTTTTTTCTTTAAGATTGTGTTGTATTGTGTTAGGTTGAGTTATGTAAAAACAGAGAACACGTACTTAAAAAATTAAAAGAAGAATTTATGAATCAGGACATTATCGGAAAATAAAACAATTGTATTTATTTATGTATAGGGTGAGTCACAGAAAATTAGCACGCAGATATAAATGTTCTTATGTACGAACAAACAAGTGAAAAATTTGAAATCATCGTTAAATACAGCGTTGGAGGTAAAATAAAACAATTGCATTTATTATTTTTTTTAACAGAAGATCTCTGCCACAGAAAAATTAGCTCGCAAAACATAACTGTTCTTACGTAGGTACGAAAAAATAAATGCAAAGTTTAAAATCGTCGACGTTGAAAGTAACTTGCACACGTGTACAGGTGCGCACAGAAAATTTCGGACACTGTCATTCCACTGGCATAAAAGTCACAACATGTCATAATGATGGAAATTAAATTTTGATGTGTACGTAGGCGTAAAAAAACAAAAGCAAATATTTTTTTACGCCTGCGTACACATCGAAATGGATCTCCACCACGTATCGGCCAAATCAGTCAAATAATTAGATTTTGAATTTTATTTTCTGTGAGGTTATCGATTATGACACTGCATCGGGCGTATCGTATTTCAACAAAGTTAAAATTATAATTAGCATTCAAAGAGGTACTATCCAAATGAATATTCAGACCGACAAATATTATCTGTCATCGAATCACACGCATTTATAACCAGTGATCAACATAAATATAAAAACGAATTATAGTAGGCGTTGGAATTTAAATGCGTGTCTTGGATAACGTCATACTAATATTAATTGTCAATCGATTGTGACATAAATAACACACCGGAAATGTTGATCAACGTTAATCACACAGTTACTCGTAGAGTTCAGGAGTAGCTTGATGCAGGCAATCATTTTACGCATCTGCTTTAATTTTTTTTTTAAATAAAACGTTTGACTTGCTTTGAATGTTTTAATTTTAAATTAAGGTTAAGTTCGAATAGAAACGTCAAAAGTGACGTTCGACGAACTAAACGCACACATGCGTGTTTGGTTGCATCGCCAACTCTAATTCGTTTTTCATTTGATCACTTCTTATTATTGCTCTCGCTGTCAAAACGACAGGTACGAATTTGGCAAACCGAAAGTAAAGTTACTTGTTTGTAAAGACTGTTTCTCACAGCTATGTTGATGGAATGGCAGTGGTGTCCAAAATTTTGTGTCCGTAACTGTACATTTGTAGGCCAGTCCAGAATTTGAAAATGAGAAAGAGCCGTTTTAATTCTTTTTCTGATTTCCTCTAAGTCGAATTGGGATACGTATAAAAAATAGGAGAAAAATTGTTTATATAGGGTGAATCACAGAAAGCTAACGTATATTGTATTAAAAAAAAAATTGAAAAATATGGAAAATACGTTACAGAAGATGGCGGAAGTGATCTTCAGCAATGCAAGTTCTATGCAGTTGGTATAGAGTGGGCGATGAAAAACCACCCTTTCTGATGTAGGTATACTGTTTTTATATACTAAGGAAAACAAGTGAAATTTTGAAATCATCAGAAGATATTGGAAGTGATTTACATACAATGCAAGCTGATTTATGCATTTCTATACAAAGTAGGTTATAAAAAACGAACCCTGTCGACGTATACTGCATTTATATAGAGAAAACAAGAAGATAATTATTATAAGTGACCTGCAGCAATGCAAGCAGATTTATATAGAGTGGGCCACGAGAAACAAGCCCTTTTGAAATATACTGTTTCCATTTACTAAAATCAGGAGAAAAAATCTTCGTTGTAGAACATACTGAGTGTGACTTACAGCAATGCACGCAAATGTACGTATTATCCATTCACCCGATTTCCTCGTCGGAGTAGGCTAGTTAGGGTGACATTTTTGTTGGCATCACAATGAAATATAGAGGTCAGATGAAACGGTTATGTTTATTTTTAATTTCATGGTTACGACGGAGACATTTTTACCATTTTTAGCTCGACTGTAATACATAGAGATAAAACAAACAGATCAAACCAGACTCCTTCGTATTTGGCAACATAGCCAAATCAGTGGTGCGGAATTATCATAATATTTTACTTGTCAGATTTTGACACCTTTCAAAATTCATGCCAGCAACTTAACGAAACGAAACGAGAACACGGCCTGCTCTAACGAGCAAGCCGAGTGAACGAATAATATATCATATATCAATACAGAGTGGGTCATGAAAAACGAACTCTCTTGATATATGTACAGTTGAGGATCTTAAAAAGAGCATAAACTCAAAATGTCTCGCCGTGAACTTGGCTTTGTTTGAAATTATTTTCGTTTTATAGGTAAGTCAAAATAATTGTCAAAGTGACAGACCGACATTTGAGTGTTGCCGATAAAAAGACAATACAGTGTAGTCGCGAAAACGTGAACTGATTAAGGACAGTGGTATTCACGTTTTCGAAAAGTTCACGTTTTGGAATGCTAATTACATATTTATAACGAGCGTCTAAATAAAAATCTGGTCAAATGGGCTGTGATCGAGAATTTATCCATTGCATTTACATAGCAGAATTACTAAATGTAGCCTACTTGACCAGGTTTTTATTTAGACACGAGTTATTATAATACATGTGTATGGTTTTATAATACATATTTAGAGAATGTATTGTAAAAACCTCGAATATTCGTGAAGCAATCTTTATTTAAAAAAAAAAAAATAACAAAAACTTGTTCGTTACAAAATATTTAAACAAACTGATTTTCATAAAAACTACATATTATACCGAGTGAGCATAAATCATATTAAAAGCATGAAAAAATAAATTCAAATATTAATTTAAAGTATTTTTACATTTTAGGAACAATAGACAAATCAAAACATAAAATTCATTCATTCATTAAATTTTTAAATTAAAATTAATATTTCTTGATATTCTTGTTATGATTTTAATAAAAAAATGTCATTATGTAGGAAAGCTATGCTAATCTCTTATGTTCCGGATTGAAAATGCTCACGGGGTATGTAGGGTATTTGTTTTATTTTCTAAAAAAATCAAATATCCCAATCCTTTATTTGCATCTGATAAAAGCTGGGCTTTTTTCTCTAAAGTTAAATAATCCGGCTTCTTATTAGACGTCATAATTATAGGAATAACTAAAACTATGTGTTATAATTGCGGAGTTTAAGCAGGCACTCAGAACTGATTTACTGACATATTGAAACTTGATAAAGAGTCTAAATTTATACCAGTGTTCACGTTTTAGAATATTAAACACCAATGTCGTTCACGTTTTAGAACATGCAGAGTACCCAAACCAGGTGTTCACGTTTAGGGGTGTTCATTAGGGTGGGTCGAAAAACCAAACTTTGAGATAATCTTACCTAATAGCAAAATTATGTTGTCTTTTAGTGATATTATGACACCTACGAAATATTTTTGAATTTAGTTAATATTTAGAGGGTGCGCTTTACGTTTGAATTTTTGAAATTATACAAGAAAGGCCATATAGTATGCCATGAAAAATTCGTACTTGTAATAATAATAACAACAGAGTTATCATCAAAACTGTATACTAAAAGGGCAAGAAAAGGTGTATAAAATTAAAACTCGAATCTCACAGCGATGCCTAAATTCGATAGCAAGAAAGACTTCAATATTGAATGATTTTAATTAATTTTTCTGTTGTATTATTTTTTTTATTATTAATAAATGTTTATTTTATTCTAAAAACCCTATTTTCCTTGAGACATTTATTTTATACGACTACCAGAATATATTCAAGTTATTCGTATTTCCAAGGCAAAGCGCAACCTGAAGATGAGGTGCTATTTACTTTAAATTCTAGCATTACACTGTTTTCATGTAAAGGCAACATAATTTTGCTATTAAAATCAAAAGCGCAATATTCGTTTTTCTCCATACAAAAATGACCCACCCTAGTGTTCATGTTACGGGACGTTCACGTTATAGAGACTACACTGTAATGACATTAACTGAAGAAGGACGGTCTTCTTGACAGTGTCAATCAGATAGAGATCGATTTGCACTACTCTCATATTATAAAATATAGCCTAAAGGCTATTTTTAATTAAGCAACTGTACATGTCCTACATCTATGCAGGAAAACTATAAAAGATTTGTAAAACACCTTTACAAAAGATGTTGGAAATGATCTGCAATAATACAAGCAGGATTATATTGAGTGTTCAATTAGAACCACTCAACATTGCTAACATTTTTTATTTTCAAACACAGAAATTCGGTTATACTAGTAAAGATATTTTGATTTTGAATTTCTAATGAAAAGATTGCAATTGCTAGTTGTCAAAATATTTGTACGGCAGTACATTTTTTTAAACAGCAATGTAGTAGTTTTTGTAATTCATTCGATGGAGAATTTTTTCTTTTTACAGCTTTGCCAAAATTTCTTAAATCTGCTTACAAAATAACGAAATAATTCGAAGAAATCATTTTCGAATGAGTAGGCCATGTTAATGTATAAAATCAAGTTGTTTAAATAATTGACAAATGATTTCCATCTAGTGAAGGGAATTCAAGGGAAATTGCTAACGATAATGTTGTCTTTCACTTATTTGTTGTTGATTTTATACAAAAACGTGGCCTACTTATTCGAGAACGATTATTTTTTAAATTATTGCGTTATTTTGTGGGCAAATTAAAAAAAAATTGGTATCGTCATAAAGAGAAAGAAAATCTCTACCGAATGAATTACAAAAACTACTACATTGCTGTTAAAAAAAATATGGTTGCACAAATATTTCGACAACGAGAAGTGCAATTGTTTGCCAATTTAACCGAATTTCTATCTTTAAGAATAAAAAAAGTTAGCAACGGTGAACGGTTCAAATTGAACAGCCTGTATAGAGTGGGACAAAAGTAAACTAAAAACACAATTTTACAAAATTTGTAAAATTCCATAGGATCCTCTCGTCCCCTAAAAATGTTTAGCTTTTGTATGTATTAAGAAAATCAAATGGAAAAAATTTGAATCATCGTTGCAGAAGATGTTCCAACATCTGACCTACAGCGAACGTCCAAATGCCGCCTCAAAATCTAGATTAAGAAGGCGTGATGCTAATTGATCTTTATTCATAGTTCGTTCTTCTCCACATGTTCGTGAATCCCGATCATAGGGAACAGGATGAGTAAAATTTACTTCATTTTGCTGAAAGAAATAATGTTCCTCCTAGTAAAGCTGTTTCAAAATTTCTAGAAGCAACAGTACTGAAAGAAGAGAGGGATACATGAGTGATGACAGAGTGTTACAAATATTTCTAACCGACAAATATACAACCACCATTCACGTTCTTTTGAGACTCTAGAGGGCCATACTTTTTTTTTCGTGCATGTATTTTGATGGAAGTGAAAATCTGCAGCTATACCGACTGTGTTGCCAAAACGTACCTAACATGGACCACGGTAGCTGCATGGTAGCACGATTAAGGTCATACGCCACAGTTGAGCTGGCAACAGTGGCAGTGGTAGTTTTCAGAAATATAACCATAAAATTAAAAATTAACGTCAATCAAATTTTTGACAAGTGTATCTTTTAGTGATACCGCAGTATACGTATCAATCAGTAGGGACAGCTTGTGTCGGTGCCTTTTATGTTCATACTACCGTTTTCACATCGTTATTGGCGGCCCTTCATTTTATTGCTACTAGATGTCACTGGTTGATAAAGTGGCACGGATATAAATGATTGCAAGTAAATCATAGAAAACGATATTGTTTTACACAACTTCAGACTTTCTACATAATATAAATCCATTATAATCTAAAAAAGATGGTTTTCTGTTCAATCTTTGTCATCACTCCGCATCAATCACACAAAATTCTGAATTAAAAAACGCCCATTTAAAAGCAATTGATGAATTCACCGTTGCGCCACACACGGCCGTTTGTGGAAGGTCCGTCAGTTTTCAGACATGCGCGCTCAAAAACTGTAGCAACGAAAACCCTAAGCTGCCCATACTGATTGATGTGCATACTGTGGTGATACCAACAAAAATGTCACCTTATACCACCATGGCCTACTATGAATCTCAAAAGAACGTGAATAGTGTTTAGCATGGAGTACGTACAACCTCAATCAAAAGTAATGAAACGCTCAAAACCGAAACGCCGTAGTCAGAGAGAGAAGATATCGAGTGAGATGAAGTCTTATGGCGAACGAATGTTTCCGAAGTCCTTCGGAACCCCACAACACGTTGCGCTCTGTCTAACTCGGCACCGTTGCACTCTGACTACAGCGTTTCGGTTTTAAAAGTTTCATTACTTTTGATTGAGGCTGTACGCTATCACTGAGTACGTGAAACGTGTTCGTTTTTCTTGTCTCACCCTGTACAAGTAAATAAGCAATGAATTTAAATTTTCCCTTTTTTAAATTATTTATACTTTTTATTTAATGTGTTTCTTATACTGTTAACATTACAATTTCCTAATATCGGTTTAACATTATTTGCTTTCATTACAAACAGCATTTAATTAATTTAATTTAATTACTTCGATCATTTTTGAAGGACCCTATACAATATCTTAAACGACTTGATGGTTAGTACATAATTACGTAATTTATTGAGAAATTGCTTATTGAGGGTTTACATGAGGTGGGGAAAATCCTATTTTTTTGGAATCTGAAACCTACAAGTTTCTCGATCTCTCAAATCCTTCACCAGAAATAATATCAAGAAAAAAGAAAAAAAGACAAAGTGTTAGTACATAATTCCGTAATTTATTGAGAAATTGCTTATTGAGGGTTTACATGAGGTGGGGAAAACCCTTTTTTTTTGGAATCCGAAACCTACAAGTTTCTCGATCTCACAGGAATAATTCAAGAAATTTAAAAAAAGACATAAACTTTTAAAAATAATAATATATTTTATTGGTGTCTGAGCTAATAGAAGTACAAGGGATATCAAAAAAGAAAGGACTAGAGGAAGCGATAAAACAAACAAAAACAGGGAAAGTAAGTGGAGAAGATAAAATAACGCCGGAGATGATTAAATTGCTAGGAGAGCATGGGAAAGAATGGTTATGGGAAATACTAAAACAAGCCTGGAGACAGAAGAGGATTCCGAAAGACTGGGAGGCTAACTTAATTGTCCCAATACACAAGAAAGGAGAACCATCAAATTGCGGGAATTATTGAATAATCTGTCTAGCCCAAACCACTCTAAAACTATATACAAGCATATTAGAAAAAAGACTAAGAACATAATAAAGGGTTTTCCAATAAGTGCGTCAGAACTTTCAAATGAGACACATTATTTTATTTTGAAGAACAATCGATGTCATTATGTTTTAAAAATAATATCGTTTAAATGCCCTCCTCGATTTCGTCTGACTGAATGCATTCTGGAGGTTAATGGTGAACGGTATAGAAATCTGCTAACTGAATATCTTTCGCCTGAACTGAGAAATGTCGACATAAACAATGTTTTTCTTTTCAACAAGACGGAGCGACGTTTCACTCATCTCGTCAGACAATTGTTTTATTGCAACAACAGTTTCCTGGACGCATTATTTCGAAAAATGATAATGTCAACTGGCCACCAAGGTTATGCGATCTCACGACCTTGGATATTTTCCTATGGGGTCATGTGAAATCTCTGGTTTACAAAAATAAGCCACAAACAATTCCCGACCTCAAACGGAATATTCAACGCACCATTATGTATGAAATAGTAGTTGCAAGTTAGGCCTCCAGAATGCATTCAGTCAGACGAAGTCGAGGAGGACATTTAATCGATATCATTTTTAAAACATAACGACATCGATTGTTCTTCAAAATAAAATAAAGATTAAAGGATTACCACTTGTAGATATTATCGTGTCTCATTTGAAAGTTCTGACGCACTTATTGGAAAACCCTTTATATGTGGAACCCAGGCTAGAAGAAGGGCAAACGGCATTCAGAGCAGGAAGACAAACAAACGACAGTATCTACATACTGAAGACCCTAATAGAAAGAACAATAGAAGAGAGAAAAGAGATGTTCCTGACCCTCATTGACTTAAAAGCGGCATTTGATACGGTTGATAGGCAAGTAATATGGAGTAGCCTAGCAGAACTAACTAGAAGTACCTAAACAACTCATTCAAATATGATTAGTAGTACGTTTAAAACAGTAAACGGCAAAGTACAAGTTGCAGGACAGCAGACAGAAGAATTTGAAATTGGCAGAGGAATAAAACAAGGGGATAGTTTAAGCCCACTATTATTTGTGATAGTAATGGACAAAATAACAAAACAAATAAAGGACAAAACAGAATTTAATACTATTGTAGGATATAATAAGTTAAAGCAGATGATGTGGTACTGATAGCAAACTCAAGAAGGAAAATGCAGGAATTAGTCAATATATGGACTAAAGAAATTGAAAAATTGAAGATGGAAATAAACATAAAAAAAACAAAGGTGATGATAATCAACGAAAATCGGAGAGAGGACAACAAAGTGATACAATACAAGAACACAATAATAGAAAGGTAACAACTACCTGGGCACTGTACTGACAAATGGCGGAAAAATAGACGCAGAAACAACTGAGCCAATGATAGACATAGAGATTAAACCAAAAAAACAACACAATAACGATACCGATATGTACAGTCGTGTTCAAAAAAGTGTTGTACTGAATTTTTACTGTGTAACCTTGTATGTGCAGTCAAGTAAGTTCAAAAAATTGTTGTACAAGTTTTGTTGCATGTACGGTTTCTGGCAATAATAATATTATTGAACACAAAAATAGAAAAGCTAATTTAAAACGTAGCTGTACAACACCTTTTTGAACACAACTGTACTTACATACGCAGCAGAGAACTGGACCTGGTTGAAAAAACATGAAAGCAAAATAAACGCGATGTAAATGAAATCGTTAGAGAAGACATAAAACAAAGACCAATGCTAGAAAAAATTAAAGAAAAAGTTAAACTGGTACGGGCATGTCACAAGAATGAACAACGACAGACTAACAAAAAGAGTAATGGAAATGGATAAACCGAGCAAGAAAGAAAGAGGCAGCCCAAGAAAGAAATGGTTAAACCAGATAGGGGGTCTTGGAAGAATAAAAGGTAGAACAAAGAAAGAGATGAGAATCCTAGCAAAAGGTAGAAGGGTCTGGAAGACATGGATAAACGAAGACCGGGACGTACAATCCGACGCCTGAAGGGGCAAAAGGAATCGAGAAAGAAGAAGAAGAAGGTTTCCGGGCTGGAACCGCATCGAAGTTGTGGCGATGCCGATGTTTCGTTCAGGTTATACTGGACTTCCCCAATCCATTGTAACCTGGACGAAATGTCGGCGTCGTCAAAACTTCGACACGGTTCCAGTCTGAAAACGCCTTCAACAAACGCTTACAAACCTGCGATTGTCCACACCGGCAATCTCGTGCGTGGTAGCTTATTGACGCAGCAGTATCGTTGCGAATTTGCTATTCACAGCACAATTATAGGTCAGATAACATTCGCGCGGTATCGCGGCTATGCCTACAAACCTCGTCGGGGAGGAAACTTATAATAATATAATTTAAAATAATTTTGAAAAATACCAATTGAATAATAAATCAGTTATGAAAGTAGACTTTTTAGTTTTCTCTCTAAAAATCTAACACTTTCAATCTGTCTCTCTGTCTTTCTTTGAACTATGTATTCGAAATCGTTCGCCGGTGTGTGTGATAACGTGTTTGTTCTGCGTGAAAGTGAAAGTCCCCCGTAATTCAGCGGCCGCGATGAAACCCAACTGTAAAGTTTGTAGTACATAAGTACGGTTACTTGCGCGAAACGTCGGCTTTCATATGCAAATGAGCCGCCGGCGAGGGTCAATATCCTTCGACGAAGAGAGTCGACTTTGCACTTGGACGGGCGGTATCTGAAGGTCAGCGGGCCTCAACTTCTGACCCATTTCGATCCTAAATAAACTTGTCAGGCCCGAGGCGAGGAAGACAGATAATGCCGGGGCGTTTTTCGATCGCGCTCGTCGCTTGTAAACAACGTCCGAAGGATTTCGTCTGATAACAAGGCTTCGTTTACATACAATGTATCTATCTGCCTATAAAATATGTATTTCTATAGACTTCGTAGATTATTTTCAAACATACGAGGATCCAGTCGGCATTAACCAGCACATACGTAATATGGGTAGATGACGTTAACTTATTAAGTCAAAAATAGCAAGTCATTAAGAAAAACCAACAAAAATCGAATTAATCCTGCATGACATCGATTAATCGATCAACCAATCGCCGAGTATAATTAATCATGTGTCCTCTCTAATGAAGTTGTTTCGCCGATTAAATCGAACTGATTTAGTGTCTCGTTTTGCAATTAAGTAAAGGCGAAACATTGACGTCCAGTCCGGTCCTGATTCCGAACGCGGTTAGTCCAGAGCATAGATTAAAATTAAGTAAAAAGAAATCGACTGTGCCTTTCAAAGACGATCTCAAAAAATTCAATTTGGTGACTAATTGCAGTGGCGCCATCTATTGTAGGAGGCGTGACTGATTTTGAAAGCAACATTTTCACTGACTGACTATCTCGTTTTATAATTAATTAAACTGGAGCCATTCACGTTGTTTCCGGTCCTGGTTTCAAATGCGATCGACTCACATTAGAATACATATTATTTTGTTTTGGCAACACCGTAAAGAAATTGTATCAAAAATTAGCTATTTATGTTAATTTATTTTAATTTTTTCGTTGAGTTTTCTGAAGAAATTAAAATTCAGCGTCAGCTTATTTAAATCATACCGGTGCGATTCAATAGATGACGCCAGTTGATTAGTTTGTTTGTCTTGCTTTTAAATTGTTTAATTGCGTTTTACCGCTCTGCTCAACATCAGCCTCAACAATTAACACATTTTAAATTTTTTTTGTTTTTAAATATTTTTGGTATTTCCCCTTCCGTAATTCCCGAGTTTATTTTTTGTCTAATTTGGGAACAGCGTGAATTGGAAAATGTTCCACATCTTTCAAAATCAAGCACAAAACTTCCCACGCTTGTTTCAATGAGTGTAGTAGTGGCGCCATCTATTAGGTACAGGAACTAACGTATTGATAATCTACTTTTTTGTTATTTTTGATAATATTGAAATCGAAAACCAATCGCTGAAAGCAAATTGGATTTTCTTTTTCATTTGGTCCTGATTAAATGTGCAATTAATCTTGAGTGAACACGTCGTGATGTCAAACGCGATTGGTCCAGAGTCTAGGGCCTAGGTAAAAATTAAATAGAGAATGACTACGCCCTTAAAAATCAAATTAAGAAAAATTCAATTAATACAGAACTTCTCATACTAATTTCACTGACGTGGCACCTGGACAAAATCATAATTAAATTTAATTAGTTGATTTAGTTGTTTTAGCAATAACAAAAAGCAGTCTTTGTGAGAAAAATAAAGATTTGACACGCTTGTATTATAAAAGCAAGTTAACTTTAACTCTCAGTTTATTTCCATAACAATAATTGTTCCCAAGGGAATAAACCGATAGTTAAAGCTAACTTGCCTTTATAATACCGGCCCTAAAACTCTTATCATCTTTAGTTATAAAAGATATAGTAAAATACCTCCACAACTCCACAAATTGACCCAGATATATTAGAATTAGTTAGTGATATTATAGATTCACCACACGAAAATTTCAAATATGAAAAATTTAAAATTAAAGCTGGTTCTTGTCCGATGAAAATTGTATCAAAAATTCTTTTAAACGGACACATTTAGTGTCCGTTTAAAAGAGTTTGTGATGAAAAATTTAAAGAAACGCATCATTGATATATTTTCTGATTCGGCTGAAAGTAAAATACGAAAATTGTTACGAGGAGAAGCTATGGGTGACAGTAAACCAAGCATATATTTGCAACGCTTATACAATCTCGCTGGTGGAAAATTTCACGATACCCTTCTTCGACATTTCTCATGGAACGACTCCCCGAGAACGTCCGGAGTATACTGGCAGTTAACCCAGAAGAAGATTTAACTACCAGACAGAATAATGAATTCACTACGTCCTCAAATTGCAACGATTAGACATGACATACCATCGTCAAGTATGTCTATATCATCATCTTCTCAATGTCTTATTGACATAACAGAAATTAAAAATGCCATGAAAGCGATATCACGCCATGTATCTGATCTAAGAAAAGAACATCAACATAGAGGACGACAACAAACAAGACATTCAAATCGCCACAGATACCAAAGTCAATCAAGACAACAAGATCCAAATTATTTTTTGGAACATCTCAGACAAACCATGAGAAGATTACGACCCCAACCAACAGCACATCGCAACAAAACCAAAATTTTCATGCATAAAACACTTCACACATGCAGTCATGTATTTATAAGATTAA
Organism: Dorcus hopei; assembly: GCA_033060865.1. Classification (NCBI taxonomy): domain Eukaryota; kingdom Metazoa; phylum Arthropoda; class Insecta; order Coleoptera; family Lucanidae; genus Dorcus; species Dorcus hopei. The sequence continues at coordinate 8,413,030 of CM065426.1, forward strand.
ATAAAGCAAAGAAACCGCTAGATCAACCATATGAAGGACCATATGAAATCACTGAACGGATTATTGAATTTTCTTTCAAAATTAATGTTAAAGGCAAAGCAATCGACATCAACATTGCTCGTCTAAAACCAGCATTTATGGACGTGGAACAACAAACTCAAAATGTCAACACAGACGTCAGTGCTACTCCTCGAACATACCAGGGTCGGAGCACAAAAGGAATAAAAAATGCGATTCATGATCTGACGCATTCACTCGTAGGGGAGTATTGTGACACCTTAACAAAATCATAATCAAATTTAATTAATTAATCTAGCTGTTTTGGTAATAACAAAAGAAAACAGTCTTTGTGAGAAAAATAAAGATTTGACACGTTAAAACTCTTATCAGTTATCGTCTTTAGTTATAAAAGATATAGTAAAATATAGTCGTCCCAGTTTGGTAGCGGTTTTATGGCCTTGCCAAAAAAAAAAACGATAGAGGCGACCGCAGCGCCGGTCTCTTTGAAGCTGTTTTTTATAGCAAGATCATAAAACCGATACAAAACTTGGACGACTATACCTCCACAAGTCCACAGTGATAGTAGAAGTGGCGCCATCTATTGTAGGATAGTAAAACATTTATATAAAATTGCTAAAAGGCGATAATGTCTCTTTTTACTTGTCTCTGATTGAATATTTCAATGTTTCAATTAAACTCGAGATACTTATGCCGATTTCGGTCGTGATTGACATAAAAGCTTAGGTTAAAATTAAATTATTGAATGGATTTTAAATTCAAAATTAATTTACGAGAAAACTACTCGCAGTAGTTTCAGTGACAGTAGCAGTGGCGCCATCTATTATAGAATAGAAAAAAAAAATGTGGAGAGAAAATAATATTTTTTTATTTGATTGCGTCCTGATTAAGTGTCCAATTAAACTTGAGTGAACGCCGGCCGATTCCGGTCCTGATCTCAAACGCATTGGTCCAGAGCCTAAGTAAAAATTAAATAGAGAATGACTACGCGCTTAAAAATAAAATTTAATTAATACAGGACTTCTCACACTAATTTCAGTGATAGTAGAAGTGGCGCCATCTAGTGTAGGATTTTGATAAAATTGCTGAAAGGAAATATCATTTTTTTTACTTGACTCCGATTGAATATTTCGCTTTAATTAAGCTCGAGATGTTCATGTCGATTTTGGTCATGTTTGACATAAAGCTTAGATCAAAATTAAATTACGTAATTAATTAATTAAATGGATTTTAAAATCAAACTTAAGAGAGAACTACTCACACAAGTTTCAGTGACAGTAACAGTGACGCCATCTATTGTAGAATAGAGAAACGTTTTGATAAAAATGTCGAGAGAGAGTTTTAATTAAACTTGAGACATTCGTGTCGATTCCGGTCCTGACCTCGAACGTGATTTTTTTTCGATTGACTATTTCGTTTTCATTAAGTTTGAGACATTCACGTCGATTCCGGTCCTGATCTCGAACATGAGTGACACAAAGCTTAAATTAGGGAATGGATTTTAAGACCAAAATTAAGTTAAGAGAAACCTTCTCACCTAGTTTCGGTGACAGTAGCAGTGGCGCCATCTGTTGGAGAAAAATATAATGTTTTGATAAAAATGCTGAAAGTAATTACTAATATATTTTTTTTAATTCGACTCCGACTGATTATTTCGAGTTTTATTTAAACTTAAGACATTCACGTGATTCCGGTCCTGACCTCGAATGGATTTTAACATCAAAATTAAGTTAACACCGAATGTCTCACACTAGCTTCAATGACAGTAATAGTGGCGCCATCTGTTGGAGAATAATAAAATATTTTGATAAAAATGTCGAAAGCAAATAATATTTGTTTTTAATTCGACTCCGATTGATTATTTCGCGTTTTAATTAAAATTGAGATATTCGCGTCGATTCCGGTCCTGACCTCGAACATGATATTTTTTTCGACTGATTATTTCGTTTTAATTAAATTTGAGACATTCACGTCGATTTCGGTCCTGATCTCGGAACATGAGTGACACAAAGCTTAAATTAATGAATGGATTTTAACACCAAAGTTAAGTTAAGAGAGAACCTCTCATACTAGTTTCAGTGACAGTAGCAGTGGCGCCATCTGTTGGAGAATAATAAAATTCTTATGTTTTCACTTATTTTTATTTGTTTGTCAGGACACGTATTTTTGTATTATTTCGCTGGCTGAGTAAAAAACGTTTCAATCACTTAGAACCTTTATTGTGCCACGTGCACGTTCCATCTTCACACGCACAATACAGTCTTTCGCGCAAGTTCAATTGTCAGGTGTGCCAACCTAATTTTTAGCAGGTTCCCCCAGGGATACCAACGATTAAAAATAAGAAACTAAATCGCGAGTGCAGTTATAAAATAAATATCAAACAAAAATTTTCTGATAAAAGTGCCGAAAGTAATTAATATATTTTTTTATTCGACTCCCACTGATTATTTCTCGTTTTAATTAAGCTTGAGATAATCACGTTGATTCCGGTCCTGACCTCGAACATGATTTTTTTTTCGACTGATTGTTTCGTTTTAATTAAACTTGAGGCATTCATTCACATTGATTCCAGTCCTCACCTCGAACTTGATTGACGCAAAGCTTTTAACACCAAAATTAAGTTAAGAGAAAACTTTTTACGCTAATTACAGCGACAGTAGCAGTGGCGCCATCTATTGTAGAAAAGTAAAACATTTTGATAGAGATGCTGAGAGGAAATAATTTTTTTTTTATTTGACTCCCATTGATTATTTCTCGTTTTAATTAAACTTATACACAATCTGGTTGATTCCGGTCCTGACATCGAACATCATTTCTTTTTCGATTGATTATTTCGTTTTAATTAAACTTGAGGCATTCATTCACATTGATTCCAGTCCTCACCTCGAACTTGATTGACGCAAAGCTTTTAATGCCAAAATTAAGTTAAGAGAAAACTTTTTACACTAATTACAGTGACAGTAGCAGTGGCGCCATCTATTGTAGAAAAGTAAAACGTTTTGATAAAGATGCTGAGAGGAAATAATATTTTTTTCATTTGACTCCCATTGATTATTTCTCGTTTTAATTAAACTTAACACAATCACGTTGATTCGGGTCCCGACATCGAACATGCTTTTTTTTTCGACTGATTATTTCGTTTTAATCGAACTTTGGGGCATTCACGACGATGCGGTCCTGACCTCCACGTAAAACTTATATCAAAATTAAATTAATGAATCGATTTTAAAATCAAATTTAAATTAAAAGAGAACAACCCCCACTAGTTTCAGTGATGGTAACAATGACGCCATCTATTATATATGTCGTGCCTCATTTGGAGAGCAACTGTTTTTTGTTTCCGAAGACGAATTAAGCGAATGTAAATGAAATACTGAAATTAAACAAATTTTTTTGGGAGTATTTCTCTATTATATCGGTGTATTAACAGTGGCGTCCTCTAGTGTGAGATACTCGAGTCATTTTGATGATAATTAAAATTAAATTAAAGTCCTAGCGATGATGGCTGAATTTCTCACAAGAACTGATACTTAATTGATTTTGTTCATTCAAAAATATTTTGTTCTTATTCAATGACCTACCTGTTAACCGCGGTAACGCCATCTATCTTAGGAAAAGCCATTTAATTTTAGAGCACGTTTTAAAATTTTCTGAAATGCGGCTCACAAAAAGATTCCACAGACAAAATTTATCATCGCTGAAAAAACTAAAATCCTCTATGTTTGTTGAATGCTGCTGCACTGGCGACATCTACATATTTTAAAAAGCGCAACTTATTTTGAAACTCAATTTTCGATTATCTCTTAACCGCAGTAGCGCCATCTATGTTAGAGAAAACGATTTAATTTTAATATTCTGAAAAATCTGATTCGCGCAAATATCCCACAAAAAAATTATCATCGCCGAAAGAAATCAAAAAATCCTCTGTATCTTAGCCTATGTTTATTGAATGCTACAATGACGACATCTGTTTCAAAAAGCGCGATTTATTTTGAAACCCAATTTTCAAGCTTCTGTTAAAACAGAATTCGCATGAGAGACTCCTCGCAGCTTGAAGTTTTTAAGATTGAAATGATCAGTATTTTTACTTTTCGAGTTTCCCTTTATTAATATGTATACTTTAAGCAGCAACGGCGCCATCTACATAAGAAGACGCTATTTATTTTTGAAACGAATTTTCAATTTGTTTTGTTTTCAAAGTTGCTGATAGGTGGAGGTTAAATGCAACAAGAAGTCTGAAAAAGTATTTTGATTTCCGTCATTAAGGTTTAATGGGAGGATAAGTGGCGCCCTCTATTTTAGGAAGGGCGGTTTGTGTAAGTAGCAGTGGCGCCATCTGTGTAAGAAGACGCGATTTATTTTTGTAACAAAGTTTCAATTTGTTTTGTTTTCAAAGTTGCTGATAGGCGGAGGTTAAATGCAACAAGAAGTATGAAGAGATCTTTTCATTTCCGTTATTTAGTTTAATGAGAGAATAGGTGGCGCCCTTTATTTTAGGAAGGGCGATTTGTTTTCCTTCGAATTTTTGAATGTGAATGTAAAGTGCGCTGAGGCGAAATTTAAACCTTGGCCCAGTCTGACGTAATACACTGCGTAAAGGTTTTCAGATATACCGGTTTCGGCTAATGTATAACCATCTTCAGACCAATTTCTGAATTCAGCTGATAATTAGCATGTTTACAATCAATTTGATCTGTTCTATTCCCAGGTTTTTCAGATACTTACGCCCCCCACCTGCTTCGAAGTTTTAATTTCGTATTATACGTTTAAATGGGGCGCAACTCATCTGAGGAGGGGTTTTAAATAATCTAAATCTTACGCTTTATATTTTTTCTTGCAGAAAATCTTCATCTGGATTAAGTTTTTAATTTTTTGTCTGGGTTTTAGAGATACTAAACTAAATCAAACAGAATTTTCTACAGAGTGTACATTAATGATTGAAAGGCGTTTGAATTTGGCGCGTTGTCGAATTAGTAATTTTCGTCTTACAAGATTGGTATTCATGCTGGATATGTTGAACTTCGTCAGTAGCGTGCGTGTGTTGTATTGTTTACGTTTTGATTTCCTTATTTTATTATTATTGAGTTAGTATTAACGAAAAGGTTATTTTTATTTCCACTTTTGCTGTCAGACATTTTTCATTGGTAAGTACAGCCATATAACAGGAAATAAAAATACACACAAACGTTTTAGGTTAGCGATGGTTTTCACGGACCTGCACAATAAATTTATTGTTGAGGCCTATTTTCGGTAGGGGATACGCAATGAACAAAATGTGTGGAATTATTCTTATCAAAGTTGTCACCAACAATTTCAAGAACAGTTCCCTGAAGTGGTATTCACATATGATTCTTTTATGCAACACGTCCGCCGTATAATTCAGAGATTTCGTGAAACAGGCAGTGTTTCTAAAGGAAAATCTACAGGCCGGCCCACTGTTCTCACCGAAGAAGTCATCGCAGATATTCATCAAAGAATGGATGTAAGTCCGAAGAAGTCTTTACGGTGTTTATCGGCTCAAACGAATTTATCACTTGGTACATGTCAAAAGGCTTGCAAGAAGGTTCTACATTTACATCCATATAAGATAACTGTAACTCATGAGTTGCTACCTCTTGATTTGCCTCGTCGAGTGCAATATTGCCAATGGTTTAATGAGTTCTTAAATAATGACGATATGTTAGACATAACTTTCTTCAGTGATGAAGCATGGTTTCATCTCAGCGGTTATGTAAATTCGCAAAACCGTAGAATATGGTGTGCAGAAAACCCTCATATTTTTGAAGAGACTTCATTACATCCTCAGAAGATCGGTGTGTGGTTGGCAATGTCAAGAAGGAGGATCGTTGGACCTATTTTTTTTCAACACAATATTAATGCACTTGCATATCAAGAAACAATTTTAAATCCTTTCATTGAAGAACTTCATGACGATGAATTACAACGGGGTTACTTTCAACAGGATGGAGCTACAGCCCACACTGCACTGACAACGTTGAATCATTTGCAACAGTTCTTTGGGGATAGGTTAATAAGTAGGGACAGATGGCCTCCTCGGTCACCAGACTTAACCCCACTTGATTTCTTCATGTTCGGTTTTTTAAAAAATAAAGTGTTTTCAGAACGTCTCCATACGTTAGAAGAATTACAAAATGCTATTACAGAGGCTGTCAACAGCATCACTCCAGAAACACGACACAAAGTTTTCGAAAACATGAAAAGAAGAGTAAATTTGTGTTTGGATTCAAATGGGGGACATTTTGAACAGATGTTATAATTTTATTTTATATCTGCTTTACTTTTTATATTCTCCATATCAATGTATGTAATTAATAAACGTAAAATAATTTCTAATCACTAATAAATTGTTTTAATAATATATAATTTTATGTGCCGCCCATGGTAAAACAGAATAGTATGCAGTACCAACTTTTACAAATAATCTAATGGGCGGGAAATTCAAACACCCTTCAATCATTAATGTACACTCTGTATTATAGTACTTGATCGTTAGAAAGAAGTTTCGAATTTTATTGATAATACCTCAATTTTACATTGAGTGCATCATTTCATTATTTTCGCCAAATACTCAAAAAAGCAGATAAATCAAAAAAATCTATTTTAAAAGGCAATGCTAATACAAACTTTTAAAAAAATAGAACAGAAAGGAAGGCATTGGAATTGCTTCTTGTTGGTTGCGGTTAATTTTTTTTTTAATTCATGTATATGCTAGACTTTTCTTATGAAATTAATTGCTAGCTTTTGGTAGAAAGTTCTTTTTTTTTGAATAATTAATGATTCACTGCTTATATTTTGGATATTTTAACGCAATATAAAAATAATTTGTGGCCGTCGCGTCAGCGCTCTCGCAATAATGGAAAAAAAATGCCCAAAAATCTCTTTCACAATTCGATTTACTTATTACCTGAAAACGGAGTTAAATCCGCCGAAACGCGTCGCCTCCGTCCATCCTCGTTCGCACAACACACGAAAACACGCCGTAATCTAAGCAAACTTTGCCTCGGATCGCATGACGGCAAACCGGCCACGAGGAGGCGAACGCGAGACGCGTCTGCACGATCAATAAACGCCCCCGAGCCCCCCGCGACCCTTCCGCAGGGGACGAAGGGAGCGACCGGCTTGCGTACGACTTCGTCCGTGCTCGACAGTGAAATGTGTGCAGTTGGCTTTGGACAGGGGGCTTCAGGTTATTTTCATGCGCCTGAAACTGAAAATGCAGACGCTGCGCCAAGAAATTATTATCCGAGGTGTCTGCCGAGAATTAGGTCGAACTTTCCCTTGCCCCCAATCTGCAGAAAAAAAAAAAAATAGGAAGCACGAAAGACCAAACACAACTTTTTTTGACAACCTTGAGAAGCACTCAAAATACAGTCGCTGTGCCAAAAATTCGTATCATTTTTTTGGCGTATGCACCTAATTAGGTTCTGCTCAAAAGAATCGTAATAGGTCGCCACAAAATAAACTTGGAACTTTTTGTGATAAGGGGTAGTTTCTAATTCCTGTTCATTTCTAAAAATTGAATGGCAAATAGCTTTAAATTGTAGAGGGTTCGATTTGATAGAAAAATGCAGAAAATGCCTTTTGGATGCATGCCAAGATTGGGGGGTCATAGTAGAATCGTCAAAACATAAATTTAGAAATTTTTGAACAGATTTATGCAAGAGAAAAGTCAATTAGCTTTAAGCTAACTCGAAGGGTTGAAATTAGTTTTAAAATAATTGTTATTCGAAGCATATATTAAAAATTAGGTTAAATTTCCTTCACTCAAAGATAGATAAATGGCACATTTATTTCCTTCTGTTTATAAATAAGTAAATATAGTTTATTGTATTAATACATTTGAGTTTACGCGGGTCAAAGTCAAAAAATATTTAAAAAAATATCGGTATACGAGGGGAAATTCAAAAATTATCTACCTAGCCATGAAGGAGAAGATAGGGGGGGTAATTTAAATATTTCGATTTTTCGATATATTCTTCATTTAAGTCCACACACTTGTGCCACTTTTTTCAACCTACTTGAAAAAATTCTTTTGGAAGCTCTGCCTAGGGCATCTTTAATTGATTAATTTGATTTTCTCGACATTAATTGTTTCTTAGTAAAATTTTTTCAGAATTATTTTCTGCTTCTGGTTACTTTTTAGCTAAATGTTTATACTTTTTGCGAACGCCTATTGGCAACACTGTTAACGATGTAGATTTTTTTTGCTTTTAGACTGTTCGAAGCTAGACCACAGTTTTTATGTGTGCCATAGTAAACTGCGATCAAAAAGAACCGTTGTCAAGCAGGCTTATGTCAAATGCAAATTTTGCAAAGTCACGTCGTAACCATACGATTATTATAAACATAACCTAACTTTTTATATCCATTTAATTACGATTTTTAGATATTAAAACTCAACTAATGAAATAAAACATTTATTTTATTACAAATACATACCTCGAAGAATTAAACAAAACCTTTCACAGTTGACGCTGTTGACAGCTCGTAGTTATTCAAGGTTGCAACATAGGTGCTCAGCTACGACGTACCGTCATAAAATAAAAGCCAGTTCAGAGTCTTCTCGATAACGGATTTTTTTGAACGCACATTCTAATAGGTTTGTTCATTTGTTCTGCATTTTCTACACTTTTAACTCCTTTACTCTATTTTTCTCACTCCTACTTATATTATATTATATTCATCTCACTCTCTCGGGAGCGGTTGGTGCAAAAAAGTGTAGAGAAGTGCAGAACAAACAAACAGTGATTTTAGTAAAATTTGATTTGAAATTTCGGTACAATTAAAATACTTTCCATTGCAACCCTACTATAAGGTCATCATCAGGCTTACGATTTCGGTCCACGTCGCATTTAAACATACTTATTGAAAAGTTGATATGGGCCACGCGATCGCAGTAAATAAAGTTTAACATAAATCAAAAAGTATGTAAGTCAATGGGTGGTATGAATAAAAACGAAGAAAATGCTACCGCTTCAAGCATTAGCATCTTCTACATAGTATTTGCTTCGACGCTGTAGTATTTACTAACTTCCGGAAGAACTTACACGGAAAAAAATATTTTGTTAAGTTACCACCAATTGTGAAACATCTAACAAGAATTTGGTGTCGTATATACGACACAAATTCTGTATTGGTCCTTCAGCTTTATTTTTGTGAACAACTGAAATTGTAGTTTTTATCAGTGTCATAAAGATATTTAACACACAAAGTTTTTTGTTAATGTTGATCACGTCTTGGCGTCAATCCAACATAAATATTGCAGTTTTTAACTACGAATTGGTGGTGATGCATCCACAAATGTCATGTCAGTGTTAAAATAATGTAGTAGTATAGTATGATGCATTCACAATGACATGTCGGCGTTAAAATAATGAATTGGTATAGTAAACACAAAATAATAAATATTAATTTGTTGTTGTTCTAACAATAAACACTTGTTTGTCCAACTATTTCTTAAAACTAATATTCAAACAAAAGTTTACTATAAAATAGTTGTACCCGCATTTACAACATGTGGTTCTCTCAAGTCAATATTTGTACGAAGATAAACAACAATATTTCAACAAGTTCGGTTGTGGTAAAATTAACAATACGATTTTTCTCCGTGTACTTCGTTTTATAAAGAAGATACGTAATAGATGCTTCCACGATGTAGTATTTTCTCCGATGTGTAGCATAATAGTGTAATTTAACATTGGAGATCTCTTTAGTTGACCAAAACATCTTTCAATAATTACTCGTTCTTTAGCATGTGTATTATTAAAATTTCTTTCAATGTTGATCGTCGGATTTTTGAATGGTGTTAACTTCCAGCCTCCAGGTAGTGACAGCATAATCTAAACGACCTAGTAAAGCTACTTCCTGTTGTCTGTTGGCCATGATTGGATAAATGTCAGAATTATAGCATACTCTGCTATCATGCACAGATCCCGGCCACGAAGCATCAGTACTTGTGCACTTTATTTGCTGTCGTATGTTGCCTGCACGTTTATAGTATGCAGTCCTTTACGATTAATATATTCGTATCCATGTATATACTGTTTGGAAATTTTAACCTGAGTGCAATCGATGGCACCGATAACATTGGGTGGTATGAATAAAAACGAAGTAAATGCTACTGCTTCAAGCATTAGCATCTTCTACGTAGTATTTACTAACTTCCGGAAGAACTTACTTCGTTTTATAAAGAAGATACTTCATAGCGAAGTAAGTACTTCGCCAGGTGTAATAGATGCTTCTGCGGTGTAGTATTTTCTCCGATGTGTAGCATTCTCTCCCACTTCCTTTTTAAAACACGTCAAAATTATATCAAAGTTTTGTGATTTCCTTAAACATTATAAAAGTTCTCGTTTAATATGCCTTCAGACGAAGAAATGGCGCAAGAAGACACGCAGAGAAAAATATATTTTTCACTTCTGACGTAGCTGTCGAACGACGGCGAAACGTTAAGTGTTAGTGCGCATATTCAGTGTCCGTTTCAAAGAATTTGTGATACAATTTTCATCGGACAAGAACGTACTTTAATGAAAATTTAAAAAATTATAGATATGAAAAAAACGGGAAATAAGAAAATCAAACTGAATTTAACAAAATTCAACAAAATTTTAGAAACGGTAGTCTGATGAACTCCTAAATCAATGCCAGCTCCCAGTTGCATTCCAGGGTCACCTTAATTAAAAAAATATCTTTAACTTGCTGTTTTTTTTCAAATCTCTTACATCTTCCTTACCTAAACTCCGTAAAAAAATCTCCATTCGTTTAATATGTGAAAGAGTGCCACCCCTAGTTTCATTGATTGGCTCCAGAAATTCGTTAGTCAACTAAACTACGTTATCTCTGTTAAACCTATAAAAATAACGAGTTCTGGCAATTGTATAAATAGATGTGTGGTAATTCTTTTATACATATATGCTTACCTAAATATTTTATGATAAAGCACATCATTTTCGTTATTTCGTCTGTGGTAATAAAATTTTCTATTTCGCATTTGTGCCATTTTTCGCAAATGTTAAGAATGGAATTACGCAAGCTGAAGCTGCGATGAGAGCAGCTTCGCTAACTTGAAGTAAATACTACAGTTTTATGTTAAAACTGAAGCATTTAGTGGCCAAAACAAATACTTCAGAGCGAAGTAAGTACTTCGATAGTTCCCACGTGAATGTTACTTATTGAAGCATCTTTCGGAAAATAAGAAGTACTTACTTCACAATGTAGTATATACTCCAAAACTGAAGTAAATACTACGAAGAAGATACTTCAAAGTGTAGCAGTAGCATTTACTTCGTTTTATTAGTACATGCTAATACTTCAAGCACCTACTTCGAAAGTGAAGTATCTACTACAGTAACGTAGTATTTACTATGCGATGTAGTAGATATTAGAGCACAAGACCACATAGAAGTTTTTACTTCGCTGTAGAAGCACCTACTGTAGTATCTACTTCAAAGCCTCAGATTAATTTTAATAGTAAATACTACTGCAGCGTAGTATTTACTACGTGCTGTAGTATAAACTTTGCTTTCGTAGTATATGCTTCAGAGCTGCAGTAGGTACTTTATGTAATAGAAGATACTTCGAAGAATATACTAATAAGAGAAGTATTAGCATCTACTTAGTTTTATGCATACCACCCAATATTTGCTACCTGCCATGTTGTGCGAAGCCGGGGAATTTACAATCCAATATGTTCGAAGTGGACCGAAATCGTAAGCCTGGTCATCATCAAGTAAATGTAGAGTTTCTCATAAAAACGGTTTCTTGAATGGCTTCTTGGGCAGAGAAGATTGGTGAAATTGAAATGTCGGCCAAAAAAATTATTTATCTCTATTCCCGACTTATTCCCTGACTTACTAGTTGTTGCTTCTTCTTTGAACATTCAATCTCTCACATTGAACTCACGTTCAACAAAGACCTTTCCTGCTACTTTTGAAATACAAAACGCTTGGCAGAAGTGTCTGTTTACTCCTCATTTAAAACTTATTCGCATAAATAAGCAGTTTGAATGTCATTCATTGGCTATTTTCTCTGATTCAGAAGTTCCAGTGTAAATTTGAAAACATTGCAAAATGTTCAGTAGCCAAATATTCAAGAAACTACTCGTAGAAGACCTTTCAGTTTTACGATAGAAAAAAATTATGTTCTTTGACTACACCTTATTTTGTCATTATATGGCGATCGATCGATTAGATCCTGATTTGAAGAAAATCGCCTTCCTCACTCAAAGTTTCTTTTTAAGTTGTCGAAATAGGTAATAGTCGGAGTGTGCCAGATTTGGACTCTATGGAGAATGGCCCAGTTCAATTTTTACACAGATGTGTCAAGAACGTAGCTCTTTTATTTCATGTTTTAAAATCACGTCACATGTTGTAAAAGTCTTTCTTTCTGATTTTCCGGCATTCAGAAGTAAATCATTAGATTACTATAGAACTAGTTCAAAGCTCTTAACTGCGAGTCAGCCTATTTTACGTCAAATGCTCTACTTCATTTGCAGATCTAATCTTATAGCGTTTTCCACTGGCTGCACTAGTGTGCACTGAGTGTAATTTCATCTCGATGCAGCTTTATGTAATAAAACGAGATAGAGATATCCTGAGTGCATACCGGTGCAGCCAGTGGAAAACGCTATAAGCGACGTTGTACCTTCTGCACAGAGCACCATATCTGTGTTCAGTACGTTCATTGGTAAATCGCTTATAAAAATTGTAAATACATAGTACAGGTCCTAATGTAGAACCCTGCGGTACTCCATGTATGACGTCACAATTTTTTTATTGTTGATCATCAACATAGACAATCTGTTTTCTGTTATAGAGATATGATATGAACCTATTAACTTTTTGCTCATATTATCAAAGTTACACCAATCTAATTTTTTACGGGACACGCAGTCAAAAGCTTTGGATAGGTTGATGGCATGTATACCGGGTGTCCACTTTGATTACGCACCATAGGAATTTTTTTATATTTGTAAATTCCTGCTTCCCCTTTGAAGTTACTGTTAAAAAAAAGCACCATACTGAAGGCAGGCTTGTTGATCCACGATAGTCGGCATGATCGCCAGATTTAATACCAAACGATTTCTTCTTGTGATCTTTATTTAAAATCAGACTCCTTTCCGCGATTTGAATGAGTTGAGAGTTGGAATCGTGGAAGAATGGGCAACTATTACTTCTAGAATGTTAAACAATGTTCGTAGGAGCTTCTAGGGCAGGTTGGCTGCAAACGGCGAATTATTTGAACATTTGATGTCGTACCTATCGATTTATAAATAAATGTTTTTCAATACAAATTATGTTTGTTCATTACAGAATTTTAAAAATCAATAAAGTTTGTCAATTAGAAGTTTGCCTGCTTGATCAAAACTGTGGAATACAAAAATATCTATTTATTTAATATTTTTCTTTTTAATTTTAAAAGCCCATTTATTCGAAAAACATCGTAAAAGTAGTCTTAGCTAATGCATAACACAAAGCTACGTATTATGCCGTTTAGTGCTTTATGATATATTCGATAGGAAAGCAGGAATTTACAATTAAAAAAATGCATAGAAATCCCTATGGTGCGTAATCAAAGTGGACACCCGGTATGTGCCACTTCCTTTACTGGTCAAAACATACAGAGATTAACTGAGATATTGATCCTTGTGGTTCTAATATGCTTCCTAAATGGCAGGAGGTTCATATCTATGCCACTTTTTAAAGTGGCTTTTTATGGTGCCACCAACCGTTCGTGCGATGTTCTTGAATGTGCGAACATTTTGTTTTCATAAGTATATTTCATGCTTAGTTCAAATGTGAGCATTATTAAAATAATACATTTTCAATTGTGTATAAATTCATAATGAGATTATCTCGCGCTTAGAAGATATTCGATATTATAATTTTGCTATAGGGTCAATTTTCAGTATACAAATTGGAAAACATTGTATTTTTGAATAGTTAACAGCTTTCCATTTTGACAATAAGTTATTGTATTGTGTATTTTATTTTCATTTTGTAAAATTTTATGTATGTGCTAACCATTCAAAGTATTACTAAAATTAGTTAGTCGGAAAGGTTGGTGGCACAAATAAAGGACACCCAAATATTCAAGAACTATAAAAAAAATACAAGAGACCTTATCATTATTTATTTATTGAAGCTGTCTGGTTATGTATCTGACAAAGAGTTTCGAAATTTAGAAAAAAAATAATTTGCCCTATAAAGGGATAGGTCACATTACATATTCACCCCTTTTTAAACCTTCAACTGTTTTGTTCGTCAAACTTAAAATGGCTAAAGTTGTAACCTTATCCTTCCTAGAACCAAATTGTTTGGAACTGAATGAATTATTACATTATTCAAAGTGCTCACATATTTGTTGCTTTAAGATTATTTAGTTTGAAAAATTGAATTGTTGTTTGAGAAACTGAAGCATTATCAATAAAATTCAAATATTTTGACGTTCAAGTAGGTACTATGTCCGACAAAAAAAACTGGGACATGCAATAATGTAATGATTCGTCGACACCAGCCGGCGTCAGTCTGTATCTTGCGTCACAGCCGGAATAAACTAGACCAGACAGTCCGTCGCCTTCCAGAAAAATACGAGAACAACAGCTTCGGTATATAAAAATGCACGCGGCCGGGAGTGGGAGACTGTTCGGCAAGAATTCAGCGTTAGACAGTTCGGCGTTAAAGTTCGTGTTACATTTTCGCTCGGCTGTGTAAATAAATTATTGTAAGTTATAAATAAATTAGTGTTACTTTTAAATAAATGAGTTTAAATGCATGTCGAGAATTGTCCCAGATTTTTATGGCGGGCATAGTACAGATGTGTTCAAAAACGTGTTGTACAGCTACGTTTTAAATATCTGCTTTTGAGCGGCAATTGGTTTTTCTATTTTTGTGTTCAACAATATTATTATTGCCTGAAACCGTATATGTAACAAAACTTGTACAACAATCTTTTGCACTTCATCATGAATGCACTTACAAGTTTAGACAGTACAAATTCTGTACAACACTTTTTGAACACGATTGTACATCAACAGAGAATAATATTTGATTTAGGCCCGGTTTTTTCATCTCTGAGTAAGTGCCAAGTTACTACTTGACGATTAGCGCAATGCGTTTCCCTATCTTTAATCATCAAGTATTTTACTGGCCACTTACTCAGAGATGAATAAACCGGGCCTTAGTTTAGAAGTCTGTATGCACAGACAAACCTTAGACTTAAGCCAAAGTAAACCTTTACTTTAAAGAATGTAACTATGCGACGACGCGACGTACAATTTGATATGAAGTTAGCTTTAAGTGTCACTTTTTCCTTAAGTCCACCTTGAGATTTGTCTGTGCATACGAACCTAATGCCCGTACGCACAGAAAAATCTTAGACTTAAGCCAAAGCAAACCTTTACTTTGAATAATGTAACTATGCGACGCACAATTTGATATGAAGTTAGCTTTAAGTGTCACTTTTCCCTTAAGTCCACCTTGAGATTTGTCTGTGCATACGGACCTAAAAGACCGAACTTAATTACTGCTTTTCGTTCTTTTTTAACTGACCACGATTGTACGTAAGTCCTATTTAAACATAAAATCCGAAGTTAAAGTATTGAAGTAGGCACTGACATAAGTATCCTCAAGAATTTGGATTAAACAGATCGAATTGATTACACCTGTTAATTATCAGCTGGTACAAATCGGCTCAAGACGGTTGTAGATTAACCGAAACTGATAGATAAGATACTATGTGTTTTTTTAAAAATGCCATAAGGGGTGGCTGTGGAAAAGAAAATTCATGTCTTAGCTCCATTCATTTACTTTAAATTTTCAGATTTGGCATGTGTTAGATGCCAAGCTACGACATGAGTTTTAATTTTCATGGCCAACCTTTATGGCATTTTTAAAAAAACACATGTTAGAATAAATGGTAGGTATCATTGCGATTAAAAGTTCAAAGTATATTTAATGAATGACAACACTGGGTTATACAACAATGATTGAATGTGCCGCTCTACATTCATTTTTAATTTGAAATTCAGAAACATTTTAATTTTCATTCTTATGATTTTCTTATGATGAGATCAAAATACCTAAACTGACCGTAAACTTGATTGTATACGAGTAGATAAATATAAAGGCATTTCTGAATTTCAAATAACGTCAAACGTCAAGTTTGAGTGTGAGTTGAGTATGAGTGATATTTCAGAATTTGGTCCTTAAACATGATGTACTTTTTCTAGTATTATTTTCGAGGATAATTTAAAATAGGCACATTGCCCAGCGATAACTAAACGTCAGGAAACGTCAAGTTGAAAAACATCAAATTGAGAAATGTCAAAATGACAGACATCGGAAAACACAGTATAAGTAATTACCCAGTAGCGTCATTGTCAAAAAAAACGGCCATACCGTTTGATGCCCTTATCAGAGACCCTTATGGAAATGTAATGTAATTTGCAAATCAGTAGGTGTCAAACAAAATGGCAAATGTGACAGTTATAGTCGAGTGACGTTACTGTGTAGATTCTTATACTGTGCCGGAAAACGTCAGATTGACAACGTCAGATAAACAAATTCGGGCGAAGCGTCACGTAGACATTTGTTTAACAAAGCAACGATGACGACCCTCATAAATAAACAAAATTAAGGCCGTTTCTTCATGAATTAACGCGAAACAGCATTCGATCATGATTGGCCCGCGAATGAGATCGCATTCTCAAAATTTGGTCGCTGAAGCAACCTCTGGAATAAATACAAAAAAAAACGCCCTCCGACGAAGAAGAAACAGCTCTAAAAGTTGGAAAAGTAAAATTGCATAAGCATATTTTTTATACCGATGAGTAATAATTTCTATTTGGGTCTTGATATTTACCTTCATACAGATACCGAGTGATTTTTAAAATTTTTTATCAACTCGTCATGGAATTTGGACGACATGGTATAAATACGAGTATGATGTAAAGGGTTTTTCATTAAGAGCGACGCATTTTGTTTTTCAAATAAAACACCGATGGCGTGAGATATTTAAGATTATTTTTACTTCGGTGTAAAGTACAGTTAATGCCATTATTGATGTAACCACAATATCATTCAAATGTCCTCCACGGAAGCGCTAACAGGAAGAAATCCGTTTAACTCAAGTTTCCATGACTTTTTCACCTAAATTGAGTCGAATATCAGCGATGACACTTTTAATGTTGGTCTGCAAATCGTGTAATGTTGCTGGTTTGTTGGTGTAAACTAACGACTTAACATAACCCCACAGAAAGAAGTCTAGGGGTGTTAAATCGCACGAGCGAGGAGAATAACTGACTGGTCCGTTTCTGGAAATAACCGATTCCACCAAACTTCTCTTTCAACAAGTCAATTGTTTGATTGGCATTGTGGCAAGTGGCACCGTCTTGTTGCAACCACATGTCGTCCTAGTCCAGAGCATCCAATCCAGGCCAAAAAAATTCACTCATGGAAACCATATTTAAAGGAATTCATTCCTGTCAGCGCTTCCGTAGAGGACATTTGAATGATGTGGTTCCATCAATAATGGCATTAACTGTACTTTATACCGAAGTAAAAATAATCTTAAATTTCTCACGACATCGGTGTTTTATTTGAAAAACAAAATGCGTCGATCTTAATGAAAAACCCTTTATAATAACATTGATTTTCTGCATTTTTTTTTCTATTATTTATAAGATGGAAGTTTCGTAGCCCCCACCTGAATATTGGTGTTGCAAAAAATTACCTGAGTAACGCCGGGCTAATCATATGAATTTGATAGTCTTTCGTTTTTGTGATTTCATTTTCTCTCTTTTTTTTAGAATCTTTCATAGTTTAGTGATTTTTGCTTGTGTGCTTTTTATGGTGTTTTGTTTTCATCATTCATTTTAAAATATTTAGGTACTCTTAAAGCCTAGCAGAATTTTCCAATATGTTTTAGTTTGTTTTTTTTCTTTCTTTTTTTCATTTCTGTAATGATTCGACGAAAAGATCGTCTTTTGTTTTTGCGTTTTTCAAAAAAGAAATGCTGATTTTGTCTGATTTTTTTTGTTTATTATGTGTAGAATCTTCAATTAATTTTTCTACTTTTCTTTTTATACATTTTTCCTTTTTTCGTAATTCCATCGTAATACTGATTGCAAATTTTCGCCAATATTTCTTTTTCGTTTCTTTATGAACCATTAATTGATTGATCGTCTTTTGTTTTTGTAATTTAATTTTTTTTTTTCGAGATAATTTTTCATAGTTAAGTGATTTTTGTTTATGTGTTTATATGGTGTTTTCTTTTCATCATTCGTTTTAAAATGTTTAATTTTAAAATCTTGCAGAATTATCCAATATACAGACTCGGAAATTTGAGTACTGGACATAGCAAGTTTGCTTCGATTCGGTTCGCGGAAAACTAATTGCCAACGGCCTGGCTGTTCGGGTCACGGCCAGACCGAACACAAGTGGGCGTGATTAGTCAAATTTCTCTCTTTATTTTTCTGGTGCATTCCGTGTCGCACGCCTTATAACAAGTTGTCAAGTTGAACACTTACCGAATCTGTATGTTTTAGTTTGTTTTTTTTTAAATTTCATCTCTGTAATGATTCGACGAAACGATCGTCTTTTGTCTTTGCGTCTTCACTTTTAACTTTCGTTTTCGAGAAATGTTTTTTTTTTCTTTTAATTTTTAATCGATAATGTTTCATTTCTGTATTTTCTCACAGTACCTACTTTTCGAGAAAAAAATTGCTGAATTTTTTTGTTTGTTAAATATAGGTATGCGCGATATCACATTTTCAATATTGGTTATGGATTCTCAAATCGTTATTGTCGATATTATCGATATATCGATAAATATCGATAGTCTAAGGCTATGTCCTAGTTGGACGGGCGATGCGAGCGTGCGTTACGGGCGCTCACCGCCCGCAACGTAAAATTTTTAATACAACGCGACCGGGCGACATCTTTCCGCCCGTCCCGTTCGGTTTTCAATTGCGTTCACGTTGGACATTAACAACCGTTTGCAAAGTATTGTTTCTTGAAACGCCTGCCCGCTCTAAACGCGTCGCTCGCACCGCCCGCGTTGCCCGTCCACCTAGGACGGTAAAAGTTATCGATAACATCGCACACCCCAAGTCATTGCACTCCTTGATGCTATTTGGTTGATTCAACCAATTTAAAGCAATAATTATATTGGTCGAAAGCAAAACGATGAAATTTTCGACCAATACAATTGCTTCGATTTGGTTGAATTAACCAAATTGTTCAACCAAATTAAATCATGTATTTCCGCCTTAAGACATGTCGTCCAAATTCCAAGGCAAGAGTTGATAAAAAATTTAGAAAATCATCCGGTACTTTTTAAAATTAAATTAAAATCTTGTCCTTTGAAAATTTAGTTAACAAAATTGTGGTTATGTATTTGTGGACAAGCTTTAAATTTACATTTCTGAACGTTTCGTTGCATCATTGAAGCAATACTTAATCGCTTTTTTATTTGTGTGACACTATTTTGATTTCTCATTATACCAACTTATTGTTAGCACCACCTGATGGAAACTTTACGACTTTACTTTCTCTGTTTTTTGTTTTTATAACTGTAAGTTGCTTTTTTTATTTGCAAATAAGTAGTTGAACGTTCATAGGTACAGTCAGAATTAAAAGTAATGTCTCTTTAATGAAATTTTAATTGTTAATTCCTTCTGACCTTTAGAAGTTTAGAAGGAGTAACTCCATTGCTTCGAATTTGTACATATTGTGAACTCCGCCCCTAGATTTCTCTCTTGGACTCTAATATCCTTTCTTGCCATTCGTTTCATTTATTTATTTTATTTTGTAGTGATTTTGTATATTATAGATTATTGTATGTGCAACATGCCTAGAGAGGAATAAAGTCATTATTCTTATTATTATTATTATTATTAAAAAGAAATTCAATGCCTACTGCGGATTAGACCGTAGTTAATATTTGTGGGGAAGGGGGGGCGGGGGATTTTTAATTCTGATTGTACATCAACCTGTCATTATTTAAGTACATAAACTCGTAGATCATCATCAGTCATTGCCCACCTTCTGTGTCACTCTTTGATTTGTCTTTTCTTTTTTCAAATTAAGTAATTACTTTATAATTTTCAGCAGGTTACTTTTCAATCATTTAGGGTATTTTTATTGTTTGCTGTATTAATTTATTAGGGTGGTAATAAAGATATTTTTGTCTTGAGCTCTTGGACAATGGAATCGTTTTTTAATGTTGTTTAAATTCTGCATACAATTTAGTAAAAAATATTATGAGATTTTTTTAGCGAAATTGTCACTTCATTATGATTGTTTTATTTAAAATTCAAGCAAAATTTATTTGAATGTTAAATTAAGAGGTAGGTATTTCGCCAAAATTAAGAAAAAAAAAAATAACCAGAAAATTAAAGACCAAAGTTTTCTCTGTTTATGATTAAGGTTATGACCTCGCATCTTGACGACAACAAAAAAATCTAGGAAAGTTTTCTGCGAAACTTTGTTAAAAATTTGTGCACCCCCCAAAATTCGATCAATTAATCAACTTAGAAAAAGAAAAGTCCAGTGAAGTTTGAAATTAGAATTTCCCCAATTAAGAAGTCATTATTTTTTCGTAAAACACTAGGACAATATTTTTAATTCAATCTAAACGCTCTTCCACACTACTGACTTTGAAGCAAGGGTATCTTTGTTTCATTGATTTAAAGCAGGCATTTGGAATACTAAGACAGCATCAGCAGAATGCGAAACGTTTTCTTTCCTTGGCAGGACAAACGGATTTTTTAAACGTATTCATTTTGAAAATATATTGTTACGTCCGAGTCAATTTTAGCCAGATCACGCCATCCCCTGTCAGTTGTTCCAGTGAGTTTCGGTTCCAGACGTTTGCTAGAAAAATCGAGAAAGAAAGGATCTCTACTATAAAAGCAGAACCCGGCGGGAAATTTGAATTAGTTGTTATTCAGTTGTTAAGCGACAGTAGACATTAAAGTGTTTTTAATTAAACGCCAATTTTCCTGCGAAATTGATAACAATACATATTTTATTTAGGATGTTGGTTTTAACAATAATAACGATGGCTAAACTGTCAGAGTACTTGCAGTGGAAAATCTCTTATAAAAGATGAATCGTCGTCTCTCGGGAGTTACAGAGACTGGCCCCCAACCTCCCTCGACCCGTCACGCCTTTTGAATTGACATTTTCACTTTTAGAAGCTCTTTGGCTCGCGAATTCTTAATGCCGCCTTATGGAGTTACTTCGGCGCCCGCCATCCATTTTTAATGCACTGAGTGCACGCGAACTTTACACCGAAGACTCTCTCCATCGTGTGCATTGTTTACCGGAAAACTATACAGACGAGGAGTTTCGAGGACGCAATAAGCTCTCGCTATTAGTTTCTTTCCGCCGAGTTCTTTGTGTGCTCCTCGACGGACGGGTCCGTGAAACTTTAATAAATCTCCGGCCCTCGATCATCTCGAAGACGTTTTATTAAGACCCGGAAGTTTAGTTTATGAAGTCGGAACCTGGAGATCGTTTAATTAAAGGAGAGATGCGGATTCTTGACTTGTTAAATAAGATTTTAATTGGGCGGGTTATGTGTGCGACGAAGTCGGAATTTGTGGATGTGGCCTCCATTGTGTAGCAGCGCAAGTTGCTCCTTGGGGGTTGAATATTTTAACGAAGATATGGAGAGAGTTATGAAGAAAATTATTCATTAATATTAATAAGTTAGGCAACACCGTGCCTTTCTGTAAAACATTAGTTAGCAGAAGTTAATAATGTGAGATACAAGCAAGCTGAAACGCTGAGTTGAAAATGTTAAAAGCCAAGCTATGCAGAAATAAGCACGTATTTTATTGCCACTCTATGCTGATGACTCTGTTGAGATTTGACCTGACCGAAACCAAACTCCTTTTTTTCTTGCGATTTTATCTTCAAAGAGGACGCAGGAATAATTCAATTTTCTTTTAAATTTATTTACGTAAAGAATGCTATTATTGATCGAATAATGTTGAAGAATACAATATCTGCATGCTACAGTTTCGTCAGTGTAACAATTCGAATAGAATACTAAACAGACTCCAGAAACGGGTCCATTCCAATGTAGGACGAGGTAATAGAGTTTGAAATATGCGCACAGCAAGCAAAACGACAAGTTTCAACACTCCACCGCCCCCAACGAATCACCGAAGGGCTCGTAAACCCGACTCCGCCAGACAAAGGATCCAGATCTGAGGATACTCTCGATTTCGTGGCTTATTACTTTCACGTGGGGGATTCTTCCGCTTCGACGCCGTCCCGGAATACCTATGAATAAGACGAAGTAAAAATGTTGCTTCGTAAAAATTAAAACTAACGTAATCAAATTCGCGAGGGTGGCGTTGTACGTACTACCAAAATTAAGGGCGAAGGATTACGTTGGGTACCTGGGGGTCGTTGAAATTTGTCACTGCGCCCTAACGA
This sequence comes from Dorcus hopei, assembly GCA_033060865.1. NCBI lineage: Eukaryota > Metazoa > Arthropoda > Insecta > Coleoptera > Lucanidae > Dorcus > Dorcus hopei. The sequence continues at coordinate 8,435,517 of CM065426.1, forward strand.
AGCCACTCAATCTCCTTGGAAACACGTAACCTGAGGACAATCTGGAACCAGGAGGGCGTGTAACGAAGTCGTCGTTCTTTTGCGTGCTGGGTATCACGTGTATACTATGAATCCAAGGGTGGGTGGAAATTCGATTATTATCGATTATGTGATGTTCTTTTTTGAAATAATCGCTTAATTAAACGAACGAAAGAATCGAATTTTACAATAATTAATTTTAAATGATTAATTGATAATCGTTTATTTGGATCATTTATGTACGTACAGCCACAGCCAAAGGTAATGTCGTGCCTCTTTGTCCTGTAGATTTATCGACCGCCTTTAAAATCAAACGATAAAAGTGTCACGCCTCAAGTTATTTAAAAAATACGTCTCCAAACGGCGTCCTCGCGAGCGAGAGGCCAAAAATGGAATAATATCACGCCAAATAGGCAGCAGCGAGCTAATTGGGTAAGGCGTAAGAGGAAATGGAATATACAGGGATAATGATAAACTAATTAAAAGACGAAGACATAAAAAGAAACATAACAAAAATTAGAAACAGAGAAATCGGAATGCATGGAAAAGCGGTAGGAATATGTAAAGGGGAAAATAGTGGAATTAAAAAGAGAGATCATGCGGAAAATGTCAAGAGTAATTAGGTACAGACTGGATGAAATAGGAAAATATACAGCTTGCGGATACCTGCTAAGGTCATACGCATACTTCGTACGTATTGCGGAAGCGGGGCGGCTTATACGACACAGTTGTATGCACCGAATACATCATCAAGTATCGGGTTTTAAACAAGAAAATACCTTGAGTTCGCCATGGAAAAAAATCGTATGTCGTAGCTTGCGTTATTAGTTTCTTATATGTATGTCAAGAAAATTAATAAACATTCGATTAACCTCAGAGTATTGTTCGTATGTGTTTTAAACGTTAATTCGAGGCGTTAGTTTAAACATATTTTTAAGGATTAATATTTTTATGTGACACAAATCATTTTTACCGTAACTAAAGTCGGTGGTGTTCGGAATTAATAAGCAGCAAGTTTTTACGATGTCCTTCCATTTGCATTTTATTCTAATGATAATGTTTAAATGATGTGTGTAAATCAGAAATAAAAGTACTGTATTTTGTAAAAAACAACAGCTATTAAGAAGAAAAGAAAGTTTGAAGTTGCGGTTGACAACAATAAAACAGTAAACTTTTAAGATACACGTCGTCACCAAGTAATTGAAGTATCTCCAAATATCTCTTCGTTCTTAAAATAATATATTAAAATAAGTTGTCTTCGCATAACATTTTGACAGTTCCAGCAATAATCACAGCACGACAGCACCCGTACAGTTCAATTTACGATACGTACTTTTGTTTCCAAAGCTGACTCGAGGTACTTTTTTCTATTGAAGACCCTATATGTCTACCTAAGTTAACAGTGATAGAATTTTCGTGGGTCGTTTACTGACCTTAGGAGGCGTTCGCAATCGGTACATAAACAGAAAAATGTATACAAAAGAACAAACAAAAGGAAAAGCTGAGAGGAGTATGGAAAAGAGGAGTTTTTTCTTTTAATCTGTGATATTTTTAGTTACTTTGACTACGTAGTGTGTGCTTGTGTACAAGTCCATCGTTTCAATTTTTTTGTCGCTGATTGAATAGATTGTTAATTATATAAATAGTATAACGCCTGAACGGTCCAGTGGTAAGGGACCGGCCTTGCAATCGCATGGTCGCCGGTTCGAACCGCACTCGGGATTTTTCTCGGGGGTGGTCGGTATCGACTTCAAGCACCCTTCAGTGTTGGGGATAAAATTCGACACTGCTTCCCCTTAAACGGCGAGAAGGTTGAAAGTAACAAAGCCATGAAACACTTTACACACACTCAAAATACACTCCCGCTCCTGAGGTCCTGACAAGTCTTTGACTTAGGACCCCGTTGGGCAACCACCACAGATTAAAAAAAAAATTCAATTGTTCAAACAGAATAGAATTCTTCCATCTCTCATGGGGCTAATGACGCTGGTAGTCGACGCCTTATTTATAGTTTCACAAGTAACAAGAGGAGCAAAAAAAAAACAAAATAACCAAATTACAATAAACAGATTATACCTTATGACAATTAACATAATAAATTGTTAAGAGATATTGAACTAAATAAATATTAAAAACCCAAGGACAACAAATAAGAGACCCAGAATAAATATAAAGGTTAACAAGAGAAAAGGTAAAAGAAACGTACATAAGTTATGGGTAGTCTCTATTGGAACGAGAAATGGAATAGAGAGAACGAAAATTAATGAAAATTTGAGCAAACTCACGTAGAACAAAGTAAGTATGAACAAGAAATTTGGGAGATGATCTCATACATCAAGTGATCCAATTTTAGACATCCTCAGATGGTCATGAAATTAGAAATCCTGTCTTAGCTAGATTCAGAAAACTTGAGATCCCAAATTTTGATAGCTATCTAGTTCATGGTAAATTATAATTTTGAATTCCATGGCCTTTGACGATGTCTTTAAATTAGTTTACTTGATTGCAAAAGGGATGCCCAAAGGAATATAGCCATCTTCCTCTCTGCAGTAAAACTTCAGAATAACAAGAATTATGGAAGCAAGAAAACATGGAGGATAAATAAAATCGATGAACAAGGGATATTTAGCTTCAAGAAAGTCAGTATGATGTAAATGAAACTTAATAGAAAGAAGAAACGCAAGAGGAAAAGTAAATTATTTTTAGGGTACATAGACTTAAGAGTGACGTACGAAGCAGTGCATAGGAGATGAATGCATTAAAAAATAAAACGATAAAAAGTAGAAAGAAACAAATCAGGGAGATAGTCTGCGCCCACTGAAAAACAATTTTAATTTCAATCTTATTTATATTAGTTTTAATTTAATGTGACGAGAACTGCTAGTTACTTTATAAATTATTATTTTGCTTGATTATCTATTTACATTTAAGTAACTAAAATTGCTAGTTAATTTATTTAATGTAATGAAAATTGTCAGTTAATTTATGATAAAAGAATAAAATTAATTTGAGCAAAAAAAAATTCTTATTTAACAGGCCGGTCTTGATATGAAACTTAACTGAGCGATTTATTGAAATTTCAGATTTTTTAAATAGGAAATTTTTATTCGGCAATACGATTATGATGACTAGAGTTCTGCGAGGCTGCTAATTGAGGCCAAGGCTCTTTGTTTTAAGTATCAACGAAACACTTCTTTTAAAAATAGTGTCAAACATAATATGAAAATAGTAAATATGCAGGATGAATAAAAGGAATATCGACGGTAGAACTGTTTTACAAAAAAATAGTTTCAAACAAATGTTAAATGACTAATTATTCGCCATAAACTGACTCATCGATTTGCACATTGGCAAGCACTTAATAATGGCGAACAAATTTGAACATCAATTAGTATTAATATGGTAGTTTATTATATAATTACCCTAGTAACATAATTTGTCAATTTTTTATGAGCGTTTAAAGCACTCCAATCCAAATAGTAGACTCAGCCAATAAAGCTGATTCTTTCTTCAAATTTTTCTTATAAAATCCTCTATCGTTCGGCAATGAAGAGAATGGCTGTAAGAGAAGGAAATACACTATGAATTTGGCCAGAAAAAATATAAGTTGTAATTAAAAAAAAAATCATTGTTGACGTCAGGGTTCGACATCATTACATTATTTGTTTGAAACTTTTTTTTTGTAAAACGGTTCTACCGTCGACGTGTCTTCGTTTTTATTCACCCTGTACATTTATGACACTGATTATCTAATTTGGAAAACGTAAGTTTTGTTCTTGAAGCCTTTATTAAACCTTAGTCATGTACATATCTCTTTAGGCCCAGTTTTACAATGCCAGTTTAAATTTAGGCTGAAGCTTAAACCCATAACGATTAACGACGATTATTTCAACAATTGTTGTAAAAGGTTTAAGCTTTGGCTTAAATATAAGCTGGGATTGTAAAACTGGGTCTTAATCGTTTTTTTTGACGTTCATGATTTTTTGCAATTTCACGAAAAAATATTTCGAAAAATGATTATGAACTTCTTCATAATCACAATTTCCAAACATTTTTGATTGAAACTATGTATTGATACAACATACCAACGACTTTAAAAAAAAAATTAATCATCTTTACGTGTATGATGGAAAAAATAACATAAAAATATGTAATACTAAATCTCAAAGAATACCAACAAGATGCGGGGTGCCGCTAGGGAGCGATCTTGGACCTATACTGTTTATAATATCTAAGTAATAGTAATTCAAATATGTACTACTAAAAATAAGCAATTCCATTTATTTGCTGATGATACATGATGATGATGGTGCATGCTGTTAAGAAAAATCAACGAATTTGCATTGATCTGAATAATAATATGAACAAATGTTAAAGGTTAGAAATACTTGAATGTGTGGGTGGGTGCCCTCAGATGAAGACAAAATAATTGTAGGGTTCTGTCAGATGATTTATGAAAGTTTGGAAACCCATTATAGTACAGCTGATCTCACTAAGGTATTTGTTACTGTTAATATATTTTCTTAAGTGAAAAGTTGTGGTGTACGAAATTAGACGGCTGGCTCAAAAATCTCGTGTGGCTATCTACGAATTTTGTTTAAAAAATTGATTATCATTATAATAAAAATATACTATACAGGGTGACTGTTAATTATACCGACAAAATGAAACCACGATAGAGAATTTACCACACTTTCGCAACGACGGAAATCAATGCAGTTGATCATGATTAAACCAAATTTAGAGCGCCATCTTTCGGCTAATAGCGAAAATTGCTTGATTTTTTTGTTAGTTAAGTTAGAAATTAGGTAATTTTCAAAAGGAAAAATATGATACTTTACCTATTACTATTTTTTGTTAAATAACTGACCAAAGTATAGAGCGTTTCAGAATATTTGAAACTCGTAAAACCGATTGTAAAGTTATTAAGATTATTTTAGGCGTTTCGTTGTTTATTAAAAGCAATCTGTTTATGACCGTAATAGCCCGTAAGTATTCTATGAGTTTCAAAAATTGTAAGTAAAATACCTTTGTAAAGTGTCTAATAGATTTTTAAGAATTTTTGGCAAAAGATTTCAATGTTGCTGAAGACGACCTTCATTAACCATTTCTCTTATTTTATCATTAATTATTATATTTTTTTTTAGAATGTCGAAGTGAACTACATTTTTGAAATTTTTGACAAAACAATTCACTGCATCTAAGGTTCTTTTTTTAATCCATTTGTCATCAAAAAACATTTAGTAACTTTAATGTTTTCAGCTTTACCATTTTTGCCAATTAAAGAGGCATGGACCAACTCTTTTTAAGGAATAACTTAATCACAGGTTTGCAGCTTTTATATTAATGTATTTTTCTGGCGAAAAAAAAAAGAAAAAAATGGAGAAAATACTTGGCTGACGACTAAACTCCGACAGATATGCAAGTGTTACAATTATGAGTTTGGTACAGTTCTTACCCGTGATATTATACCTAATATGAAAAAGAAAACAATTTTTTATCGAGTAATAATACCTAGTTAGGTATTTTTCGATTACCACATTCGAAAGAAGAATTTTACCATATCCATTCAAGGAGAGAAAGTGGTACTGTACCTGCCTAGGCAGCCAAAATATTTTACCTGACTGTGACAAAGCCCAATTAGTTCCATTCTGAAGTGACATTAATCGGTTCTAATTAATGTTCTTATTTATCTATAAATGATGACCAATTAATTGTTTTATATTTGATTATTTTTCAATAATGCTGCTGAAAATTTTATGTTTTTGATCAATTATGTGGCATAATTTTTAATTCCAAGCTTAAGGCAATTTAAAACCTCGATTAGAAGCTTCTTACTTTCTAAGAACTTCTATGATGTAAATGAATTCATATCTACATAAATTGAAATGTCATAATCATTGCTTCCTCCATTACTTACGTAGGTTGGTAATGTACTTCTCTATACTCGTACTTGCTGGAACTATTTACAGTATTTCACATTTACAATTTTTTTTTACATTTACAATATTTTGTATTTACAGTTTTATATTTACACTTTTATATTTACAGTTTTATATTTACAGTTTTACATTTACAGTTTTACATTTACAGTTTTACATTTACAGTTTTACATTTACAGTTTTACATTTACAGTTTTACATTTACAGTTTTACATTTAGAGTTTTATATTTACAGTTTTATATTTACAATTTTATATTTACAGTCTTATATTTACAGTATTTTATGCAATGTGCAATATTTCATAGGTGTTTACAATTATTATTACTTTATTGACAATGTAATTTTCATTACGTACTGTGATATTTGATATTTTATATTTTATTACTGCCATAATTATTTATAGTTTATTGTATCTATATGACAATGTCCATATCTTCGGATACGTGACAGTAAGTAAATATTATTATTATTATTTTATCTAAAAGGTGGCTACACACGTAACTGCACGCTTGACAAGCAGGCATGATCAATATTTTTGTACAAGCACGCGGTGGAGCGTCTGTAGGATAATTTTGCACAAGCATTCTGATTGTAAGCACAAGCGATTTGAAGATTGATTGCTTTTTCAATATGCATGCTTGAACAAGCTCCGCTTGCGCAAGCAAAACTGAACATGTGTACCAAGGTTTTGCAAGCTTGTGCAAGTGAACATCAGCCGTGAGCCCTCTATTGATCGGGGTTTAGAACTAGAGTAAATAAAGCAAAATACTACATTAAAAACTACACGTAGTTTTTGTTATTTACTACGTCTCTATCAGAGAGTTATTGCATAACGTTTTTTCGAAAGACGTATACGTTAACGCCTGGGTTGCTTAGCAATATCATAAGTTAGGGAGTTTTTGCAATCACGTTTCACGTGCCCGTCATCCTTTAACGTTAACTTTATTAACCCCGGTGTAGGAATTTACGTAATTTACACTTTGAAAGTTTTTGCATCATATTACGTCGACGTAAACGTGAATGTGAATCAAGAAAGTAAATCATAGTATTTTGTCTTGTCAGATTTGGTTGCAGTCATTGTCATTTAATTTATGTAACAAATCTGAGTTTTGTGACTTTCGATAACATATTCCAATGCTTTGAAATATCAAATTTCATAAATTGACCGGTCCGTCATTGCATACGTGATGAACTTAGGTTTCACGTAGTCCGTCATACAAAAAACGTGAACGCAAACGTTAAAGCTGAATGTAACTAAGCAACTGGTCATTTACGTATACGTTTAATACGAAAACGTAATTGTAAAAACTCCCTAATATGTCGTACGTAAAATTCAAAGACGTAATACGTCCGCTAAATTAAAAGATGGATGGGTTTAACGTACTATCGTGGCCTTAAAATTTCGCACGTCTACAATCACCTAGTAGCCAAGATTTTATTTTAGAACGTCTAACAGTAATTAATTAAACTGACATTTGTATTCGTAATTGATCATAATGACATTTAACAACAGACAGTCGGTCGTAAACTACTGCGTAACCATACTACTACGTACTATACGTACTATAAGTACCATACATACTATACGTACCATACTACTACGTACCACGCATATAACAACTACCTATACCACAACATTGAAAAAATATACCTACGTTCAAATCCCAAAAGTCTTTGGCAGTATATATACAACAATAAAAGGGTTCGACCAGGATTCCAGGCTTAATGAAATATGATGGTCTCGAGCTGTCAACTCCTCAGGATATTGTCAATTCCTTTGCTCTATTCTTCAACAGCGTTTATACTCCATCTAATCAGGCTAATGCAGATCGCATAAACATCAGCGTTAATTCTATACCTCACAGCATGACAGTGAATGTTCCAAAATTCTCTGAAAATGACATACTGGGTGCCTTGAAAAATCTAAAGAACAGCTTTACTGCTGATGTTGATGGAATTCCTAGCTTCTTAGTTAAAGATTGTGCCTATATATTTGTAAAACCCCTACTTCTAATCTATAATCTAATTTTAAAACACTCTATATTTCCTACAATCCGGAAAGAGGCTTCCGTTTGTCCAGTCTTTAAGAAGGAAGATCATAGTTGTGTCGAGAATTGTCGGCCAATCACTATCATTTGCAACTTTGCAAAGGTTTTCGAAAGTCTGTTAGTAAAATCCATCTATCACTCACAATCAGTAAAATTATGTATAGACAGCGATCAACATGGTTTTGTGGAAAAACGATCAACTACGACGAGTCTATGCTCTTTCACCCAATATGTTTCTGAATGTGTGGACAACAAAGGTCAAGTCGATGTAGTATACACAGTTGGTCTGACCAAGACTAGGTATACGGTTAATTGTGAGTAAATGAAGGAGAGGCTCATTGAAACTTGTGTGGAAATGAAATAGAGATATTACAATGTTGCGTGCGAAGTTAGGAATGCTGCATTATCAATCGGCAACGTCGATTGATGTAGCTATTTCGTTTACTCATGCGCTTTCTACTATTCTATCCTTCATTTACTCATGATAAACGCATAGCCAGTGGTGGTCAGGCCAACGCGATATACAGATTTTCAAAAAATCGATCATTACATCTTATTAAAAAAGCTACGTTGTTATGGTTTTTCTGAACATTTAATTAACTTATTCTCATCCTACTTCATTGACAGATGGAATACTGTTAAATATAATAATAATCATAATAATAATAATATGCCTTTATTAACAGTAAACATGCATGGTATAAAACAAAACAAATGTAACGGCTCCTTATACTGTTAATTAGGTGCAGGTTCAGATTGGCCAAACAGCACTATCTGATCTTCCACCTGGACCTAGGGTATAAATAATAGACATAATGGTGAAAAATGTGTGTGCGTGAGAGAGAGAAGAAGAAGAAAAAGAAAAAGAAGAAGAGAGAGAGAGAGAGAGAGAGAGAGAAAACTACGTAGAGAAACAAATTGGAAAAATTTAGACCTGTATTGATTGTTCATAGAGTAATTTGCTGCGATATTTCCTTCTGAATACTGTAAGTTCTAGCCATTTGAAGTGCAGTGGGAGGTTATTCCAAAAAGTGGCTATATTATACCGGGTGTTTCGTAATTGCACGGCACTGGTTTAGAAATGTCATGTATAGCCCGAAATAAACAAAAAAGTTCATATAAACATTTGTCTCAAACTAATTTATTATCGAGATATTGAAGGTTAAAGATAAATAAGGGTGACTATCTAGGTAATGGATGGTGCCTTAAGTCACTATGATACCGCAGTGACTTAAGACTGAATGCTGCATTCTACAAAATGGACGCCACTTTGAACAGTTACTCTGAATGTTTTATTGTTAAATCTTCCATATTTATACCTCAGTATCTGAGTAATAAATTAGTATGAGACAAATGTTTATATGAACTTTTTTGTTTGTTTCGGGCTACAGATGACATCCCTAAACTAGTGCCGTGCAATTACGAAACACCCTGTATATGAAAGACCTAGTGTATTGGGCGGTGTTATGGTGCGGCAATGTGATTAAATCTTTACGACGAATATTTAGGTTGTGTACATCAGTTCTGAATCTGATTTTGTTGTAGAGATATGGTGGAGTTTTGGTTACTAAAATTTTGTAAAAATTTTTTTCTAATAAATACTCACCAACCTCCCACAAGGGTCAAACCTTGGCCCCTTATTATTCTTACTCTTTATAAACGATGATGCTCTTTGCTGATGACATGAAAATATTTTTAAAAATCAATTCTATTTCTGACTGTCTTATTCTTCAGAATAATCTTCTCCCTCTTAACATACTCAAATGTTCTGTTATTACCTATTCTAAAAAACATGCTCCGCATTTGTTTACTTACCCCATTAATGATATTCGCTTAACACAAGTTGACTGTATTACTGATTTGGGTGTTACTTTTGATGCTAACTTAACTTTTACACAGCATCGTTTCCAAGGCTTATAAAACATACGGTTTCATCTATCGTAATTGTAGAAAATTTTCGGATGTAACAACATTACGCACCTTATACTTCTGTCTTATAAGATCAAGACTTGAATATTGCTCCATTGTTTGGTTTCCCATCTTCTCTACTTATTATATTCATTAACAAATTCTTAAGCTTCCTTCAAGATGGTGAATATCCCTACCAAGGCATTAGCCAAAAAGTTTTGCTAGCTAGATATGACTGTGCATCCTTACATACAAGACGTATTTGTTCGGCTATAAAATTCTTATTTAACTTAATCTGCTAACTTAATGATTGCCCTTGGTTACTTGATAGATTAAATTTCTTTATTCCCAGACTAAATTCACGCCAAAATCAAACGTTCTATACACCTTCAAGCCGTACTAATGTGTTATTTAAATCCCTCATTTCGGTAATGTGTCATTACTTCAATCGCATCTCTAATAGTTGTGACATCAATGCTGATTCTATAACTTATATAACTTTTGAAGCCACTAATTTGTTCGAGAGCTGGTCAGTATTCTTTCAGTCATTGCAAGTACACTTATTGTTAGTAGTTTTGCTATTATATAAAATCTTACTTTAGTGCCTAGGTTATCTTCAATATGTATAAATTTTCTTGTTTGCCGCGAATTGTACGATTAAATTTACTTCTTTATTATATTTCCTGTAATTGGGTGTTACCTATTGGAAATAATAGTATATTGTAGACCGAGGCAATAAAGTGCTTGTTTTCCAGGTCGAGAGAAGATATGGACAGGCGAGGCGAGGAGCCGAGCCTGGCCAATTCTCGAGACCTCGAAAACTGCTTTACCGCCATGGTTTACACATTATTTTTTTTCCTACACAACATTATAATTACTTTTGTTAATATCACACAAACGTTCTTTTTCTCGAAGTAAAAATATTAAAATTGAGTTACTATTAAAATTATTATAGATGTTTTAAAACACAGTGTTGTGTGTCAGCTTGGCCGAGTGGTCAAGACGGTGGTTTAATACACCAGTCTCTTCGGGGGCATGGGTTCGAATCCCACCGCTGCCAAGTTGGTTTTTTTTTTCTTGACAATTTTAATCCTTTTTAAAACCAAATACCAGTGGAATTAAATAAAAAAAAACTTACGTTTGTTAATTTTTTGATGTCGATGACAATGCATTCCAGAAATTATTGTCGCGCTACCTAGTGGTAAAGCCTCGTAAATTATTTTCTCGGCTAGGCATTTATGTTCATTTTGCCAGGCTAGCCGTGGAAACGTTTGCTTTCTTCCTCTCCGGTAAAATTGAATTTTCTACTAGTGTAGGAAAAAAAATATTATTATTATTAAAATGTTATGCAGAATCTATAAATTTCGTTATTTCATACGACCGTATTTAAAGTTGTAACGTTAACGTTGACGGATACTTGTGGTGCGTTATGCAATAACTCTCTATTATGTCGAATAAACTATGTTATAAATTACTTCATTTTCTATGTCATTTACATTGTTATTTCTTTGCCGGATTCTATTCTAAAATTGAATTAAGTCAAGTTTAAACTTAATGAAGCAGTTTAATAATTTCATAAATTTACTCTACAGTTTAATGCCTTAGTAAAATTTGTTTTTAGAATTGTTACTAAGGCATTAAAAGTCTCTATATAAAAATTTCATCACCAGTCCTTACACCACATGCTACGTTTTTTCTTAATCGTTTTTCTGTTTACAATGAGGACAAAACCACCAAAGCGAGCGTATCGTCGTCGTCCAAGCTCGACATATTCCAAACACAAGCTAGCGCTGTCAACCATGGATGCGTCGTGTGGTGTGCGTGCTTGTACAAAAAGATTGATCATGCATGCTTGTCAAGCATGCGGTTACGTCTGTAGCCACCTTAATTTGTATTATCTTCGAATAAAAAATGTCAAATAATTTGTCATTCAAATCAATTCAAAAAAATTAAAAAATTTCGGCTTGGATCGTAATTTGCAAACTCGTTCAATAAAGCGCCGCTTTACTGCCTTGTTGCATAATAGTTATTATGCCTTCGTGCATAATATAACTGTTATGTGACAAGGCAGTAAAGTGGCACTTTATCAAACGAGTGTGCAAATTAAGAGCTAAAGCGAAACCGCGGCGAGCAAGCAAACGAGTTATTATCTTTTAGTTTTTTTTTACATAATACATATATAATATACAAAGCAATTGTTTTTTTTGGATTCGTTGCATGTTTTATTTCTGTTATTTAAACTCGCACATAATTATTATTTACTCCTATATAAAGTAATACGAGTATAATGGGTGATTCCAATAATTTTTCTGAACTGCAAAGACACATCAATCTTCTGCGACCGTTTTCATACAAAAGAAAATCGCAAGCAAGCAAAAGCAAGAAAGACTCATCGTTTCCATCAATCCTCCTCTGTGTTCGCGTGTTCCTGTTCTGCGCCAGCCAACGGTTCAGCTCGTTATTGATCCTCCTGGTCCGGTGTTGCGCTGGCTCACTTTACCGCCGCGCCGTATAAAACTTGGCCCCCCGAAAAAATAAAGACAACCACACACCACATACATCATATCATCGCAAAAGCCCATTTCTTCATTTCCCGTGCGCGAACGATTAATTCCGAACGAAAATACAAACGCCTTCTTCGTCCCGCCCTCCGAGTCCTCGCAGCACCACAGACACGCCATTTTCTTTCAGTGCTTTTTTTGGTCGGTTTTTTGCCGTGCCCCACGCTGAGGCCGTCTGTCGTGAATTCGTTTTTACGACTCCATCGGGAGGCAGACCATGGCGGATCCTGTTCCGAATCGAAGTGAATATTTTACGGACTCGCCGCCGAAGGACACGCGACTATCTCTCGAGGAATTCTTCGGCTCTCTCGCATTTTAATGTTTTCATTTGAAATTTAAAGAATTCCGAGAAAAATAAATACGTTTGGTCAACGAATTTTTTCAATAGAAATTATGATAAGTACGAAATCACATTAAAAGCAAAAGTAGTTCTTTTTATATTCCTTTTTTTTTTTTGGGTCCCAAATACTTTGCATTTATCTTCAAAGTGTTGGACTTAACATTAAGAATCATTTTTTTTTCTAATTTTATTTCTCATTCTCAAACAAAGGCATTATAGAACTGAAATAGAAAGTCGAAATACAATTTTGCAAAAATGAACACGTTCGATTTCTGTGTATTTTTGAATCGAAAATGTATTCAAATGTAACATCCTATTTTATTGAAACCAGCATCCTTAAGGTGTCCTGTCAGAGGTTTGGTTTTCCGACTCTTAAGATAAAACAGGTGCGGTGTCAGGGGTTGGAACGATCGAAACAATCGTCCCTACCCCTTCCCAAAAATTCACCACTATATCTAAACGTTGCTAGCGGCTAAAGGCTAAACCCTCGCTTTAATAAACACCTGCGTTTAAAATGTACTTTATCGCTACCTTTTTTAATTCAAAAAGATTTTTTTACTTTAACAAAAGTGCCTTACGGCAAGGTTATAGATCGGAGCCCCCTGGGGGATTAATTTGAAAAAGAATTCGGTCATTTCCGCAATGAGGCGGGCCATAATTCATCCATCGAATTTTTAATTAAAAAAAGGTCAGAAAACGGGGAAATATCGCCGGGGAAAAGGCAGCCCTTCCCCGCCGGATTATCGGCGAAGAAAAAATGTTGCGAGTGCTCCGAACGACCTTTGATTATACACATTAATGCAACATTATAGTTAGCGCGGCCAAATTACGGTGTTGGTATCAGTCTCGTATTATACTTTGATTATAATGCACGTCTAACCCCTCATTACGGGGCCTAACCCCCGCCGCCCCCTCCGACGCTCGATTCGACCCGGCACGACCCGCGGCCAAATTCATGCAATATCTAACGCCGTTATGTGAAATTACAATGTGCCCCTATGATGTATGGAGCCCCCCTCCCAACCCCCTTTCCACATTATCTTCTTGTTTCGTCGACATGAACGTTGTTGCTTTTGTAAACAGGAAAATGCGAATTTCAGGTGCATATTAAATCAAGTTTATGTTCCCTAACATAGTTAAAATATTTTGGATATTATTAAAACATTTAAAAAAAAATGGGTCCTCTAAACATGAACATGATTAAAAATACCGGATCTTCATTTAATCTTGTATCCCACGTGACCTATGACGTACGTACCAAATACCTCAGAGTTGGTTAAAATGACAATGCGTTTTGAAAGTACGATATATTTTCCAAAGTACATACATTGTTGTAAATGTTTTAAAGATTTAAAGTACATGTTATAATCATAAAAATTGAAATAGCGGCAAGTTGCAAGTATAAATATGTACGTCCAAGAAACCTTCGATCTGTGGAAAAATTAGTAACTCAATTCTGCCAACAGTTTGTATCGAGTTGCCTAACTTATCAGGCAACACTTGATTACGTGGGGTACAATCAATCATAAAGACCCTGTATAAAAATTAAAGACAAGAACGAGCTTATCTGATGTGACAGATTCATTTTTTTAATTTTTAAACATGAGGCAACATCGAATTTCCCTTTTTAATCGATTCCATCAGCAAAAAATCTCGCTCGGAAAAAGTACCTCGACTCGAGCGTGAAGTCAAACACGCGCACGACCCGAAAGCCAAATATTTGGGCCGCCCAATATTTGACCGTTTAACAACCCCCCCCCCTCCGCTCATTACCGCGCGCGCGGGGATCCGGACTCCGGCGTTTCCGGTCGCGAGCGTCTCTAATCTCTTATTCACACAGGCGACGTGTAATCTCCCGGATTATCGGGGCCCTCGCCGGGCATATTTTACACTTCCGAGGAAACTGCCTAAGTTTCAGGCCGCCACGAACTTAGTGGCAAACTTTCCCCTTGACAGATACACGCAATTTCACGTCCTCTCGACACTTGATCTGATGCGAACAAGGATCACAGACTGCCATGGTGTCTTCAGTTAGTTTCCGTTTAATTCGACGATAAATTGGGGCGCCCTCGGCTGTTAGAAATGGAAGGAAGACTTCTTAATTCAACGCCCTATTCCAAGAAACGACCACCATTCATTTAACACGTAAAAGATCAAACTACTAGGAACTGCTTTAGTTTCGATAATTATTCTATTTACCTGTTTAACAAAAAAAGGAGTCGTCTTCGTGTCAAATTCAATTTAATATCATTCCCCATTTTATTACTTTTTTCTTTTTTACTTTTACCCCCTAACTCCTCCTTAGGCAATGAAAACCTTTTCATTTGCAAAGGATTCATCGATTCAAAGCCAACTCCGGGCGTTCACTTAAAATTAAAATTAAAGAATTTGCAAATGGAAAGCGCAAAAGAAACAAACTAAATTAATGAGGTGATTAACTTTCATGAAGGGCCTAGCTCTCGGACTAATGAAAAAAAAAAGGGAGGAGGAAGCTTCCTCGAAGACATTATTAATTAAAGAACTGTTTCGCTCCCGCTTAAGCAACTCGAGCGGACCAATTTAAATTATTTTGTTGTTCCTCTCGGTCTTAGTGAATGGGAGAGGGGGGGCTTAGCAATTATAATTGCGTTTCTAATGCCCCGAATGGAAAGTGCAGGCTCTCCAATTACGTTAACGTCTTCGAGTTAAATCCGTCACTTTACATAATTGTGGTCGAGCACTCCGTGTGAACGGAACTGGGAAAGAAGAGGAGGAAGAGGGGGCATTGATTATTTATTTACAACTCCATGCGTGCGTACGATGAAAAATTCATGGTTCCTCGAATTAAAGGCTTCTTTGATTAAAGCTAGCCCTGCATTAACAATTCATTCAATCGGACGACATCATGATCAGCGCGGTTTTCGAACTGTCCGCTTCGGTTGGCGATTGGATATTTTTTTTTCGGTGTTTTCGTTCATTTTCCGCCGCTTGTTTTCGTAAGCGCACGCATCGACGGGAACGAACCAATTTGCACCCGCTTTGTCCCGATAATTGCGCCCCCGAGCAAGAATTAAAGCGCGGAGTTGATTGGGCGATCGAACGTACCGGAAAAATCGGCGCTCATCTCGGTTCCGGTAAGAAACGGCGCAGCCATGTTTTCCCGGGAAAATCCGGTCGGCTTACGCCCTTTTCATTGACGAGAATACCCCCCCCCACCCCCGCCCCCAAAGTGAAACAAGACGAGGTCACAAGTGTTTATGTACTTCCAAAGAAAATAGATTCTGATCAAAAGTGACCTTGTTTCAATTTCTTTTATAAAATAATGAGCTGTCCAAAACTTCCTTTGGGTTGGGTTGGATTGGGTCATTCGAGAGTCTACGAAAACCTACGAGAACACACGTGATGTTTGCTGAAATGTGGCGGCAGGTATTAACAAGCCATTCCTTTCTGTTTTGGCGGTGGCCTGTCCAATAGGATGTAACAATACATATTCCACTTCGCTAAGGAAAAAGAGGACGAAGTAATTCGAATCACAAGTTTGTAGTTCAAATATCAACAGAAAAATTAACTCTCTCAAAAAATATCAAATATGAGATTAAGGTGATTATAAAAAAAAAACAACAAATCACTGTTTAATGATTTCTTCTTCGAACTGTATCGTTAAAGTTATTGTCCAAATTTTTTGGGATTTCATCCAATGGTTTCTCTTCTTACTAGTTCTAAGAAAAGTCTACGAGAAAGTTTTTTTTTTTTAATTTTACCACGTACGTGGTAAAGAAGATGTTCAAAAGGGTAATGGAGAGGCAACTTGTTAATTATTGCTAATTATGTAGTCGTTGAAATATGTATGTATAAGGAAATAGTAATAGCGCGAGTTTTATTTAAAGCTAGAAGCGTATTTTTAACAAATCAAAATGCAACAAATTTATCGTCACAAGTGACAATAAAATAAAGAAATTTCATTAGGGCTGGGTTTCTCAGTCCTAGTTTAACTTTAAACCTCTGTTTATTTTCATAGGAACAATTGTTTTTATAATTGCTACCATGGGAATAAACAGGAGTTTAAAGTTAAACTAGGACTGAAAAACCCAGCCTAGATCTTTGTAAATTGGAGAGTTACTAAAAATAATCTAGTTGAGCTTGAAATATTTATTTATATATTATATTAATTATATGTATATTATTAAAATTAAATATCCCTAAAATCATTATAATGATAATAAATAAAGCTCGTTGGTTCGTTCACATTTAAGTCAGTACACTTTCGAAAATGTATTGTACTTCCTGGAAGAAAGTGTACGTAACTACGTGCTTAGGGAAATAATGATTGATTTTAGCAAACCGTTAAATAGTTGGTTACGGGATTAGGCATGCAGGAATACCCTGTATAATCAGACCTTGTACAGTCCAACAGATACGTTTTAGAATCCATTCTTATTTTCCTGCAAATTAACAGTTTACGTTGAAAATGTCTGTTCCTGATCTTTGGTGATTAAAATTATTTTAATTTCAAAAAGTCGCATGCCTCCTGATTTCTAACCAACAGATTAACAATTAAATGAAATTTTGTTTTCCAGTATCGTAATATCTGTGCTGTTTATAATCTACAATTCACTACTGAGTATTGCTTGATATACAGCTTGCGAATCGCTGCTAAGGTCATACCCGTAATGCGGAAGGGAGGCGGCTTAGACGATAGTCTCGCATCATTACTTGCAATGATGCCAACTTGGCTCTTTTAGGGCTAGATTTGGCCCTTTTCTATAAAATTTGACTCTTCAAATTGTAAAATAACAAAATAACCCTCAATGCAATTTTTTGAATTATGTATTTAGTTACTTTTCTATTTTATACATCTTTCCTCAAGCCTAACAGTTTATTTATTTATTTATTTATTTATTTAGAACATACAGGTTAATTATTAACCTAATTACATGTTCTACTAAACTAAATATAATTAGTGCTTTATAATATTAAGAAAAAGTAAATAGTAAATGTAAATGTAAATGAAAAAGGTGTACTAATTATTTTTCAAACGATTCCAAGTGATATAGGATATGTTTTACATTCTAAAAAAATATGTATATAGTCAACCTCAGATCATAGGCTGGTTAAATTTAACATCGAGGACGATCAAAAGAAGAAGAAAAAAAACTGAAAAAACATCTAGGGAAGAACGGGGAACAATCGACACCTAAGTAATTCAAATATTTTTTTTTTATTATAGAAAATATGAGGGAAAACGTATATTGAAATCGTTTTTAATAAAGAAATTTATAGGTATACATATACCTATAGCCGTTAACAGGCTTTTAGGCCCATAGCTTTGTAATTTGGCTGCAAACTTTTCTGTCTCTTGCTTTCTTCTTCCAACTACTTGTATTTGTCTCTTTTAAATCTGCCTGAACTGTCTCCCTTCATCTTTTTCGCGGTCTTTCTCTCTTTTTTTTCCTTCTCGTACTTTCCAATCTATTACTTTTGCCTTTCTATGACCCACCATTCTTTCGAGATGCCCAAGCCACTGTAACTTTCTTGCTTTTATCATATCGACAGTTCTTTCGCGCGTAGTAGGTAATTCATCATTCCAGGATTTTTGGTTCTTCATTACACTTATTTGTTATGAGTGCTCCTAAGTACTCTTGTTCAAAAAATATTTATTCTGGTCGTGTATTTATTTCAAATTTTCTCTTTGCTTCCTCACATCCCCAATTTTCATCACTTTACTTTTTTCTTGATTTATGTGTAGTTACTAGTTACTAATCGTTCCACTGTTTCTTTTAGCTCTTTCTCACTTCTAGCCACTGTGACAACATCATCGGCATACCCAATCAACTGATGACTTTTATATAGTATGTTCCCTTCTCTACTGGCTATTTCCTACTGTCTTCTCCAAAGCTAGATTGAATAGCAGAGTCGTGAGCAGGTCACCTTTGTCGTATTCGTAAATGTCATATTCACCAATCTTACCAACTTTTCTGGTATATCTAGTTCATTTAGAATTTTAATCAGTTTTGACATTTTCACCGAATCATAGGCTTTCTTAAAATCTATGAAGAGTATCACGCTGGAATTCCATATTCATAACATGTTGTAAGTGCTTCTTTCGTTGTGAAGAGTTGGTCTGTTGTTCCCCTTCCCTTCCTAAATCCAGATTGATATTCTCCTATTTGTCCTTCCATTGATGCTTCAAGCCTTTTTCAAATTACAGTTGCCACAATTTTGTAAGCTACGTCTAATATAGATATACCTCTATAAATAATTAGTACACTGAGTTTCGTCTCCTTTTTTAAATAGAGGCACTGTTGTTGCACTTTCCCAATGTTTCGGCATCTTCTCTTCTTTCCAAGTCGACTTTACTAGCTCCCATAGTTTGTTTTTTATAATTTCTCTTCCATATTTTATATTTTCCACTACGATTCCATTTTGATCCGGACTCTTGTTGTTTTTCAAATTCTTTAAAACTTCATCTTGTTGGCCATTTTCATTTTCTTTTCTTATAATTACCTGCCCATCGCTTTCATCTTCCCCTTCTTCTTCGGCTGCACTCTTCCCTTTCTTTCTTATCTTTGATATACAACATGTGCTTATGTTTTTGTTTTCATTTTTTATTTCTCTATAAAAAAAATCCTTATTTCTTTCTTCTGGTAGTAAGCTTCTACTTCTTTAACTTTACACTTGTTCATAGCTCTCTTTTTTTGCCTGTTAATTATTTAGACTGTCACCCGCAGTTTGTTATATATCTGTTTATCTCTTTCTTGAAGATTTGTTTGAAGCGCTTTAATTCTCAGTCTCTCTCTTAACTCTGTTTTCTTTATGCACTCTTCATCCCACCATATACAATCGTTTGAAAAATAATTAGTACACGTGCCCGTGTCACATTTTGCTGCGCACGCGAACAATTTTACGCCTGCACACAGGAAAGTTATCTACGTTTTAGACTATCCTACAATGAATATTTGGAACAAGAAATTTTTGGGCTGCAGATACGGTTTGGAAACAGAACACGTTCTACTTTTCGGATAGTTTTTGATTCAATTTAAGTATAATTTAAATTGTTCAAGAAATTGAACTAAATCCTGTGCAAGAAGAATAGGATGGTGTAAAACGGCCTTAAGAAATTGAATACGTTGCGTTGATAGTCAATAGTTGCATG
Source organism: Dorcus hopei (assembly GCA_033060865.1). Taxonomy (NCBI): domain Eukaryota; kingdom Metazoa; phylum Arthropoda; class Insecta; order Coleoptera; family Lucanidae; genus Dorcus; species Dorcus hopei. Next base: position 8,455,467 of record CM065426.1, read on the forward strand.
AAGCGTGAAATTAAACAACTCAAAAAAAATAACTTATTTATAATTTTACGAAACTTGAAGAAATAAATTTGCATGTGATCCACTTTGGAGGTACTGTGATGTTATAGTTGGTTGGTTGGTTGTTACAGATGGTACAGTTAATTAATCCGACAAAATGAAACCACGATGAGCAGCGACGTCCGAAAGTATGGGAAAAATTCTTTTCAACAGTTTATAATTAATTAAAAAAATATCCGAAAGTTAAGCTGTGACACTGCGTACGAAATACGATGCCACGTTTTATAAACGCAGCAGTATAAATTTTATTATTATTATTATTATTTTATTGACTTCTTGCCTGCACACAATGCGACCTTGACACACATCTCAATTGGTTTTATTACACGTTTAACAGCTGGGGAACGGAAGTTTCTTTTACGCGACGTAATTATTAGTAATTTCTAAAGCAACTGGAATTGCGTATGAAATAAGGGTAACATTCGCAAATAATTGTGATTATTACTAGAGCGGAATGTACCAGCTACTTCGTCCACAAAAAAAGAAAAAACGCAAGGACTTAAATCTGGTCATCGCAGGGGCCAATGCACGGCCCGACAGGCAGCTGATAGTAAAATCTTTCGCCTCGTTATCGCACGGAGTTGTTTCAAACGCGCGTACGTGAATGCATGTCACAGACTACAAGAAAATGTATAAGAAATTTTGTGAAACAGTTTGTGATTAATTAATTATAAATTTACCCAAATTTAGACTAAAATGCCAAATTCACAGCGTACGTATGCCATAAACGTTTTACGATATTTACTCAGAATAAAGCTTGTAAAACTTTACCTTCCATAGCAGAATCTTAAACTGCATACAGACCATGCGCGCCTCGGAATGCGCAGCGTACGACCAGGGGTCGTTCCGTATGCTGTCTATGCTCAGTGTAGCGTAATTTTTATATCCAAATTTGTTTACTGACAACTTCGAATAACTGTGGAACAACGGCGAACACTCTCATTCGTGCTCGTGCGAAATTGTTACGCGAGCGTGACGAAGCAATTCGCGTTCTTTGTCAATTTTGTACACAGCTTAACCAGCTGACGAAATAATGCGAATAAGTGCGCTAAAAACACAGGATATGGAGTTGCAAACGCATCTTGAATTTGTTAAACTTTTAATAGATTTGTCACCCACAAGACGAAATTATAATAATTAACAATCGAAACAAATTACGATTGAATTTACTGATTGTAATGTTTTATTAACACGGAGACTTAAATTGTTTTTCGTTTTTGTGATTTATTTGTTTACCTGTCAAAGCAGACGTTCAAAGTGGGGCCGCTGTTATCCTCTGTATGGAATAATCTACTTCAGATGATTTGCATGCATTTGTCAAGTAAATATTTTGTACCTAGTTCGTATTTCATGGAGTCGGGTATTTGCCTAAAAATGAAATCGACGTAAAATTTCGCTGAAAAGTCAAGGTCACGATGCCACGCCACCATTATAAAACTATTATTTTTAATGAGTTGGCACATCATCGTTTTGGGGCTAATTTCTGCTGAATTATTTCTCGAAAACTAAAGTAGAAAGAATTTTTTTAACATACCCTCGGACATCGCTTCTCATCGTGGTTTCATTTTGTCGGGTCAATTAACAGTCACCCTGTATTATATACCGTTGATTTTATATTTCTTTTACTTTTGTTTATTTCTTTGAACTGTAATCAGTCGTTTTGAACTAAAATTGAAACAATTTCTATCGTTCTTAATTTTAAAATTTAATTGCATAATAAATGAACTTCAATAAAAAAATGATTCTTCAAAATTTACCCCATACAATAAAGGACCCTCTCCCAAGATAAAAGGGCCGCATCAAAAAATAAAAATTAATGATAAACGCCAGGAGAAGCGTAGGTAATAAATACAACAGCTGTACACTTATTGGTCGGTTATTATTCTTGCCGCCACGTTATTGCTAAAGCGTAAATAAATAATGTCAACCAGGGATGGGCTCGGAAAATTTTCAACGCGTGGGCGATCGTATTTTGCAATTAGCACGGTGCCTCGTAATCGTAAATCATCTTAATTAGTGAAAGTGCGCTAATTTCCAAACGCGCGGAATTTACTTTATATACGGGATGCGCCCGCAAAGTAACGACTCCGCGGAGTACGTAATACGAAACGAAATGGCATTGGCCCCGTGTGTTTCGCCTACGTGTGTTACACGAAGCTCCGATTACAACTCGCATAGTCTCACTCATACACCCACCTAGTTAGCAACATCACATTCACATCAGTCTTTGTAATCCAAACACACATACACACGCGCACACGTGTTTGGGTTTGCGGGACTAACTCGATGTTTTCGTTTCAGGTTCGTGAATGCCATCGGTTTCGACAGGGCAATTGGCAAGAGGTCGCTAAAATCCGCTCGTAGGTAAGCAACGGCATTGGAAACTCACCCTTTTTTTTTGTTTACGTTGTTTGCTCTCGCTCTCTCTCTCTCGTCGAGCACGGACCACACACGCACCGCGTTTATCGCTTCCGGTTGTTAACGCAGCTCTGCCAACAATTTTGTCAAACTTGGATTGCGTAACGTGGCGAGTCACAAGTGCATTTTCAAGTCGTGACCTTGACGACGGCGCACGTATTTCGCGCTCCTCGGACCTTGATTTGCCGCTTTATCTCATTAGCGAGATAGTGGGTCAATGTTATCGCGTCTTGACGACGATAACTTCGGGCGGGAATGAGAGGGAGCGAAAGGCGTTTGTTTTATTTGGGCGTCCCGTTGTGGACGCGCCTAAATTTAGAAAGGTGAACGCGACTTGGCAAGGATCGAGGAAAGTTCCGAGTTGCAACATTTGCTTTTCTTATCAGCACCAATTAACGACCCCGAGAAGATACGTGACCGTCATACGGAGGTAAAGGTATTGCAACGTTGCCGCACTTATAAAATTTTTCCTAAAATCAGGAAGAAATTATGAGGCCCGTGACATTTTGGAAAGACGCCTGATTATTCTTTTTAGTCAACACCCTTTCGCAGTCCTTACCGTAACGTAGCGGTAAAGATTATTACCAGATTTTTTTCTAAATTTAGGCAGAAATTGTGAACGTCGAGTAGGGGATTTGATATTTCAAAGAAATTAATTTTGGTGCCCGTCATCAATCGCTTCCTTCTTTGCTTTTTTGATCAGCACCAATTAACGACCGCGAGAAGATACGTGATCGTGATACAGAGGTAATGGCATTGCAACGTTGCCAAATTTAAAGGACCTCTCCTACAATTAGGAAGAATTTATGAGGGTCGTGTACAAAGGAATTGAAATTTTGGAAAAATCAGCAAGTTACTTTACTTTTTTTTTAATCACCAATTCACCACCCATTCGCAGTCTTTACCGTAACGCAGCGGTAAAAATTATTATCATTTTTCTTCCTCTAAAATCTGGTCGGACTTACAAAATTCGGGTAATGGGGAATTTATATTAATTTTGCTGCCTATCATCAATCGCTTCCTTCTTTGGTTGTTTAATCAGCACCAATTAATGACGGCGAAAAGATACATGATCGTAATACAGAGGTAATGACATTGCAACGTTGCCAGATTTAAAGGATCTTTCCTAAAATTAGGAAGAAATTATGAGGGCCGAGTACAAAGGATTGAAATTTTGAAATAACCTGATTTTGATGCCTGTCATCATTCCAGCAAGTTACTTTACTTTTTTTTAATCAATATAGTCCTTATCGTAACGCTGCGATAAAAATGATTATAATTTTTTTTCTTTTTAAATCAGGTAGAAGTTACAAAGTTCGAGTAATGGGGAATTGACATTAATTTTGGTGCGTATCATCAATCGCTTCCTTTTTTTTTTTAGTAGCACCAATTAACGAACCTGAGAAGGTACGTGGCTAAGATATAGAGGTAACGATATTACAACGTTGCCATATTATAGGAACTTTTCTTCAAATTAGGAAGAAATTGAAAAGCTCGAGCAAAAAGGAATTGAAATTTTCTAACTTGCTTTTAATCAGGCAAATTTCATCTTTTGTTTTCTTACCAGCACCAATTAACGGCCGAGAGAGGTTATAGTCAAAGAATTAATCCTCTATCGTTGTAGCCACGGTAAAAATATTTTTACTGAAATTAGGAGGAAATTGTGAGGGTTGGAGTAAGAGGAATTAGAAGTTTCGTTCCTTGCTTTACCTGCCAGAAACGCCAATCAACTGCCGTAAAGATACATATCTGAAAGAAAGACATTGCAACGTTGCCAGATTTAAGAGATCTTTTCTAAAATTAGTCGAGTGAAGTAATAGGGAATTGAAATTTCAAAGGAATTAATTTTGGTGTCTGTCATCAATCGTTTCCTTCTTTGCTTCTTTTATCTTTATCTTTTATTAACTATTCTGAGAAGATACGTAGCAAAAATACAAAGGTAACGATATTACAACGTTGCCAGATAACAAGGCCTTCTTTTCAAATTAGGAAGAAATTGAAAACAAGAAATTAAATTTTTCCAAAAATCAGATTTCTTTTTAGTCATGCAAGAAGTTTCATTCCTTGGTTTCATTATCAGCACCAATTACCGGCCGTGAGCGGGTATAGACATAAAATCAAATGTATAACACCCTTGCCACGGTAGAAATATTTCTCCCAAAATTAGGAGGAAATTGTGAAGGTTGGAGTAACAGAAAATTAGAAGTTTTCAAAAATTTGATTCGCTCCTTGCTTTTCCTGTCAGCCACGCCAATCAACGCGGCATAAAAAGACACATGTTTGAAATAAAAGCATATTGCGACGTTGACAAATTTAAGAGATTTTTTTTCTCTAAAATTAGGAAAAAATGCGATAGGCGAATAATAAATTAAAATTCACGTATTTCAACATGCCATCGATCAGACAAGTTTCTTACTTTCAATTTCTTATCAATAAATGGCATTAAAAACAGAAATGTAGCGATAAAGATGTTGCAACATTGCCAAATTAGAAAGGTGTTCTTTAAAATTAGAAAGAAATCGTGAAGATCCACTAATAGGGATTTTCCAAAATCTGATTTTGATGATAGATAAAGAGATTGAATTTTTTAAATTTTTTAAATTAAAATTTTCGAAAAAATTAGATTTCCAGCTTTCTATCAAGGACACAAGTTTCTTTTTTCTTTGTGTCGTATAAAGATAGATAAAAAAATACGCTGCAACGTTGTCAAATTTAAGAAAGTTTCTCTAAAAAAAAATGTAAAAGTTGAGGACCAGAAATTTCAAATTTTCAACTGGCTAAGATTTAGGAAAATTTTCTTTTTTTTCATCAGAGAAATTGTTGAAAACGAAAAGAAAAAAGTCGAAGTACCTACATATAGTCTGCGTAATGTAAGTTCAAGCAATGTTGCAAGATCTAAAGGAATTTCTTTGTACTTATTAAATTATTTCAAAGCTAGGAAAATGTGCGCTTGAAACTGTCCGTTTCTTCCGAAATCGGTAAAGATACACGTCAAACAAAAAACAATTTTTTTTTTTTATATAAATCTGTGGTGGTTGCCCAACGGGGTCCTAAGTCAAAGACTTGTCAGGACCTCAGGAGCGGGAGTGTATTTGAGTGTGTGTAAAGTATTCCATGGCTTTGTTACTTCCAACCTTCTCGCCGTTTAAGGGGAAGCAGTGTCGAATTTTATCCTCAACACTGAAGGGTGCCTGAAGTCGATACCGACCACCCCTGAGAAAAATCCCGAGTGCGGTTCGAACCGACAACTATGCGATTGTAAGGCCGGTCCCTTACCACTGGATCGTTCAGGCGTTATAATAAATGAAAGTAATATTGTCTTACATATTACTTACCAATGCGAGTGAAAGTATTAAAAAAAATTTGTTCATTGAGATTTGCCAAAATATTTGAAATTTTTAAAATTGGAATTTTGACGCCTAACAATTTCAATTAAATAAAGAGAGAGCCCTCTGATGAATAAAAATAAACATACATATAAATAGAGCGCTCTCTCATAAATAAATCGTATGTTTTTCTCCGCTCTTAATTTTTCGTAAGCGACAGAACTCCATCTCCTGCGGAGCAGTTGTAACGATAAGAACGCCATCTCTTGAAGAGCAGTGGTACCAACAAGAACGCTATCTCTTGAGGAGCAGTTCAAGTTCGAATTCAAAAATTGAATTTTTTTCTTCACTATTAATTTTTCGGAAGCAACAGAACGCCATCTCTTGAGGAGCAGTTGTAACAATAAAAACGCCATCTCTTGAAGAGCAGTTGTGACAATAAGATCGCCATCTCTTGAGGAGCAGTTGTATCAACAAGAACAGCAGTTGTAACAATGACAGCGTCATATTGTCCTCTGTCAGTCAAAATGACAACGAAAAACGTAAGACTGCAGAATAGTTAAATTAAAACCCGTTTCTGCTCGAATTTGACAACTTGTGCTGTTGCCTATCGAGTTAATTACTATTAAGCAATCGAACGCCACCTCTTGAAAAAGCTATAACGAAAATAATAATGAGAATCGTAAGGCCGCACTCTATTGGTCAATGATTAAACTGAATTTGCAACAATAAGAACGCCATCTCTTGAAGAGCAGTTGTAACAATAGAATCGCCATCTCTTGAGGAGCAGTTGTATCAACAGGAACGCCATCTCTTGAGGAGCAGCTGTAACAATAATAGCGCCATATTGTCCTCTTGTCAGTCAGATCAAGTTCGAATTCAAAAATTGTGTGTCCTTAACTTCATTTTAAGCAACAGTTTGCCATCTATTAGAGAGTAATTGCAATGAAAATGACAGCGAGAAACGTAAGACTGCTCGAATTTGACAACTTCGTGGTCTTGATATCTTCCTTTCGGAACGAATTACTTCGGCACTGAATCGACTAGTAAGTGCGAATTCCTTTGGTTGTAAGTTGTTGCGATCGTTAACAAGTGGCGCCCCTTTAGATCTACAGTTACCTGTGCGAAACTGTTTGCCCACGGCCTTCTCCAGTGACTCGGGATTTTGGTCGCAGCATCAGTCCCAGACATCGGGCGATCCAGGTAGGTTCATTTGTATCCGTTTCGACATTTCTTTTTTTTTATTCGCTATCAGGTAACCTGACATACACACTCGACCGTGGGACTAATTTGCGACAAACTTTGGCCCTCCACGTTGGGCGCCAAAATTTGTCGCGCACACTCTTACCAACGAACCGAAAACCAAAATCAAAACAAAGTAATACGAAACAGAAAGCAAAAATAAAACTAATCGCAAACTAGTCCCACGCGAAACGAATACAAACGAACCTACCTGGATCGCCCAATGTCTGGGGCTGATGCTGCGACCAAAATCCCGAGTCAGTGGAGAAAGCCGTGGGCAAACAGTTTCGTACAGGTAACTGTAGATCTAAAGGGGCGCCACCTGTTGACGATCGCAACAACTTGCAACCAAAGGAATTGCCCCAACAGGAGAGAAATTCCCACTTAAGCAATCGAACGCCATCTCTTGAAAAAAGTTATAACGAAAATGATAGGTAATGAGAATCGTAAGGCTGCCCTCTGTTAGCCTTGATTAAACTGAATTTGTAACAATTTTATTATCGTAATATCAAAAACAAAATTTTAAAATGCTGTCAAACTTATGTGTTCTTATAAGTATTATTTAAGTGAATGAAGCGAACTTTGAACTACTCTCTTATATTTCTCACAGTTTTTGTTTTTTTATTCTGAATTTTAAAAATATTGTCGTTTCAGTCTTTGATAAAATTATCAAGACGCTCTCTACAGGACAATAGCCGAACTAAAACCTAATTATTTTATGACTCATTCGTTAACTTTTTCTTTTCTCACTTTATTTCGTATTTGTTTTTAAATTGTTTTAATTTTTTCACTGTTCGCAATCCAGCGCGAAAAGAATCGTTTGAAGTTCCCAAATATTATTTTGACAATCGAGGCGCCATCTATTGAGCAAGAGTTAGACTAGAATCTCGCTCACTGAAACTAATAGCGTTCTCGATTGGCTGCTCTAGAGCACTCTCAGAGTATTCTCATCCTATTTTAACTTCATGTAATGGTATTCTATAAGGATGGAGATATTTTGAGATTGCTCTGGGGCAGTCAATCGAAAACGCTATAACACTTTTCATAATTTGTTGTTTTTGTAATAGATATGTAGATTCTTAAACTCCCTGTGTTTTTCACCAGAGCTTCCGGTAGAATCATGTCACTAATTCGTCTCCTGCCAAAGTTTCGTCCTTCGTTAGAGAAGAACTTCCTCAGGGCCTTTGCTGGTGTCGTTGCTAATCTTCGCGCTACTATAGCTTCGTAGAGATTTCAATTTGTCTAAATTTATTTCTTAATTTTAACTTAAATTTTTACAAACTTTATAGCACCATCTATTAAGGAAAATGGGGACTGAAATGTTTACAACATTTATGCTGAATTGCAAAAGTAAATCGTAAATATCGTGGCTGTTTTAATTGATTTTCTTTCGCGTGATTTCTGTTTTTCTTAAATACACTAATTTGAGCTTAAAGTTTAGAGCGCCACCTACCGAGTGGTAGATGAATTTAAATTTGTAAAGAATCGCCACTGCGCCTGCGCTGCGTTCTAAATTGCACAAGTGAATCATGTCTTAAGAAAAAAAACTTAGTAATTTATTTTTGCTTTTTTTGTTTTCATTTGTTCGAGTAATTTTGAATTTTAAATTTTTTTGTCTTTTTTGCCTTAATTCAGTATTAACACAATCGCACTTATTGACTTCTTTTGCCCTTTGTTTTAGGTTTAACTTAATTAATTAATTTTCTTTTTCTGTTACATTCTTTATTTAATTTTGCGTCTTAATTATAAGACGAGCAGTTTTTTCGACGTGCCTTTTAACTTGGCGAAAATGAATAATCTGAATGTCTGATAAAAAATTCAAAACCCTCGCTTCCTTTCCCCTTAATTTACTTCCACCCCTCGGAACAGAAATCTTCGACATTTTTCAGATTTATGCACCTTCTCAACTCCATAACTCACCCCCGAACTCCGCGCCAGTCCAACTAATAAAAACAAGGAAGAGTTTCCTGCTTCCACCCTCTCAACACTGCAACAAATTCATTTATTGTTAGCAAAAATTCGGAGAGAGGGGTGTTACCGCTGCCGTCGCCGTCGTCGTGCCCGACCGGGCAGATGTGGGGTGGTTCGCCTCTAGTTCATTGCGATAATGGTGTGCGTCAGCTGCGTCGCTGATAAGGTGGTTTTAGAAATGGTCTCGGATTCTCTGTCGGATGAATAATGGAGGCCTGATTGTCTCAAAATGGCGGAAGCGCGAGTGTGGTTTACGCACCGCTGAATCCAACGGACTTTGCCGCTCCATCGATTCAGTTTGGATGGTATGTGTGTGTGTGTGGTATTCGCCGATTGTGGATTAATATCTGAGGGGAGAGGGTTGATTAAGACGTGCTGCGGTGTGGTTATTAACTCGGGCCGGGCAAACAAAGACAGGAAATTAATGTTTGATGAACGGTGCTGATCATGCAGAGCAATTTAATGTTTGTTTTAGAAAGAAAAACTAAATTCCCCGCAAGGCATGGTGGATTCAATTCAGAATTTCCAATTACACTTGCTCAATAGGTTTTTACTAATTCAATATACGTAGATTTATGGTCAAAGCTGGAACAAACAACAAACAAAAACATCAAAACATTTTATTTATATTTTATAAGTATGGTCCACTTATTCGGGGAAGTCCTCTAAATTGTAAAATATAATGAAAATCACGCGCTACACTTGAGCGCTACGTAATCAATCGCCGAAGCAAGAACCGACAATTATTTTTTTATTAACGGTGAATGAGAAAAAAGGACGGAGTTATGATTCATAAGTCTGATGATGCAACAACAGACAATGACGCAAAGGTCTTCTCTTATGAATGATACTGTAAGTGGAGATCAGTGAAGGTTTAACGTCGAGCTTTTGTCTTACAGAAATGTCCCCTCAAATATGGAGAGCCGCTTGAACAGAGAGAATAAAAGACAGCTGCGCAAGGCGCTCATTGGTGCTCCGAGATTATAATAATCCATTCCCCGTTTTACAAGTTGCAGGACTTCCCTGAATAAATAGACTGTATTGACAAGAATGTATGTATGTTAATTCTGATCACGTTTTACTTATAATTTTAACATTACTTCATGACATTTTAATTTTTTTGAAGAATTAAAAATTCCCCCGAATATGTAGATAGTTGGCATCACTGAATTCTTTATTATTTATCACAACTTATATCAAAGTACTTTTGTGTTTGTATTGAAAGTGAAAGTTTAAATGAAAAGTTATTATTAAAAAAAAACACACTGAATAAAAAGAAAATATTTTCTATTAACTTATATAATACCGGTTGTTTCATTGGATCTTAAAAAAAGGCGGAAACAAGACATAAATGGTTGTGTTATAAAATAAAGGATATAAAGCGCAAACGTTTGTTTGGATGCTCAGCCTCGCCTCCCTCATTCTACATTATAGCCACAAGGTCGTGTACACAGTCAAGGAATTTAAGACAGAATTTAAGTGTGCACACGTTTTCAACTCAAAACGAAACACATGGTATAGCGGCAACCGTTTATACAAAAAGAAATGAGAAAAATTTTGATCACCGCAAACGTTAAACTCATGTTTAAGTAAATATGAATACAGAAAAATACGTAATCAAGTAATTTAAGACAAAATAAGTGCTTCATTTCAATTCAAAACGAAACCTATGATATATAAATCGGTTATAAGAAAAAAATAATGACAAAATATTTTCAAAGCCAAGAATGTTACGCTCAAGTTTAAGTAAGTAAGTAAGTCCAGGGACGTACAAAACCAAGTAATTTAAGACAAGACATACATTTGGTTTTGAATTCAAAACGAAACATATAATATATCAATCGGTTATAAAATAAGAAAGATTAAGAAAAAATTTTGACCGTTAAGAATGTTACGCTCAAGTTCTGGGGCGTACATAATCAAGTAATTTAAGACAAAATTTGCAGGTAAGCTTTCAATTCAAAACGAAACATATGCTGCATCATTCGTTTACAAAAAAAAAGACAGAGAAATATTTTGTCCGCCTAGTATGTTACGCTAAAGTTCAAGTAAATATGAATACGGGAACGTAAGCAGGCACGTAAGACAAGATATGCGCACGGTTTTCAATTCAAAACGAAACATATAATATGTCAGACGGTTACAAAATAAATGATTGAGAAAATATTTTGGCCGTCAAGAATGTTACTCTCAAGTTCAAGTAAGGGGGGACAAATTATTTATGACAAAATCTGCGCTCGGTTTTCAATTCAAAACAAAGCATATATGATACATCAATTGGCTACAAAATAAAAAAGATTAAGAAAATATTTTGATCGTCAAGAATGTTACGCTCAAGTTCAAGTAAGTATGAGTACATTGACGTACGCAGTCAAGTATTTTAAGACAAAATATGTACCTAAGTTTCCAATTCAAAATGAAACATATGCTATATCATTCTTTACAAAGAAAAAGATTAAGAAAATATTCCTATCGCTAAGTTTAAAGAACTGTGAGTTTCAGTTAAATCAAAATGTCCACGATCGTTTCCTGTTATACATATTTAGGTCACATTAAAAAAAAAAAACAGACTAGCGATTTTTAGCACTGAAAAAAAATGGTGATCAGATATACAAACTTGGAAAGCATTAAGGCCGTAGGAGCCTAAAAAAAAACTGATAACTGACGCGAATCATTAACTAGTTCGCGATGAGTAATTTGCGATTTGTAATTGAATGGGACACTGCAGACGGTGCTACCTGTCAGGCCGTATGCATACGGAGCTACTCGAAAGAAACTGATCACTGACGTGAATCACTACCTAGTTCGCGATGAGTCAGTGCCTTTGTAATTGAATGGCATACTGCAGACGGCGCTACTTGTCACTATAACCAGTCAGTAACGCGTTAGTAATCTGTTGGAGGTTACTGTAATGATAATAGTAATATAGTAACATAGATTCATCAATGGAAGCATCACTCGAGTCATTATGCATGATAGCCCACAATGACTGCGATGAGGTTCCACCTTCCATGACCACACAGAGGAAACTATCGATTTCGATCACTTCTGAGTAGGCCATGTCTGCGGAACTACATCACTACTGCGTTGGTCACCGGTTAGTAATTTCTTTCACAAGCCAGTTCGGTTTCTTTTGAGTAGATCCGTGTGCACACGGCCTCACTATAACCAGTCAGTAACGCGTTAGTAATCTGTTGGAGGCTACTGTAAGAGAGTATCGATTCTATTCTCAATTAGTTCAAAGCGTTCAAGTCTGTCAATTATGATAACTCACAAAAGCATACCTTCAGATATATGTACAGCCTCAATCAAAAGTAATGAAACGTTCAAAACCGAAACGCTGTAGTCAGAGTGCAACGGTGCCGAGTCAAAGAGAACGCAACGTGTTGTGGGGTTCCGAAGGACTTCGGAAACATTCGTTCGCCATAAGGCTTCATCTCACTCGGTATCTTCTCTCTCTGACTACAGCGTTTCGGTTTTGAACATTTCATTAGTTTTGATTGAGGCTGTACATACATATAACATTAAAAACAAACAATAGAATAACGATTTTTTTGGCACTGAAAAGGGGATCGGCGTAGAATCTTCAGACCTACAAAAAATTGCTTGAAATTATGACTCGTCGATCATTCTCAAAACGATCTTAATCGCTCAAGATTAATCTTCGTTAATTGAAATTATTGTTTACAGCTATTCAAAATTAAAAGAAAATAATAAAATAGTGTTTAGTTTATCATAGAAAAAAAGGATAGATAAGTATATTTCGAAGTTCTGTTAAAATTATTGATTTGCCAACGGTTCACAAAATGTTTCCAATTTCACATATTGTAATTTTATTTGTTCCTCGAATTGGTTCTTAAAACAAACAATTGAATTAAATTATCTGGTCGTTTGCGATATTCATTTGTTGTTTAACGAATGAAAAAGTGAAACTGAATGGAAAACACAGAACAACTGTTTTTGAAAAACACATATTTCATTTAAAAAGTAATGAATGGTATTCGTAGTTTTCCGGTTTTGTTTTATGCATTTGTGTTCTTCATTTAATTATTATTATTTAAAAAAAAAACAATTAATGATAGATATGGGTACAATTCAAAAGTGCAATAATTAATATACAGGAAGTTCCTTTAGAGAAAGCGCAACTGTGATTCACATTTCAAAAGCGTTAGTCGATTATTTTCTACCGGGTATCAGATCAGTGTTGCCAATCAACAGCACATAATTATCAGATAATTTTTGTTAAATTCCAATAGAAAAACGTAAAGCGAGGTCCTTTCACCGGATGCTGCAAATACATCACAGTTCTCTCAATATTCACCGGCATTTCTTTTCCTTGTCGGGAAAGTGTGTTTCCTGAAATATTTTAAATGCACGCTCTCTCTCTCGTAGTGCTTTTGATGAAACCTTAGTGACCCATTGTTTTATATTTATTAAATAAATCTGCAAATTCCCAAATAGAATGTGTGCCGTTAGAAGTATCATTCGCGCTGGTCATTGATTAGGTAAGGACTTAAAGGGCGTGATTCTTTTGAAGTAAACAAAACAATAATTATGAGTTTAATGAAGGAAAGAAAGGAGAACCTATCACATTTACTTAAATTTTTAAACTTTAATAACTTTTCACGGACAACTTTAAGCTCGCAAACTTCTCTACGTTTCGCTCTCGGTTGAGCGGGATAAAAGATTTAAAAAAATGTACAAATTTCCATCGGACAAGAGTCTAGTTCAAATATAAGCTTTAAATGTTTTATTTTTATGCTTTACACTCTTAACCGTAGGTAGCTCCAAATTATAAGTAAATAGTTTTAACAAAAAAGTTGCTCTCACTTTCTGCTTTCTTTTGTTAACAATGTTCAGATTTTTTTTACATAATTTCTTTGTTAATTTTCGTCAGTTTTCGACATAATTTTATGTCGCACATATGGCAATACTGCCCTACTACAGAGCATTCATAAATGATTGAAAGGCATTTGAACTTCCCGCTCAGTAGCTTATTTTTAACAGTCGGTAATAAATACCATATTTTTTTACCGCAAGCCCGCAAGCGGCACTTGGGAAAATTTACAAAAGTTAATTTAATGAGATTTTATTAAAAATTGTTTAAAAGTAGGATTGTATTTGTTAATTATATAATTATTTTAAAGTAATTATCAACTCAACGAGAACACGGAAATCAAAACGTAAACAACTGCACGCCACTGGTGAACAGACGAACATTTTATATCGACAGAAATACCAACGTTGTAAGACGAAAATTACTAACATGACTGCACACTAAATTCAAATGCCTTTTAATTAACGCTCTGTATGTACAGCTGCGGAATCAAAAAGCGGGACAGCATAATGTCGTTAGTTTCATTGTTACTTTTTTATTCTGGTAACTATACAGGGTGACTATTTTATCATGAGACAACGCAATATCTCCGAAAACTACGCATCGGATCAAAAAACCTTGTCAATACAATTTGTGAGTCCACTCGCCTCTCACCATCGGGGTGCTTGTCTTAGGTGAGTCCCCTCGCTCTTACCATCGGGGTGCTTGTTTTAGGTGAATCCCCTCGCCTCTCACCATCGGGGTGCTTGTTTCAGGTGAGTCCCCTCGCCTCTCACCATAGCGGTGCTTGTTTTGGGTGAGTCCCCTCAACTGTTGGTGCAACCGGGCATTAAAGTCAAATTGAGAAATGTCAGATGAAATTTATCTTGAATGGTATACAGCGTGGACACCGAGAAACGAAGATGGTTTAAGAGTAAAGTGCCCTTATTTTACAAGATACAAAAAAATATCATAAGAATAAGTCGTTTAAAATTGAAAGTCATCAAATATGAAACTACAGCCTCCTATCTCAAAAATAAAAAAATCACAATTTATTGTGAATCACTCTTTTTACATTAGGAAATACTGGTGGGATTAATTTGTCCGCCAAAATAATATGAATAAGAAAACACGAAATCTATTCTTATTTCTCAATTATTTCATTTGGTTCTGAGTGATTATTTTAATGCGTTCCGAAACTTTGTGTTTTCTTGTAGCACACTTTTTGAAAGTCCCTGTATATAGGTGTTCCATTTCACAAATATAATTCTATGTGCAATTCAAAAATTCAGTAATATACACGACTTAAAAAGTAAAAAAAAAACCGCAACTCTAATTAATTACCTGAAGATGCAGTTGTTGATGGTTTTTTGTTTTCCAAATTACAAAATGTCACAGACAGAGAGGGTAGGGAATTTATTTTTTGCGTACGGCAAAAATGTAGGAGTTCTGACGTCAGATCCATTATATGACAAACTGGAAGAAGTCGATTTGCGTTCGATTGAAACCTGTACAATAAAACGGGGTACACAAGGTTTTCTATTAAATAAAAAAATAAGACCCTAGTTTATCTATTGAGGACGCATAATATAAAAACCATAACATTTTCTTTTTATAGTTTATGGAATATAAAATGTACGTCTTTTATATGTATGCATGTATTATGAACCTCTATCTCCCACATTTTATTACGTTCTCTCTTTTTTAATTTAAAATAAAGTTCGTGAGCCGATGTCTTTCGTATTTGTGAGAACTATAACATTGTTAACAAGACTACTAATAGTATCCTTGCTAGCAAATTTTCTAATGTTAGAATTTGCTATTAAAGCATATCATTTGTTTGTAACAACAACATTTTACTACAAAATTTGGAACCTACTATAAATAAATACCTACATATCAAAATATTATTTGGTTAGATATTACCAGAAATAGTTTTTAATTATAAATTAAATATGAAATATTCAAGAGATTATAAATTTTATTACAAATACTTTGTACACATTTAAGGACCTTTTTCCTTCAAATTGTAAACGCAAATTATAGCACGTTGTAGCATATTCCTATTCATCTTTCTCAGTGTACAATAACATGTAGGGAAAAGTATAGATACAACGATAACTTCCAATAGTGCTTGCACTGGTACAGCGTTGTCAGTTTTAGATTATTTCTTAAAGTTTCGTAACTTTTTTAATACACAAGAAACTTCAAATGTCAGGCTTGATGTTTTTTTTAGCAAGTAAAATATAAAACTCAAAGTGTGAATCCAGAAAAAATTTAGCAAATTTCGTTTCTTATAAATTAAAAAAATTCTTTATTTGTTTTCTCTAAAAAAGGAACAACACAAACGTAGTGGTACTACAGAGTTGCCAGTTTTAAATTATTCTTTTAGGATACGAGATTTAAAATATTCAGGAAATGTGAAAGTATTTTCACAATACAATGTATCTACTCAGGAAATTTTCTCTAGGTTTTTAAATGAGCGAGGGTTCTTCTATATTTAAAGATTTGATTTAAGACACTTTGCTGCCAAAGTAATATTAATGTTGAAAACCTAATTTATTAAATGGTTTTGTTTATTTCGACGACAGGGGGAGTAAAAGCATAATTTCGGTGATTTCGGTGAAATATTAATTTTATTTTATTTTTAATTTCTGATCTATCTCCCTTTTCAAGAATATTAATTCCTGCGTAACTGGCAAACCCAGGATCATAAACAACAACGTTGCCAGATCTGCAAAATCTCTTCCAGAAAATAGTGTGGAGGAATGCCAATTTTAAATATAAATATATTAAGTTTCCAAATTAAAAAAAAAAATTCTAAATTTACAGATTAGGGTTTGGTCCAAAGATAAAATAAAACGCAAGCTTACTGGGAAACAGTGTTGCCAACTTTAAATAATTCTCTCGAAATTCGAGATTTACCAATTTTGAAAAATTGTCCCTGTAGGTTTTGTAATCAATCATATTTAATTATGAGAACTTTTAACCATTACCATATTCACTTGGACTTATTTGGCACAATCTATAACGAATTTGTGTATTGTTATTAATTGTGTTTGTATCCCTTAGAATCTTTAAAAAATTATTACAACTGGTAATCGCATAACCCCTTACGTTTTATGTTCTATTTCTCTGCTTTTATTTTTTTCTTGTTTTTCAATATCAATTTAGTTATTTTATTTGAAATATTACCAGAATCTCATTATTTTTATATACACGTGTTACAAACACGAAACATGTAATTAGGAATCGTATTCCTGCATGTTTCTTTTTTCAAATAAATAAATATTAAAGAACAGATTTAGAAAATTATTTCTAGGCATTGGAATTATATTTAACATGCGTCACTAAAGCTGAACAATAGTATTTGCCAAATTACAAAAAAAAAACTCTTAAATTTAAATGAACTCTGAAACCTCCGATTGTCTTTTCAAAATGAACTAAGAAACCTCAAAATATTAAGAACGATAGGTTTGTTCCATCAGCAGTTTCTGCCTAGTTCAAAATCGCACTCATCAAAGTTGTACACTTGATGGCGCTGTTTACTGTTACGGTGAGTAACTGTTTTTGACTGTTCCGAAACTGCTGATGGAACAAACCTCATGAAAATTGTACTGCATTGTAACGATGCCAAATCCACAAAATTTTCCTTTAAAGTAAGTGCTTGGCGTAAATCTCTTACGTAATAAATTGCGGCATAACTCCAAGCGAAAAGTCACAGGAAAATTCCGTTTGCTTAGAAGAAATAGCCTTAAAGCCCGTTCACAATGACTTAACGTAACAAAATTAAATTAAGGAAATTAGAATGTTATTTTAAGTGTTCACAATGAAGGAATTTTTTGTTCTTTGCTTGCGGAAGTATTTGCAAATTGTTAGTGGTTGTCTAGGTTAATAAAGAATAAAATTCTTTTGCTCAACTCCAAGCCTCAAAGACTGCACTCACTATATTGTTTTAGAACGCTGTTGATTGAACGTACTTAACAGAGTTAACCTAAAAATGGAAGTTGTCAACTTAAGAAAAGTAAATTAATAGAATTAGCCAATTAGTACGCTTACATTTCTAAGAGTGTTTCCAACTTTTACTAAGTGATTAATTTTGTTACGTTAAGTCATTGTGAACGGGGTTGTAGTTCCTTAATTAATTGATTAAAAAATTGTATATTTTGAATTCTACAAAAATATTTTCGTTATTAATTCAAATTGTTTCACAAATCATCAAAATTATTCATAAATAAATTAAGAGAACAATCATGAAAAAGAAAACGAGCGTGTTTGGAGTTAATAAAATTTACTCAAAATTTTGGAGATTTCCGATAGTTTAAGTAATTGTAACAACTTGTAATAACTTCCCAGCGAAAACATGTACGTTTATTCAACGTTAATTTCACGTTGTAATGGTGGAAATAACGTTATTCGTTGAAAAATGCAACGTTGTTTTTTGGTTGAATTAGCAACCATAATTATATCACGTTTGTATGACGTGTTTTTTAACGATCAGTTTAATATGGACGTAATTATAACGTGAAATAAATGCGTAACAATTTTGTCTTTTTACGACGTGATTTATACTATGAGTAAATGCGATGTATCTACCATACGTTGATTACCACATCATTTCAACGTTAATTCAACATCTATTATTCTACGTAATAAATGAGAAAAAAATTAACGAAACTAATACGTTAGATAAATCATAATTTACAACTAAATTTTTAACCCACGTTTTATAACGTTATTTTAACGTATACCGAATAAATATGCGTTACAAAACGTGATGTTGACGTTAGAAAACACTTAATTTTACAGTGATTGTCTATCGTGTTTCACACCTTTGAATTCTAATTTTACTAAAAATCTATGAAATATGAGGTTCTTCTCCATGCTTGGCAGCTTTGAAATGAAACGAAACAAGTATGAAAAGTACTGCTAATTTGGACATACGAGTCAACCACAACCCCTTTTTAAGTTGACGTAATCTGTCAAATTTTTTTAAGTTAGTTTGAATTTGATGCCCAAAATCTGTGATTAAAAATACTAAAGAACGCAATAGTCAATCAATTATACATACATATTGTCACGAATACTCATTGGGGACAGCTGTATAAGAGTGGAAAGTTTAACTGCAATAAATTCTGTAACTTAGAAGATTACGATTTGTAAAAAAATTCTTGGAACAGGTCAATTTTTATTTTTAATGGCGCATATTACAAAGGGACTTTTTTAACTTTTCAATTATTTGGAGGGGTGAAACGACCCCTAACTATATTTTTTTAATGGAAGGATATGTTGAAAAAATTAGGAATACAGCTACGTTTTATTTTTTTATTTTTCTTTAGCAGTAAAAGGTAAAAAACAAAAAAAAGAATTTTTTTACTAAAACCGTTTTTAATGCCAAAAATTCAGGAACTCCATTTTTTATTATTTGATGAGAAGAAATAAGCATTCCATATGGTATCGTATTGTTGCGTGCAGCCAATAGATGGCGCTGCCAATACGCTAAATTTTTAATTGTACGTAATTACCTCACTGAAGTTTTTCCCAATAGGTGGATAGGAAGAAAAGGACCGATGACCGATTGAGTGGCCAACAAGATAACCAGATCTCACCCCTTTAGACTTTTTTATGGGGGTATTTAAAAAGTAAAGTTTATGTGACTAAACCAAACGACATAGCAGAACTTCAGAACTTCAAATTCTGCATGAAATTAGAAGAGTAACGCCGGAAAGTTACAAACTGTTAAGGATGGAATTTATAATCGATTAGGGTATTGTCAAGTGAGAGGTGGCGAGCATTTTGAACATCTGATGCGTTAAAATCGTTCTAGTCAAAAATTTATTTTTTATTTTTTCGCCTTTTACTGTTTAAGAAAAATTAAAAAATAAAACCGTAGCTGTATTCCCAATTGAACAAGCTTTAAGAAAAAAAATTACTCAACATACCCTTCCATTAAAAAAAAATAGTTAGGGGTTGTTTCATCCTTCCAAATAATTGAAAAGTTAAAGAAATCCATTTATAATATGCGCCATAAAAATAAAAATTGACCTGTTCCAAGAATTTTACTACAAATGGCAATTTTCTAAGTTACAGAATTTATTCCAGTTAAACTTTCCACTCCACTGCGTTGTTTATGAGCAGCATGTAATTTTTTTTAAATTTTCATAAAGAAATAATTTTGTAAATAATAAAGTAAATTGAGAGTGCTGTATTAAATGTGTTTTGTTGAATATTTTAAGTTAGAGTAAATATTTTTAGAAATAGGCGATTTAGAATTACATGTTTATTATAAATAAATTATTTAGAATTTTTGAAATGTATATACAAAGAAAATAAGCTTAGGATTGTAATAATTAGAAAAATTGATTTAATGATGTTATGATAATATGGATGTTAGAAGGAAACTGTAGGTAGTAAGAAGTTCGGAAATTGAACGAGTGAGGGCGGCGCGTAGCTATTGTAAGTTAAAGTCCCCGGTTCGGCTTTATTACTACTGAGTAGTCACGTAAGTGATACGGCACTGGGATCTCCAAATGGCTTAGCGGTCTAGTCTAGCCGACTTGGAAAGTCGTGTCACTCGGCGGCGTGGGTTCGAATTCCACCATTAGCCATGTATGTTTGTTCAGTCTAATGATTTAGACCCAGCTTTAATACACGTCGTAATTGTCTGATTCAACGCTACACGTGGACATTGCCGCGACATTTTTTCGTTGTTTTAACGTAACCATAACACACGAATTCAACGTTTGTTACATGTTATTCCACAACGTTTTTTATACGTATGTATGCACTGGGATTTAACGTAGAAATACCGTGGACAAAGACGTTTAAAAGAAGTTGATTCGAGCGTTGTTAAAACGTATTAATAACACACGAATTCAACGTTGATTAATTGTTGTTCTACAACGTTTCTTACACGTGGACAGAGACGTTTAAAAGAAATTGATTGCCGCGACATTTTTTCGTTGTTTCAACGTAACAATACCACACGAATTCAACGTTTGGTTACATGTTATTTTACAACGTTTTTTACACGTACGTGTTTTCGCTGGGTTTAAGCCTTATTATATGGTACGTTTCGATCTGTTCGGACATTTACGCGTAAATCGTGCGCGCACCTGTGTTAAATCCTTTTTTTTTATAAGCTAGCCTCTTCCGTCCCGCCTCCGCCTTTTTTCAAGTTTCAATGAAACAATCTGTACGTGGTCCACTTTGCATCGTTATTAATGTTCGTCTTCGAAACTGAACGTTCTTTATCGTAGACAGAGAATCCGGCGATACTTGAAATAAATAATTCAATCATGAATTCTTGTGAATAAATCAAAAGATTCGTTATTATTCCTTATATTCCTTTCTATTTCAGGTACTACTTTTGAACTTATTCATTACTAAGACCTAAATTACAATAGTGCCTCATATAAAGTACTTATTGTTAGTGATTGAGGATAATTTGAACTTGATGTCATAACTTTTGGTATATTTCAACTACTGAGAGTGGCCAAACTGAAACTCTCTATTATTATTTATAGTTTTGCATTTTGTATTTTTTAGTTTTTTCTTTGCCCTTATGTTTGTATATCAAAAGAGAACTTATTCTAAACTCTAAAAGTGGACGTTTAAATAATTATTCATTATAAAATACATATATCTATTTTGAATCATCCTGTGTACAGTGAAAACTCTCTTAAGAGGACACCTCTCTTAGCTGGACAGTTTTTAATCTCCCATTTATGTAATTTACATGCATTTGCATCACCTCTAATGGACGGATAGTTTGCTAGTCACGATCGGTGTTCGCCTAAGAGAGCTTTCACTGTATCTATCTTTAGTAATACGTAATCACTTAAATCACATACTTTGTTCTGTAGTTTATTGAACTTCAAAAGCAAAAACGTTTCAGAATATTTCAAGATTGAAGATGTCTCGTCCCTTAATATCTCGAAACCAGTTCCTAAAATCTGGATTTTCCTCTTTCGTTTTGAAAATTAAGTGAGCCCGCTCGAATTTAACAATAAATCGTTTATTGTCGACAGTAAAACGCGCCGTCGTAAATCGGGCAAGTTCGATTTATATTTATTGTAATACTAGTAACAATATCGTCCGTTTCCCGACGAGCGATGGACGGCGGCTTATGTACACGAAAGCTCCGGTCGTAACCGCCGCGATGGCAATAAAAAGCGAAATTTCAGATAAAAATATCGCGCCGTCGTAAAGCGCGTCAGAAAATAAAACGCGTTTATCAGGTCCGGCCGAAACACGAATAGATAACGGCAGATGCAATCCCTCGCCGGTTACATATTTATTTATTTATGGAAAGCCTAATGCACTATCGGCACCCGATTCACTTCCGATTGCGTTTTGATTAATAATGAACCACTTAGGGAAGAGGACGCAATTGTACCTATCAATTATTATTATTGCAGTAAGTAATAATCATGAGAATCAAAACGAATTCGAAAAAATCAACCAAGTCTTTATATAGGCTGTTGGGGATAAGATGGGCTGGTTCTAGTTCCAAGCTCTTCTCGTTATTGAGAAACAAAAAAGTTTATATTAAAATAGGGCATAAAATGCAAGTTCATGATTTAAATTTACTTGACTTATTTGTGGGTCACTTGTAAAAAATAAGTATCATTTGTTGTAAAAAAATACAAGCTGGAAACTTCATATGTGAAAGCCTGCCTTTTTTCTAATTTTAAGGAAAATCTTTCTAATTTGGCAACGTTGTAGTTTCTTTAGCTCTGCGTTTCTGTTTTTCTTGACCGTTATCGGTGCTCATGTCGGACTGCAGAGGAAAGCTCTGAGAATAATTTCTGGACTTGGATTTCAGGATGATGTAAAATCAAAATGTATAGAATTTGGTTTACTAACACTACCCTCGTTATATATTTATTACTATTTGATATATATACACACAAAATTTTAAATAACTATTCTTTATAAGCTAATTTACATGATTTCAACACAAGGTATGTCTCTAATATACGTATTGATTATAAACGTTTACAAAATGGTTGCAACTATTTTGGACCCACTTTTTACAATATCTTACCCAACGAAATAAGGGATCTTTCTCTATCAATTATTATCAGTGAAATTGGAAAATCTTTTTTACAAAAAAAGGCATTCTACAGTATGAAAGAATTTTTGCAATGTGCTTTTGAAATAACTACGGGTTTGCACAGAATCATGACGACTCAATCTCAAACATGTTTTTAAAGTGCTTTATGTGAATTATATCTTAAGTACATATATGTATTTATATGTTATGTGTAATATATATTTAGTAAAGTAAATGTACTATACTATTGCTGCGTTTGTAGCAACTTTCAACTGTATTATCGACGAACACGATTGTATGTACTTACAGTATGTGTAATAAATTTGAATTTTGAATTTTCATAAAAACAACTTGCTTGATTGATGAGAGATTGAAAAATAAGATTTTAGTTTCATTTTTTCATTGTTTCCAAATCTCTTAAATCTGGCAACGTTGTAAAATCTTGTCATTTTAGTTGCGTTTTCTTCTCAGGGGTGTGTTAATTGGCGGTACTAATAGAAAAAGCAAATAATGAATGAGGTTTTTGAAAATATCTACTATAACCTCACAATTTCCTCATAACTTTAGGAAAAATATTTCTAATATGGCAACGATGTTTTATGTTTAGCTTCACAACGCATGGCCATTAAAAAAAACCAAAGAATGAAAATTTTCTAATCGTTTCTTGAAAAATTTGATTCCCTTTCAATTTCTTCCCCCAATTGGAAATAATCTGGCAACGTTGTAATATTTTACCTCGGTGTTTTGACCACAGGACCGTTAATTGGTACTGATTAAAAAAAGGAAAGAAAAAAACAAAGAAGGTCGACGGCAAGCGCCAAAAGCAGATTTCTCTAAAATTTCAATTCAACCTTCGCTCGCAACTTCTACCTAAATTCGGAAAACGTACCGTAAATTCGGCAACCTTGCAGTATCTTTCCCTCTGCATCACGATCACGTATCTTCTCAGAGTTGTTAATTAACGCCGAATAAAGAAAGAAATTGATGATAGGCAGTAAAATAAGTTTTTTTTTTAATCGGGCCTCTTCCTAATTTTAGAAAATTAAAACCGGCAACGTTGTAGTACCAATACGTTTGTGTTTTGTTTTTAGAGAAAACAAATAGAGAATTTCTTTTCAGAAACGTAATTTGCTAAATTTTTCTGGAGTTTTACTTTGCCTTACTTGTCAAAAAATCAAATCTGACATTTGATATTAAAAAAAATCTCGAATCTCAAACTGACAACGCTGTACCGGGTGTCCCAACGGTGTGTATTTCTTTTGTGGAGCCTATAGGAATAACATGAAAAGAAATAAAGGTTAAGTAAATTATACTAGACATCACGCGGCATATTTTAAAATTATTTTCAACTGTACAGGCTGTCCCATAAAATGGTGGTGTATAGAGAGTGAATTTTTTTAAATGGAACACTATATATATTTTTAGATATTTAGATGTCCCGTGGAAAGCTAATTACAACGATATAAGTATCTATTGGTTTCACTCTGTTATTTTCGTAAAAAAAATTTTTTTCATCGAAAATTCCTTAAAAATCTGCAAATTTTGAACATATGTTTCTGACTGTGGAGATGGCACAGACTTACGAAAATCTACCAAAATATTCTTAGGACTTTAGTCTTTGTGATAATATTAAAAAAAGTTAGAATATCCTTTAGCATTATACAGTGCGAAAGGCACTTGCGAAACACTCGGTATCTCATTTTTTTTTAATGGAATGACCTATTTTTTATTTCAGAAATAGATAGTATTTTAACTTAGCTTTCCACTGATATCAGGTTATATACCTCTTTTTCGAACATTTCTTCTACTAGCTAAATTTGAAAGCTAAAAAATATATTTTTCTAAGTAAATGTTATTTTAATTATCGCTTACCATGCAATAATCGAATGAATGTCAAATAACATGCATCCAGCAATTGTTGGAGTCCTGGGTGACTGTGGAATCACACATAAATGTCGATTTTTATTTCGTATCGTTGAATTGAAGTCTCAAATATTGACTGTTAGACAACAAATAAATGTTTCTTTACGTATTTAATGTTTTAATGCCATTTGAAACAATAATTAGTCAAAAATGTTTGACTCTACAGCCACCCAGGACTACAATAATTGTTGGACACACATTATAATAATTGAAGTAAAAAGTATTTTAGGAAATAGTATTTACAGAAACAAAAATTTTAGGAATTTGTCAGATGAATTTATTAATTGAGTTTGAATGTTGTCGTTTAAAAAGAATTATGAATTTATCTCAAGAAGAAATGGTTAACATGATATACGTCCTAGGAGAATACAATAGGAATAGTCTTCTTGCCTCCAAAATTTATAAGCAGAAATATCCAGACCGCCGACCGTTCAAGCAAAAAGTTTTGAAAACTAAGAAAACGATTTGAACTTACCGGCAATATCCATTATAAGAAAAAAACTGTTCGCCGTCCCAACACAACCCATGAAGATAATCAATTTACAGTCCTGACGGCAATTACGGAAAATCCCAAGATAAGTGTACGCGGAATTAGCAAAACAACTGATATTAGTAAGACTAGTGTGCAAAGAGTTATAAAAAGCATAAATATCACCCTTTATCATATCTCTTTACATCAAGATCTACATGGCGACGATTTTCAAAATAGAACCGATTTTTGCAATATAATTTTAGGAAGAATAAATGACGACCATGAATTTCTTAACAAAATATTATTCACTGATGAATCGATATTCAAAAGCAATGGGATGGTGAATAGACATAATATGCATTATTATTCAACCGACAATCCTCATTGGATTAGAGAAGTAATACATCAAAATCACTGGTCAGTGAACGTCTGGGAAGGAATAATAAATTTGCAAGTGATTGGACCATTTTTCTTCGAAGGTTCCTTGACAGGCTCGACTTATCTTCATTTTTTAAGACAAGAACTTCCAGGCCTCCTACAAGGTATAGATCCAGATGCACTTGCAAATTTATGGTTTCAGCAAGACGGTGCTCCTCCACATTTCTGTAGAGAAATGAGAGACTATTTGAATCATTGGCGTACAAACCAGTGGATTGGCAGAGGAGGACCTGTACTATGGCCGCCGCGATCCCCTGACTTGACACCTCTCGACTTCTTTCTCTGGGGTTATGTGAAGAGTCAAGTTTATACAATCGCTCCAACTACTGTGGAAGATATGAAACAGAGAATAAGAGACGCGTTTGCAAACATTCCCAGAGACACCTTACAAAAAGTTAAATTAAATTTTATAAAACGATTAAACAAATGTGTGCAACATATGAAGGCAGAATATTCCAACAATTAATTTAAAATTTTGTTTGTGCAACGGAGAAAATTTCTTTGATGAAATTTTATAAATAATGAAAATTTTGCGCTTGCCATCTATATAGTCGTAAGAAAATAACTACTATTTTATATTACCATTAAGACAACATAAAATAGTCAAAAACATGTGAAGAAATACATAATTATAATACATAATAATAATTTAGTAAAACAAGATTTCTAGTAGAAGAAATGTTCCTAAAAAGAGGTATATAACCTGGTATCAGTGGAAAGCTAAGTTAAAATACTATCCATTTCTGAAATAAAAAATAGGTCATTCCATTAAAAAAAATGAATACTCGAGTGTTTCGCAAGTGCCTTTCGCACTGTATAATGCTAAAGGATATTCTAACTTTTTAATATTATCACTAAAGGCTAAAGGCCTAAGAATATTTTAGTAGATTTTCAAGTCTGTGCCATCTCCATAGTCAGAAACATATGTTCAAAATTTGCAGATTTTTAAGGAATTTTCGACGAAAAAATTTTTTTTACGAAAATAACAGAGTGAAACCAATAGATACTTATATCGTTATAATTAGCTTTCCACGGGACATCTAAATATCTAAAAATATATATAGTGTTCCATTTAAAATAATTCACTCTCTATACACCACCATTTTATGGGACAGCCTGTACAGTTGAAAATAATTTTAAAATATGCCGCGTGATGTCTAGTATAATTTTCTTAACCTTTATTTCTCTTCATGTTATTCCTATAGGCTCCACAAAAGAAATACACACCGTTGGGACACCCGGTACAACAACACACAGGCAGTAAAATCAGTTCTTTTTTTTTAAATTTCAGTTACTTGGCCTTTTCCTAATTTTATAAAATTAAAACCGGCAACGTTGTAGTACCAATGCGTTTGTGTTTGTTTTTAGAGAAAACGAATAG
The DNA here is from genome assembly GCA_033060865.1 of Dorcus hopei. Lineage (NCBI taxonomy): Eukaryota > Metazoa > Arthropoda > Insecta > Coleoptera > Lucanidae > Dorcus > Dorcus hopei. The sequence goes on from CM065426.1 coordinate 8,482,569, forward strand.
GGAATTTTTTAATTTATAAGTAACATAATTTGCTACATTTGCCTGGATTTTAACTTTGCGTTTTATATCTTGTCAAAAAAATCAAGCCTGACTTTTGACGTTTCTTGCATATTAAAAAAATCTCGAAATTTTGGAAAATAATTTAAAACTGCAACCCTGTTGTACACCAACAAACAGCCAGTAAAATTATTATTATCTTTTTTTTTGATATTTCAGTTACTTGGCCGTTTTCCTAGAAAAATAAAACCGGCAACGTTTTAGTGCCTATACGTTTGTGTTTCGTTTCTTCTTTTTTAGAGAAAATGAATAGAGAATTTTTTTAAGTTGTTAGAAACGTAATTTGATAAATTTTAATTTTGAATTTTATATTTTACTTGTAAAAAAAATCAAGCCTGCTATTTGAGGTCTTTTGTATATTCAAGAATCTCGGATCTTTGGTGGAAAATTTAAAACTGACAACGCTATACACCAACAATTCTCTTTTTATTTAATTATTTTTGTTTTGCTTATTGAGTGTAGTCTGTAACTCTGATGCCTGATTGAATATTTATGTATTCAATTATATAATATGAAAGTTTATGAAGAAAAAAGGAAAAGAAGAAGTACCTATATTTTGAAAATCTGTGAAATTTTGACAACTGACAACGCTATACTTTTTTTTATTTGCTTTATTTTGTTTCCTGAGTGTGGCGACATGACGTCCGATTGCACAGTATAAGAATCACACAGTAGCGTCACTCCAGTATAACTGCACGGAGAAAAATCGTATTGTTAATTTTACCACAACCGAACTTGTTGAAATATTGTTGTTTATCTTCGTACAAATATTGACTTAAGAGAACCACATGTTGTAAACGCGGATACAACTATTTTATAGTAAACTTTTGTTTGAATATTAGTTTTAAGAAATAGTTGGACAAACAAGTGTTTATTGTTAGAACAACAACAAATTAATATTTATTGTTTTGTGTTTACTATACCAATTCATTATTTTAACGCTGACATGTCATTGTGAATGCATCATACTATACTACTACATTATTTTAACACTGACATGACATTTGTGGATGCATCACCACCAATTCGTAGTTAAAAACTACAATATTGATGTTGGGTTGACGCCAAGACGTGATCAACATTAACAAAAAACTTTGTGTGTTAAATATCTTTATGACACTGATAAAAACTACAATTTCAGTTGTTCACAGAAATAAAGTTGAAGGACCAATACAGAATTTGTGTCGTATATATGACACCAAATTCTTGTTAGATGTTTCACAATTGGTGGTAACTTAACAAAATATTTTTTTCCGGGTGTCACATTTGCTCTTTCGTTTGATACCTACCCAGCTGTAAATTACATTGCATTTCCATAAGGGTATCAAACAGAATGGCCGCTTTTTTTGACACTGACGTTTAAGTGACGCTACTGGGTAATTACTTATACTGTGTCCGATTGGGTAAAGGATTTTATAAATAGAAGAAAAAGAAGAAATGATTAGATTTTTATTGAAAAAGCTATATTATCATTCCCTTGCGTTTTTATTTTTAGATGTCCACTTTATACATACACGAAAATAAAGGTAAATTTGACAAGCACTCTGATTATCATGGGTACGATACTCGTACAAAGAATTCGTTATCAATATTTAGGCACAACACCAGCAAATTTGGAAACACAATTTGGCTGTTAGGGATTAAGCTATTTAACAAACTACCGCGAACTGTTTCATTAGCTAAATAACATGTGTTTTTTTAAAAATGCCATAAAGGTTGGCCATGAAAATTAAAACTCATGTCGTAGCTTGGCATCTAACACATGCCAAATCTGAAAATTTAAAGTAAATGAATGGAGCTAAGACATGAATTTTCTTTTCCACAGCCACCCCTTATGGCATTTTTAAAAAAACACATAGTATGATATGTTTAAGGTAAAGGTTAAACGGTTGCTTATTAGTAAATGTTATTACTCGATCGAGGAATTTCTGGAGGATGATATTGATCCCAGTGTTTTTTGACTATTGTAATTTAGGCTATATTTTGACATATTGACAAGTACATCCATGTAGTATACTGGCACTGTATGAATAAAGTTGAGTTGAGTTGAGTTGAAGATATTTTGGAAAAGTTTTTAAATTTTAATTAAAAATATTTTTGCATTTGCATATTTAAAGTTTCTAGTATCAAACGGACCTTTTTCAAAATTGTGTACGCGATTTATTTGCAAGCAATAATAAATGATGACTAAAATAATTCTCAATCTTATTATTATGAAGAAAAATATTTTTTTAATTCGTATTTTTAAAGTGACTTTATTAAGAAACCTATACCAAATTTTTGTGATTTTTCTCTTGATGTTCTGAACGATTAAATTAAATTTAAAAAAAAAATCGAACTGCCCTTCCAGAAAATGAGAGAGAGAGAGATAAAAGAAAAAGTGTGTTTAGTTTGTGCTATACCTGTACATAAGGTCTGTTCGTTTGTTCTACACTTTTCTACACTTTTTGTACCAAATTATCAAGCGCTCCTGAAAGAGTGAGATGTATATGTATAGTAATGTAAGGAGTAGTGAAAAAAATACAGTAAAGGTCTTAAAAGTGTAGAAAGTGCAGAACAAACGAACAATGTGTAAACAGACACTGTTCATAGATGGCGGTCAATAATTCCCACTGGAACTAAATTGTTTCTGACATCATATCCTTTTTTAATGCAATTTTTTTTGAAGTGGCAAGTTTGAAGGGGTTCAAGAAGCTCTATAAAAAGACTTTTGACAAGAGTGACTTAACACTTTATCTGCGATCATGCAAATTAAAGTACAAAGTACGCTGAGCGTTAAAAGTAATGTCTCCCCAATAAAATTTCAAGTCGCCGCGTAAAACGTCAACAATTTCATTTCATGTTTTGATTTTGTGTTTATTTCCCTGCTTGTCCATCTACTTATTATAGTGGTCAGAAGGTATTAGGCCGCAATTTAACATTTATAGGGGAAACATTACTTTTGATTCTCGGTGAACTTTTGAGTAAACTTTAAATTATTTCTAGTATCAAACGGACCTTTTTCAAAATTGTTTACGCGATTTATTTGTAAGCAATTAATAAATATGGTTTATATTGTCCTTGAAATTTGACTATTTTCAAACCTGTATTTATGCTACAGTTGTTTTGAAATAAACCTTATTATTATTATTATTATTAAAAAAATGCTTACTAAAATAAATTCTCAAATCTTATTATTATGAAGAAAGATATTTTTTTTAATTCGTATTTTTAAAATGACTTATTAAGAAACGTATGCCAAATTTTTGTAATTTTTCTCTTGATGTTCTAAATGATTAAATTAAATTGAATTTAAAAAGAAATCGAACTGCCCTTCCAGAAAATGAGAGAAAGTGTGTTTAGTTTGTGCTACACCTATTCATAAGGTCTGTTCGTTTGTTCTGCACTTTTCTACACTTTTTGCACCAACCGCTTCTGAGAGAGTGAGATGTATCTAGTAATGTAAGTAGGAGTGAGAAAAATAGAGTAAAGGACTTAAAAGTGTAGAAAGTGCAAACGAACAAACCTATAGTTAATGTGTAAACGAACCTTGAGATTCAAATGTTACTGTTAAAAATTTAATTATTTAAATTTAGCCAGGCACTGTTCATAGATGGCGGTCAATAATTCTCGCTGGAACTAAATTGTTTCTGACATCATATCCTATTTTAATGCAATTTTTTTTTTGAAGTGACATGTTTGAAGGGGTTCAAGGAGCTCTATAAAAAGACTTTTGACAAGAGTGACTTAACACTTTATCTGCGATCATGCAAATTAAAGTGCAAAGTACACTGAGCGTAAAACGTAATGTCTCCCCAATAAAATTTTAAGTCGCCACCTAAAAGGTTAAGAATTTTGCTTCATGTTTTGATTTTGTGTTTATTTCCCTGCTTGTCCTCCTACATATTATAGTGGTCAGAAGGCATTAGGCCGCAGGTTGACATTTATAGGGGCGACATTTCTTTTGATTTTCGGTGTACTTTTCGAGTAAACTTTAAATTATGTCTAGTATCAAACGGACCTTTTTCAAAATTGTTTGATTTATTTATAAGCAATTGACGATTAAAACAAATTCTCAATCTTATTACACTTATACAAAAAATATTTTTTAATTCGCATTTTTAAAAGGACTATTAAGAAATGTAGGCCAAATTTTTGGCCTTTGCTTTTGTTGTTCTGTTTTAAATTTTAGAGCTGTTGGGAGACGTCAAAAGTTTTAGCATTATTTTGGCGGCCTACTTTTTTCATAATTGTCTATTTTAAAAGTTTTAATCAAATACATAATTTTTGATTAGTTTGTAATGTAATAAAAGCCCTTTAGCAACGTGATACGTCAGAATATTTGTTCTAAATTTTCCTACTCGTACAATCGCTTTACCAATTTAGTTTGTCAAAAATTTTGGACAAATTTTAAATAATTTTGACAACATTATTATATCATAATTATTATTATTATTTCTAACTGATGAAATTAAAAGTTTTTGTTCGATTTGTTTTGTTTATACTTTAGTTTATTTCAGACCATTTGTTGCTTGTCGCAACCTATTAATTTTATTTATTTCTACAGAATTATGTAGGTACTCAATTTGTTTGTAAGTTATTTAACACCTCTTACAGGGCTAGAATGTTTTGCTTATTTGTGCAACAATTTAATCCTTCAACGTCAATTTTGTTTGTGTTAATTTTTTATCATACACTTTGAAGTGAAGAGTTTAAAAAACTGTGAGCAAACTTTGATTAACTTTTCTCATAATTTTGTAGCCTTAGAGTCTCCAGCATTTGGACGAATTCTATATGAATTCTAACCTCGAACCACATCAAAATTTTTAGAAGCAATTTTTTCTTATGTTTTTACCTCGCTTCGACTTTCGTTTAAGCAACACGAGTAACAGAAAATTGAACCACATACACTCACTGAACCATCATCAACATCCTCACCGTTGCGGAAAACCACCGCCACTTCCCCAAACTTTGCACAATCACAGCGAATTCAATCACCAGGGCGTCGATTAGGGAACCACGCACGCACTCACACGCACACGCCAAGCAAGAAGAAGGCAAAAAAAAAACTTTTCTAAAAACGCCTAAATAATTCCCAAGCATAATCTGCTAAAAGGTTTCGGTCGAACTCTTCTGGCGCTGCTCGAACGATTGTTCTGTTGCTAGGGTGATGCCGGCGAGGATAAGAGCTTTGTGCCGACACGACGAGGAGGACGCGGGGAAGGGAGAGGACGGAACAGCTGAGCATCTGTAAAATCCATACCAGACCCGGTACTTTGGGCCAGCCTTTATTAAGGGAGCCGGCCGGCAGGGGGGAAAGAAGGCTTCTCTCACATTTCAAGTTGAAGGACAATCTACGAGGTACTAGCCGGTCTGAAAATATTCAGCTTACAAATACAAGTTATATAACACGCTTTGATGGTAAATGGGATTAAAAATGCGAAATATGCAAAGCGAAAAAGGTTTTCCCAATGGAAATGTCTGATCAAGGACTATCGTCTAAGAAGAAACGCTAAAAATTAACTTAGTTTCGCAAGGACCCGAATAATTTTTTATCCAAACACTGCCGAGCTGTTTTCGACAAGTCCCAATTTATATTCGGAGTCATTGAGGATACGGCTTAAAACAATATGAAAACTGCAAAATTTAACTTAGTTTTCAAAATGATAAAAAAGTGAAAAGTGCCTATTTTAAAATTTTCAAAAATGCTAGGTGTATTTTTTTAAGTTGTTATGAATGAATTGCAGGCCACTTCTAAAAATTGCAAAGAGAAGAAAGAACGTTTGCAGAAGATGTTGATTTTTTTCTGCCTATACAGAAGAAAGGTCTTCAACGCTTTAAATTCTAAAAGAAATGGTAAAACTCAATTAATTAAATATGATTTGGAAAGTACTTAGCAAGAAAAATCGTCCAAAAAGTAATAATCAAGAAAACCAAGGAAGAATCAAGAAAAATAAAAACAGACAAGCACTGTTGGCGTTTTCGATTCGCTTATTCTATTATTACATGAGGTTAAAACAGGATGAGAATACTCTCAGAGTGCTCTAGAGCAGCGTTTCGAAAACGCTATAAGAAAATCTTGACTTTTAACTAAACCGAACTTATATAGTTGTAGAAAATAAAAATAAAATAAAATCAGAAAGAAGAAAGGCAATCGATAGAGGACGGTTCCATTCGAAACACCATAACAAAAGGAATCTAAGTGGCATTCCACTAACAGAAAAAAAAAACTAAAGAGTAAAGAGTAAAGACCAGTCAAAACATGAAGAATATCTTAATTTTTTTTTAACTAAATTGAAGAAAAATTCTTTAAAAAGTGAATTAAAGAAAAAATGAAGAAAGAAGAAGAAATATTTTTAGAAAGCATAAAACACAAAAAATGCATCTGTTTCTTCAATCCAAGAAAGGAACCTAAAAGGGAAACGAGAAGAATGAAGGGTAGACAAAATAAGACGAATAATTAACTAATTTGAACATTTTTTTAAAAACTGTGTCAGAGAAGTTACGAGGAAAAAATCAAGAAGGAAGAAAAATCGTTTTTGAAAAATGCACAACAGAAAATACTAACAAACGAAAAAAGCCGCCCCTCTAATCCGAGAAAAAATAATCCCAGAAGAATCAAGAAAATATATTTTTTTAAATTAAACTGAGACAAAACTTTTTTTAAACTCACGAAGTTACGAGAAGAAATCGAGAAAGAAAACAGAACATTTTTAGAAATTGTATAAAAAAAATAAATGGAGAGGCATGGAGGCATTCTATTTTTAGAATCCGAAGAAACTAACAAAGAAAAACCAAGAAGGATAAAGAACAAACATAATATAATATGAAACTACTTTGATTATTATTAATTATTGTTTTTGTTTGTTGAGAACTTTCCCTTATTGTTAGTCATAACTTCACTAATTGAATTCTTAAAGAAATCTTCTTTAATTTAGTTGAAAAATTAAAAAAGAATCTTTAAGAAGAATAATAAAACAATAAAAAAATATAATCAAAGTAGAAACGGATATCTAGAACATGAAGAAAATTAAATTTTTTAACCGAAGAAAGAGAGCTTCTATAAAACTTAATTAAATTATTTACGAAACAAGAATACGTATGTTGGTATTCTGCTCTTCCAATGCAAAAGGAAAATTGTGAATAATAAAAGATCCAAAACAATTTCGTCCCTGAAAAGTGTAATATAAGCAAAGCAGGAAGCAAAATCCAAAGCGAGAAAAAAAATTACGTTTTCCATTTCAATTAATTACGTTGTTAACTACATTTCAAAAACAATTTGTCTTCAAAATTATTTCCTGTAAAAACTGAACTTAGGAATAAAGTTAAATAAAAAAAAAAAATAGAACTGCCCTTACAGAAAATGATAAAGAAGATTAGTTTGCGCTATACATACATTTGTATGTAAATTTTATTGTTAAAAATGTAATTATTTAAATTTAGCCAGAAACTGTTCATAGATGGCGCTCAATAATTCCCGCTGGAACTAAATTGTAGTGAATTTGACCACATCGGAGATCATATCCTATTTTAATATAATTTTTTAAGTGGCAAGTTTGTAGAGGTCCAAGTAGTTTATACAAAGACTTTCGAGCAGAGAGACATAACATTTTATGAACGGTCATGCAAATTCAAGTACAAAGTACACTGAGCGTTAAAAGTAATGTCCCCCAATAAAAATTAAGTCGCCACCTAAAAGGTCAAGCATTTTATTTCGTGTTTTTATTTTGTGTTTTTTTCTCTACTTGTCCGTCTACTTACTATAGTGCTCAGAAGGGATTAAGCCGCAATTTAATTAACATCTACAGGTACATTTTTAATAGGAATTAGCAAAGCATAAAATCCATTTATTTATGTCAGAGAGCGGTCAAGTTTAGGTTCTTATGGAAGGATGCCATGAGCGTCTCGCCTCGAACCTGCCTGCATACCTGCCGGAGTAAAGGAAATCATATTTGAGTTTTTTTAAGGCCATTGATGGAAGTGTACATACATCCGATCTTTGCATAATCGCTTTTCAGTTGCTTATCAAGTCCAATCCTCCAGTAAGCGTAGGTGAAGGTAGTCTACTTGATCGTAAATAAAAGAAAAATTTTTTTATACCGTCTATCAAGTGGCTAGATAATGGGCAAGAAAAAGCAGGAAAAGTTTTAAAGACCGCGATAGAGTGTAGTTGGCTTGCGCGTCGCATGTCCCCACAGCTGACTGTTGTCTTTACCACGTTCACTTCAATACCTTTCCTCGTTCTTGTTGACCAAACAGTTATATCACATAAATCTGTTTACACATTATACAAAGGTATCCTTAAAGGATATTTTAATGATTCTGCTAAGGCTATGTCCTAGCTGGACGGGCAACGCGGGCGGCGCGAGCGACGCGTTTAGAACGGGCGGGCGTTTTAAGAAACAAAACTTTACAAACAGTTGTTAATGTCCAACGTGAACGCAACTGAAAACCGCCCGTTCCTTCCGCTTTTGAATTGCGTTCACGTTGGACATTAACAACTGTTTGCAAGGTTTTGTTTCTTAAAACGCCCGTCCGCGTCGCTCGCACCGCCCGCATTGCCCGTTCACCTAGGGCGTTACACTCTACGTCTTTACAGAGATAGATGGACGTATGTGCATACATGTTTAAGGGTCAAGAGCAATTTGTTTTCAAACTAAGACATACGTCATACATGTATGTAGGAAATGTAATCTTTCTGCATGATTTACAAAGAGAGAAAGAAAAAAACTGGAAATGCCCTTTTTTGTCCAAGAACCATCAAGCAGACTGCTAACCGTATTACGACAAGGAGCGTGCAACACTATGTGTTTGAAGTAGAAACGTTTTGTTTACATGTTTTAAGGAAACAATCTGTATTGTAGGTTTCGATGTACGGTAATATAATTCGTCTGTGCAAGCATGCATGCTCATCTGTGGCAAACCTTTAAGTGTGTATGTAGGTTTGACTGTCTTGTTAACGAGGTCAACCTGATTTGCAAGTAAAATTCGATGATTGCCACTTCCGAAGTTTCGCGATGGGCGTGTGCTCCGCACATTTTTCGGGGGCCCGAGCTCTCCCACACCTTCGGCGAGATGCAGGGCCGTCTGAATGGAAAATGGCCGTGTGGTTCACGTCGCCGACTGACCCGAATCGATACTGCAGTGGGCGCCCGCCGTCGAAACCAAGACGCAAAATTCAAACCAACAAGTGAAACGACGACGGCCGTCGAATTTTGCACAGTTCATATTTTGCTTTTCCCTTTGCCTTCGTTAATGTTGAACAATAGAATTCAATTGGATAACCCAATATCTTTTCAATAGAATTCAATTTGTTTATGTATGTACGTCAAAAGAAGACGAAGGCAAAACAGGGCCCGGTACTTCCATCACTTGAAATTAAATTGGCGAATCGTTCGTACTTTATACCTCTGAAAACAAACTAGATGAGTAAGTATCAGAAGGTCAGGTGGGACAACCAATAAATGGCCAGAAACATTTTGATATTAAATCGACCAGGATTTTTCTGGGTTTCCCCAGTTTGTAAGGCAAATGCCTAAGGAGAAAATAACAACAGCAAGACGGTCGCAGCCACAGCCGGCAGTATGAGTAACCAGCCAGAATACGCCTCTTCGACAAGCGTCAAGCTTAGGGAAAAACGGCGTTAAAAAGTCACGTGATTTAGGCCCAGTTGGACAATGCCAGTTTAAATTTAAGCTGAAGCTTTAACCCATGACAGCGACTAATTCAACAATTGAAGACCCCAATCGGACGGACAACTCGGTAAAGATCAAATTTGCAATTTTACAAGAGAAACAAAAAACTGTTTTCCCAAAACCAGGAGAGTTTTCTCCAAACGAATGTTATACATTAGAACCATCAGGCGGCGAATTGAAAAAGCGGATTAACTCAGTTCTTAGCTCTACCTATACGTATTGGGATCTGGTATGGAACCATGTTAAAAACCAAATTTGGCCAAAATGGTTTTTACGGAGTTCGGCTGGGGTCTTCCATTGTTATTAAGTGTTTAAGCTTTAGCTTAGAGCTTTTTTTTATGAGAGGTTTGGAGAGATCTTCAAAAGATACCATCAACGGTAATCCAAGTCAATGGCATGTTGGATTCACCCGGTCGTAGCCTTTCTAAAGGTCTCCAACACAGGCGCCTACCAACTAAAACTCCTACTCCTCTCTCGCAGCTGTTAATTCCTGGAATCCGCTACTAGGCATTACTTCAAGAATTTCGCACTGTCAGGTGTTTTCTTTCTTTCTCTCTTCCGGTATTGATAAGTATCAGGGCTGGGATTCCCGCTCGCCACTGGCTCTCCAGCTGCGTTCAGGCATCAGTCCCGGTCGTTACCTTTCTTTATGTTTTTTATGTTCTCTCCTGTCTTTGTTTCTCGTCTTTGGACTTGGCTTCCATTATGGTTCTCATCATGCTCGTTGCATGTTGCCTATGTTCTTCGTCCTTCAGCAGGATATCGGAGATGTTTTCTGTGGAGATTCTTACCCCACACTTCCTTTTGGCGGTGTCTCTTATTTCTTCCCACCTCGCGCAGTCGAAGACCGTGTGTTCAGGGGTGTCGGATTGGTCGCAGTACCAACAGTTGTCGTTTTGAAACTTTCCTATCTTTTCAGGTAAGTGGCAAATACCCCGTGGTCTGTGATCGCTTGCGTTACGTAATAGTCCACCTCTCGGAATGTCCTATTACTCCATCTGTCCAGGTTTTTAATGAAGGTTTTCGTCCATCCGTGGTAAGAATCCCATGCGATTTTCCATTTCTCCATTAGGTTCCCCTGGAAATACGAGGCTAGCAAAAGCATATGTGCCGTGTCTCTTTTGTTAGCCTCGTATTTCCGCGTCCATTCCTCCGCCTTCAGCTTAATAGGTGGAATAACTGCGATCGCCAGTATTGCCTCGGTCGATACCGTTCTGTACGCGGAGGTTATCCGGATCGCCATCCTTCTATTTATTGACTCAAGGAGTCCCTCGTAGTACTTGTATCTCATGGCCGTTGACCATATAGGCGCCGCGTACATTATGGTAGATAGTACGACTCCGGCTAGGACCTTTCTTTTTTTTGGTCTTGGTCCACTTATGTTGGGCATAAGCCTCGCCAGCGCCGTTAAGGATTTAGCCGCCTTTTCGCAGGTCTTCTTCACATGGGTGGTCATTTTCAGGTCTCTATCTAAGTAGACGCCCAGGTACTTTATATCCTTTTTGGTCTCTATGACCGCCCCTTCGTGGTTTATCGTGAGGTTCTTTAGGCTTCTTGGTCCGGCCAGGATCACCGTTTCGGTTTTTGCCGTGGCTAGCTTTAGGTCATGTTGTTCCAGCCATTCTTTTATCTTTATAATTGCGTACTGCGCTTTGTCCTCTAGCTGGGAGCTCGTCTTTGCGGTGATTAACACCGCTAAGTCGTCCGCATAGGCTATGGTCGTGATGCCTTGCCCCATTTCCATTTGTAGAATTCCGTCAGTACGTTCCACAGCGTAGGTCTTAGAACCGAGCCACTTCCTCTCCGTATCAAGTTACGATGGCTCTGTTCTGCAGGTAGGACTGCAGGATTCTCGTCATGTATTCGCTGGTCCCTGCCTTTTTAGGGCGTTTATTATGTGCAGCCACGAGGCTGAGTTGAAGGCATTTTCTACGTCCAACGCGAGCATTAGACAGAATTTCCTGTGTTGACAAGTCACCTCCTTGGTCTTGCGAACGAGCTTGCTTACCATTTCCAGCGCGTCCGTGGTTGACCTGCCCGGCCTAAATCTAAATTGGTGATCATGTAAGATGTTATGATCATCCAGCTCCTCCGTTAATCGTTTTTTAACGAGCGATTCTAATAGTTTGGCCACTACGTCTTGGCTTAAAGCTAAGCTGGCATTATACAATTGGACCTTAGTCTGATCGTTGACTTGAGGGATTAGTGCAAGTCAACGCAGCCTTGATTAAATATAAATATCAGTGTGCCATCAAATATTTAAATGCTAGGGTATCAAAAAGGAACTTGAGAAATTGGTACATCCATCATCTTCCGCTGGCGTTTCCTGTTCATAACAAAAGTCAAGGCCAGTTCATGGGAGTCTAGAGATAAGAAAAATTTGAAAAGAGGATTTGGTAATAACGTCCTCTATTGCCAATCCCTTTTTTACCCGCTTGGGGTAAGGATGTAATAGTGCCATCCTTTCACGTTTTTGTTCTGATTTCTTACTGTTCATTGCTATTAAGTCTGTTCATAGAACAGTTCTGACTAGTTTGGAATCGTTGGAACTGTGCACCGATGAACGTTTTAGTCGTTTTACATCTAACGCAACTGTCGAAATTGATCTGCTACCTACCTGAAGGACAGCAAATTGTGCGAGTGACTTCGAAGTTTCTCCAGCACCTGGAGAGCGGAGGGTTCAACGAAACCCCAAAAGCAAAGGGTGGACAAGTTGAATAAAATAAAAGTCACCAGCTGAGCACGCTTGTTTTTATTTGTCAAGCTCAAAATTGGTAAAAATAAGCAAATGGTTAAATTATAAATATTGAGTACGACCCAGACAGGGTCCAATGAATCGAACATGAAATGTAACTAAGTAAACTTTGTTGTCAAGCAAACGAACAAGTTAGACTTTAACCGATAAGCAGATCTGCTATTCGTTCACAACCAAAGCTTTAAAGTAAATAATGAAAAGCACTAGATTAAATTAAAATAAACTAATAAAATTATAACAACGCCGCGTTAACGTTAAGGTTAATATTTCCGACCTGGTAACCAAAATCCAGCGTAAAGGCAAACAGCTGTCAGTAGTGAAAGAGCGACCTCCAACGGAGGTAAGTGTTGCCAATGACGTAATTCGGCAAAGGTGTTACGTCACCAAGTGGCGTCGCGGCTACAGGTTGGGTCCACTTTCACGTACGGAGGGAGGTCTTGATGCCGGGGTTCTTATTCGTTTGAAACGCTGATTCCGCCCTTTTCTTTCGCCCACAGGGATGTCGATGAGGTAAAACTACCACTAAAAGCCTAGTAGAGGAGAAAGATACGCGTCATCAACAAAACATACGCACAAAATTGCCAACAAGACCTACCTGTTCTTTGCCTCAGAAACAAGCCTTAGAGAAGCTTAAAAAGGACCTTGAATTCACTCGGCGTGCTTTTAACAAATGTCGGAGTAGATTCGCATGAAAGAAGCACAAAGATCATAATCACCAAAATACAATAGGTCAGCACGCCGGGAGCTCTGTTGAAACAATGAACGCGAAGCCGAGGGCTGCCTTCTGTTCAACTATGCGCTGAGACGAGGGTCGTTACGGGATGAAATCAGTTTTAGCTGGGCGAAAGAGTGAAAAGGACACAAACCGTAAGACTAATTGTAAGTAACAGCGTATGGTTTGGTGTTGAAGTATTGAGAAATGTGAAGAATGTCGCGTAGGTAAAACTGAACTCTTACTTCCCGCACAAATACAGGGCGACTGCCAAATATTATGAATAACTTAAATGAATGTTTCAACCGTAACAGATCATTACTTCGATGGGCGATTAATTCTAACGGTTCCAAACTATAATACCTACTTACAAACTACACCACGAGCAAACCTATTATCTTTCATTTAATCTACGAACATTTTCATGATTTGAAAAGTCGACATAGCATTGAAGAAAAGGAGAGAAAGATCCTCTTTTTTAAATGGTGTTTTGGTTCCTCCCATCCCTCTTACTGGAAATGGGAGCCATCGTAATTACTAACATTTTAGATACCTGCAATACCTAACCTGAGAGCAATAGTTATTATCAGACTTCGGACATTTGGGAACGTTGGCGTGGTTACGCAATACGAGGACAAACGAAAAGTACCCATTCATTGCGTAGCCAATGCAAGCTCCGAAATGTCCGTAGTCTAGTTATTATTCATCTTACGAAGAAGTCTTGACTATTCTTATTGCCTCTCTTCAGACAAGTTTTCTATAGATTTTATTTTGAATCTTTCTTTTAAGTGATCATCTAACTTATCTATTTTCTGCGTGAATTTAATTTCACTGGCTTTAATCTTGCTCCTTTTTATGTCATCGCGTAAGTTTCATATTGGCTGGTCTGTATGTATACACAGAGAAAAAAGAATAGTAAAAAGTAACACAATTGTAGCTCAAATAGCTCCAGTAAAAAATTGTGTGAGATATTCACACAATTGTTTGGCACTTTAAAATTTTTGTTTGTAGTTTTACTACTCTCAGACAATTTGTTACTGGAGCTCAATTGTGTTACTTTTTACTATTCTTTTTTCTCTGTGTAGTTTCTTTCATTTTTGTTTGCTTCCCTCTTTTCTATCTTTTTCTTATAAATTCCCTTTTCGTTGTTTTGTTTTCCCTTCGCTTCTATTGTGATTCCTAAATTTCGAAAGTTCTGTTTCAACTCCTATGGGTATATGTACGTTTTGGTCTTTTTCATCAAATTGCCATTACTTTTGTTTTACTTGATCGTACATTAATTGTAATAGTACCTACGTACAGTGTGTAAATAAAGTTATCGTCAATACATAAAAGGAAACGTGGTATTGGAGGAAACGTGGTAAAGATCTAAATAGCTGTGGGGATACTCAACGCGCGAGCCAATCCACTGTGTTGCAGTTTTTGTCATTGACGCATTTAATACAAGATGTTTCCTTCTTTGTCTTGCTCAAAGTATGTGACAAAAATCGGTTGACAGAATGTATAACCAAAAATTGAAGAGCTGTTGTCCTAAACTTATCAAGAGTCTTATAGTCGTCCCAGTTTGGTAGCGGTTTTATGGTCTTGCTATAAAAAAGCGGCAGAGAAGCGACAAAGACACCGCAGTACAGGTCTATTTGAAGATTTTTTTATAGCAAGATCATAAAACCGATACAAAACTTGGACGACTATACATAGTCTGACATATTTGTGTTAACAATCACAAATTGTAGGGCGAATCAGGCTTCCATTATTTGCAAATAGGAAAAGAAAGAGAATTAGAAAATTCACGCGTCTCATTACTACAGACCGGAGTCTGTAGTAATGAGAGTCGAGAAATCGACCAACTGCATCGAGTATATGATTATTCGAAAAATATAATTAATATGAAATTGGTCCTCTGCAATTAGTCACACAACTGCGGTGGATCGCTTACGTTCAAATGAAGTTAACTCACGATTCTCCTTTATTCTACGCGACTAAATCGTCCGCTCTTTCCTCATTAAAATGTAATTAGGGAACTGACAACTCTACACTGTAGATAGAATGTTATCATTGCACTTACAATTCGTTCGATGGGTTAGTTTATCTACTATGAAATACAAAGTATTTTCGATATTCGCAGAAAATCTAAAGCCCTTGTCCCACTGTAAGAATTTTATGAAATAAAATATTTTTACGCTGCGTTTATTTTTAAGACGCCATGTAATAATAATTATTTATGTATCAAGGGCATAGTTTGGAGATTGTAGCCCGAGAGTATGTGTAAAGCACGTCGCGAAGCGGAGTGCTTTTATCTTCAATTATGCCCGTGGTACATACAACGTTTTATTTTAAATTGACCAAAATTTATGGATTCAATATTTTTAGATCGTATACGGGTGATGTTGCACGTTGCTTCCATAAAATAATTGTGTAGATTGTTTGCGTTACTATGGGTTTGTATACCTTACTACGGGTTTGCTTACTTTAAAGACACTGGGCAATAAAGGCCAAATTATGCCCGCAAGTGAGTGGCAATAAACAAGATTATGGTTCCAAAATAAAATAAAGGATTTTTATAAAATATAACAGTTTCTATATTTTTTTATGAAAACCAGCACGTGTTTGATTTAAATAAATATGCACTTACTGAATCAATTCACATCAAATTGAATCGAATTGATTTGTTTCGATGCATCACTTGCAAAGAATCGATTCAACTATAATCGAATCGATTCTGAATCCTTCCTTTGCAAGCGATTCATTGAAAGAATCGATTCGTTCTGAATTTTTATGAAAATCAGTAAGTATACTCGTACGTGATTGTACGAGTATACTTAAATTTAAATAAAAATGCGCTTTCCGAGTTTATAAGTGAATCACGCCAAATTGAATCGAATCGATTCTTTCGATGCATCGCTTGCAAGGAATGGATTCAACTATAATCGATACTTTGCAAGTGATACACCGAAAGAATCGAATCGATTTCGAACATCTCTATAAATGGCCACTAGCTTCATTCCTTCGAGATATCCAGGGCCTAACCCACCATCTACCTCTTCTGGAATGTTTTGGTTTTCTTCAGCGTCTTTAAATTTATTATACATATACCTATTCCAGGGGTAAGCACAATAAGAGCAGTTAACAGCGTTTACCTAGGATTATTCATTTTTACTCAGTGAAAAAGTGCACACCTTTTTGTTCACTTAACCTTACTTTTGAGTGTACCTATGTACATAATAAATTATAAAATCTCCTATACATAGGTATAGGACATTAAAAGAATTTATTATGTACTTAAATTTTCTTTTTATAAAACTATTTAACCTTTTCATGGTACAGAAGCGGACAATAAAATCTGGGCAAGAATTTGACATGTCATGCGTATTTCGACAAATTTGGTAAATCAGGCTTTCATTGAGGTTATATTTCTGTCAAAATAATAAATAAGATTTGAATTAATTACTAGTGACATGCATTAAACGTCAAAAATATTGAAGTCATGTTTACATTGTGCAAATGGCTTGCCCGGATTTTATTGTCCGCTACTGTACTTCACAAAATCATGACATCATATTGTTTTCATGACAATATTTTATAAAATTCTTACAATAGGACAAGGGCTTAATAGTTCCTGAAGGAATCATTACTTGTGGCAGTGATATGACAGAACTTTGAAATACCCGAAAACAAGAGTAAATAAATAATAACTAAACCACGTATGCAAACATAAAATATGTATAACTAGAGTCCCTCTAGGCTACAGTAAGAGTAGTACTGCAAACGCGGTATAAGCATTTGATTAGTCGCATTCAATTTACAGCTGTGTGGCACAATTGTACACTGATGTCGAAAAGTTTTAAGACGAAAAGCAACACCCCTGGCCTTACAAATATCCGTGCTTTGCAATTATGAACCTTAACAACATTTAGCCGGCTACCTGCTTTTATGATACGGTCGGCGGCAAGTTAAATAAATAGAAACGTTTAAAATATTGGTTACGGTTTCCAGTATATGTAATAAAAATTCCCGGTTTCAAGAATAGAAATTTGCATCAGTTTTAAGAATATTCTTTATCATATGTATTCACGAATTAATTAATATAACAGGAAGTCCAATTAAAAACTAATTTGTAGTAAAAGACTTTATTACTCATTCGATTTATATAAAAAAATAGGATAATAAAATAATTTTGGTTTATTTTTACTCGCTTTGTTTGACACTGTATAATATAATCTAAATCAGCGTTGGAAATTTTAAATTGGAACACATAAAACACAAAAAATATTTTCTTGTTTCAGATCACTTCGATTTTGTTATTCAACAAGAATAACAAGTTTACTGCTCAAACTTGAAATTTAAATTTACACCCATTCCAAACTTAGGGCGGTTTAAAACATTTTGATTTAATATCTTTCAATGTTTGTTAACAATTTAAATATGTAAATGTAAATTTAATCATAAAAAATACAGAATATAACAAAACCCGGGTAGGTATTATTTTTATTAACATTAAAGTAAAAACAATTTTAAACATGACTTCACAAAATATAGCTATATACCTCATTTGATTTTATTAATATTTACTGTCATAATACATTATAAATTATGCAGTTCCCATTACCAGGAATTTCCGTACTTAATGCTTATTGTATTTCCGTGCAAGAACCAGTATCAATCATTTAACATTTATTATTAAGAATTTCTTTTTCTTTATTTATTATTTATGTAATATAAATTAGCAAAGAAAATCAATAAGTAAATTGTTTACCAACATGTTTATATTGAATTTTTTTAAATAATAAATATTAATTTTTATTTTTAATCTAGTGCGCATGAGCTAAATAAAATACAATAGAATTTGGATGACAAAATAAACGTTCAGAAATTAACAGATTACCTGCTCTCGTGAATGAATTTTATGACCCTGCTCAACCACTCGTCGAGAGAGAGAGAAACGGGGAGACTCAAATACAGGTTCTAAATTCAGACGGGCTGTTTCAATAAGGCTCAAATTCCAACAGATTTACTGCTTTTCGTCTTAAAACTTTTCGACACCAGTGTACAAGTGTTTAACAGTGCTTGTATACTGGTGCTTAAAAGTATCCGAATGAAAAGCAATAAAATAATTCGAATTTGATCCTTGCGGTAAACTTCCACAGTGTCAGACGGTCACGCCGATCGTCCGAATACTTTTAAGCACCAGTATACAAGTGTTTAACAGTACTGCTAAAAGGGCAAATGAAGTGCAGTGACTTTTGTTTCATTTCACTTACCGAAGTTTAAATATTAATTAGCAGTGTTTTTTAACTATCAATTTACCCTCATGATAGAAAGATAGATAGATACATACACTACCGCTCGTAAGTATGTGCATAAATACCCCTAATTAATAGGTATTGCAGGAAAAACTAAAAGAATGATTTTTTTCCAACAAATTCCCTAAGCTCAGAGCTTCTCGGGGAGGTGTGTTGGCGGCTGCGAGCAACTTAGATGTTAATGTCTCCTTCGGCGTTCGCCTTACAAACTGGGGAGACGCAGAAAACCCAGTTCGAAGGAGCCGGTATGAGATAAAAAACCACACAAAAAAATTTTTAGTCTGCAATCTCCAGAAGTGTAAAATAATTAATTTTTTGTCTCATCAATACAGTCACCTTATTTTTTATAACTTTCCAAAGACGCTATCAATTTTGTTAACTAGTTTTAAACGAAAAACTTCAACGAACTACTTTTAAATGAAATATCTGCAATATCTTATCTGAATTAACACTCAATACATGCAGAGCCATCTGTATGTGCAGAATGAAAGCTTTTTGCTACCACTTTGTACGTAAAATATTACTTTTTAAGGATCTTCGTATTTTGCAACTTTATTTTTTTAATATCCCGCCTATTTTACACGTCATGTTTAATTTGTGATTTGCTTTCATTCCAGGAGAAATGAAATACTTGTTCAAATTATGAATCAAAATTGAGATGAGTAAATACTTAAGAGAAACAGTGTACATCTTCATTCGTCAATTATCAACTTAATAAATAAAAACGGGTAGTTCAAAGCTGATTCCTAAAATAATCCATAGTTATCTGCACTAATTAAAAAGATTTGATAACTTCTGGTCGTAAATAAATAAACTACATACTCATAGTTTCACTGAGCTTACCTTTTTATGTATTGATGTAACTTGTACGCTTTCGACCAAGGGTCGGTCTTTCCTTTGCCCATTAAAGCTATTCGCCGAATAATGAATGGTTGATTGATTTTTATAAATTTCCATGATCTAATAACTTTTACTCACAATCAGTTTATTAAGGCCCAGTTGTACCATGTCGGTGATTATTTCAACAATTGTTGTTGAGGGTTTAAGCTTTGGCTTAAAGTTAAGCTGGAATTGTACAACTGAGCCTAAGAAATGGAAAAGCCCTAAATATAATAATAAAATAATTCATGAGCTTATACAGTACAGTCGAGAATTTTATATTTTTATCCAATTAATGCGTTTCGTCACAGTACGCTCCGTCGTTTTCTTTTCCCGGACAGAATTGCCGGTTCGTTACTTTCTGGAATTTTTCCACGGGAACGGTAATGACTAATGTTAATGTGCGTTTTTTTATCTCGCCGCGTTCTCTCATATTTTTTCTCGCGCGATTTGCTCCGGGCGTTTCTCCTTCGTCCTGATTAATGATCGGCGAAGCAGAATTTTTATGAAAATGTTAATGCAGTAATACACGCATTCGTCCTTTTCGTTCTACTTCGTAATGACGCCCGTGCCCCAAAAAAAGCAGTATGAAATTGCAACCCACGAACCCTGAATCGATGAAGTTCATTACTTCTCTCATTTCTTGCGCAGATTCTTTAAGCTCATCCCAACCTTCATGCACCAGGGAGTTCTATAATCATAGCTTTTATTTTCGAAAAAATGCTTAGCTTTGTTTCAATATTCTAAAAGGATCTGAAGTCTAGTTTTTCATTTGATTTTGTTATTGCGTGGGGTCGGAACTGCATTATGTATTTAGTCTTTCCCGAGTTTCGTCCAAGTCTTCTCTGCTGATGTCGCTGCTTCTTCTTATATTCCTTGCTCAATTGATAATGACGAAGTTTTAGAATTGTATGATTCTGAAATGTATGAAATAAATTGTTGAAGTTAATGAAAGAAGTTTCCGTTTAAATCAACTGTTGTTTAAGACTAAGAAGTAAGTCTGCTTGAATCTTTTATACTGAAATATTCTATTCCTTGATGAATATGTCCGGTGTTAATTTTGTAACAGAACTTTAGGTTATTGTACATGACGTCGCAAAATCAGTTAATCAATATTGTATCGGTCCGCTGCATCAAATTTGTACAACCACCGTTTATTCGACTTTTCACTTCAAATCTAAAATTGCCCGACAAAAAATTGTCTCATAAGTCAAACTAAAGAAAAACATAGTTTTATTGATCGCAATTACAACATTAAAAAGAAACAGAAGAAACAAGTGGTTTAATTGGAATTAAAGATAAAAGAAATAAGAAAGGAAGTTTCAGTATAATCAATGTAGTAAGCGAGTAGAATCATTAAAAAGAAATATCCGAAAAAAGATTTTTCTGGAATTGAAGAAGAATGCGGAATTATTTAAGTAAGAAACTTTCATATAATGAAATGTAATGTATTATCAAGTAATCTATCTGCAGAATCTATTTCTTTTTTGGTGTTAATTTCTTGACTAAATCAATTCATTTTTCTTGTCCTTCTTTTTATGACTTCAAAATGTTTTTACAAACATTTCCCAACACGTTTTATTGCTTCCTCAATGGTGAGTAATAAAATGTGTAATGTATGCGAATGACATTTTTATAAATATAAACATTTCTATCGTTTGTTTTCAAATGTGCCATGCATTTCATTCTTTCATTGTCATATCTTCTTTCGTAATTTTGTAATAAAAATAATCACTATACAAAATAATAAATAAACAAGGCTCTTCCCGAAGCCCTTTCAACTTTTCGCGTTCGGAAAACATTCTCTTTCAATTTTTGTATTTTAAAAATACAGCGATTCTTATTAAAAATTAAAAAAAAATGAAAACAGTGAAAGAAAAATTATCAAAAATGAGTTGAAAGACATTAATAACAAACGTAATTTATAATTTCTTTTTTTTAAATATTTCTTGTCGCTTACGCTTGCAGAAATAATTTTGTTTACTTATTGTCCGTTCTTTTTATTTGTAATTCTTTTTGCATTCTTGGTCATAACTTTCTCGAAAACATCAGTCTACTGCCACCCCCCCTCGGTGTGCTGTACCGTTTCGTCTACAACCGCGACAGATATTTTCCTGTCATGGTAAAATAGCAAATTCAAAGTAAAGGTCATTTTTTACCACAAAATCTTTTAAGCGGACACTAAATCGCGCACTTTACACTTTACGTTTCACAGTCGTTCGACCGCTTCGTCAGAAGTGAAAAATATTTGTCAGAGAGCATGGTTTGAACTTTTGAAAAATAGTCATTTTTGTCAATCAAAACAGTAACATTGCTTTTGTCTGCTACTGTGACAATGATGTTTGGATTTTCTTTAAGAAATTTTTTACAAGCCAAAAGATCTCGAATAAGAATTTTATATTTTGATTTTTCAAAAGTCCTATCAATATTCCTAATGTAATTTAGAAAATTAGAACAAAATTTATTTCTTACTTGTATTTTGGAAGTTGAATCTAAAGATTTTATACCAAACTCTAAGCTACTTAAAACGTTTAGAAAATCTACTTGTTTTTTATTAAAATAGGGTAATGAAAATTTTTTTCCCAAAGCAAAAATGTATTTTAAATTTGACGGAATTTCAGTTTTGGTATAATTAATTAACCATTTATTGATTGTATTTTGGTCAAATTTGATATAAAAGTTTTTATCTCTAATAGAAATAAGATTATCCAACTTTTTGATCTGTGTCGATCGAATTCTATTAAACAACCTTTCATTTTTTTGGTTTTCAAAATGTAGAAAATTGTTTAATGTAATATTATCTAGAAAATTACTTAACTGTCCTAAAGTATAATCTAATTTCCACATTAATTTGGAAAGAATTTTTAGAGTTACTTCAATTTCATATGAAAGAATTTTATTAGCGAAATCCGATACATATCTGTCAATTTTCTGACATGACATATCATACGCTCTTTTCAAAGGGCTAATAATATGATTAGGATATACTCCTTCTTTTCTACATTTAAGCAAAAAGAGCTTACGATTTTTTATTTTGGTAATTTTAGTTAAAGTTTTGGAATAAATTTTGCACAGTACCTTACTTTGGTGCCCGTAGCGACCCTCCACAAAATTGTAAAATCCTATGTTTCTGATATCCATATTTACAGTTGGTTCTTGTCGTGTGCGAGTCACACTCTGATGAGTATTTATGCTAAAGAATAGTATATTGTTCAACGACCGAGTAATGACGGCTATTAATCACGAGAATGAAAGTTTACAACACATTCGAGTGATTAGTAGCCATTACTCGGGAGTTGAATACTATACTTTTTCCACGACTATTAATGAAAATAAGGAACTAAAATAAATAAAAATACGAAAACAAATCTGACGTTTATAGACAGTGCAAATCTGACGTTCGTATGCAATGCACCTACTTGATTGTTTTCATTCGTGGTTGCTATGATATGAGCCGTGAAATTTGAAGTTATTACTCAACGGGTCATTGAGTAATGAACGTATTATTGAACGGGCCATTGAGTAATGAACGTCATTACTAAATTAAAAAGTATTTAGTAAAGACAATATTATTAAATAGTCGTGGAAAAAAGAATTTAATGATGACAATATTATTAAATAGTCGTGGAAAAAGAATTTTTTGTGTAGGCTGCTCATACTGGGCTGAAAAAGGAACATGAAAACATTATTTGTAATTTGGAAAAACTTTCCTGTTGGTGAAATGTGAAGAATCCAAACAACTTGAGTATTCCAATTTATTTTTCTTTGAAGAAACCATGAACAAGACGTCCAAGAAATTTCAAATTAGTCAAAAAAACTGTATCGACTTTTGAAAACTAAGTTAGTGGGACAGAGTGAAAAAGTTCTAGTGTCTAGAGAAGCAAGGAATTTCGAAGATGAGGAGAGGATCCAAATATTAACGGCGAAAAAGAAAAATTTGCTTGACAGAAATATGTCAAGAAAATAGTCCAGACTAAACAAAGAAGAAATGAAGAGAATAAAGAAAACGGAGAGATATAATGGAAAGCTAATCGGGGCAGGTTGTAAAGAAAAGTAAAAGTAATAACGATCAAATGGAAACACAAAATAAAAAGAATGCAAGAGAAATGGTCGAGAGAAGAAATGTAAATACCTAAATCCGAAACTATTAAAAAAGAAATTTGTTGCAAGTTGGTTTTGATTGCAACGAGCAACCTCTGCAGGTGTTTCAGCCCTATTTAGAAGTCTCTTCAGCAGAAGAGTAGTTCGAGAGTTCCACTGCTGTCCCACCGAACTGTCCTAGTCATCTCGGAATCGAGCACTTTTGTAATCAATAGTTTAGGTCGCGACATCTTGCGGTGAATTTTTGATTTAACGTTTTGTGAGAAATTTCAAAATTTTCTAATTTGCTGTAAAATCATTACTTGTCCGTTTTAAGTGGGATGACCTATTAAGCAGCAAACTGGTTGCTACTTGTCATTTGTCACAGAACGTTAGTTCAAAAATCCGCCGCAAGATGTCGCAACCTAAACTTTTTATTAAAAGAGAGAAAACTGTGAATTTAACCGCCCTTTTTTTGCAACCTGCGTTGTCTAGGAATTTTGGCAGATCCAATTGATTCTTAACAAGGTTAGTTGTAAGAGAAGCTTCTTCCACAAGACTAAGCTGAAACTAGCCTTGTTCTTACACTTCATTTAACGTAAGTTTATGCTATATCTAATAATTAATAAAAACATTACTATTATTCTTAATTCAAATTCTTAAAACTTTTAAAATCCAGCAGCAGTAGGATGACGCAGAAAAATGTTAATCTGAAAGACGAAGGATCTCTAAGAATTGTAAAAAATTTCTGCGTTACAACGGGAAAAGCAACAGGACGAAGGATTCTACATTAAGTAAGAATCATCCAAAAATATTTTTCTTGACAAAAAATTCCATGGACTAAAAGACGAATGAAAAAATGAAAGAAAAAGAGGACGAAGGACTCTGAAGGTATGACAAGACGTCAATTTTTTTGGCCAAAAGTATTGAATTGGACAACAAAATATACTGGAAATAAGAAACAGGGCAATACAAGATAAAAGAAGAAAATATTTTTCAGTTATTAATTAAAACAAAATTGGAAGATTCTGATACAACCAAATCGAACCAAGATCAAAATCTAATAGAAACACAGAATTAACCTAAAAAATGAATTCATTTACAGCGAATTCCAATCACTCCACTGGTGTACACTTGGTGTATCTTTATCTCTTATTATTATATGACAGGGTTGCCAGATGTTGGAAATTACTTGTCGCACTAGAACTGAAGAGAAATCGCCCAAAGTGCCAAATATCCCTAGAATTATTTAAAATCGAAAATCCAGATTTTTAAAACAATTTCCAACCATTCTAGAAATGTGATTTTTTTAAAATTGTTAATTATTTCAAATTTTTTGTTTTTCCTTTTGCTTGTCAGTTCTGCGATTTTTTAAAATTCATTTAATTTTCTACTGAAAAAATTGATGACATTTCTGAACTGTCTGGCGAAATCAGTCGTCTTTTGTTTTTTTTTTCCTTGTGAGACTGTGATTCTTTTTTTTCAATTTTTAATCATTTCAAATTCGTTCACAAAATAATCAACAATCTTGCGTTTTTTCGTTTGTTAATCGTTCTTCTTTTTTCTTTTCTTCTTCCTCTTTGATTCTTATGCAATTAACGGCGTCAGATTTTGGGTGCATTGCCCGTTTCTTCTCTTTTAATGTATTTACTTTTCCCTCTCTTGCGTCCTAACTCTTCTATTTTTTTTTTCAAATGTTTTCATAGCCAACAAAGAAAAATTGAAAAAACCGAAACCCCCTCCGAACGAGAATGAAAAAGATCCAAGGAAAAGAAGCAGTAAAAAATCGTCCAAGGCTAAAAGAGGCGAAGGGAATAAAAGCAGAAGACAAAGACATCAAAGAAGTTGAGCAAAGAAGAGAAGGCCAAACTGAAGAAGCAGAGAAAGAATCAAGAAAGGGCGGCGGACGAAAGGAGAAGGCACGAGGACGCGGTAAAAAAGGGAAAAGAAATTTAAAAAGTCTAAGAAGGAAAAGCACTAAGAAATGATAAGTCGCCCAAAGATAAAAAAGGTAAAGAGAAAAAGAGCAAAAACTCAAACGGCAAGAAGACACAGAGAACGAAGTTGAGCAAAAAAGAGAAGGCCGAATGGGAGAGGCATAGGAGGCTTTAGGAGGAAATAGAGGAAGAAAAGAGAACTGATGGTTTTCGTTTCCTCTCGAGGATGCGGCCGCAAGAAAGAAAAGGGAAAGGAAACTTAAGAAGCCCAAGAAGGAGAAGCAGTCCCAAAAAAAATGACAAATCGTCCAAGGGTAAAAAAGGCGTCAGATTTTGGGTGCATTGCCCGTTTCTTCTCTTTTAAACGTTCCATTTCTTTCTAATGTATTTACTTTTCCCTCTCTTGCGTCCTAACTCTTCTATTCTTTTTTAAATGTTTTCATAGCCAACAAAGAAAAATTTAAAAAACCGAAACCCCCTCCGAACGAGAAGTAAAAAAATCCAAGGAAAAGAAGCAGTAAACTATCGTCCAAGGGTAAAAGAGGCGAAGGGAATAAAAGCAGAAGACAAAGACATCAAAGAAGTTGAGCAAAGAAGAGAAGGCCAAACTGAAGAAGCAGAGAGAGAATCAAGAAAGGGCGGCGGACGAAAGGAGAAGGCACGAGGATGCGGTAAAAAAGGGAAAAGAAATTTAAAAAGTCTAAGAAGGAAAAGCGCTAAGAAATGATAAGTCGCCCAAAGATAAAAGAGATAAAGAGAAAAAAAGCAAAAACTCAAACGGCAGGAAGATACAAAAAATGAAGTTGAGCAAAAAAGAGAAGGCCGAATGGGAGAGGCATAGGAGGCTTTAGGAGGAAATAGAGGAAGAAAAGAGAACTGGTGGTTTTCGTTTCCTCTCGAGGATACGGCCGCAAAAAAGAAAAGGGAAAGGAAACTTAAGAAGCCCAAGAAAGAGAAGCAGTCCCAAAAAAAATGACAAATCGTCCAAGGGTAAAAAAGACGTCAAATTTTGGGTGCATTGCCCGTTTCTTCTCTTTTAAACGTTCCATTTCTTTCTAATGTATTTACTTTTCCCTCTCTTGCGTCCTGACTCTTCTATTTTTTTTTTAAATGTTTTCATAGCCAACAAAAAAAAATTGAAAAAACCGAAACCCCCTCCGAACGAGAAGTAAAAAAATCCAAGGAAAAGAAGCAGTAAAAAATCGTCCAAGGGTAAAAAAGGCGAAGGGAATAAAAGCAGAAAACAAAGACATCAAAAAAGTTGAGCAAAGAAGAGAAGGCCAAACTGAAGAAGCAGAGAAAGAATCAAGAAAGGGCGGCGGACGAAAGGAGAAGGCACGAAGACGCGGTAAAAAAAGAGAAAAGAAATTTAAAAAGTCTAAGAAGGAAAAGCGCTAAGAAATGATAAGTCGCCCAAAGATAAAAGAGATAAAGAGAAAAAGAGCAAAAACTCAAACGGCAAGAAGACACAAAAAATGAAGTTGAGCAAAAAAGAGAAGGCCGAATGGGAGAGACTTTAGGAGGAAATAGAGGAAGTAAAGAGAACTGGTGGTTTTCGTTTCCTCTCGAGGATGCGGCCGCAAAAAAGAAAAGGGAAAGGAAACTTAAGAAGCTCAAGAAGGAGAAGCAGTCCCGAAAAAATGGCAAATCGTCCAAGGGTAAAAAAGGCGAAGAGAAAAAAAGCAACAGCAATAACCAAAGAATTTAAGCAAATAACAGAAGGCCGAATTGAAGACGCAGAGGAAACTTCAGACGAATTTGAGCTGAAAAAGAGAAGGCTTAAGGAGAATAGGTGGTTTTTTTGTATCCTCTCAAGGATGCGGCGACTGACGAGTTGTTCCTGGGTACTTTTGAGAATTAGGTGAAACTGGTAGATAAGGATGAGAAGAGGAAGAAAGGGAGGAAAAATAAGGCAAGGGTAAAAGATAAAAAGATGTAATTGGTGTCACCTTCCTGGCTTTCTTTTGTCACTTTTCCTTGCCTCCTTTGCCAACTCATTTTATATCTTGTTTCTTCTCTACGATTTCTTTTGTTCTTTCATTTTTATTCTTTTTTCCTCGCTATTTTTCGCATGTATTTTATTTCTTTTGTGTTGCCCACTTTCGCTTACATCGGAACTACATATTTCTTTTTTTTTCACGCGCACATACTTTCCTTATCTATTCTTAAGTCACACGATTTTATTATTCCCAAATAAACAAACTGCTTCTAGCATTTAGTTTTTGCTTCTGTCGATTTCCTTATTCATTTTTTTTTTTGATCGCTCGGTGTAAGTGAGCAACCTATTCAAATCCAGGATACACGGCTTTGTAGTTTGTAACTTTTTTAATAAAACAAATGTAATTAGTTCAGTTCCATAACCATTTTGTTCACTGCAACTAACTAGGACTCTTGTACTTTTTTTTTTAATTCGTAGGAGTGAATTGGAAATTTTCTTCACACAAAACGAAACTTCGATCAACTGATGAAACAATACCTATGGCTGATATGCTGCGAATTGCGATCGGTTGTGATTTTGCTAATGTGATTGTTACCGGCCAACTATCAATGGCAAGCTCATTTCTAGCGCCACAAAATTTCAAAGTACTCCTCCGAATTAAAAAACAGACTACAGGAAGATACGTACTTTGCCCCCGAAACCCCAAATTTCTGTGCTCAGTTTTTCGATTTTTTAAAATTTATTAGATTTTCTATTGAAAAAGTTGATGACGTTTCTGAACTGTCTTTTTTTATGAGACTGTAGAAACTGAAACTTTCGATTCTTGTTTTCTTTTCATTTTTTAATCATTTCCAATCCGTTCCCTTTGCCTCTCAGTTCTTCGAATTTTTAAGTTATTTAATTTTTATGGTAAAGTTGATTACGTTTCTGAACTACCCAGCGAAATTAATCGACTTTTCTTTTTCGTTATTTTCTTCTTTACGAGACAATAGAAACAGAAGCTTTCGATTCTTGTTATTTGAGTGTTTTTCTTTTTAGATTCTTAATCGTTTCAAATCCGTTCGCGAAATAATCTTTTTGTTTTTCATTTAACTTCTGGATTCTAGTTCCGGTTTCTGGTTCGAAATTGCCGAAAATTCAATTAATAAATTTAGTGAATGCGTACCACTTTGTTTCCTCAACTTCTTTTTATTTATCTTTGATGACATTAACAACGTTTTTTTATTATCGATAGACTTTTATTTTTCTTTTGCTTCTAAAGCAGGTTTTACACGGATGCAATGCAATGCAATAAACATTGCACACAAATTACATTTGCTCGCGGATTTCTGAGTAGTACCCATTTCTAAATGTAAATATTTATAATGCCTTGTATTTGAGTGGCCTTATTGCGGTTAATTAACATTTATTGTTCGCACATGTGCCAATGCGCATGCGCATGATAAAAATTGCGTCTTGCTGCAATACAAATTGTATCGTGTGAAGCCTGCTTAATAAAGGCCGCTTTACAGATCGCAATTTTCATTGCCGGCAATAAATTATTGCAGCGATTTGTATTGCACGCATGCGCAGTATTTATATTTTGATCACCTGTGGCAATTTTCATTGTATTGCAGGAAATAGCTCCGAACCTATTTTTCTTGCATTGCAACGGCGATTTTGGGGAATTTGTTGGTAATTTGTGAAATACCAACGTCATAAAAAATAAATAACATAATATGTGACGACGATTAGATTGATTTTCTACCATTAGCGCCGAACTTGCAACATGTATGCACAAAGTAGCACTTATTCTTTTCCGAAAATTGTTGGAATACGTTCCTGCTTTAACACAAACAAATTTAATAAAGTGATTTTTTTTAGTAAACTATGAACTTGATGCTCGATTCATCAGCGATGTTTATTGTCATCTGTTCGGCAATAAACATTGCTCAATTTTTTATTGCTGCAATTATTTCTTGCCGGCAATGAAAACTGTGAACTGTAAAGCGGCCTTAGTTGTAAACTAAGTTCTTTTCAAATTGACCCCGAAAGTTCAAAAATTGTAAAGAAAAGGAAGTGGGAAATATGAACTTGAGATTTGATATCCAAATTTATAAAACCGTGTATAAGGTTAAAATGAAATGAGAGAGAATACACTGAGTGTGCACTAGTGCAACGATTGGTATTCGCTATATTATGCTACTGGTACAAGTAGTAACTAGATCAAGTTTAGAAAAATATAAAATGAAGTTTAGAAACAAGAAGGAGAATTGCTATAGTAATTAATATCGGTTAAAATTGCGGAAAATATTGCAATTGGATTTAACTAAAAGGTCAAGCGATAAAAACCAAAATAATAAACAAATAGCTACAATATACTGTGGTGAACACTCACTTCTTCGTCAAAATCTCTAGAAAATTTGGGAATAACAATTAACTTTTTTCTTCTGAGGGACATGATCCTTTATTGTTTGAATCAAGCGCCAGATGTCTCGACGCCAGAAGAATTTTAGGGCTAAAGGCCGTTATGGACTATCCTGTTTATTGTACAACAAGATTTGACTCAGTTACTACAAATAAAATTGCTTCAATCATAGCTGTGTTATAATTTTTTGAAAATCAGATTGCAGAATCCAAATTTTTAAGAAAATTCAAAATATCTCAAAAATGATGCATTTTAGAGATAGGGAAATGTATTGCAATTTTACATATTTTTACATGTAGAATTCGAAAACATGATAAAAAATATAGCATTCCATTTCAAATAAGCGAGTTGATAGCGACTTCCGGTATAACCGGAAGTGATACAAAGACAATTTTATTTTATTTAAAGAGATCTCTACGGAAAACCCTTGCTCCTTAAGTTTCAAATATCTACGTGAACTGCAACCTTGAAAACTTTTAACGAACGGTTTATGTGGATATCCCTGTATTTGAGTTGCAGATATGGTTTGGAAATAGAACGCGTTCTATTTTCTCGGATAGTTTTTGATTCAATGTAATTTAAATTGTACAGGAAATTGAACCAAATCTTGTAAGTTCATACAAGAGATAGGGTAGTGATAAAGAAACAAAAATTATAATTCACCCTAAATACAAAACGCTAATTTATACTGTATGGTCAAAATTATCTGGAAAATAGCAACAGGAGTAAGAACAATCAAGAGGTCATATTTTTTTTTGTTAATTTAGAACATTTCTAAGGAAGGAGCAGTAGGGATCAGACTTGGGCATTTCTTTTTGTTTTTGCAGTGGGCACTTGAAGCTTGGCCGTAGCTTCGGAACAAACGGCGACGATCGCATCGTAGACGGGTCGTGTAAACATTTCCGTTCAGCTAGTATAATCGATCAGCTGATCGGGGCCACTGACCCATTTACGTTCGGGCCCGACGGTCTCCGAAACCGTTCGTTTCAGACGGGGCCGCCCTTTAATAATTTTTAGCTGCGCTCTCGCACTTTCCGAGCCGGAGTTGCATGTCATGCGTTCGTTTACTCTCCTAGCAAGCGACGCAACGCGACGTTTAGAACCACGAACAAAAAACGAACGTGAAAAAAAGACGTCTGTCTCCTAGCAAACGAGCGATGGAACAATCAACGATATGAAAGAAAAAAGAGACGAAAAGCGGATGCTGAACGTGAAAAAGAAGGACGTCAGTTTCGATGATGAACATGTCATTTCCCCCCTGTGCGTGGTGAGAAAAAGCGAAAGGATTCGGGTTTTGTCTTGGCAGTCTATGAGTTATCGCTATCAGTTAGGTGGACGTCTGGGTTTTATGTTAACGAAATTCTGAAATAAGAGGAGACTTTATGAGTTTAGGAAGGGCCCACAAGAAGGGGAAGTTGAACAGGAAAAAAGAAAGAGGATGACTTCGGTTTCAGTAATGATTAGATGAACGTGTCATTTCTCCCTATACATACATGTTACAACAACAAAAGACTCATTTAGGCCCCGATATTACGATCGTCGTATAAACTGAGTATAGCACTATCCTTGGAATAACGTGACGTAGATATGGAAGAATGTTAAAGGATATTCGGTGAATAGTTATTATTAGACGAATAGAGCTTATTCCACGATTGTAAAACTGGGCCTTAGTCAGTTTGTGAGTCATCAGTTACCCATTCGCCTAGAGCCTAGATCTATGTTGTACGTTAAAGGAATAATTTTATGGTTTTGATAACTATTTAAATCATCAAAACTTAGATACAGAAAATACCAACATACAAGCAAAAATTAAATTGTATAATTACTTTAAAACCAGTGCTATTCATTTTTTAAGTAAATTTTACATTTTTTATAATTTTATTTGATAAAATATCACAAAAATAAATTATACAACAGCTGTAAGTCTTGCGATGAGTAAATTTATCTCCAGTGTGATTTCCTAAGTTCACATTAGTATTAAAGCAACACGCCAACAAGAAATAAATATGATATGAATTGGGCGAGGCAAAAGTAAATACAGAACTAGATTAACACTTAAATAAGAAAATGTAGCCTGACTTTGTCGATGTCTGTTGTAGTCTATCTGCATGTGCATAGGTATCTCAGTTGAATTAAATTAGAAGTGATGAGTTCGATGGTGTCACTTGTGGTAGATTTCGAAACTTTAATTATGACACATTTTTTTCATAACTTGTCAACGGACAATATAAACGTTTCGCTAACGTTTGAGAGCTTCAGCATGAGTGAAAAATGACGTGGATAGACAAGGAATTCGGTAGACAAAGTGAATTAGGAATAACCACAAGTCAAGGGAGAACACTTAGCTTTGAGGAAGTAGATTGATTTGGGCCCAGAAAACCGGGTATCAAAAAGAAGGTTTCAAAAAAGACTAATAATTGGTAATCGATGTGTCCACGAATTGTCCCTAAAAGATCTCTAGAAATGTCATACTGAAACTTTGCAAGACTAGTATAAGATTGATCAACAAAAGCCAGACTCAAGAACGAAAGAACTAAATATGTTGAACCTATGGGAAAGGAAAATATATGGAGGAAGAAAGCATAAGATAGCTGGTAAGCAAGAACTGAAAAAGAGCTACTACATAAATTATACAGGGTTGTGATAAAATAAACTTTATCGGGAAATATTTTTTTATACTACAGGGTATCTATAAAAAAAACTGGTTCTGCTCAAAATTTTATAAATTTTTTATATTACTCACCATATGTTAAAATTAATTTGTTTTTCGAGATATTGACTCTTGAAAGTCGTTCGTTAATTTTCAAAATTTTGCAAACTGTAAAAAACACTCAAAAAAAAATCAGTTGTGCTATTGTTAAGGAGTAAATTAAATGTCATTATTTGTCACATTAACAAAACGTATGTCAACGTCATTAGTTTTAAAATTCTGAAGCTTTAAGTCTAAATTCTTATTATGCGTTTAACCAAGAAGCAGAGAATATTCTAGATATTCTAATAATAGTCGGATGTGGGGTTAAGACAGGAACACGATCATAGTGATTAATGAAGTTCGCAACAATAATATATCCACAGTTGATTTTCTTTGTTTTGTATATTCAATAAGTAATAAATTACCTATTAATTTGTTTAGTGTTATTGTCATTTTATTTTAATCGTACTTAATATTTAATGGCACTGTTTTGAAAAACTAAGACGGAAAAGCAGAGACATTTTCATTTTGCAGTTTGTGATTTTTTTTTCTTAATTTATCGACCTTCCAGCAAACTAGTTGATTTTTGACGAATGTGTGTATTTGTAAGTAAAACCCAAAAATATAAGAAAGATTTAGAGGGGGAGGTCCATTTGAAAACACAGGCTAACACTTTTGCAGATATCCTGTATACGAGTAGTATAAAAAAATATTTCCTGAAGAAGACAACTTGACGGGTCCGGGGATTTTTTGAGAAAGTTGGTCGTCTTGAAAATATCAAATTTATTTATTTATATTTGATTACAACCCTGTATAATAAACCCAATATTGTTGGAGTGGTTAAAGGAGAAGAATTGAGATGGCTAGGTCCTGTAATGAGGATGCACATCAATGGAGTATCGAAGAAATCGTTGGAAAGTAGTGTAAGGGCGAAAAGGAAGAGAGGAAGACCTAAGACAAGTTGGACAGAAGTAGCTAATAAGAGACTTAAAACAAAGTAACTGGAAGGAAAAAACACTTGACAAGAAGGAATTTAAAAATCAAGGCCTGCAGCGTTAATCTAAAAGTGTGCCTGAAGGTATCGGGAATGGTTCAATCCTCGAAACATGTTTTAAAGTCGTTTCTGTGAAGTCCATTTAGGACTCGCAGCAATTTTTCTTTTTGGCATCAATCGACTCAAAACGGTGGCCAGCCAAGGAAACAGGAAAGAGTCATCAGATGAACACGGAGTTCATGGAACCATATTTGACCAAGAATTATAAGAAAGTGCAAAACCCTTAAGTTAATTCGTCACAAATTGTGGCGTTTTCTACGACAAGACTCAGATGATAGGGAGACATGTTGAATAATGTCCCTAAATGTCAAACGACCAAACCTCTGAAGTGGATGGTCTAACCCTTAGACCATAAACTACTGGACTGAGTATCTATGTCACTCGATGTAGGGATCAAAAATCCTGCCAACATCAAAGGTAGAAGGGTAAAGGGGCTTACTTTTACAAAAGAACTCTGACAGTAGCGGAGTGTCATTAGGGATAAATTTTAATTAAAATAAATAATAAAAACTTAAAATATTATGTGTACGGCATTATGACAAGTTTTGTATATTTTTATGGAATTAACATCAACTTCTCACAAGAAAATCGGGGAAAACTGTAACTAAACACCATTAACAATTGTCACGAGCGTCAAAGTGAAACGAAAGGTCACGATCTGGTAACGGTAAACTGGCCAATGATAACCCCGGATTCTGTGGAATCCTTTAAGGTTGAGTTTTGCTTGTACTTGTATATTCCTATTACCCCAACCTGTTATGTTGGCTGCATACAAACTCCAAACATACTTAGGCCCTATTCGCCGAATATCCTCTAACCTTCCTCCATATCTAGGTACGTCACGTTATTCCTAGAATAGTGCTACTCAGTTTAACTGATGATTGTAAAATCGGTCCTTAGTCGAGTAGTGTATGGTCTAAGGGTCTACCAGAGCATGATTCGCAAACTTCTCTGCCTTCCTTGAACATTTTTGTACTACTCAAAAATGACATATAGATTGCTGCTACTATAGATGTCGATTAAAGTCGTACTAACTTAGTGAGTGAAATAAGGCAGAAGCAAGATTAAAATGGATTAGATCAAACAAAGAAGAAGATAAAGCAGACTATGAAAGATTAAGGAAGGAATCAAAGAAAATTAACCGCAAAACAAAGAGAGACTGGGTGGAAAATAAGATAAAACAAATAGAAGATAACAGCATAAGTAAAAATGCAAAGAGCTACTATAAGAAAATAAGTGAACAAAACAAAGTATACAAAAGTAAGGCCACTGGTATTAAAGATGAAGATGGAAAGTTAGCCGAAAATGACAGCCAATACATGGAAACAAGGAAGAAATATTTCAAAAGTTTATTGACAGATATAGAGATAACTATAAGTTAGAAGAAGATGAGAGTGAAGCCCTAGAACAAAATATGGTAAATGAAGAACCAACGAAGGAAGAAGTAAAAGAGATTATTATGAAAAGTCGCAACGATATAGCGCCAGGAAGAGATAACATAAATGCTGAATTGAATGCTGAAAATTTATATTTACTAATAAAAAAAAATATGGGAAGAAGAAAGAATACCTGAAGAATGGGAATCGGGACAAATGATTACAATACACAAGAAAAGAGACCAACAAGTATGTAAGAATTACAGAGGATTGACGCTATTGAATAATGCATATAAGATTTTGACATCATTAATAGAAACAAGACTAATAAACACAACAAGAAATTTAGTAGGACAATACCAATATGGTTTCACCAAAGGAAGATCAACGACTGATGCGATTCACATCGTAAAACAGATAATAGAGAAAGCACAAGCGAACCAACTGGAAATGGAACTACTTTTTATTGATTTTAAACAAGCTTTTGACTCCATCCAAAGAAACAAACTGATAAACGCACTAAAAGAACTAGGAATAGGAATCAAGATAAGAAGGTTAGTACAGATGACTATGAAAAGAACACGAACATGAAAACCCAAAAAGGAGAAACGGAAGAATTTGAAATAAATAAGGGTTTAGGGCAAGGAGATTCCTTGTCCGCTACATTATTCAATTTGGCATTAGAGTACGTTTTAAGAAGAATTTACAAGGGTACAGTGAGGACAGGTGGATTCCAAATCATAGCCTACGCAGATGATGTCGTTTTAGTGGCATTATTGAAAAACATGTTAAATGAAGTTGTAAATGAAGGAAGAAAAATTGGATTAAGTATTAATGTAGAAAAAACCAAAATTATGCGAATTGGGGGACAATCACAAGCGGGGAATCAACATGCTAGGATGGAAGAATACAAATTCGAAGTAGTGAACAGATTTAAATATCTGGGCGTAACGATATCAAATGATGGGAGCAGAGAAATGGAAATTAAGGAAAGAATCATGGCAAGAAACAGAGCATAGCAGGCAAACAAAAAGTTGCTAAGAAATAAAATAATTCGAAAGAAAACGAAAATAAATATATACGAAACAATAAGCAGACCAACGATATTGTATGGCACGGAAACAATCACAATGACAAAAAAACAAGAAGAAGACTTTAGAATATTGGAGAGGAAAATATGGAGAACGAACGAACCAGTAAGAATATCAGAGAATGAATACCGTAGCAGAATGAACTTTGAATTAAAGCAAGAGATCAAGGAAGACATAGTAAAGAGGATAAAAGAACAAAGGCTAAGATGGCTGGGCCATATATGGAGGTCAGGCACTGTTAAAACAATCTTCTCAATATTAGAATGGAATCCTGGTTGCAAAAGAAGAAGGGGGAGACCAAGAACAACAAGGTTGCAAGAGGTGACAGAAGACTTAAGAAAGATTGGAATTAAAGAATGGAAGACCAAAGCAAAGGATAGAAGATTATGGAAAGAGATTTGTCAGAAGATAGAATAAATGATGGCCACTGATCACACCTTGAAAATGATCTAGAGAGCTCCAGCACGGAGCGGTAATACTCCACGTAGGGGTGTGAAGCCACTATATATAACTTAGTGAAAAGAACGACAACACTTGCACGTCTGCGGTTTAAATGAATCATTACCGATACTTGTTGATCAGTCCAGTATACATATACCGAGTGCAAGCCACGCTATGTCAAAACGAAACATACGATATACAAATACATGCAAAGAAACCGACCCACTTCATTCTTTTAACTTGATTGTTTTTTTTTGTCAGAAGACGAAAGAAATCTTAATAAATTTGGCTTCATGTTAAAGGTCTTTCAAACAACATAGGTCTTTTTTATTATATCTTGCTTCAATAAAAAAAATAACGACAAAAGTCAAAAGTGTGAAGTGGGTCGATTTCATTGCACGTAAGTGTATAACTTTTTGGGCAATTTGGTATGGATTACCTTTGATATCTCGTGGAGATATCTGAAGGTTTATACAGATAGGTGATTAGCAATTCTGCAGTTGAAAAGGAATTTAGCCAAAAGGAATGTAAATTTGTGCAAATGCCACCTATTCGTTATCATTATCAACTAATTATCAAGTAAACGTTATAACAAGAAAATAAAACATGCAAATCTAGTTACTTTTTTAAGAGAAGTTGTAAGCAATTAAAACAGAATAATTTTACAAATCGTCAAAGGGCAAGAAATTATCATACTTTATTATGTGAAGTATGTCAAGGTAGTGCTCTGGGGCCTACGTTATATACTATGGATAAGATCGACAAGTAGAAGAATGCGCAGCTTCTAATATGACACTGCAGTATCACCTTGTATTCGTTATCATTATTAAGGAATTATCAAGTAAACGTTACAACAAGCAAATAAAACATGCAAATACATATCTAGTTATTTTTTTAAGAAAAGTTATAAGCAATTAAAACAAAATAATTTTACAAATTGTCAAAGGGCAAGAAATGAACATACTTTATTATGCGAAGTATGTCAAGGTAGTGCTCTGGGGCCTACGTTATACACTATGGGTAAGATCGACAAGTAGAAGAATGCGCAGCTTCAAATATGACACTGCAGCATCAACATTATTATACGGTATGTAATCTTGATTAAAACTCGACAGAAAAAAAAGCTGTAGATACAACAAATTACGTTCCCCAAAAGTACCTAATATACTCAATGAAAACTCGTGTCACAGTGTTAAAACCAAATGACATTCAATCTTGACTGCACTTCAAATATATTGTGTTACAGCCTGAGAGACATGAGAGTATCTTTAATGGAAGTAGAAATACCGAGCGTTCATAAATGATTGAATAGCTTATTTTTTCATATTGTTAAAAACATGTAGCGTTGCTGTTAGTAGCTTCTGTGTTTCGCAATCCTCAAGTATTTTATTAAAAAAGAAAACCAACCGCAAGAAAGTCAAGGGTAGTCAAATCTACTTATCTCCAAAGAACTGCCGCAAATAAGAAGTCTTTTTTTAAATTAATAAAACTCAACTTGTAAGACGAAAATTAACTCACGCGACTGCACGCTAAATTCAAACGCCTTTCAATCATTCATGAACGCTCTGTATAAAGTGTATTGTGAAATACAGCTGAATTAAATGCGTACCCTAACGGATTCTCTAACGAAATAACAGACACAACACACTTAATTAAAGAAGATTGAAACGGTTCGAACCTGCGGATTTAATAAAGAGAATTCAGTTAATTTGCCTAATTGGTAGATTCGCGCCTCTCTATTGTTACATAACTTAAAATACTTTAGGAATACGTAGGGAAATTAGCTCTAGAAACTGACTTCAACTGTCTTTAGTATTGTAGGTATATGAAACAAAAATGAGATTATTATTTTTCAAATGCTTTCAAAGCATACATCGACCACAACAGAATTGTGTTTATTGTCTCGTCAACAATTGAGTTGTGTTTTTGTTGCTTCTTTTGCATATTACTTGAAGAAACTGATTTTATCCAACACAGTAACATCACTTATTTAAGTGGTATCACAATAATGTAAATCGCATTATCATTCAGGCGGCAACAATCTACTCGTATAAATAGCAATAATAATAATTTGATTTCGGAGCATTACTGAAACTACAAAGGCACAGAAAAGCAGCAATATAAACAATTCATGTACATACATTAAACGTACAGTAGTGGCCATTATAATCGTTACTCCCTAGCTGTTATTAACCTGCAATGGGAACAACAGCTATCGTTGCAATTGCAATGGTTTTAGGTTCCCCAACTCATATAGCCCCTAAGGGTAACGATTTACTTGGCCACCAATGTACATAATTAATAAAAGTTAAATAAGATTACGAAAAATACTCCACAATAATAACTACAATGCTTAAAATTAGCGAAGCCTTACAATAACTTTTAGAGAAAGGAATTCTGTATTGAATTTAGTACGACCTTAAAATTAAATCAAATATAATCATTTAAATTGTAGGTATAGTTGTACATTTTTAGCAATGTAGTTTTTCAAGGTCTTCTCGTCTGTAATCATTTGAATTTCTACATTGTTTTAATTGATGAAAAAGAAAAAGAAAATGTAAATATTAGGTCCTTCCGAATTTCTTTCAATAAAGATTCTCAGTAGATCTGTAGTACCATCTTACTCTACTTTTGAATTCACTTCTATTTGATCTGCGATGGGCTGGCTCATCATAAATAGCATTTTACTTCACTTCAAACTTGAAGAAACAAGATTTGGCAACAACTGGCAGCTTTTTTTTAAGAAACATGCAACCCAACAACGAAAAGGTTCCTCATTGTTCTTCTGATGGATACACCTTTTCTATATTAATTATAAAGAAATAACGCGTGATCAATATCTTTTCTAATCAAGTGACCTATGGAAAAAGCTTATGCGTTTGCTTGGTTCATTATTTCAAATGCCATTTGAATTATTTTTATTGCACTCCTATCGTTTTGTATAGGAATGCAATACAAATATGTAATTCAAGTGGCATTTGAAATAATGAACTAATAAAAGACACATGATTTTATTTCCACAGGTCACTTGATTAGAAAAGATATTGATCACCTGTTATATTGTTCTTTAGCAATTGCACTTTTTGAGATAAGCTGATTATATGGAAAGGATTTAAAAAAATAAACAAACAGGGATATTTCATTTAAAACATTTCACAGATTTTAAATGTTTAGTTTATTTTATAAAATTGTTTCGAATATAAAATATTTCTTGTGTTAACCCGCTTTTAACTTAACCTAGTTATAACCTGAAACTATAGCCATATGAAGTCGGACTTTAAAAACTGAAAAATTGCTAAAATACTCAATGCAATAATGATAGGGATCCTTTAAACTTGCTGAAAAGATAATTCAGCCTGCGAGTCGCTGTTATTGTTGTTGTTGTTATCATTCCCAATCGCTCACAAAGACCTCGAAACTTCGGAACGCCGATATTTATTTGGGAACGACCGATTCGTAAACAGTTCTAATCCCAAATCCGTGCCAAATAGAACCCTTTCTTTCGGAAATATGCCAGCTATGCATGCACCTGGTACAGTCGCACAAGGCGGTTTTGTTCTCCGTCCCTGTCTCTCTCTCTTCGCCCTGCGTTTCAACCAAACGCTCTCCTCGAAAAATTTAACTCCAACAAAAAAAAACTGAGGACGAAAAATAATCACATCGATTCATGAATGCAAGAAGAAGAAAGGATCGCGTGTGACCAACAGTAAAAATAGCGAGTCATGAAAGTGGAAAATTAAAATTAAATTAATGACTTCAGAGTTTATTTTCTCAAGTCGATCAAAGTTTGCGCTCTTTTCTTCATCGATGTAATGATAGATCCCCTATTAATATACAGATTGTTTCGTAATAAAGTTGCACTTTTACATTTTTAAACGTGTAACGACGACGAAATGCCTTAATAAATCCTTGATTCAAAAATCATAGACGTAAGGATCGTTGACTTAAATAACTAACAATAAGTAACTCTTTGTAATAGAAAAAAAAACGTATTTTTAATTTCACATTTTGCTTCTCCTCGAAAGTTTAAATTAAATTACCATGTTCTTCATTTTGGCCAACCTGCACTGAATTCTTTAAAAAAAATATGTCTGTATTATTTGCTTCATTCTTTACCTTTTTATTTAATTCTAATCGGAAATTATTTTAGTGTTTCCTTGAGCCTTAAACTCAAATCAAGATTAACCAAAAAACATTAAAGATTATTTCGACTTTAAATGAAGAGGCACTTATCCTTTGCTTTAGTTTGATAGTCAAAGCTAACAGTGAAGACGTTGAATCAATAATCCCTCATGACCTTGACTTGAAAGATAAATTCGTTGTAAAATCCCTTCCTTCAATATTATATTACATTCTAGAAAGCCTAATCATTGCAATGGACTTTTTTGATCCAGAAAAAGGACATAATTTTTATCACAAACTCTTTTAAACGGACACTAAATGGCGCACAAACACTTAACATATCGCAGTCGTTCGACAGCTTCGTCAGAAGTGAAAAATATAACAACATGTTTATATTTTTCACTTCTGACGAAGCTGTCGAACGACTGCGAAACGTTAAGTGTTTGTGCGCCATTTAGTGTCCGTTTAAAAGAGTTTGTGATACAATTTTCATCGGACAAGAACTAGCTTTAATTATGGACATAATTTTTATAAATACATAGTCGATAATCACAGTTAGATATCTGTGAATTTGCAATTTTTAAGACCACATAGAATTTTAAATCTTAGAGTCTACGACGAGGACTTACGTAATCTTGTCTGAAGCATGAAGTTGATATAAATTTATAAGAAGAAACTCTTAGGCACAGTTTGACAATGGTGGAATAAGGACGGAATAACTGTTCGCTGAATATCCTTTAACGTTCCTCCATATCTACGTTACACCTACGTCACGTTATTCTAAGAATAATGCTTATCCGACGATTATAAAATCAGACTTTAGTGTTC
Source organism: Dorcus hopei (assembly GCA_033060865.1). NCBI lineage: Eukaryota > Metazoa > Arthropoda > Insecta > Coleoptera > Lucanidae > Dorcus > Dorcus hopei. The sequence goes on from CM065426.1 coordinate 8,523,913, forward strand.
TTGATTCTTTTGATCTCAAAGGTCTTCGAAACAAATCAGAATTTACGAAAATTGTGAGAACCATCCGAAATCAATGAGGTTGACGAAAATATGAAACTTACACCAACGACAATGACTTACGTAATCTTGATTCCTTGATGATCTCGATCAGTTCCCAAGAACCTCTTTACTCACCTCAAGGTAAAGATGTACTTAATTGTAATTGATCAGACTGTTTGTAAAATCTATTTAAAAGTCTACGTTTCGCTGCAAGTTGACAGTTTCTTCAGAAATAATAATAAATGAAATACTTATCTGTAAAGCAAATGAGAACTTGCAAACATTTTGAGACCGTTCACATAATCAATGAGATGAGTGAAAGTACCTTTTAAGCTTACGGCGTGGCGAAGCGGAAGATATGTCTTTTAGGTAAGCTTGACTCATGTATAAAGTTGACTATCAAAGTTTGATACCTGAGATTTTTCCGAGTTCTTAACTCAAATGGTCTATCCTAATGTAATCATCGCGATCTCAAGGTCACGGGAATAGATTCGTCGCGATTTCAAGGACACGGAAGGAGATTAAGAAAACTGTGAGAAAAATCTGGAATGTTGATCAAAATTATCGAGAAAATCAGGTCTAATTCAGTCGAGTTCAAGGTCTCATGAACTCCTAATATTTACTGAAGAAATCAAATCCAATGGCTTGGAAGTTCCTTGCTCGATAACTTCAATATTTTTTTCTGGAAGAAGACCAACTAAAGTTTTCTAGGGCTAGGTTTTTCAGTTCTAGTTTAACTTTAAACTCCTGTTTATTCCCATGGTAGCAATTATAAAAACAATTGTTTCTATTGAAATAAACAGGAGTTTAAAGTTAGACTAGGACTGAGAAACCCAGCCTAGATCAACTAAAGTTTGGTCTAAGTATGACTTCGAACCTTATGTTTGGATCAGGGACCTTCAACATAGGCAATTTGATGAAGTTTAATTGCCCTAAACTCATGAGGCCAGACTTATAGAAGAAACGATTATGTCACATGTGTGACATCAATTCTTAACCTTAGGTTAAGTAGTATTTCTTCAATAAGCTTTGAATATAAGCTTTTGAACCTTATATTTGGATCGGAGACCTTTAACAGAATCAATTTAATGCAATTTGGTTGCCTTAAACTCATGAGGTCAGGCTTATAGAAGAAACGAGATTTTTGAAGAAGTTATGTCACATCTGTAACATCAATTCTTAAGCTTAAGTCAAAACTTAATTGCCTTCAATAAGCTTTGAATAAGCTTCTGAACTTTATATTTGCATCGGTCACCTTGAACAGAGCCAATTTCATGCAATTTAATTGTCAAGCTTCTAGAAGAAACAAGGTTATTAAGGAAGTTATGTCACATCTATGGCAACAACTCTTAAGCTTAGGTTAAGACTTAATTGCCTTTTTAAGCAGCATTTCCTCAATAAGCTTGAATAAGCTTATATTTGGATCAGGGTCTTAAACAGAGGCAATTTGACGAAATTTGATTGCCCTAAACTCGTGAGCTCAGGTTTATAGAAGAAACGAGGTTACTGAGGAAGTAATGTTACATCCGTGACATCAAATCTTACGCTTAGGTTAAGACCTAATTGCCTTCTTAAGCACTATTTCATCAATAAGCTTTCCAACCTTATATTTGGATCAAGGACTTTGAACAGAGGCTATTTGATGAAACTAGATTGCTCTAAACTCATGTGGTCAGGGTTATAGAAGAAACGAGGTTATGGAGGAAGTTGTGTCACATCTTTGACATCATTCCTAAGCTTAAGCAGCATTTCTTCAAAAAGCTTTGAATAAGCTTTTGAAACCTCATATTTCGATCAGGGACCTTGAATTTTGAACAGAGGCAATTCGATGAAATTGATTGCCCTAAACTTATGAGGTCAGACTTATAGAAGAAACCAAGTTATTGAGGAAATTATTTCACATCTGTGTCATCAATTCTTAAGCTTAGATTAATACCTAACCGCTCTCTTAACCGCTTGACCGTTTGAGAACGGCATAGTATTTGGGATTCACGATCTCCTTTTCTTTTTAATCAATCTATCTTTGCCATAAATGTTCAAGGTCAATGATGATATAGTGCTTTCTCTTAAATAAAAACAATTTGAACAAAATTAGCAAAGTGGTCTGCTCAAAGAACCAAGCTTAGAAGAAGAAAAAGACAAGTTATGTCTAGACCTAGCCTGGAGGGACGTAAGCTGAGGAGGATTAACTTCCTCAGTTGCATTGCCTTCTTAACGAGCACTTCTTCGATAAGTTTCAATTTAGCGTATGGGACCTGAGATTCCCAATTTTTTTTAAATCAAATTCCCAATAGTTTTATATCGGGTCTGAGGAAAAGGGAAAAAGGTGTATTTATTCTTGAGCAAAGATAGTAAATGACGTAAATGAACAGATGGTTACGAGCTTCTAGTCTTCAAGTTAATAGAAGAACTACGCATGGGAAGTCAGTTCAAGATTTAGACGTAATTTTGAAACTTAAGCCTAAGCCCCTTGATATTGCCTACTGAAGCACTTCTTGGAAAAGCTTGATTACTCACAGAGCAGTAGAAGAATCTGAGGTCTCAACCTTCTCGTCACTTGCCGTTCAATTTATGTTTAGATTAATGATGATGTAGTGCTTTTTCTTAAACAAAAAAAAAATTAATTGGTGGTCGTGAGCATTCGGTCCTCAAAAAGCCAAGCTTGTAGGAGAAGAACTGCATCTGTAGCCTGGAAATTTAAGTTGAGGAGGACTAACTTCCTCAAGTTGCATTATTTTCTTGAGCAGCACTTCTTAGATAAATTTGAATTGAGCATGAGATTTACAAATCTCTTTTTATCACATTTCCTTTGAGTCTGGCCTGAGGGAAAGGTGTATTTATTCTTGAATAAAGATTATTTGACGAAAATGACTAGGTGGTTGTGAGCTTTTAGTCTTCAAGAAGCCAAGCTTGTAGAAGAACAATGTGTGGGAAGTCAGGTGCAAGATCTATATAGATGTGATCTTCAAGCTAAGCTTAGATCAAAACCTAATTCCTTCTTGATATTGCCTTCTTACATAAGTTTGACTACTCAATATCAGAGCAGTAGAAGGTTCTGAGATTCTCAACCTTCTCGTCATTTGCCTCTGAAATTTATATTTAGGTCAAAGATGATATTTTTCTTGAACAAAGATCGTATGACATGTTGATTCTAAGTCGTTTGAATACATGTTATGATTACAAATTTCAGCACAATCTGATTCATTGACGTTATACTCAGATTCAAGGTCATTCCTCCAAGGAATAATTAAAACATTTATTTACACTTGATCTACTTGTGTTCAGAAACAAACCATGGGCCCTGCTGGTCCCTTAAATGTGCTATTACCATCGATTATCAAAATTTACTAAATTTTAAGGGCGTACGTTTCTCGTTTTTCCGAAAGTTGTAATATAATTGGTAGAGAGTGCGATAGAAGAGAAAAAGGGGAAATAAAATGCACCCTCTCAGTACATCTCGAACAGAAGAGAGCTTTCCATAATGATGTGCAGTCGAGGTCGTTATTGAAGTCCTTCGGCATAACCAATTCTGCAAATCGCACCATAACCTACACAATAAGAGACCCTAGACGGCCCATCATGACTAAACAATTCCGAATGACATATGGCCCCGAAGACCTCCTTTCACAAAAACATCTCAAATTGCATTCCGAACTGAAAAATAAGCACGCCGGGGGCGACGTGACTTGAAAAAACAGAGGCCATAGAAGTGAAACTCGCCTGCGACGAACGGCAGGAGTCCCACCGGGGTGGGTAACACATACTAATCATTTCGGATCCCTTGTCACGGTCGCTGAGCATCGATCATTAAAAATGGCCGACTGCGGGCTTCATTTTGTTAACACCACAAAGAATCGACGGTTCCCTCTCTTTCTGGCGCGACGTCGCTCTTCTTCTTCTTCAAACAAGAGATAAGATTTCTTTACCTCTCTTTCTGGAGAGTAAATATTTAAAAAAGGCGACGCTGCCTTGCTTGCTTGCTTACTTACTCGTCAGCGAAATGAATTTTCAGTTCCGAACGCACGTGTTTATGGCTCTCGTAATTAGGCATTTAAGCGGCGGGTTTCTGCTTGAAAATCAATGCCCGGCACTGTTGCCTTCGTAATTGCTTGTAATTACCATACTATGTTGCAATTTACTTCAAAATAAGCAGAAAAAACTTCGCCGATACAATCGAGTTGAAAAAGAAAACGAGGACAAGTTTGGCAGTGCGCCAGATTCACACTGATTGCAGTTGGACCAGCAAAATTATTAACAACCATTTTATCCTCTTTTTACAAACAATGTTTATCATAAACATATTTATAGAATCATTACAACTGAAATTTTGATTAAATGACAAAAGACGTCTGAGGTGCTTCATTCGTTTGCAATTTGCATCGATCAGTGAGTTCAATTGGGATAAGATTTACCAATATGCTTGGTTTCGGGCTTAAACACTAAAAGGGATCTCAAATTCATCCTTCTCTCATCTGAATTACATCACATTAATCGTTAAATCAAACCTCTCCTTTTCAACTGAGTTGCTTCAATCGTTTGCGTTAATCAGTAAATCCAGTTGGGGTGGGATCTACCAGTGTTCTTGGTTTCGGGCTCAAATACCAAAAGGGACTCAAATTCATCCTTCTCTCATCCAAGTCACAACATGTTTTGAATGAATCAATCGATGAGTCAAATCAGAGTAGGATTTACCAAGAAGTCAAGTAAGCCCGGTTTGGGATCCAATCAGTAAAAGAGGCCCAAAGTAAATCTTGTATTTTAAATTGATCTACTGTGAAACCAACATTTCGGATAGGCCCCAGAAGAAACATGACGCCAATTACTCTGACATACAGATGGTTTAGACAGCAGTTTTATCAAACAAGGTTGTGAGGTTGGGTTAAAGTAAAAAAAAGAAAAGAAATTGGGGTTTTTAATGGAACAATCCCGTTGAAGCGGACAGCAATGGTTACTCAAATTAAGTCGTAGATAGAAGGAGCCCCGTTTTTGGAGCACCCCGGAGCGTCGCTCTTTGTCTTTGATCGTTATCATTGGTCGAAAAGGGATTTTCATTATAAATGAAGCTCCCAGGGCCTCAAAATTGTAGATTCCTTCACTATTTGAGGGACCTAATTAACCCAAATCTGATACTTTTATTCAAATTACGTTAGAAGTTTCGTTGATGACCTCAGGGTAGGATTTATCAATAGATCAATCCAATTTGGAACCCAATCGATAAAAAAGGTCCAAAACATCTTTTGTTATAAATTAATCTACTGTGAAACCAACATTTCTGATAGGCCCCGGAAGAAACATCACGGCAATTACTCTGACATGTAGATGATTTAGTACAGCAGTTTTCTGAAGCAAGACTGTGAAGTAGACTTAAATTTAAAAAAAAGAAATTAGGGTTTCTAGTGAAACAATCCCATTCAAGCAGGTACCAAGAGATCAAACTTCTAGAAAAAAATGTTAGGTCTAAATGAGATCTTGAACTTGCTCAATGGTACTAATTGCTTTCTTAAGTAGTACTTCTTTGTTAATTTTGAGGTTCTCAAGCTCCTTGCAATTTTCATCAAATTGCCTTTGAAATTTATGTTTAGGTCGAGGATTAAGTGAATAAACATAGTGTGCCTTAAGCCTGAAGTTTTTTGTTGACTTTGATGATACCCCATAGCTTTATTCTGCTTCCTTTATCGTTATCATTGGTCGAGAAGGGATTTTCATTATAATTAAAGCTCCAGGGTTTCAAAATTGTAGATTCTGCCACTAGTTGGGGAGTTGAGGGACCAAATTAATCTAAATCCGATGCTTTTATCCAAATTGTCTTTGAAGTTTAGGTTTGGGCTGAGGACAGGTACATTTATTCTTGAACGAAAATAATTTGACGAAATCACAGAGTCATGAGCTTCCGGTCTTCAAAGGATCACACATCTAGAAGAAATGCTGCATCAGAAATCAAGTCAGGGATCTTAAAAATTATGTTTAAATCGAAACCTAAGTTGCTCATTGTTATTGCCTTCTTTGATAAGTTTGACTTCTCAAATTCCGAGGTTCTCAAGCTCCTCGTCATTTTCATGAAATTGCTTTTGAAATTTTTGTTTAGGTCAAAGGAAGGATGAAGTGGACTTGAACAAACATAGTTTAACGAAAGACATTCCATCATTGCCTTAAGTCTTAGGTTCCTTGTTGACTTAGTCGACACACCAAAGCTTCACTCTGCGTCCTTTACCGTTGCCATTGGTCCAAAAGGGATTTTCTTTATAATTGAAGCTCCACGGTCCCCAAAATTGTAGATCCCGCCACTAATTGTGGGACCAAATTGACCTAAATCCAATGTTAAGTCCAATTGGGCAGACTACACATAACTTGGTGCAATACAGCAACTTTAAGTTGTAGTGGTATTTTTTTTATTGGTGTTTTGTGTTGGAATGCATGAATTCGTTTGCAAGAACTTCACCTCAAAACCCTTTTTGCCCCATTTTAAACTTTGAAGTTCCTTCCTTGAACATTGCCTTTATTAATAAATTCTATTAATAAACGTACTGATTTTGCAAATTTAAACGATACATTTTGTAGTTTTCTCGATTCCTTAAATAGAACATAGATCTGTCAATTTTTTAACATTTATAATGTTCAAATTATTTTTAGATTAAAAAATAAATATAATATACATAAAAAAAAAATCAAGTTACTTTTTCAGTTTCCGTTGACAACCTTGTTTATTTTGACAACATAATTTTCACTTCTGACGAAGCAGTCGAACGACTGCGAAACGTAAAGTGTATAGTTGCGCGATTTAGTGTCCGCTTAGAAGATTTTGTGATACAAATTTCATCGGACAAGAACCAACTGTAAATATTGCCTTTATGTTACTTGCTGAAAAGGAATCACCTTTTGAAATACCAAATCCTTGTCCTATTATAGTCAGTGGTTAAAAAGGAACCCCTTTGACAATTATTGTAGATGTAGATCTGTCACTAGGTGGTAATCCAAATAAACCCAATCTAATCCAGCATTAAATACAAAATGAGTCGCGTACTAGAAATTGGACCCCAGTATCCCTTATAACCTAATAGTCACCTTCAAAGAGAGGAAAGTAAGAAAAGAAATTTAACCAAAGGCAAAAGCTTCTTGGTATTATTTTGTCAATTGTTGAAAATTGTATTCAGGAAAGGACTGACGAGAACGATATTCGAGGCAAAACTCCAAAGGTGTGCAAGAAATTATCAAAATCCAATTAGAGTCCTTTGTGGAGAGAGTGAAGACATGAAGTGGCAGTTTGGAAGAAGATTAATGGTGGAATAAACAGCTGACCAATTAAAAGCGAATTGATCTCTTTATAAACGGATCTAGTTTGTTTGCTTGGCCAGCTGTTTATTCCACCATTAATCTTTCATGTCATTACTCTCTTTATAAAGGACTCCATATCCAATCAAATTCTGAGGCTACCTGCCGGTTCATTTAACAAATCTTTGGTTGAAATTTCTTTGATACTGATAAGTTTTCTGCGAAACATTATAAAAATTGATTTGCTGATAGGATTGAAATGCTGCCATCTTTTGGGTTTAGTCAAGGACCAAAACAATCTATTGAGATTAGAGCGCCATCTTTTGACTGATTGCACAAACTTCTTGGCGTTATTTTGTCACTTCTTGAAAATTGTGTTGTACACCTCTTAGGGCCGGTTTATCAATCACAAGTTAACTCTAACTTTCAGTTTGTTCCCATAGTAACCACTACGAAGACAATAATTGTTGTTATGGTAATTAACTGAAGGTTAACTTTAACTTAAAGTTAACTTGTGTTTGATAAACCAGGCCTTAATAGGATAGAAATGAGGAGAATAACATTCAAGTTCAAACTTCATATACGTCAAGGAATATCGAGTAACATTCTTACGCCTTGGTTGATTCAACGAGTTTTTTTTTTGTTGTTGAAAGTGCTTTGATATTGTAAAATTTTCTGCAAAATATTACGAAAAAATAAAAAATCTAACTCAATGTTTAAAACATTTGCTAATAAGAGTGAATTGCCATCTTTTGGCTTTAGTATCGAACACCAAAACTATCTATTATCTATTGAGATTAGAGCGACATCTTTTGACTGATTGTACAAACTTGTTGGCGTTACCTTGAAATTGTGTTGCTAATGTATGGGTACACCTCTTAATACGAAAGAAATAACAAGAAAAACATTCAAGGTCAAACTTGAAAAACGTCAAGAAATATCAATTAACATTCTGAGATTACGTTTCGATTGATTTAACAAGCTTTTTTTTTTGTTGAATGTGGTTTTGATATTGATTACCATCTTTTGGCTTTAGTATCAAACACCAAAACTATCTATTGAGATTAGAGCGCCATCTTTTGATTGATTGTACAAACTTCTTGGTGTTACCTTGACAGTTCTTGAAATTGTGTTGCTAATGTATACTCCTCTTAATAGGAAAGAAACATCGAGAATAACATTCAAGGTCAAACTTCAAGTACGTCAAGGAATATCAAGTAACATTCTGAGGCTACCATTCGGTTGATTCAACGATTTTTTTTTTTTTTTGTTGAAAGCGATTTGAGTTTTCTGCAAATTATTACAAAAAAATGTTTAAAAAATTTGCTAATAAGATTGGATTGCCATCTTTTAACTTTAGTAGCAAAAACCAAAACAATATTTGGAGGTTACTAAAAGAATCTTAGTGCGCCATCTTTTGACTGATGACAATAACTTCTGGGTTTATTTTGTCGGTTCTTGAAAATTGTGTTGGTAGTGTGTATATCTCTCAATAGGAAAGAATTAACGGGGATAATATTCAAGTCAAACTTAAAAAAAAATACTGATATTAAGTTTTCCGCGAAATATGAAAAATCAAACTCAGTGTCAACGACGTTTGTAGATAGGATTGGAATGCCATCTCTTGGCTTAGCGGAGACTAAAAAAAAACAAACAAAACTTGATTCGACGAGTAAAAAAACAATTAAAAAGATTTGCCAACCACATTTACTGTAATTAGATTGTTTTAAAATACACTCTTTGCACAAGATTGGGATTTCGTTTTTCCCTAAGAAGACTATAACAAAGAAGAATTAGAAGGAGACCTTCATGAATCCTCTCTTTTATGGCCCTTTGGAAGTACACTTGGCTTCCACAAAAGCAAATACATGTCAAAAATTTGACGCCAATCCACTAACAGTTTCATTTTTCTTTAGGGGAAGGAAGCTACGTTTTGGGCGTAAGCCCCATTGGTTTCTCTTCCTCTTGCAATGAGAATGAGCCTCACCAAAAGTTTAATTAAAATCGAGAAGCCTCGACTGCATCTTATTCCAAACTCCTCTTTATATCGTCTGTGCAATAAAAAAGACGTCATCAGCTACTTCTTTCAAGCAAGTTCTCGATGTAATTCTCGTCGTCCATCGAAAGAACGCGCGGATAATACGATACCAATCAAGGATAGAAGCCACGAGACATTGGCATGCAAGAGGTAAACCTGCCCTAGGGAAATAAGTCATATGTTGCTTCGGTTATTGGGTTTTTGACATGCGATCCGGCGCGACAGGGACGGAAAACGGCGGGTCGCAGGCAAGCAAAGGAAGACGGCGATGCCGAGGGGCCCGAACAATGGAATTCCTAATCCAGTAATCCAATTTTAAGTTTTGCGTTTTCTCGTTAAAAGTTTCGCTGCAAAACTTTAATGGCCGGCTGTGTACGCGGACGGCGAAAGAACGAGAAGGAAGTCGCGGGCCAGAGGCGTGCGTTTCCAGAGTATTTAATTCATGTCTTTAAAACGACGGTAATTACGTCTAATAAGTGGGGAACAGATCCGAGGGAAAATTATTATTTTACTTGTACTTGTTAATAATAACCACTAAAAGAAGCCCCGCGATGAAACTTTAACAACAAAGACGGATAAATCGATTGAAGAGGACTGCGTGGATGGGGAGGGCGACCCTCTTGGTCTCGGGCAGCTTTCATTTACCAATCGTGTTTGTGTCGTATTTAATACTTTGATACGTTTTGTTGTAGTTAAATCCGGTCCTGTTATAAAGATCATTTCAAAAAGTACTTCAATTAGTTCACGCTTGCATGGCCTACTTTGTTTATTGACACTCAACATTTTTACGTGCGGACGTAATTCAAGACTAACTCCAACCTCATTATAATCCTAGCAAGGATATTTTCCAGATAAGGAAATTAGAATTCTTTTAATTAGTCCGCACGATCGTCTTCTGTCGCCTTCTAGTTTTTCCCCGTTTTGCTTGATGCAATTCTAAAGCCTGGTCTACACGTAACGTTTTGTCGTCCTACATGCACTGACTTGTCTGCTGTCTTGCTTGTACACAAAGCTTCAGCCCACCAGTCTTTTACGAGTTTTGTCAAACCTCAGTTCATGCAAAACGTCCAACTTCCGTCTACATGTAGTATTCTGTTTGACAAATCAGGCATGATTATGCAAGACTGACGACAAAACGTTACGGGTAGACCAGGCTTTAAGGAGAGGACAGTTTTAGGAACAAATAACAAAATACTATCAACTACACGTGAAAAAAAATTCTGGAAACAAAGAAGAAGAGCTTCGTACAAGGCATTAGATCATATTGCCTTTTAACTTTTCCTTGCTCAAGGCTAGTGCGGTAGACAAAACATTTTGAAAAGAAAGATAGGACAAAAAATAAAAGACACATGAGTAAAATGTTTGTACTTCTTCTTTAAGATATGATCCAATTGATGATGGTGTTTACTCACAGTTGGCTAAAATGTTTACGTTCACATCTCTACTTAATTTGAATCGTTTTCAGCAAAGTTGGAAGTTGGAGCAGATTCATGATGTTTGAAGAAGAAAGCGTAAGAATAAAGTCAAACAAAGCACTGCCACATAGTTGAACCAAAGAGGGAGAAGTATAAATTCAGAAAGAGATATAAAGTCCTTCAATTAAATCGTGAAGTCTGAAAAAGCTGAAGGAACGAAACAAAATACTTAGCCACGTCGAAACCTGAAGGAGACGTGTTTGAGGGAAAAAACGAAACACTTGGAGCAAAAGAAAGAAGCGTAAATTCAGAAAGAGATATAAAGTCCTTCAATTAAATCATGAAGTTTGAAAAAGCTTTCCAATAAAGAAACGAAACAAAGACTTGTCACTTCGAAGTCTGGACGAGAAAGTGTTTCAAGGAGAAAATGAAACAAAAGACTGTAACGCAGAATAACAAAAAGAAATATAAATTCAGAATCATTTCAGTTAAATCATAAAGTCTGAAGGAAGGGGAAGGAACGAATAACAAAACAAAAAGTAATCATGTATCTGACGAGGAAAATATTTGAAGGAGCAAACGAAACAAAAGACTGCTATGTCCTAGGTATAAATATACACTCATAACTAGGAAAGATGAAGACTCGTCATAAATCATACGCACGTGGTTAAAATATTAAAAATACCAATCAAATATGTGAAGTTGGAGGCAAATATAAAATTTCTAATTTGTCATAAATTATACCTGACATTTGAAAGTAAGTTTATGTTTATCACTGTCTGTTGGTAGGCGTTTTGTTTGCATTTAAAGTTCAAGATAACGAGCGATCAATATAAAAATGAATTAGAAGTTGTGGAAGAATTCAGGGGAGTATGTAGCACTGCGATCCTAGAATTAGAAGGTCACAACAGAGCTGAGAAAAAGCTCTGAAACTAATTCTAAAGAAACCGGAGACCATTAAGAGCTTCCTTGGAAGAGGGAGTGAGGACATTCAGCTAAATAAGAATATTGGAAAACTATATCAAAAATAACAAGTGATCAACTGAAAAACGAATTAGTCTCTACCATAAAAGATTTTACCTCAATTGTTAAAAGCATTATTTATAAAATTGCTGATATTTTAAATGTCACTTTAAATATATGCCAATTGATTGACAATTAATATTAGTATGACGTTATCCTAGACTTACTTTAAAATTCCAACGCCAACTCTAAATTCGTTTTTCAGTTGATCACTTGTTAGTATAAATTCCAAAAGCAGAGTAATGTCTGCTCCCTAGAAGATACTTACTTTTTTACAGTTTTGAAAACAAACAAGGATTGTAAATGGGACACACAAAGAAGGATAAAAACGAAAAGATATGAAAAGGATAAACAATCCATCCCTTAGTATGCGTAAGGCAAAATAGTAAAAAAGATATTGGAGGTAACAAAAAGTATGCGAATGAAAACTTAGCAATTTTTCTATCCAAAAATTCAGTTCATTTGAAGAGAACCAAGAACAATTTGTTCAAAATTATAACATGATATTTCAAAGTTAATTTTTTTGTAGCATGTTTATGTGAGCAAGTTTATATGAGACCACATGTGTCTTATTGGTGATCGAGAGATAGACTATTATAATTAAGAACTTCTTCTAGTTGTAAAATAAATACATAATTTCGTAGTTTCTAGTTATAATTCGCGGTTGAGTTGTTAGTTTCAATCTTTTCACACAAGTTATTCAAAAATCATAATCAGTGGATTTCTGTTCTTATTTATTCATACACTTGAAATTCACCTCTTTTACTCAAATGGATCTCCAGGTATGGATTTCATCTATTATCCTTTCCTCTGTCAATGTTTCTCCATTTCTTTCTTATGCAAAACAGTATTACTTAATTGGTGTCATCTACATTTAAGTAAGTCATCTTTGAATAAAAACTGATAAGCTTTTAGGCACTTACTGCACCAATCGTCCGATAAACTGAGTTTAGCACTATTCTTGGAATAACTTAACGTAGATGTAGAGGAACGTTAAAAGATATTCGGCGAATAGTTATCCTCTTCTTATTCCACTAGGTCTTAGGTTCACCCAACCGGAAACAAAAATTATCCATAACTCAATGATATAGATCTGGTGTAATTTTTCGCACTTCATCGCCATTTTTTTCTTTCAATGCGATCAGTGTCTGTAGTATCTACGTATGCACCTTTGATATGAGGTGACCCCATAGGAATGAATCCGTAGCGTCAAATCCTTTGGGAGACCAATTGATGCCCCCTCGCTGTGAGAGAAAAATTCCTCTAATGACTTCCACTGATAAATTGGCAGTGGTTCCATCTTGCTGGAACTAAGCGTCCCTGTTGTAACTATCAAAATTGTCCGAATGTAATCGAAGAAAATCATCCAGCTTTGCCCAGTAACGATCCGAACTGACGGTATTGGCTCGATCATTCCCATTCTCAAAAAAATATAATCCAATGAAGCAAGTTGGAGACAGTGTTCTAAGTCTGAGTAACGGTTCATGATGCTTTTTTCGAGGACTGTTTAAAGGCCCAATATCAACAATTTTGGATATTCACATTCACACCAGCATGCAGATAAAAGTGTGCCTCACGATATTTGCAATATTTTCTTGCATCTCCTGTTTGCGTTGGAAGATGCGTGAACCAGTTGAAACTTATAAGGGTGATAGGATAGGTCTTTCCTGTGAATGGTATGCACTACAGTTTTTGAACAAGTAGCTACTATCCAACTTCCTTTGAATACAAAACTTGATTAAATTTGAGAATGCCATGGAGCTGATAATTACAATCGAAGAACTTATAAGTATGAATGGTGATTCTCAATCAATTGTAACACAAGTAGCACGCCGGAAGTGTTCTTTAACGTTACTCGCGCAGTTATTCATACAGTTCAAACTAGTGTTGGGCAAACCGATAATTGTTACTTAGCGATAGTGACCCTTAGGTATAACGTATCTAAGGTTTACTATTGCTAACTAGCAACCATCGATTTGCCCACCGCTAGTTCAAACGTGCCTTGATGCAGCAGGCAGTGGTTATTTTACGCATCTGCTTTATTTTTTTTTAATAAAACTGTTTTTTAGTTTTGTAGAAACGTCAAAGTGACTGAAGGAACGTTCGATGAACTAAATGCGCACATGCATGTTTAGTTGCATCGCCAACTCTAATTCATTTTTCACTCGATCACTTCTTATTTTATTAAATTAAACCAATTTTATTGACATAACACGAAACTCAGTCCTGAAAAGAACTGTTTTTATACGAAAGCAGTTAAACACGTCACGTTTATTTAGAAACACACCAAATGACAGCTAACTTATGACTGTGCGAAGACGTATAAATAGCAGTGTTGCCGTTCGTAAAATAGCCAAATACCCGTAACTGCTGCCGATAATACCCGACTTTACCGGCAAGTGCTGGGCATCCAGCTGTTTTAATTAATTCAGTGTTGCTATCTTAAGGGATAAATCCCTTTTATAAGGATTTTTTCAAAGTCATTAGAGATGAAGGGATTTTTCCAAAAGGGATTTACAAATTTTATTTCGTAAAAAAAGCTGGAAGCTGATAGCCCCTAGACAGCTCAAAGTTGTTCTCTTGTTTTATGTAGAGGGAAACCCACTTATATTGAAAAACTACCATCTATTGAGCAAAGTTTTAACTGACAGTCATAAAAAAAGACTCGCGTTGTTGAAAAACATTTAACAACGTGATTTGTTAAAATATGCCGAAAATTCATTTTTTGTTAGTTTTCACGGAGATCCAGATGGTTCAAAATGTCACTTGTCAGTAAAGGACGAAATAAAGTTGTGTTTGTGTGAGATATTCAACAGTACCATCTGTTGCAGTTTTTCTTATAATCTGTTGACCATCTGGAAGGCAAATACTTTTTTGTCTTTTTATTGTTTGTTTCAAGTTGCTTATTTTCTTAATTTATGAATCTACTGAATTGTGCTCTAAAAACAATCGTCTGTTTTTATTTATTTTTCTTAATATTGTTATATATTTTTTAAAAATGTTGTTAATTTGTTTTCTTCCTTTTGTCACTTTTCGTCCCAAACAGTTTTTTTTTTTAATTTATTAATCTACTGAATTGTGCTATTTGCCATTATACGATTTTTGCAAAGGTCATAACAGATTACGTAGAATTCCATGTGTGTGCCATGTCTCTATGATTTACGAGGTCGGCTATCTATGCCACTGCGGTTCTTCGAAGTTGCAAATGTCAATCATGTCTCATCGCGGCCAAGATTTTTGATAAAGCGAGCCGTTTACTTACATAATCTTTATGTGGGCGAATTTTTTTCGAGGTCACGTTGCATCGAACTTAACTTCCATACTAGGCTTGCTAATAATTGAGATGCTTGGCTTTTCTTACAATGTAAAATCGATCGTCTTTTGTTTTTATTATAACACACTTAAATTCTATTATTTCGTTTTTTTTTTTTTAATTCTATTATTTTGCTTTCTCATCGTTCTTTCCATAAAAAAATTATTAATCTATTAAATTGTGTCTTAAAATCGGTTCATCATTCTTTTCAGACTGTTTTTTTTTTTTTATTTATTAATCAACTGCATTGGAATTTTTTGACAACTCTTGAGGAATTTCTGCTTTTTGCGCGTTGGTAACACTTAATTTATTCACACTATAAAACAAGGAAAAATAGATACATCTTCGATGCGACAGAGTGAGAACCACTATTTGATCTTGTGTCAGCGCGAAATGATTCGGGATTCAAGAAACGTCAATGGACAACAGAGGGCGGTAGTTGCAAAATTAAAATAATTATGAATTTTATAGAAAGAAAAGTATACCAAAGGGAAGCTCCAGTTTCGTAATATTCGACTTTACCCGCAACATTTAATACCCACGAGATTACCCGCAATGCTTTGAAATGCCCTCATTTTGGGTAATTACCTGTTGATTGGCAGCGCTAATAAATAGCACCCGGCATGGGTAAATGAAGCCTAACTCTGTTTATTTCGTTCTTAACTCGTAAGGTTATCTGTGTTGTACAACACACGGGTGACATATCGGAATGTATCAAGGGGTTCATTAAATTTCCATTCTAGGTTGGCTGTGAAAAAGAAGTCACGTCTTTGATTATACGTAAATGTAAAATGACAGCCAGCGTATTAACCAATCCACCGCGTACGTTCAGATTCCACGGCCTGTGTATAATGGAAATTTAATAAATCGCATTTCAGTTTAAGTATAAATACGATTTTTTCGACTACCACATTCGAAAGTACAATTTTATTATACTCATTCAAGGAGAGAAAGTGGTACTTTACCTGCCTAGGCAGATAAAATATTTTACCTGACTGTGACAAAACCTGCTTTGACCTATTCTGAAGTGACATTAATCGGTTCCAATTAATATTATTGTTTGTCTATAAATGATGACCAATTAATTGTTTTACATTTGATTCTTTTTCAATAATGCTGTTGAAATCTTTTTATTTTGGATCAATTAGTACGATTTTTAATTCCTTTTAGGTAATTTGTAAAAAGCGTTGCCTGCATCATGACCTGCATTATCGTCGAATCCAATTGAATGTCAAATTAATTTGTCATTCAAATCAATTCAAGAAGTAACAACATTTTTGCATTCGCGTCGCATTTTTTGGTGTCATCGAAACGACAACGTCGTTTATAACGTATTGTAGGGTAAATGAAATAAATGTTTCAAAAATTTATGAAACCATAAATCTATAATCTATAAATTCTCAACATTTCAAGTGATTTACTTTAGTAGAGATTTTTTACCGTAAGAAGTACACAATGCGCAGAAACGAGTTTTCGTCAGACGAATCCATATTTAAAATTATAGGGGAGGTTGGAATACAGTGGCCTAGTAGGCACGCGAAGTTCACCGAACTACTTTATCAGTAATCTCACCACTCCATACTGGGGCTTATTTGTTATCTGTCTGCCCTACATCACTGATCATCAGATGTTCGCAGTCCGCCAGTCAGATTTCGATGAGTCATCATATACTTCTTAGAGTGAAAAGTGTCTAAGTGGTAGTCGAAAATATGTTGTGTCTAAGTGGTAGTCGAAAATATGTTGTATGCAACACGGCAGCAAAGTATCTTTATCGAACTCGTTTGCTTGTTTGCCGCGGCTTCGCCTTGGCTCGCAATTTGCAAACTCGTTCGATAAAGTGCCACTTTACTGCCTTGTTACATAAACAACTATTATCTCTATTTTTTGTAAACAAACAGTTGTTGCGTGTACACAACTTGGTTCGCCTTTCCTAGCTTTTAAGGTTTGCTGACGAGCCTTCATCTTTCCTGGTTCTGTTCTGTTGCTTTTAGCTTTGCGCAGTACCCGCCAAATCTGCTGGCCGAGCTTACTTGAAGCTCATTTTGCCATTCACAGAGTAAATTTTAGCTGGGTCTGAGATGTTTAAACAACACAAACATCCATGGCCCCGGTAGGATTCGAACCTACGCCGCGCGCCGTCGATTTCCAAAGTCGGCTAGGCTGACCGCTAGGCCACTCGGCTGGTTATATGTGTAGAAATGCAAATACAACTAAAGTTATGAAACCGAATGAAAAAGGAACGTATAAACAAACGAAACAAAAGACTGTGACGTCGAGAGAGATAGAAATTCCTCCAGTACTGTCACGCGGTATAATATTTTGCATAAACTTTTGACGTTTGTTGTGGAATGTCATTTTTTTTATTTAAATTAGAAAAGAACTGGCCCAGATAAAGTAGGTTATCAGATGTTTTTTTTTAACGGAAGAAAGAGGGGGGCGTATTAACGAAAAGTTATTCTAAAATGACAAATATGAGAGAGATAAAAATTCCTTTAGTTGAGTCACGCAGTATAATATTTTGCATAAAATTTTGACGTTTATTTGTTTTTTGACAGAAACAGACAGAGGGAGGGAACTGGTTCAGGTAGAGTACGTTATCAGATGTTTTCTTTTGGCAGGAGAAAGAGGGGGGAGGGGGCGTGTTAAAGAAAGTTTATTCTGAAATGTCATGTATGAGAGAGATAAAAATTCCATCAGTTAGGTCAGGTAGTATAATAACGGGTGATCAAATTAAAAACGAATTAGAGTTGGCGGTGCAATCAAACACGTCAGTGTGCATTTGGTTGATTGGATGTTCCCTGAGTCACTTTTGACATTTCTATTTTCTCGTTTTGACGTCTATTTGTTTTTTGACAAAGACAGAGAGAGAACTGGTCTAGGTAGAGTACGTTATCAGATGTTTTCTTTTGGCAGGAGAAAGAGGGGGGAGGAGGCGTGTTAAAGAAAGTTTATTCTGAAATGTATGAGAAAGATACAAATTCCATCAATTACGTCAGGTAGTATAATAACAGGTGATCAAATTAAAAACTAATTGGAGTTGGCGGTATAATCAAACACGTCAGTGTGCATTTGGTTCATCGGACGTTCCTTCAGTCACTTTTGACGTTTCTATTTAAACAGACCCTTAATTTCAAATTAAAACATCCAAAGCAAGAAAAACTTTTTATTAAAAAAATAAAATAAAGTAAAATCAGACGCGTAAAATGACCGTCGCTTGCATCAATACACTCTTGAGCTTTACGAACAACTGCGGGACTGTCGTTAAACAACATTTCCGGCGTGTTATTTATGTCACAATTGATTGACAATTAATATTATCCAAGACACACATTTAAATTCCAACGCCTACTCTAAATCATTTTTTATTTGATCACTGTTTATTTTGCATAAACTTTTGACTGACACACATAGAGAGGGCGAGAGCGGGCGAAGTAGAGAAGTGAAAATTAATTTCTTGAGACTCTTGGAAAAGTCTTTTAAAAATTGTGTTGCAAGTTTCCTACTGAGAAGCCTAATTATGGTCTTGTCAAAAATTCTCTAAAAAGATTTAATCATGAGTTATACCAAATTTGGAGCACTATCTTTTAAGCAATGTTAAAGGTTTTTGACTTTCTTATTTTGTCAGTTTTTGAAAGCCATCTTAGTAAAGTCAAAAAGAAAAAGAAACGACGATACTAAAGTTCCGTGGCTTGCAGTCGTAAACATTTTTCATACAAAAGCAAAAAAAAATAAGCTGTATAGTCGTCCCAGTTTGGTAACGGTTTTATGGTCTTGCTATAAAAAAAAGCGGCAGACATGCGACACAGACACCACAGTACCGGTCTATTTGAAGAATTTTTTATAGCAAGATCATAAAACCGATACAAAACTTGGACGACTATACTGGACAAGAAGGTGAGGTCATTTATTAAAAACTGTGCCTGCGTGTTTCATAATAAGGCCAACAGTTTCTGGCCTTGTCAAAAAATATCAATTGACTATATTTATGCGGCGACGGTTAAAAATGAAGTTCGTCATGCCATCTGTTGACAAGTGCCAATAGTTTCTTGGCTTTCAAGACTAAATGTCGTCAGTTCTTGATAATTATGTTAGTAGTTATACAACAGCGAATCCCTAAAGAGGAAAAATTACGATTCTATTTTTTTTTTTTAATGAAAGAAAATGAAATAAATTATTTAAATTTTTTTCATAAACATTTCAACGTGTCTGGTGGCATTCGTCAATCCATTTCCCATAGTTTTTTGACTAAATATCTATCTGGGAAATGTCAAAAAGATTTTACTTCTTTTGCTTCTGAAGACATTCGTTAACCCAATTCTGATGAAATATAGAAAAATTTTGAATAACTTTTCTCTCTAGCATTTTAGTTGGTTAAAGAGGCACGAAATAACTTTGATTCTGAAGAAGAAACACTTCTCGATTTTTTAAAGTAAACCTTTCTGGAGAAAAAAATACTGGACGTCTGTTTCTTAAGAGTCCTTGGAAGAACGAACTTGAAACTTTCCCTTTGCCTTGAAGTGTGACATCACTATTACATTATTTCGACTTCAAGCTTCCTCCACTCTTAAATCTTAAGAATTCCCCTAACCTCAAGTTCACATGAAAAGGCCTTCGAGATAAGCGTTTTGTTTAACCGATGCGTATGGTTGGTCCTTCACAGGATGTTAATCTCTGAGCAAAATTGACATTTTAGGACAAATGAGAAAAAAAGAGTGACAATTCTTGACTGTTGAGCCCAATAGGCTTTTGCTCCTTTAAACTCAAAGTACGGAGTTACTTCTTTCGAGATTTCTCATAAGTTCTTTTTTAAACCTGGGTATCCCCCCCTAACCTCAGATTTTTATTTAGTCCGCTCTTGATATTCTTTTAAACATCCCTCATACGTATTCATGAACTTTTAGGAAAGCAAAAAAAACGAACATGTGCGTTTTTCTCAAAACTTTCTCGAAGTGACGAGGCAAACGAGCTACACTCGTATTGTTAAGTCGAGCTCATAAAAGGAGTTTGCTCCGTTGTTGGTTCTCGTTAATAACACAACTTTCTCCGGCGAGTCGCGCACCCGAAGACCGAAGATGAAGAGGGAGAACCGCAGTGTTTGTTTTGATTCGTCACGTGGCGAAATCTGGGTTAAATTCGTCGTGGTAGGGAAGCATATAGCTCTCCTCTCGACGGCGTGCGTTCGCCAGCTAATAACCCCCGTATGCAAGAAGGGCCTCTCGCATGGTGGCGACAAAAATGAGACAAACGAAATTACGCGTCGGGCAACGTGTAATTACACCCCCCTACCCTCGCGGAGCGCGCTGATTGGACGACGGGGGCCCTTCGGAGGATCGATAACGCGCGTCTGTAGGGTCGGAATGTAATATCCAGGCACGCTGCGAGGGAGAAAATGTCCGCTATTTGAAAAAGGGATTTCAGTCGGCCGTGGGGAAAGCTCCCTGCTGAGAATATATCGGCGGTGCTGAAAACGTACGGCCCTCGCGGCTCCTTTACCCTAACGCGCGCGCCCTGATGCGTGCCTGTATTCAGATAAGTAAGGGTTTGATTTACGATGATGACTATATCGATTAGGGCCGCTGATAATGCTTTTTTTTCACAAACCGTTTCAATACGATTTCTAGAGATTTAATACAAAAACAAAGGAAACAGTTTCTCCAAGTTACACCCTGTATAATATATAAATAAATCCAAAAACGCAATGAATTTTTTTTCTTTCGCGGCTTGCCGAAATTATAGAGAATTTTTCACGTCAAGTAATCTGAAAATCACTATTTTCAGATCTAACCTGTATGTTCCGTTCTGATTTTGAAAAAAGTTTATTAAGTACAAATTCCAAAATAATTTTCCAGGACTTTCGAATGTGGTTCATTAGAAAACAACTGACTTTTTCAATTCTTAGTATTAAGAACATTACCACACCACTATTACAATTTTTTTTTCATTATATACAGGGTGAATTCGTTTTCATGGCCCTTTTTATGAGCTACTCAAATTGCGTCCTTGAATTTTCTTTTCCAAATTGACAAAGAATTAAAAACTTAATTTTGTTAAGTAAAAGCGATATCGGGCGTCATAGTGAGCAGTAACAGAGGACTCGATGTGGCCCATCGCTGACACCATAAAGAGAACGAGAAGTAGTAAAACTGTGAGAAATTCGACCTTGTCTGCGATGCATTAGTGTCAAGCAAATTTTCAAACGTTCTCTTTGAAGAGTCTGCGATGGTACCTACCTAGAAAGTAGGTTTGGCAACATCGAATGATTGCTCCGTAAAGCCAACGCTGCGTTCTCGGGACGAACCGCGCTATAGAATTTATTCTGAAATAAATAAAAATGTACAACGAAATTTATTCACCCCTGTACACGCACAATTTCTTTTCTGCGAACATTTTTTTATGTGACGTGTACGGGGTGTTTGCAAATTAAATAAAACAACTGAAGTATCGAGGACCCTAAATATTTTTATTTTTGACAATAATTTTAGCAAATTGTTTCTCAACAATAATTTACTCTTTCGCCTGACGCCATTTCTACTTTCAATTGACCTCTATAAACATAATTAAAGCTGGTTCTTGTCCGATGAAATTGCTTCTTCCGAAGAAGCTGTCAAACGATAGCGAAACGTAAAGTGTTTGTGCGCCATTTAATGTCCGTTTAAAAGAGTTTGTCTATAAACATAGTTTTGAATGCAATTCCTTATTTGTTAAACATTGAAATTTTTCACCCTGTATATTTGAATTGGAAACTTTTGAGCTTACGAATGAAATCGGATGCTTTCTGTCCAACACATCCATAAATTTGGAAAAGAATATGATGTTTCTGGTAATTTCAGAGATGTGTATCAAAGTTTAATTTTGTTAAACAAAACATCCTGTATACTATTGTGCTTGAAACGGAAAAGCATATTATTCATAGTTGTAAATCTGGTGTCAGTAACTCGGTTTCTTAAAAAAAGTGACGTCTCTCCCTCCTTTTGCCACAGATTCTCGAATTTGGGAGAAGTATTAAAGTTTTCATTATGATGTGTGATTTTGATAACTGTTTACTGAAAGACATTTGATGGACACGTTTCTCATATGTCAATCAAAATTACCTTATTTTTATTGCAACCGTTTATACAGGGTGACCTTATTTTTATTGGAACAGCCTGTACAGGATGATACCTATTTCAAGGGACACCATAGGAATCTTGTAAACTACGTAATAGATTCAGGAGTGGTTAAATTACATAAATTTGGAGTTTCTTATAGCGTTTTTCACTGGAACTAAATTAATTGTGCACTGAGTGCGCACTCAGAGTATTCTCATCTTGTTTTAACCTCAAATAACGAAACGAGATGAAGATACTCTGGGTGCGCACTCAGTACACAATTTAGTCCTATATAAATTTTTGATTTTCCATCATTTAAACGGGGGCTTCAAATCTTTGCAAAATGCAAATGTCTTTTCTCTCGGAATTGGGTCTCATAAATGAACGAAACTTTTGCCAAAGAAAAATTGATAAATTCAAGGTTAGTACACTGTTTCCTGTACCTGTTTCTGTTTTAACAAAGCAATAAGTGCAGTTTACTTTCTTCCTCCTACCTAGAGAAAAAGCGGAATTTGTGGCAGGATAAAGTGAGCTGAATACCAATTGGACTGGACTTCGAGGACTGACAATTAAGTTCGTAGAAAAAAATTATTACAACTACGGAATACATTTATTCGTTATCTGGTACACGGTCGCCTTCGAAGTAGTTTCTGCCTAAAGCAATGCATTTGGTGCAAAGTTTCTTCCATTGCCGGAAGACCTCTTCAAAATCATTTTTTGTGAGGTTGTTTAGAGCTCGCGTCGTGATCCGTTCTACTTCCTCTAGTTACCCCCAGTGATGATCCTTCATGTATTTCTTGATTTTAGGAAATAAAAAATCACAAGAGGGCCACATCGGGTGTTCCAACACAGCGATTCGATTTTTGGCGAAGAAGTCCTTCACAACAATGGCTGTGTGTGCTGGAGATTGTCATGATGCAAGATCCAGCTGTCCTTCGGTTATTATCTGTCTCTCTGTTGATTCCTAATTCTTCTGCAATGAATTTAGTCGATATACGACGGCCTGTTGATGAAGTTCATCCACTCTTCTCACATTTTCTTCTGCATCCCTTCGAAAAGGGTCTTTCTTCTCTCGGATTGTCATCAACCGATTCTCTCCCTTCTTTGAACCTCTTTGCGTACTCGTAAACTGTAGCAGGTTTCATGGCAGACTCACTTAATAATGCTTCATTCAAAAGCTCAACGATTTCCGAGCTGTCTTTCTTTAATTTTACCTAAAAAATTAATCAGATTCTCTTTTCTATTAAATCCATAACGCACATTTTTACAGCGGACACGAAACTGCACCAATTAAATGAACTTCAATTGTTTTGAAATATAAACTGAAGAAAGGACAAGGACGTTATTCCACTGGTATTCTACGAACTTAATTGTCAGTCCTCGTATCTTGAATTTGGAAACATGTTGAGTTTCAAAAATTAATAGTCACGTTTTAAATATCAACTGGGAATTATTACTTTTTTTGGTGGAATTTATCAAAATTGTTTTATGACTAGTCAAAATTAAGATATATTTGAAAGAAAAAAATTTTGGAGTTCAATGGAAAAGCTTTTTGTAGTTTTTTCCATCATTTAAACGGGAACTTCAAATTTTTGCAAAATGAAAAGGTCTTTCGGAATTGGGTCTCATACACGAACGAAACTACTCGTATTGCCAAAGAAAAATTAACAATTTTCAAGGTTCGCACACTGTTTCCTATTCCTGTTTCTGTTTCAACTTCTTTCCTCCTACCCAAGGTTACTAAAAAGACAGGTTGCCTGGTAACTTTCAACGTCACTGCAACGTCACTCAGTAGGCTCATTTAATGCATATACACAAATAGATGGCCTACTGAATGACGCGTCACTCCACGACTTACTAGGCAACCTTCTCTCTTTAGTAACCTTGCCTCCTACCTAAAGAGAAAGCTGAATTTCTGGCAGGATAAAGTGAGGTGGATACCAATTGGACTCGACTATGTATTTTAAAGAGAATCTATAAATTTCTGACGAAAATTCACCAAATCTTATCAGGAAATTTTTTTTTTATCTGTGGTGGTTGCCCAACGGGGCCATAAGTCAAGGACTTGTCAGGACCTCAGGAGCGGGAGTGTATTGAAGTGTGTGTAAAGTGTTCCATGGCTTTGTTACTTCCAACCTTCTCGCTGTTTAAGGGGAAGCAGTGTCGAATTTTATCCCCAATACTGAAGGGTGCCTAAAGTCGATACTGACCACCCCCGAGAAAAATCCCGAGTGCGGTTCGAACCGACGACCATGCGATTGCAAGGCCGGTCCTCTTACCACTGGACTGTTCAGGCATTTCGGTGATGTATTGGCATCATTTTTTGACTAATCGTACAAAATAAAAAAGTTTCAGTTTTATAATAACTCTTCAGCAAAGTCAGACAAATCAAATGCCAAAAATTCTCTGCCAAGTTTTCTTTTAAATACTAAGTTCAAGTTCCCTGCAACTCAAAGAAAAAAAAATGAAAAATGAAGTATAGGGCTTTGATGCGTAAACATTAAAGAAAATCTTTTCAAGACGGAAAGAGACCCTGTGACTGTTGACAGTTAACCAAATCTCCCCTGATTATTTACATGAGTGCTTCTTACTGTTGCACTGTACACCGTAAAGAAAAGTCTAGCTAGATTTCGTTTTCTTGGGGTAGGCCACTCTGCCTGTGTGTTTACACTAGATAACACTGCAGGAAAATTTACTCAACATAGAACAAGGATAGGGGAACTCTCGCAAGTTCTCTCTACGGCCCATATACACTGGACTCTAAATTTGAACTATGGCAAAAGTGGAACCTTCTAGTAAGCATCATGTCTCCCGAAATAAAGTGTTTTGCTGCAGCTGTTGCTTTGATCAGTTTCCTTAAGGAACGGGATCCAAGAGGAAAAAAAGAGATTATGGTTACTAAGGATGAATGGGTATAAAACAAGTTGTTGAAAGTATTTACTACAAAATATGCGAGTTTTTATGTGATTTTCATTAACTATAGGGTTTGGCCAGTGATTTAGCATTCTGCTACCAATCCCTATAGACTTTCAAAGAACAATTACTTGATTAATTTTTTTTTTCTTTCCCCAAATACTGCCCATCTCGTCGCTTTTACTTTTATAAGTTTCAAATTTAAACCGAAATTATCATTATAAGCAGGTATCTTTGGGCATTCAAGAAATACAGCTTGTCCTTAAAACTGTGTGCACTGAACATACGTGTTTACTCTGATTAGCTAGGGCTTCTAGTTGCGATCGTCAGATAGCTCTGTATACTGTTTATACTTCTACATGAACTAGTAAAGAGCTTTTATCTAGGTGGAAAAAAATCTACAGTCTACAGATACCTAATAATATCGAAAAAGAATACCTCAACACTTAATGTTTTGATTAGAAACACGTAAACTTTAAGTAACTCAAACTAAAAAATCAAACTAAATGAGAATACATTAAGTTCTGCCTACTCTGTGCCAACCAATAGAGACGCTGCTATAAATTTAGTGCGCCAAATTATGTTGAATATATTCAAAAATAGCTTACAAGACTGTTCAGTATTAATTGCGCTAGATTTTTGAATTTGGCACCATCAAACTCCACACGCAACCCCTCCAAGAATGCTCTGCTCTTTTGCACCGAGGTGTGTTCGACATTACGCTCGGGGCACGCTCTGAGCAGAAGTGTGAGGGAAAACGAATGAGTTTCAGTGCATGTAAGAGTGAGACAAAGGAGGACCCCGAGCGCTCCGAGTGTGATGTCGAATGCACCTACGGTGTAAAAATTTTGCTCCATGTCAGTGCAATCCAGTTCAATCGAATGCGCCAATTTTTGATCCCTAAATGAGCAACAGCCTTCCGAATAGGCCACCGCAAATGCTTGCTTTTTATGCGCATGTACTATTTGATCTGGAGCTGCTCAGAGCAGTCAATCGCCATGATACAGGGAAATACTTCAACCCACGTGACCAATTTGAATTAGGTTTTATTTTCTAGAACTGGCAACACTGAAAAAAGTGAGGTTACTGTTTCAAATTAACGTGGATTTGTCATTGGCTTTCGTGACTGTAGCTGCTCTGTTAAGTTTAACCAAGCATTCCCAGATGGTGATGTAAATTACGATGCCTTCGTAAATCGCAAGCATTACATCCTCGAACGATTTAACACACATCACTGCATTGTTACCAACTGAGTACAATTTGTTGCCTATACGGCGGAGTCACGTGGGTTGGAATCATTTATGATTTCGCTGTATTTCGGCCACATCTGGGCTGCGTTCGGATTTACAGAGTGTAAGCTAGGTAAACGTCTGGACAAAGACCGTTAAAAAGTTCGTCCTTATTCTTTAAAAACGAACGCATAAACATGTCATTGTAAACATCCGTAAATAGTAGATACAAGTTCTTGTAAAGTTCCAGCCAACTTTCGTCATTAATGACGTTAAGCTAATACCAACTGAACTCAGGATGTAACATACGATGTATTCGTTGAAATTTAGTAACATTTTGTTACTACAAGTTTTTGAAAATGACAGTGTTGCCACTACTTCAATTATCACTATCGTCAGAAGTGTATGTATAAATATACCGAGTGACTTTTAATGATTGAAGCAAATTTAGTATGTTGGGAACACTGAGGAATTGGCAGTACTTGTTATTATTCTCAAAGTTCGTTAATTTTGCGCGAATTGCGTAGTTAGGTTAGAGTTGATGTTGACTGTGAGGATGAAAACTGTTTAACAGATTATTATTCGGGACCTGGAAATATTGGCCCCCTTTGCGTAAGCAGCACTGAATCCCTTGAGATAATTACTGAAGACATTATTAACGTTTTAGTTGCTTGCTGTAATTCTTCCAAATTGAGTATGTTTACACGAACGTCTAAAGTAGGTTTTGTTACAACCAACGTTACTACAACCGTTGTAAATGGTCGAGTATTGTTAACTACGTGTTGTGAACACCAAATTATTTAAATAAGGAAATAAAAAGTCCGGATTTAATAGAATATTAGAGCAAATGTTCAAAATGTTGGCCTCCTTCACGTAAGCAGCACTGAATCCTTTGAGATAAATTATTGAGTACATTAATTAACGTTTCAAGTCTGATATTTGCCTGTTCAATTGCATGCTGTAATTCTTCAAAATTGTTAATATGGTTACGGAACACCACATTTTTTGAATGTGGAAATAAAAAGAAGTCCAGGGTTGTCAAATCGGGTGATCTACTAGGCCACCAACCAGCACTGATTAAACATCCTGAGAAAAACTCCTCTAAATAATTTATTGTGGTTCGTGCTGTGTGGGAAGTGACGGAATCTTGTGGAAAGTAGCCATTTGATAATTCAATGTCGTCTAACTGATTTATAAATGGTTCCAATATAAGTCTCTGATATCTGTAGGCGTTAATTGTTTCCCGGAAGAAAATTGGTCCAATAATTCTTCTTCGAGACATTGCCACCCAAATACCAATTTCAAGTGGATGTAGTGCCTTACATCAATCAGGTTAAAGGGATTATGTGCTGACCAGGTCCTGAAATTTTGTGAATAGATAAAACCAGAAAAATGAAACCAGGCTTTATCGGAAAAAAGTAATATCCTGTTGGTCACTATTATTTAGCAGATTATTGTTATACCACTGACAAAACCGAATTCATTGAAGAAAATCGGGTGGGTGAAGTTGAATCATTGAAAATTAGTATGGTCGGTATGAAGGTTTTTTTTTTTCAAGATCTTCCGAGTGGATTCGTAGGAAACGAAGATTCTGTTGTACAATGTCATTAACATTTTGTACAATATCGGGTGTTATTATATTGGGGCGAACAGTGAATTTTTCTTTTTCTACATTACCGGTTTGCAAGAAACGTTCAATTATTAGTCATCCTCCATTTACATTCACTTCACCCAAAATCAAATCGATTTGATTTTGAACTTAACTAACTTTAAACTGAACAGAGAGACTCATAAAAGGAATGATGTTTTGGAACTAAAATTAACAAAACCTCAAAGTACGTATGAAATCACATGAAACTGATAACTGATTTTTAGAAAACCAGCATGATCAGTACGGGGTGCGGGAGGGAAAGTTCCTGAGAAGTTCAATCACTTCCTCATCACTGGTCGCCAATTGAATAACCGTAAATGGAATGCAATCAGTGATTTTTAAGTGAATTTGAATCGATTCGCGTTCAAATAGGTTGTAAATGGAGGACTGCTATTCTAAAACAGTGTTGTGAAAAAAGACGAAACTCAATTTGTTGTTCAGGGTATATTTCAATGAAGTCGTCATGCTGCTGTGAACAAATTCAATTACCATTTTCATTTTGTACTCCGCTTCGAAAATAAGCCATTACTAAAAATGTATTTTATTCTGTGCTCAAAACCATTTTGGTAATAAATTGTGATAATTAAATACCTGATTTATTTGATTTTCTTGATTCGACAATAAGCGAATTTATTTGAATTTGACAATCTAATGCATCAAACTAATTTTGGATTTGAAAATCCAGTACACCAACATAAATATTGAAAAGTGTTGCCAATGTTATAAAATAATTTTCAATTATTAAAAGTCACTCGGTACAACACGTACATAACCTATACACCGTCAAGCGTCAACCACCGATCATATGTAAACACTTCAATACTTGACAACATTGTTATAGCATTACGTCATAAATATGAATGACGAAAGTTGGCTGGAAGTTTACAAGAACTGTATTAATGAAAGCAGATATTAACGATTTTAATTAGTAGACAGATACCTTTTACCTAACCTTTAAATATTCAAATATTTAAATTACGCATGTCCGGTAAACTTTAAATCTACGGCTAGAGGTAGGTAAAATTTTTCTAGCATCTTCAATTTCTGAACGACTCTGACGTACTTCCATTATCGAACGTCTTAAAAATGTGAACGCTTGAGTACACAAAATCTAAAGTCCGAGCGCATCTATCCTCTAAATCTGAACGCAGCCCTGCGTTAACGTCTAACGAACAAGAACGCGACAATAAATGCGCCAAGTTTTACATTGTTTAACGTCATTATTTGTGACGCATTTCGGTCCGAAAATACCAACTTAGTTTATGACAACAATAAACACCACTTTCCCTAGATTTGCACGTAAAAATTACGTTTGTCTTACGTATGATCGTAATCCATTCGTAAAACGTAAACTTTTCGTTTTATCATTGTGAACAGTATCATTTAATTTCCATTGGTTTAGCTTTATGTTTTACGCATATTTCACGTTCTTATTATGTCTTACGTCCATTGTGAACAAGGACTTACTTGCACCTGCATGTGCGTCATTCACGTGGATAAGTGTCGAGGTATATTATACCGGTCTCTAGTTATAAATGATCATAAAAGATGTGTTATTCCGGACTCTAGTTATAACTGATTTTGAAAACCCAACCTAATTTTCTCGTCCCTTAACATAAAGAGAAAAAGTCGTTGCGAACGTTTGCCTTTTGCTTCTTGACAAACGAAGAAACTTATTTCCAGGATCTTTTCTCTCCCGTTTCTTCAATAGAAAGTCGTTGACAGTGGTTAGTTTTTTTGAGAAAAGGAATGAAAATGCAAAATGCGATAGACTTTCATTTGTTTTCCTTTCTAATTTGGCGCTGTCAAAAATTCAGTGATCTTTTCCTTTTTTATAACTTTTGAGGAAGCACTTTTTTATTTACTCGTATTTAAGATGTTAATTTGAAAAACAGAAATAATGCTATTTGTTCACAATCAGTGAAGATATCTCAAATACCAAAACTTATATTCTCTTTGCTGTACATACAACTGCAAGCTTTCTATGTTTTAAATTGTTGATCAAATCTGCTTGATTGAACTGATTATATTGATTCATTGATGCTACACGGTTACGTGGATCAATGCATAAATATTCGATCTAAAACTCTTTGGACTTTTTCAATTTATTAATCGCCTAATGACCCAGAATTTTTGAAAAAAGGAAACATGCGTTTTGTACTCTTTCCCTTCCCCATTATTTCTGCTGATGACGCTCACAATAACATACTCACTGTTAAATGTAGCAGATAATTCCGGCTTCCACCCAGCAATTGCCCATACGCTAGATCTAATAATTGCAGGTCCTCATGCAAATTACAACCGCATTTCCAACCGAAAACGGGAAATTACGACCGTAAGCCTCTTTCTACCTGAAGCAGCTGAGGACCGACTGCGAGGGTGACGTCGCCGGCAATTGCCAAAATAAATAATACGCGGCTCAAGTCGCAGAAACGCATACGGAATGAGGGCCCGAAACACAATAGGGGCTTCAGGGGGATCCGACCCTCGCGCCCGGCGGTCTTGCCGGGCCTCGGGGCTACGCTGGGACGATGATGGAGTGTAAATGCCTTCGGACAGGTGTCATGGAACGAGCGGTGATAGGTTGCGCCGACAACCTGTCTCTTAAAACTGAAAAATTGATCCGCTGAAGTGGATTAAGGTCCTTTTTTTGTTTTGTGCCCTTGCACTGCGTAACGACCTCTTTGGAACAATCGATGAAAATCTCCTGGTAACTTTGCATAAAAAAATACCAGATAAAACATATAGTATATTTTCATAATGGTGGAAATATATGTAACAAGAAATAATAGCATTCAAAATTGAAAGAGTTAGAGAAGAGTGCAACATCATTCATGTATGACAGACTGGATGAGAACTGATGGAATTCTCGCGTACATAAGAAAAGACAACAAGTCGAAACAGAAAGTAAAATAATCAACTATTAAAAGCCTACTGTGCGAGGCTAAAACCAGTGGCACTGATGATTCGATATTTGGGGGCAGGTTCCCCATTCTAAAAATCGAACATGAAGCCGTTCTGATTGTATTGGTGATCTCCATTAAAGTTGGTCGCCGCATGTTAGGTACTAAGAATTTAAAAGGTGCAGGTCTATTTGGTTTAAAATTGGAAGTCATGCAATTGAAGAACTGGGGTGTTTCATGCGAGAAGGAAGTAATAAGCTCATCTTCTCTCTCGTCAACATGGGGCCCAATCTATTGCTCATTGAATCTCCTTGCAAATTTTTCTTGATAACTGGGATGCTTGCCCAGGAAATTTAGGTAAAATCTACAACTACCCTTCGATGTATGAGGTGTGGTAATAAAATAAACGGACCTGCCGGACTTGCCGCTTGTTTGGGGTTTCATTGTATATCCAAATTTTTTGGCGAAGCACGTGATTTCCGTATTGGAACAACACCTGATCTAGCTCCGTGGGACTTTTTCTGTTCCCTAAAATCAAATCTGCGCTAAAAGAAGCCAATTTGGTGCGTTGATGTTGTGAAGAAGAAAGCGACGAAGCCCATGAACGACTTCGCAGAAAAGGCTCTGCAACATTGCTTCCAACAGTGGAAGATTCGTAAGGAGCGGTGAGGGAGTGATTTTGTTCATTTTTAGAGCATCAGTCCGGTTATTTTATTGCCACACCTCATACAATAACGTCCCAGAGAAGATTATTTATCTAAAATATACCCATTCAGAGATTATGTCTAAAATACACACAAAGCTATACCTAAGAGTTCCACACAAATTTGATTGTTGATGGAGGTGTTTTGGAGGAGGTGACTGGAGCAAATTTGGCCCAAAAGCAGCCGATGTCGAAGCAATAACCTTGGAGTTAGATGAGGATAACTTGGCGGAAAGTTTTCAGCAAATTACGTTTGAACCTTAAATTTTAATTGATGGAGATAGTGGTGTGAAGAAGAAGACAGTAGTGGACTTGACATAAGTGACAATGATAGTTTGGTCGAAGAAACTGTAACAGATTTAGCCCAAACTGAAGACAACACTTAGCAGTGTGTTGCCGATATAAAAGTAACAATGTTAGAATGAGAGGAAGAAACTTTTGTAGAAGGTTTCAAGCAATTAAATTGAACATTGAGTTTTGATTGCTTTGGACGAGGAAATTGGAACGGATTTGTGACGGTGATAGTTTAGTCGAAGAAATTGAAACTATTTCCGGTGTGGCGATAATAACGTTTGAGTTAAATGAAGACCTGGCAGAAAGTTTCAAGCAAGTTTGGAAAGTAAAATTTTGTTAATGGTGGTAGTGGTTTGGGTTAAGAAACTGTTGTGGATTTGACCCAACAGATGTGATAGTTTAGTCGAAGGGATTGGGATGATTTAGGCCCAAATGGAAGACCACACTTTGAAGGATGTTTACGATGTGGAGATAATAACGTTGGAGTTAGATGAAGACTTGGCAGTTGAAAGTTAAATTTTGTTAATGGTGGTAGTGGTTTGGGACTTGGCAGAGAGTTTCAAGCAAATTAGGTTTGAAAGTTAAATTTTGTTAATGGTGGTAGTGGTTTGTGCGAAGAAACTGTAGTGAATTTAATCCAAAAGATGACAGAGTTTAGTCGAAGATATTGAAGTGATTTTAACCAAAATGGAAGACCACACTAGAATGCTGCCGGTGTGGAATTAATAAGTTTGGAATCAGATAAAGAAGACTTTCAAGAAAATTAAATTTGAATATGGTGATAGTTTGTGACTGAAGCGGATTTGACCCAAATGGAAGACCACACTTTGAAATATGTTTCCCATGGATGTGGAGATAATAACGTTGGAGTTAGATGAAGACCTGGCAGAAAGTTTCAAGCAAGTTAAGTTTGAAAGTGAAATTTTGTTGATGGCGGTAGTTGTGTGGGCCAAGAAATTATAGTGTTTGTCCCAAAAGATGAGAGAGTTTAGTGGATAGTATTGAAGTGATTTTAGCCCAATGAAAAAACTGCACTTTAAAGAATGCTGCCGATGTAGAGTAAGATGAAGACTTTGGCCGAAAGTTTCAAGCAAATTAAATTTGAAAGTTAAATAACTTTGTTAATGCTGGTGGTAGTAGTTTGGGCGAAGAAACTGTAGTGGATTTGGTCCAAAAGTGTGATAGTTTAGTCGAAGGGAGTGGAGCGTTTTTGGCCCTAATGGAAGACCACACTTTGAATAAGTAAAATGAAAAAAACTTGGCAGAAAGTTTCATGTATATGTTATTTTGCTGATGGTGATAGTTTGCTCAGAGGGACAGGAGCGGATTTGACCCCCAAATGTAAGAAACATTTTGAAGTACATCGATGTAACATCGTTGGAATTAAATGAAGAAAACCTCACAGAAAGTTTCATGTAAATTACACTGGAAAATGAGGTTATGATTAAAAGTAGCGATGGTTTGGGCTAACTAACTGGAGCGAATTTGGCCTAAATGGAAAAGAATACTCTCAAGAATGACGCCTATTTGAAGATGACAATGCTGGAAGTAGATGAGGTCAATTTTTTGGGAAATTCCAGGCAAATCAAATTCGAAAGTTAAGTTTTGAATACGAAAAGTGGCAGAAGAAAGAATAGCAAGTTGTCATTTCAAGGTCATTTCAATGAAATTTAAAATAAGGTAGAAACCAAACAGAGAAAAATACTAATATGATAATGAAGAAGGAAAGAGAAGAAAAGAAGACTACGTCTGTCTGCTTTGTATTTAACCTTTTTCATTTAAATTTCCTTACCTCAGTGATCTCATTTTCCTTTTGATTATTTCCAACTGTTTTTTGTCGATTTTCCAATTGAAACGTATTGTATTGTGAACTTTAGTGGAAGTAAACTGAAAAAGTCGATTAATGGATTCGATCATTTATAAATTAATTAAAATTGTTTTCTACCTTTCATTGTATGATTTTTTTAGAATAATTGGGATTGAATAATTTTAGATCAAAATTTTTAAAAATATTATTAATTTTAGACCAAAATTTTAAAAAATTAGTAATTTTAAACCGAAATTTAAAAAATATAAGAAGACGACTGCGTTTAAATAAATACTGTTAATTTTTCCAGAATAATAAGTGATTACGATTAATTAGAGTCTTAGCTTACGCAGCAACCACTTCGGTCTCGCGTAACGCACTCCTCCTTCGACTTCCCCCTCGCAGCCATCTGGACTTCTCCCTCGCAGCCATCCGGACTTGCCCCTCGCAGCCATCCGGACTTCCCCGACTCATCGGCACCATTTTCCCAGTCGCCGACTCTCGCAATTTTTCTTGCTTCTTACAATCGGGTATCCTGACATTAGAGCCGCCTCATGTGTCTTACATAACTGCATGTGTCTTACATCGAAGTTGTTTAGGGTACACTGGACCTTGCCGCGGAATACTAGACCGCCTGTAGTACACAAGACCAAATGGATTTGTTTAGGGTACACTGGACCTTGACGCGGTATACTAGAGCGCCCGTGGTACACAAGACCAAATGGGAGAGACATTGGTTGTTGCATTTTTTTGTACCTCGTTGTATCTGCACCAAGTGCAGCATGTTCACCTTTAATACTCGCAGTCAGAGCTTCTAAAATTGTCTGGTTTAGACGTTCTACTTGATCGTTGCTTCGAGGTGAAGCTTTACATGCTTGATTTTGTATTTCTCGCATAATCCTTTAAACATACTCCAGTTGTAGCCCTTGCCTCGATCTGTAATGGCTCTCTTGGGGACGTGTAACAAGAAGGCGAAGAAACTTATTCCAATCTGTTTTCTACTTTCTGACGACGTTTCATCATTATGCGGATCCTCAGATTCTGTTTCTTTTTTTAATGCCTGTGATCTCACTTCTTTAATTTTTTATCAACTTTCTAAGAGAGTTCCGTGACTTTCGTGCCAAGCAAGAAGAAGTGTTGAGGCTTCAACAAACTCGAGCAAAAATCTTATTATTCAGTATCAATGATTATTCAATACTTTTTCTCTTGGGGACGTGTACTAATTTAATTAGTTGTTCCAGTGTTCTGCATACATGAAGGCTGCTAGTGTTTGGTACTGCTTCCAACCATACAAATTTTGTAAATCCATCTATCACGGCTAGTATATGAGTGTTTCCTCTCGCCGATTTACAAAATTGCCCAAGGTGGTCCATGTGTAACGTATGGAAAGGTTCAGCTATTCTTTCAATAGGATGTAACCGGATGTTGCTAGACAAGCTAGGCAGTTGTCAACAAATCCCTTCGTGAATTTCCTCATGTCCTTAAACCAATAATTTCCTTTCATGGCATCAAGAGTTCTTTCAAACCCTGGATGTCCATTGTCATCATGGAACATCTTCACTAACCTCCATCTGACATCTCTGGGAATGGTTCACCTTCTATGTTTCTGCACACCTTATCATCGACAAGAGTGTAACTTGCTTCTGCTTCACCGTTCAAAATCTGTTGTCTGATAAACTGGATATCATCATCTTTTAATTGAACAGCACAAACCCAGTCGTTGGTTTTGATTTGGCCAACGGACACAGGGTTGCGGCTTAGTGCATCCACATGCTTCATTTGGGTACCAGGACGATGCTCAATCGTAAAGTCGCATTCCTGAACTGTCGACCACCACCTTCCTACTCGCGGAGTTATATCTTTCTTTGACCATATAAGGCTTATGGCATTACAATCTGTTACTGTAGTGAAGTGTTTTCCATAGAGGTAGGTGCGAAATTTTACTTCAGCATCATGGACTGCCAAAGTTTCCAGTTCGTAGCTGTGATACCGTCTTTCGGGATCAGTTGTCTAACGGCTCATGTACGCTACTGGTTTCCAATTTCCTTTCTCTTGCTTTTGTAGCAACGTTGCACCGATTCCGACTTGACTTGCGTCTGTATGCAACTGCGTGCCGACTTAATCATTAAAAATAGGTAGCTCGTTAATTCCTTTTTTAGTAGATCAAACGCGTCCTATTGGTCTTTGTTCCGCTCCCATGTAGTATTCTTTTTTAGTAAGGAGGTCAAAGGTTTTGCCTTAAGGGCAAATCCTTCAATGTATTTTCTAAAATATGAGGCTAGACCAATGAACTGTCGTGTTTGATATATGTTTATCGGAACACAAAAGCTTTTGACGGCTTCCAATTTTCCGTCTCCTATTTCCACGTCTAAGTATTCCACAGAATTTTGAAGGAAATCACATTTTTCCAAGTTGAGTGTCAGACCAGACTTACTTAAAACCTGATCGTTCAATTCCTTGTTTTACAGATTCCGATATAGTCAATATATCTTCCAAATAGACAAGTGCAAAGTCATGACGAAATGATCCCAGGACTTTATTAAGCGTCTTCTGAAATACTGCAGGCGCGTTACAGAGTCTGAAAGGTATACTCTGGTATATTGGTAATGGTGTGACAAACACAGTATATTTTCGACTTTCGCGCCATACTAATCTGATGGTAATCAGATTTCAAGTCTAAAGTAGTAAATACATGGCTTCCAAACACCTCGAACCTAACTTCGAAGCGTTTTGTCCTGACGCACAATTTTTATTCTAACGTTTCTATTTTCTTTTTCTGCAATTGTTTTTTCTTTCTTTTATCGTCACTATCACTATATGACTAGATCTGGTACTACTGCTACCACCACTACTACTACTATTGTAAGACAACAGAAAGACACGGAGACACTAACTTGCACGTAGGTGAATCCCACTTCTGATTTGTTAGTTTTTCCATAACAATAATAAGTGATTATGATAAGTCTTAGCTTACGCAGCAACCATTTCGGTCTCGCGTTAACGCGACTTCCCCCTCGCAGCCATCCGGACTTCCCCGACTCCTCGGCACCATTTTCCCAGTCGCTGACTCTCGCAACTTTTCTTGCTTCTTAGTATACTTATAATTTTTCTATTTTTTAACTAACTTTTCTACTCTGTGGTTTTTAGTTTGGCAATCAAGAATCGAGTGAAAAAGAAAACGAATACTAATTGAATAATGTTCTTAAAAATGATCCTTTAGAAAGAGAGTGAAACAAGAAGGCGAAGAAACTTATTCCAATCTGTTTTCTACTTTCTGACTACGTTTCATCATTATGCGGATCCTCAGATTCTGTTTCTTTTTTTAATGTTTGTGATCTCACTTCTTTAATTTTTATCAACTTTCTAAGAGAGTTCCGTGACTTTCGTGCCAAGCAAGAAGAAGTGTTGAGGCTTCAACAAACTTGAGCAAAAATCTTACTATTCAGTATCAATGATTATTCAATACTATTTTTGGTAATATTTTATTATTCATTTTCATCTAATTCGTTTAACTTATTAGTTTTTAGTATAATTCTTTTCTGAATTTATTCATCAGTTTCGATCGCTTAGTCTATTCTTTATTGGAGCTTTTTATCATTTATTGTTTAGAAAGTTATATTGTCGATTATTATTCGTTATCTTTTTTTTATTGTCGATTATTATTCGTTATCTTTTTTTTATCATAGATAGATTATACCGAGCGATTTTAAAAAATGTTTATTCTCTTGTCATTAAATCTGGACGGCATAAGTGAAAAGTATGTCATTGCACTCCTTGATGCTGTTTTACGGTAAAGCTAAGACATGCCGTCCAAATTCCATGGCAAGAGTTGATAAAAAATTTAAAGAATGACTCGGTATTATATTACATTTACTTAAAGTGAAAACATTTTGAAAAATACATTTGGTTTTATTTTTTGATTAAGCAAGAAATGAAGGTGAGTCTGAACCGTAATCATCACACGCCAAAATGATTAACTGATTTGAAAATAAACGGCATATTCATTGAGAAAATTCGATTGCTTGAAGAAAATCTGATAGATTAATCGAAAATGATTGGTCGATAAAATCGATGGTCTAACAAAACCCTGTCATGTGTATCTTTTGATTCCTGAGCTTAACCGTGCCCTTTTTGCCAACGTTTCGTCTCTGTTTATGAAGCTCCCTTTTACATCTTTTATTTCCCGTTCAATGTCAAGTTAGTTTCTTTTTAGTTTTTTTGCCATCGAAATCTCCGTTCTTCTTACCAGGTTTCGTCCATGATCGAGCTTTACTTGAAACTGAAATTCTAAGTAATTTTTTTCTGTTTTGGTTCTGTCTCAATGATTTCTTTTTCTTCTTCCGAAAACAATACACATACACGAAATCATGTCAGCAGTCTCTCAAGTGTTCTCGGACCAGTCCTCTGCATTGTACACAAAGTAAATCTGCCCAAACCAAAGACATTCTGAGCATTGGCCTTTTTTTTTTCTTCTTCTATCAATCTATCATCCGTGTTTTGCTAAGTTTTGCTAAATATCCCACCACTTCACCTACAGGTGCAGAAGGAGGGCATGCAAGTTTCCTTGAGACTAACCCGGACTAGGAAAATTAAACCAGGCGATCGTACTAGTTACCTTAGAGTTCTGGATCTTTGGCAGCCAGACATATTAGATAAACTCACGGACATGATGCCGAAAACTTTTGACTTTGACATCGGTAGCCGCCATATGGCTAAAAGTCAACTAGTACAGTTAGGCAACAATGTCTCCATCTGGTACACGCATGGATCAAAGACTGCAAAGGGAACCGGCATAGATATTTATGGCTCAAAATACCAGGCATCACTAGCCTTAGGTACCACCTCTACAATTGAAGGGTTTCATGCAAAAAGTCCCTAAGTTGTTTTTACCTTACCTGTTTTAAGATAAGTAGGAGGATTCCTGTAAAACATGGGAGTTTTTACGCGAAATCTGTCGATTATGTACAAAAAGCGATATGGGGATTCAATTCTACAACAAATACAAACAGAACAAAGATGCCAAAATTCACTTAGGGACTTCTCGCATGAAACCCTTCAATTATGCAACCTGAAACACTTGTGCCTAGGAGTGCCTAAGAAGAAACACAAAGGGTAAAAAGATTTATATTCTGTCTGACAGTCAGGCAACCGTAAAGGCACTCAAAGCATACCGTACTGAGTCCGTTTCCATATGGGACTCCAAACAATCTCTCAAGGAACCTTTCTGTGGCGTGGGCAAGTCACAGTATAGGAAAGAGACTGAAAAGTGGTTGGATAGGAAGAAAATGTCCTACTGGAGTAATGTTCCAGGACAAAGACAGGCGAAGAAATGTATCAAGTATTCGCCTGAGATTACTCAAAAGCTTCTACTTCTGACAAAGAATGAAATAATGACTATTATAGGTCTTTTCACCGGCCACTCTCCTGTAAGGTATCACCTTAAGAACATGGGAACATTTGCAGACTATGTGAGTTGGAAACAGAAACTACTGAGCTCATACTCTGCAAATGTAAGGCATTAACAAGGCTTCGGCTTAGTCACCTAGAAAGGGTGCTATCACCTGACGAGGTAATAGCAGAGTCTCTTAGGAACATTCTACACTTCGCTGATATGGCAGAATTCCTAGGATATTAATTACTTGGAGGGTTCGAATAAAAGATCAATATGGTCGCAGTTTTGACAGGCTAAATAAAGCCCATCGACCCCGTACTACAATACAATCATCATATTTCTTTAAATTTATTTCTTTCTTCTTTCAGTTGGAAGAGTTTCAGTTTGCGTTTTCCATTTCTTAAATTGGGCTTCCTTTCCATTCTTGTTTTGGTTCTTTGTCAGCGAAAACTGTTTAATATTTCTTTATTTTTTTTTCTTTCATTTGGAAGGCGTATTTCCGAGACAGAAATGATAAATTTAAACAGTACTCTAAGATATTTAGTGTCCTCAGACCAATCCTCTACTTCCTGATGTTTCTTCTTCTTTCATTTGGAAGGCGGATTTCTGAGGCAGACATAGATACGATATCCAATCTGGAGTACCACAAATCTGTCGTTGGACCTCAGATCAATCCTCTACTTCTTGATATTTCTTCTTTTTCATTTGGAAGGCGGATATCCAAAAGTCTGTATCCTCAGACCAAACCTCTACTTTCTGATGTTTCTGCTTCTTTCATTTAGAAGGCGGATATCCGAGAAGAAACGATGAAGTTGAGACGTGCTATACGATATCTAATCGGGAGTACCACAAGACTGTGCCCTCAGGCCAATACTCTACTTCTTGACGAACCTGCCCCAAATTGTAGATGCTGAGATATCAACCTTTGTGGATGCTGTTTTTTTTTAAGATACCTTTAGAGCTACATTTATAAATATCTATTATAAAGTTACTTTCTTTCGTCGATCTTCCAACGATTTACGATTAAATAGTTTATCCCGCTCTAAAATATTTTCTTTTGTCTTCTCAATTTCATATTTCCTTTGTTTTCGTCATGAAGTTGGGTTGTAGCCCTCCATAATTGCACAGGGCACAATCTTCCTCATTGGATTAAATTAGAATTAAAACTGCGCCTTTCGACCATAGAAGCCAATAAATTTTTGTTCTGGTTATTTCCAGGTCACCTGTATGTATACAATTCGGTATTTCGAGACAAGAGAGGCTCCAAAACGAAGCCAGTTCGTTTTCAGGGAAATTTTATCAGCTTTTGCTTCGTTATATCAAGGTCAACCCAAGTATGTCTTTCTTTGACAGTGAGGATTAACATTTTCTAAGAGAAATTACCCGTTTATTAAGAGGGCAAAGTACCTACTCGCTTCCTGGAAAACCTTCCTCGGTCCTTTGTCCCCAGAACATTCCGTGTTACTACCAGGAGGCGGAGCGAACGTGATTGATGCCGCTGCTAATGATGTTATGCGCTCCATTAGGACCTCGGCCTGCTCTGATCGCTGAATGACGTGCGGTGCATCACCATATTACCAACACCAGCGCGTCATTGCAGCGAATTCGGCGAATCTGCTAATGGCAATCGTAAACGTTTGCGGCCCTCGTTCTCACCTGTGCCGTAATCCCCGCGATTGTGGAGGAGTTTTCTTGGACCTCTTAATCTGCGCCGACGACAACGGCTCGCAAATCCGGCTTTTCGCCGAAGAGGACCCACGCTGAGCGGCTGATTTCCATAAGAAAGCAGCTCCTATTAATATTCATTTGAAGTCCACATGCCAAATGGTGCTCGTCAGTCGGAGCTTGCATTATGTTGCAGAAGGAGAGCTTAAACCTGATCGACATGAGAGAAGGTTCATTTCGACATGGCCGAAGTAGTTAATACCACTAAATAATTAAAGCTATCTACAAAACAAATTGAGGCAGAATCCACACTCTTTTATTGTGTAAAGTTAAGTTTTAAGAAGAGACTCTTGGAATGCAAAACTCTTAAAAAAAAATTTGTAACTGTCCCCAATGAGTCCTATAGTAATCATTCTAGAAATACAACCCCCTCAGAGTGAAAAGAATATTTAAATAAATATTGCGGATGTTGTTTCAAGAATAATTTAAAATGACATTTTTTCTTGGCGCCTACGGTTTAATGTTTATTGTGAATATTTACAAAACGAAGTTTGGAATAGTGTAAGCAAGTTTCTATTGTCCCTTTTTTATAACATTTTTTTTTGTGTATGTATAACGAATTTGTATTAAATTCAATATACAGGGGTGACCGAAACTGAAGAGGCAACTTGCAAGATTATTTTTCCATTTCATACTACGTTCTAAAAACTTAATCTTATTTCTTTTGTAGAAAAAATTGGATTTTCTAAAACTTTTAATCATGAAATGACACCATCATATCCTGATTTAAAAAAAATGGTTTTAGGTTTGCTTAAATAAGAGGAGTAATTTATTGTAGTTTCTCTCGCAATGACAAGGAAGTAAGTTGTAAAAAACACTTGATGAAGTTTGTTTTAAAGTCGTTTGACTTCTAAGAAGCTAACAACTTTTCTTTGGCTTCACTCTTCCAAATAAAAGTGTTTAGTTTGAATAGGTACCACTTTATTCTACAGGGTGGGACCAAAATAATTTGACGATTTCAATTTGGCGGTATTCCAACGTCTTGGCAGATGGTACTCAAAACAGGCACCATTTTTGGAGGTAGTTAATAGTTTTCTATAAGCAAGAGGCATTGGTCCAAAGAACTTTTTTTTTCGCCACCGAAACATTCATTGCGTGTGCCTAAATGACTACTCACATCGAAAGAAACGGCCGCCAACATTTAAGTATAAATATTGAGTGATTTAGGAATTGTGTTGATTATTTACATTAGGCTTCTACAAAACTTCGTCCGTTAACCCAAATCACAAGAAAGGACCATTTCAATTTTTAAAGGACGCACAGTGGCGGACTGAGTCTAAAATTATTGCTAGGAGGCAAAGGGGGCTCTCCCACAACTATAATCTAATATTTAAGGAGCCCACGTCATCAAGGGCTCCAAGACCCCACTTGCCATCGAGCAAATTGACAGTCTAGCCAATCCGCGATTGAGGATATAAGTATACAGAGTGTCCCAGGAGGAAAGGTCAATACTTCGTGGAAGTCTAAATAAACAACTTTATATAAACAGGTAGTCTTTTATTGATGGTTTCTGAGATAGAGCAATTTGAAATTAATAATATGAAGTTGCTACATAACTTTTATTTTGAAGTATTTGCATTATATTTGTCAAAAACAGCGCTACATTACGGTGAAGAATAAAATCAACATGAAGCGCCAAATTTAAATTATTCCGGAACGGCCTAGTGGTAAAATTGTTCAATACTTAATCAATATTTATCTCAGAATCCATTAATAAAAGACTACCTGTTTGTATAAACTTTTTGGTGTACAATAACCCACTCTGGACCCCCACGAAGTATTGACCTTTCCTCCTGGAACACCCTGTATATCCTTGAGT
The DNA here is from genome assembly GCA_033060865.1 of Dorcus hopei. Classification (NCBI taxonomy): domain Eukaryota; kingdom Metazoa; phylum Arthropoda; class Insecta; order Coleoptera; family Lucanidae; genus Dorcus; species Dorcus hopei. The sequence goes on from CM065426.1 coordinate 8,566,534, forward strand.
AAGAATTGGGATTGTTCCAATCAATAATACAAACACACGCTTTCTTTTAGTACACAATTGAATCGCCCGTTAAAAAAATTACTTGCTTCAAAAGTTACTTTTGGGCCCAACGGAATCTATTCTGTTAACCACCGTACACGTCAATGTCTTTTTTGTCATACTCATCCACCAACATGGTGGTTGGTTTGTTTTTGCCCCACCCTATACAAATTTCAATTCGTCGATATTTCAAAAACACGCTCTTCTTTTTTAATCTTTTGTACCAAATCTGTTTCCTCTTGTGTATTCCCTTTTGGATTTTTAATACTGTGGTGGAAAATGAGAAATCCATACAGAACGTAAGTTATTTCCTCCACGGATTAACATACGCAACAGTGGGTCGGTTTTTTTTTTTTACTTTTTCTTATTTTTATAAAATCCTGAACATTCCAGAAGCCTTAATTTATTCTAATCTTTTGCTATATTAATGTCGCGTTGGAAAAAAGAAACGTCTACGCACTGAAGCCATTTACTTCGTGGTCTTTCAACTTTTAATTTTTACCAAAGTATCAACCACCCTTCCGTCAAAGTTCCTTGTCTTCCCAGGCACGGCGTCGTGCAAAGTACAAAATCCCGAAGGGAAACGTCATTTCCACCGCCCGCCGCACCGCACCATCCAAATTTTTTAAAGAAGTATGTGTTGTCGATAGATTCTAACAACACGTACAGGAGAAAGTGAAGTGTTAAAGCCGGAAATTCCTTGTAGGTCTTCCTGACACGACGTCGAATTTTCTCTCTTTATTTTTAAACCTTCTGCTTTGCTGATCGATGATGACATTTAGTGCTATTGGTTTTAAGGAAACTTTCTGTAAAAGAAAAATGTGAAACTCGGTGAATCTAAGATTAAATTTTCTAGAATATCTCATTTTTTGTTTCTACTGTCTTTCTTCTTTATGATTTCTCTCAAAGCATGTGTCACATTTTCTGGCCAACCTAGAGCAGGTAAATTCCAAAATCGTTTTATAATCAACCCTTCTTTTATTACTCTTCAGTAAATGGAACGCCAGTATAATTCTTTTCAAATAAAACTTTTGAGTGAGAGAGAGCACGTCAACTGACGTAAACCTTAAGACTTTCTATCCAATTATTGCTTGATTTTATTTCCTTTCTCAAAATAAAATTAAAAAATCAAATAAACCAATCATCGAAAGCCAAGAGAAGAACAGAACGTCTTAACACATCAACAACAACAAATGTGTAGAAAGAAGTAAACAAAGATAAAAAATGACAGTCCTTAGAAAAATTATTGGAGTTACTCCAAGAGATCGGTGTGTAAGTGTAAATAAACAAAACAGATTAATTTAGCGGGAGCCTATCAACAAGCAAGAATTTCCAGATGACTGCACAAGTGTCATCACTTGGGCAGTCATCTGGAAAACCAGTCACTGGTTCATACCAGTGACTGGTTTTCTTCGTCTACAAAATGAAGGTTGTCCAATAAGCAGAAAGAGGAAAAGAGTTCCAATTTTTTCCCAAATCCGATTTCGCATTTCGGAAGCCGTATCCCAAAATGTTTCTCTTACGTTTTTCACATTTCACACTCCATAAACCATATGGTTAAAAGTTTTGGCAATTCTCATCATCAGTCACAAACTTATCCATTCCTTCTGTCGTCCGTCACAAAATCTCAAACAGAACTCAAACAAAATGAAACGTGAATCTTCTTTGACCCCAATTAAATTGCTTACTATCTATGTATGTCCAAAGTGGTTAATGGGATTACTGGGATCAGCTGCCCTTGAAGAAGGTGCCACTCTTCCTCTCTGTTCCTAGTGATAAGAAAATAAAGTGGTAGTTATTTCTGCACAAAGTTCATGAACAAAAGAGGGCAGCAATTTGAAAAGTTTGCCCTAACTATGAAAGAAGAATATAACTTGTATTTTTAAATTACTTTTGTTTTTCAATATGGTCCCCATGAACTTCAATACACTTCTTCAAATGAAGGTCCAGTGCTTGTCTGCCATCCCGGAAATCATTTTCTTGTAGGTCTTTTAAATAGTGATTTACTGTTGCTATCAGTTCTTCATTTGATGAAGACCCGCTTATCACTGGGGAATTCTTTTAGTTTTAGGGGCAAAATCTGGAGAATAAACGGATGGGATAGTAAATGGATACAACACTTGTCTGGGAACGAGCATTATCCTGATAGGAAATGATGATCTTCTTTGATAAACTTGGCCTTTTCTCACGAATTGATTGATCAAGTCGATCCGCCCCGTTATCGTTTGACCCTTTGGAAAGTCGAACAGCATCCCTTCAGCATGCCAAAAAATTGAATCTGTAACTTATCCAGCGGATAAAAATGGGTGGCCATTGCTTTGTTTGTTGTTCTGAAAAGTCCAAGTCTCATCTATAGTAACAAATCGCCGTATAAAGTCAGTCGTATTCTTCTTTAATCAAGGAATTAACATATAAGAATAAGGTGCAAGGAGGAGTTAACTTAAATCTTAACTGGAAACAACCAGGAGTAGGGGTGCGCGATATCATATTTTCAATATCGGTTATCGATAACTTAAAAATATCGATATTTATCGATATATCGATAATATCGATATTATCGATAATATCGATAATATCGACAATATCGATATATCGATAACTGAAAATGGAAATATCGTTATTCGATAATTATCGATAAATTGTGTGTCGATAAATTTCCGCAGCCCCAATAAGGACAATTATTTGCCGTAAAAATAAAATCATTTCACTAGTATTTCAATGAAATTCATTTTCGGACAGTTTTAGTGCGAATTGGAAGAATTCATTTCAATGCCACGGTCACTATCCAATGTAAGACATTTGTATTGATATTATCAAATCGTTTAAACGGACACTAAATAGCGCTATTTAGTGTCCGTTTAAAAGATTTTGTGCTACAATTTTCATCGGACATTACCAGCTTTAATTATCGATAATATCGATGATATCGATATTATCGATGATATCGATATTATCGATGTTACCGATATTACCGATATTATCGGCGTTATCGATAATATCGATATTATCGATAATATCGATATATCGATAACTGAAAATGGAAATATCGTTATTCGATAATTATCGATATTATCGGTAATATCGATATATCGATAAATTTTCGCAGCCCTAACCAGGAGATATCTTAGGAAGTATATGGGGGCTACCTAAGGAAAGTCTTACTGAAGATTGCAGAAGAAATAGGTGTATGGTACGAAAAATTAATCCAAAGAGAAAAATCAAAACGGTAAAGCAAGACTAACAGAAGAAGCGAAGAGGAAAAAGAACAAACAGAACAAGGAAAGAAGAATATTAATATGAAAGAAGGAAAAAGATCAAGTAAGGCGAAAACGATTAACTGATTTAAAAAAATGGAGTAATACAGGAAGAGAAGAAAATAAAGTTAGATACATCAGAAATATCATACACCAAATGAAGGGTCCAAAGAGCTATCTTGTTAATTAAAGAAGAAAAGTGGATTGGATACGACACTTTTTTATTTCATATTTTATTAATGACTTTAATTTTTTTTAATGACTGCCAAAATTGACCCGTTTCAAAATTTATTTTATTCTCAGAATGTGTCTTTACTTTTAGCCCTCGCCTCTTCGACCTGTTGACCTTTACATAATTCAGCTGGCCACAAATTTTTTGAGGCACTTCATTGCTTGGTTTTTTCCTTAGAATATGCGACGTCACAATACTTTTTGTTGGTACCACTGAAAAATATAGAAATCAGAAAATTTGGTGTGCACTAGTTTTAAGTAATTTTATTCTTTTGCCGTAATACCACAACCATATTGCCAATACAGTGTGAAATTTCATAATCTTTTTCATATCACATTCAACGTCTGTCAAAATACAGACAGGCAACCTGACAAGAGAACAATCTATTTTTAGGAGAGAAGATCGTGAAGAGCTTGTAAGTGTTGAACTCTCAACCAATACATTAGGGAAGCCCTTCGCTTTCTTAAACTTCGATGGTTTAATCCTCAATAAATGTGAGCCCTTTCTGGATTACGCTTAGCAGTTTCAGTTCTATATGGGATGCTGAGAATTACAATGGTTTTCAAATTTGAAATTATTCTTGTTTATGGTTCTTTTCTGAATGCTATTTGTTTGATCTAATAAAACAACTACCCCCAAAAAGTTGCAGCTAGCTTCGAGTTTAAGTTTTCTATAGAGATGAAGTCAAAACCTGTAGGAAACATGCTTGACATGACTTACATGACTATGATTCTCAGCACCCCATATAATTCTATTCATTAGTACCTAGTCGTTTATGTGAATGTAGGTGAGATTTTGCTGCTATGAGTTGGATTGAAAATTCCTAATCCTGACTTCAATCCTTTACAATATTTTTAGTGCCAAATTTTCAAAATCGAATGGACTTAACCAAATTAGTCCTTACACCAAAAGTTAATTATAATTTATAAAAGACGTGAAATAATACAAATACAGTAATCCCAATTAGTTTTATCTAAAACCCATAATTCTTCTGATTTCTTCCATGATATTGGCTGTTAACTATCGAAATTAGTTGTGCATCTCCTATCGATTTTCGTCAATTGATTTAACTTTACTTAATCCCTGCGTAGTAGAGTCTCACTTTTATCAAATCCCCATTAGTACGTCATCGTTTGGTAGAAATGGTATAAGTGAAATTTGTGGCGGAAACATAAATTTTAGCATATCTTAAGTTCAGCCCTCCATCTCTTTCTCAGTCACTTTATATAATCGATTGATTTAACTCAACCCCTTCCCAGTCAGAGTTTAGTGTAATCCCAGTTTTATGCAATCCTAATTATTATGTCAGCTCTAGAGGAGCAATTTTGTGTTGGTAACGCGAACATTTCCAGATTCAACTATCCCAATCGTCCTATAAAATTACTTCATTCCAACCCAACATCGCTGTTTAGTGTACCTATACAGTTTGATGCAAGCACGTCATGGTTGCTGAAAGTGGTAACAACACGACGTTAATTTTTTAATTTTTACAATCCCAGGTTCAATCTTCAGCTGTCCATCCAGTAGTGATTTCACGTTATTTGTTCCGAACTAGCGTAATTGAATTTTGTCACTGTTTCAAAGTTTTACAACCCCAACTGTTTTCTCATCTCGGGTGAGATTTACGATTGTACACTGAGAAAAATGTATATTAAAAACCGTGTTGTAAAAAAAGTATCATTAATAATAAAATAAATTGTTTTAAAAGTAGCAAAATTGTTTAAGTAAAGCAAGTAAATTTTTCTCTTAAAAGAAATGACAATGCGATTATATTACATTAAGCATATGATTTTGTAACATTTATGAGTTCGTCCTGCAGATATGATGTTTACAACATAAAATTTGTAGGTCAAAAAGCGATCGAAAGATGTCACTACTTAAATTGTTCATTACTTTCACATCGCAATGGCATATAACCTAGGAGAAATCGGTTTGGTTTGCAGTGGAGTTCATAGACAACACAACATAACATAATATATTTATGTTTTCTATGGTCGAGTTCTGGAGCTACGGTTCTGTTGAGGAAGGCCCAATGAGGCCTTAAACAGCTGTATAGAGCAAGCTCGAGGAATCCGCTGTAATCAAAACCGATTTGCACATTTTTTTTTATATAAAATTTGTAATTTAATATACGTTTTTTCTTAAATCGAGTACTTATTTTTTTTGGTGCAGCTGCAAAGGTTGGTGATCGTGTGAATCCCGTAGCTTCTTATCTGTGCGTAGATAAAAATGTTAAAATATAAATATATTAAACGATATTATATTTTATATTTTAGCCATTTTAGAATATCTTTTTATAAATTTAAATATATAACAGTTAATACAAATATGTTTTTAAGTTAATAAAATGATTTTGCTGTCACATATAGTAATATAAATTTTTGTAAAAATTACTATATTTATATTTACTTTTACAACGTAATTCTCTCCGTGTAAACGTCACGTAAATTTTTAAAATACAACGACTTGAACTTCCACTTTGTTACACGGAAAAAGATATTTTGTTAAGTTACCAACAATTGTGAAGCATCTAACAAGAATTTGGAGTCATATATACGACACAAATTTTGTATTGGTACTTCAATTTTATTTTTGTGAACAACTGAAATTGTAGTTTTTATCAGTGTCAAAAAGATATTTAACACATAAAGTTTTTTGTTAATGTTGATCACGTCTTGGCGTCAACCCAACATCAATATTATAGTTTTTAACTACGAATTGGTGGTGATGCATCCACTAATGACATGTCAATGTTAAAATAATGTAGTAGTATAGTATGATGCATTCACAATGACATGTCGACGTTAAAATAATGAATTAGTATAGTAAACACAAAATAATAAATATGAATTTGTTGTTGTTCTAACAATCAACACTTGTTTGTCCAACTATTTCTTAAAAATAATATTCAAACAAAAGTTTACTACAAAATAGTTGTACCCGCATTTACAACATGTGGTTCTCGCAAGTCAATATTTGTAAGAAGATAAACAACAATATTTCAACAAGTTCGGTTGTTGTAAAATTAACAATACGATTTTTCTCCGTGTAATCATCCAAAAGCTTTTCAGTGAACGGAGATTAGTTACCTCTAAAGTCACTGTTTGGTGCATTTAGTTTTATACAAGTACGACAGTTGCTGAAAGCGGTGACAACACGACGTAATGTTTTTTTTTTTTTAATTTTTACAATCCCAGGTGCAGTCTTTAGCCCTCCATCCGGTAGTTCCCCTGTGATTTCATGTTATTCGTTTCGAAGTCTTGGAATTGAACACGAATTCTCTTGCTGTCACTGTTTCACATTTTTGCAACTCCAACAGTTTCGTCGTCGCAAGTGAGATTTTACAATGGTAAATGTAACGTAAATTCTTAAAATTTAACAATTTGTTAATCGTCCAAGAGCTTTTCAGTGATCGCAGATGAGTTGCCTGCATCGTCACTGTTTGGCGTGCAATCACGACATGCCTGGGAGTGATCCAAGAGTTTCCCAGTACTTCTTTAACGATAATAATTACAATATTTTATTATTATTATTATTAGATATAATTTGTTCAAATATTTTTTATTGGTAAAGAAAAGGTTTTAATCCTTCTCTGTTTAATCTAGAATGGCAATCGCAGATTGTCACTGTTTGGTGCGTTCGGTTTTATGCAATCACGTGTGAGGGCTGATGGCGTAACCAGTGAATTTTTGAATTTCACGATTCTAAATTCAACCTTCGAACCTTCCATTCTGTTAACCACCTCGTGGTTATTCTAAGATTTCACGTTATACTTAGGTAAGCCTCAATCTTGGATGATTTAAACTTAAACGTGAACATTTTAGGGTTTAACTCTCAACCTTCTTTGTTAATCACTACCCGATAATTATCCATGTTTCTTAGTTCTAGTGGAATTACCTAATTTCAATTTTCTGTCGCTGTTTAGTTTTATTTTATTAACGCCACGGTCAGTAGAAATGTTGACAAAACGTAAATTCCTTAAATCCTGGACTCTTCAGTACCTTATCCTCGATGAAAGCCACCCTCTGAGTTCATAACTTACAATTAGTCAATTTCATCTTTCATGTCGTATAAGCTGGACTTTCTTGGCTTTCAATTTCCAATAACTTTGTCTGTCACGTTTTCATTTTCTCAAAGAAATATTTCTTGCCGATGTATATTGTTGATGAGTTAATGTCCATATTGTACCTACTTACTTTTAGTACTCTTGTATTTCCTGGTGATGGCTTTATTAATCTAAGTTCAAAAACTAATCGAATTTATTTCCATTTTTTAAAATTAGCAAATTAAAAAAAAATGTAATCGACACTTCACTTTGGGGGCCAATCTCAAATACGACTGATTTAATTTCAACCCCTCTCGGGGGGTGAGGGGGTGTCATTCATAAGTGGAATCTATGCAATGGTAACGCCACGCAATAGCTTCCCTTCTTGATCACTCAGTTTCGTATACAATTCGAATTTTTACATTAACTTTGACCGAAGTGGTAGGTAGGTATAAGCTGTAAAAAAAGGGGTAGTGAAAGGGCGTAAATTCCAGAAAGTTTTAGAAGCCAACCTTCAACCCTCCACGCAGTGCCATCATCCGTATTTTTATGCTATTTGTACCAAATGCGATTTAACTCAATCCCCCTTTTTTTTAGTAAAGTTTAGTACTGACTCATTTTTGGGGGAAAGTTATAACTGAAATTTTCGCTGTGTTCATCATCCCATAGCTTCCCTTCTTGGTCACTAAATTTTGTACGATTCTATTTTTTTGTATTAAATTTGACCGAAGTGGTATAAGCTGCATAGCTAAAGGAGCCAATCAAAGGACGTAGATTCTCGAAAGTTTTGCAAGTCAACCCTCAACCCTCCACAGTGCTATCATCCTTATTTCTGATGTGCTTTTTAGTCAATGTCAAAATCATTCTTGGGAGGAAATTATGAAAGTGAAATTTTGCAGCAACCAGAAATCTTAAATTTTAACAGCTCCCGGTTTTATTCGCATTCGCACCCTCTATGTGTTTGCTAGCCATCCCGTAGATTCCCTTTTTGGTGGTTCAGTTTCGCACAATTCTAACAGTCACGTTATCTTTGTGGTAGAAATGGTGTACGCTGATGTAAAAGAGAAGGTGAGAGGGCGTAACCTCGTAAATTTTAACAATTGAAGCCTTAACCCCCCCTGTGCAGTGTCTATCATCAGTATTTCTATGCTATTTGCCCCAATTTACGATTGGCCAGTATTTAGTATGAAATTATCGTCCATAGAAGTCTTAGTGGTAACACGTCGTAAATTCCAAGATTTCACAATTCTAGGGTTCAACCCTTAACTTTCTGACTATTTGATTGTTACTTTTTTGATATTTTTTTTATATGTTGTGCGTATCTTAAATACAATTGATTTAATTTCAACCCCATTTACGTGTAGAGTCGGTTTTCATGTAGGATCGAAATTGCTTCGTCATTTTGTTGTGTGGTGGTGACGCCGACGTAGATTCCCAAATTTGCATGAAAATGCCCGTTGGGCAGAGCGTACTGGCTTCGGGTTTCCGTTTTGTAAAAAAAAAAATGCGGCCTTGTGCGGCCGAAATGGCGCGATGGCGATTCTTGGGTTCGCGTAAGAAAGCGACCGGTCAGGCATCGGAATTCCCGTTTGTTTCTGTTGAAATCACCGGTGGCCATGCCAAACGCGAATGCAAGGCGCCATGATTAGAGCGGACCGTGAGAGTTTCTCGAAATAACATGGACGGCCGTCAATCTGGCGGATTTGAAAGTTTTTCATTTACGGTGGTATCGCTTCCCTCGCTCGTCTTGGAGCGTCATTTTCGAACGGCCTGCTCCCGACCAATAGGGTATCAGGGTGGGAGAGGTTCACCCCATTGGACAAAGCGAAGGACGACCGGTTTCGGCGGCGTTTTTTCAATGCGCAGTCGCGATCCGAACGGTGTTGAGTTGAGATGTAGTTTTGGCTAACGGCACAATCGCGAAAAACTTTCGGCCGTGGAAAACAGTGCGGGAAAAAAGTGCACGGGAAATGGAACGCAGATCTTTTGGTTTTTTTACTAAGAGGTTCGTTTCTTTTGTTTTATTTTTTTTCCCTTCTTTTCTCAATTCGTTTCTTTCTTTTTGATTCTATTATTTAATAATTTCTTTGGTGGTTTTTGGGGTTTCGCGTTTCGATTGGCGGCGATTGTTTCAACGTCCGTCGCCTAATTTAAATGGTACGTTGTTATCCCTCCTTTCATGTTGTACTGTGTGTTAAAATGGCGACTGCATGCGTTCCGATTTGTTTGTCCTTCCTCGTCGCATGCGAACACAGCTGTTACCTCGTCAATTTGTTTTCTTTTTCTTTTTGACACCGACATTTTTTTTTGGCCGAAATAATAACTGAGCCGCGTCCGTCTGCGACCGGCTCGACGGGACGCCCGCACGTCATCCGATCATGTGAAACGGCGGAGCGGTCGAAGCAACTTTATAAAGCGGACAGACTCGCTCGGATAGTTCCCCTTTAAACGGCGCCCGTGTTACAGTCGGCGGCGTTGCCGCTTCTACCGGACGCGCTTGGCAATGACGGACGCTTTCGAAATAATGCCGCGGCGGTAGTCAGTCCAAAGCATAAATCGACGCCGTGGACATCTGCCGGAGAACCGCCGCTTCAGTTTTACGAGGAAAGTTCGACCCTAATTCGCACTTCCGTAAAACCAACATCGTGACGTAACACCACGGCGATATATGACGTAATTTTGCGTTGTGTTTTGTTTAAAACGATCGAGTGTATGCACGGCCTTAATTTAAAAAAAAAACCGTCGCCAAATTAAGCGATTCAGATAATATACAGGCTGTTTCAAATCAAGTGCGCTCTCCTAAATATAAAATTCAAATTCAATCATTGAAGGGAAAAGCTTCTTTATTGGATTTCTGTTTTATATTTTCTTTCAAGAAATCTTGAGATGTTAGCAGAAATGTTGAAAAGTCAATTGTTCTTCTTCGTCTTTATTTATTTTTTTAATTTAGATTGATTCCTTTAATTAAAATACTGTTCAGAGTAGATCACACTAGTTTCTAGCAATTTTAAAATCTATCTACAGGACGTTTGCGTTTTACATGGAATGGATTTAAGTTAACGCTTCATTCTGCGACAATCTTTAGGTACTAACTTAATTTCTTAAGTACGACGGCTACTTGTTTGCTACCTGCTAAATTTAAAGGCACTTTTTATTTCTGTTCATAAACACATCTTAGTATAAAAATGATTTGTACACATTTCAAATTATGGTATTGGTTTCTTACGCCGTCTTTTTTTTTTGTTTAGCTAATTGTGACCTCAAAGTACAGAATCAAAGATATATTTCTCTTTTGATTTACAATACAACCTAACAAGGGATTCTTACTTTCGTTATCGTTATTGCCAATTACTGTAAAGAGGATACTAGATGTATAGATACTAAATACAGCGAAAGAATAACAAAAGCATGTTAATAGCAAAAATGCTAGCAACAAGTATGTAAATAATATTCATTTCATATTTATATTGCTAATAACGTTGTTCCTAACAAAAAGAAGTAATGAATTTCAAAGATGTATAACAACATTGTTAGAACAATACTATTGATCTGCTATCAACAATGTTACTTAAAGTTATGAACATGTTGCTAAATTTGTTTGTTTGAACTCAACAAAAGATTATCAAAATATCAACATTAAACTATAAATCACAACAAAATCGACAGTGCATTTTTTTTGACCAATCAGTACATAGAAATGCGTTGTATCTAAGCAGTGATTGGTCAAAATATGCCACTTAACGATGTCATTATGATTTAATACAGAATAAGGGGGTTAGGCCCAGTTTCATAAAACATAGTTAACCACTCGATCAAGTTAATCGTGTGATTAAGTAATATCATTGGAAGGAAGTTTAAATGTCCTCCAATGATATTGCTTAATCACACGATTAACTTGATCAAGTGGTTAACTACATTTTATGAAATTGGGCCTACGTCTCTCGGAAACTAACGAAATGTTATCCACACGTCACTAACAACTTGTTTCCAATATTATAACATGTCAGTAACATTTTGCTAACGACACTCTTTGATCTAGACCGCGCCTCCAGATCGATCACAAAATATTTACCTACACGGAGAAAAATCGTATTGTTAATTTTACCACAACCGAACTTGTTGAAATATTGTTGTTTATCTTCGTACAAATATTGACTTGAGAGAACCATATGTTGTAAATGCGGGTACAACTATTTTATAGTAAACTTTTGTTTGAATATTAGTTTTAAGAAATAGTTGAACAAACAAGTGTTTATTGTTAGAACATCAACAAATTAATATTTATTAATTTGTGTTTACTATACCAATTCATTATTTTAACGCCGACATGTCATTGTGAATGCATCATACTCTACTACTACATTATTTTAACACTGACATGACATTGGTGGATGCGTCACCACCAATTCGTAGTTAAAAACTACAGTATTGATGTTGGGTTGACGCCAAGACGTGATCAACATTAACAAAAAACTTTGTGTGTTAAATATCTTTATGACACTGATAAAAACTACAGTTTCAGTTGTTCACAAAAATAAAGTTGAAGGACCAATACAGAATTTGTGTCGTATATATGACACCAAATTCTTGTTAGATGTTTCACAATTGGTGGTAACTTAACAATATATTTTTTTCCGTGTACTATTAACAAAGTTATGAAGAATGTTATTAACACATTAATGAATAAAAGAAATAAATTAACAGCTAACAAAAATATCTTAATCACAAATGTCGTCAACTATGTTGATAATAGAAGTGTTCTAACATTTTATGTCCCAGTTTTTAACAACATTGCTATTAACAATGTTATCTCCGGTGTAAAGCCGGCTTTAGAAGTACCAAATATAACTGAAAAGTTTGCAAACGAAACAATTGAACATTAATGAATAAAATAAATAAATTAACAGGAAATGTTATTAACAAAAATATGTTAATCGCAAATGTCGTCCACAATGTTGATAACAAAAGTGTTCTAACATTTTATGTCCCAGTTTTTAACAACATTGCCATTAACAATGTTATCTCCGGTGTAAAGCCGGCTTTAGAAGTACCAAATATAGGACTGAAAAGTTTGCAAACGAGACAATAGATTTCCATTAAAATATTCGTAGCTAATTTAAAAATTAGAAATGCGTAACATTTTATTCTTCTTCTTAGCAACTTTTTATTTTTCTTTTTTATTCTTTGTACTCGTTAATATACCGGGTGTTTCAGACTAGAGATAGGCGACTTGCAGGTCGAGTCTATCAATGCAAAGTCGATTAACTATACGATTAATAAATCCGCAGTGAAAGTTGAACAAGTAGTCGACTATTTGGTCGATTGATTCTTTAATATAAAATTTGTAACCCATTTAGATGTGTGTAAAAAATACCAATTAATCGACGACGGCAAAGTGTAAGTCGATTAACTCGACTAAAAGTATAAGTCGACTATCATTTAGTCGAAGTCATGCATCTCTATTTCAGACTACCTGTCTCAGCCCTTTTTCTCAAACATGTGAGGCAGTAGGAAGTAGCAAGAAACAGTTAATAACGAAAGAGTATATGACGCATTTGATGGCGATATAATTATCTTTAAAGATCAATGGGAAGTTGAAGCAACAAAGACCATTTTCGAAATTTTAAAAGGAAACATTAATCGAGTTGGATGTAATTAAATAGGGTTTTTAAAAAAGAAACAAATTTTACTTGAACAAATTTTTAATATCTCAAGGAAAAAATTAAAATGTGCTAAAACATATCCGTTATCTGTTATCTTAATCATACAATCGTCCAAAGTATACCTACATCCCATTCAATTCTAGAACATGTTGCACATTGTTAGAAGGTCAGACATTATTTTGTTATACTTTAGATAACGTCCGTCCTTCTAATAACATGTACTATCGACATCATAAAAAACTAGGACAACTTTTCAATCCAATAGCCATGCGTTTCCATTATTTTATTATATTGAATCTTACTTTGCTGTCATGTCAGTAACTGTGTGTTTGTTAATGCTGAAATTCTGAGCAATTTGTGTAACTGTGACACCCTTTTCTATGAAAGTAGCTATCCTAGTTTTTAAAACAATATTTGCTGTAGAAATGATTGCCAATTTCAAATATGTAATTTTAAATTTGTGGTCGGTAGCAGTTTTACACAGCTTAAAAAATCTTGTCCTAGTTTTTTATGATAGCAATAGTACGTTATGGCGTTTGAACGGGATACGTATTCGGGCTGATTGTTTTAGTTAGTTTAAAACGTTTGACATATTTAAATCACGGAAATGTTCAAATTCGTCTGAATTAGAAATGTCAAATTGTTTTTCTTCATTGCCTAATTGAGAGATTATCATTGGAATTAAATTGTACTTTGTTTTCTAATTTTTCAGTATTTTCAAACTGTCTTCCCTGTTGTCAACTAAATTTGTTTGTTTGTTTTTTCCAAATTTTGTAACGTCTTTAAATTTTGTAAACGAATATGTTTTTCATGAGCCACTAACGGCATAAGAGGTCGAATACAAGAATGTATTAATTAAGCTGGCAGGCATTTTGAGCATATTTTTGAAGATGCAACAATATCTGTGATTTAAAAATGTCAGACCTGTCAATCTCTGCGATCCTTACCTAACGTTGTATACTTTTTAAAACGATGTACCTACACCTAATTAAGATATGTATAGTCGTCCCAGTTTGGTAGCGGTTTTATGGTCTTGCTATAAAAAAGACACCGCAGTTCCGGTCTCTTTGAAACATTTTTTATAGCAAGATCATAAAACCGATACAAAACTTGGGCGACTATAATTAGATTGTGGTGTTTTTGGCACAGTTTAATTTTTTTTCTCTCAAAAATTATTTGAGACATTAAAAATTTGTCCAAAGAAAATTCGTTTCTTTTTTTTAATGACATCCAACTTGAATCATTTAAAATTTCAGAGTTAGCGTCGGTGGCACCTATTTCCGGTTGACCTTGAAAGATAATTATATCTCCATGTGCCATTTACCCTTTCGTTATCAAAATTTTTTTCGCAACTTTCCACTATTTCATATGTTCGTGAAAAGGGCCGGGACGAGTGGTCTAAAGCACCCAGTATATGTGACTAATTGTAAATTAATTATGTACTGCCTAAGTGTTTTATCTAATATGTAGTTTTGATTAAAGAAATTTGTTTTTAATTCGTCAGTCGAAAATTGGAACAACTCTCAGTGCTGCACACCCTAGTAAGGGGGTAAGGGATCAGGCAGAGGTCTGCAAAAGGGCATTGGGTCCCCCCTTCCCCGCTGCCCCACTAACAAAGAAATTACGGATTTTTTGGTATATTTTCGAATTTCAAAACATGTCTTTTTCTTTTAACATGCAGGAGCGTAGCAAGAATTGAATGTCCCTCTGTGGGACCCTCCGGGGTACAATAGCACAAATCTACAGGAATCATCTCATTTCCAAATTACTGCGAACAAACTTTGTAGCTCTCATAACAGAGCTTGAGGAGTGATCTCGCAGTAGATTATATACTTAAACGTCGTTTAGCTCACTGTGAAATACAATTGCAAAAATATTATTTCAAAGAATTGATAAAAAGGCGGACATTTAATAGCAACATGACGTAATGTTGTTTTTCATTTCATTGTGGACAGAAAAAAAGTTGTAAAAATACATCGCTTCATATTTTCCTGTTTTCTCTTATTTTTTTTAATAGGAAATAATTCCTTTCCAAAAAAAATTACAACGCAATATTTTATATCGTTTCCATTTTGGCATCCTTGGCCCAAAAAGTCTTAAATCAGCGGCATCATCATTTTATTGATGTCAAAGATCTATTTGTTTCCCTGTATTTTTTTTTATTTCAGAAGATGTAATGGATTGATACAGTCAGTTGCAACGGTCGCGTCAACTCGGCCTTGAAAAAACATATAGTTGTTGATTTTATCAAGTTGTTTCTTTACAATTAACTGTAACTTCTTGTAATCAATAAAACTAAATATTTAACCATGATTACATCAGGATAAAAACAATCATGTTGACTTAAATCTTATAGGTAAGGTAAAAGTTCGTTCAAACTTCGGTTTCTATTCAAGTATTGAACCAGAAGAACTACTGAGATACCCAACTCAGTACTTCTTCTATTGAGTTACCCAACTCACTAGTTCTTCTAGTTCAATAATTTTACCCTGGCTAGTTCACACAGATTTCATATAGGGTAATCTCCAGATCAGCGTTTCTCAACCATTTTACACTGCGACCCAACAAATTTGTTAGGGCTGGTACTGCGACCTGAATATTAAAAAATTTAATCTCGCAACGTAAGAAAATAGAACTAACTGCAATACTGGAATACACACTCAAATACACTCCCGCTCCTGAGGTCCTGACAAGTCTTTGACTTAGGACCCCGTTGGGCAATCACCACAAATAAAAAAAATTAAAAAAATAAAATAAAAAAAGGCTGTTTGCTTCCGCGCATTATTTGTTCAAATTAATTCATGTATCATTTCGTAACCCAATATTGGGTAGAGGCCCAAAGGTTGAGAAACGCTGCTCTAGATCTTGCGTCTTCTGAATAGTTTTTTCTTCACTGAGAGACCGTAATTCCATGTGCTCTTAGTTTTACGACATCTTTCGACCTTTATCTGTCTTCTATTGTTTTCAGTTCCGAACTTTTTTTAATCTAGTAACCCTAATGTACTCTATATTTTTACTTCCTCTTGTACCATCGATTTACTTGCGTTCAAAATATTTTATTATGATGCGTGCAGTTTTTGACGCCTCTGCAAAAACAAGTACTTCATCGTCGTTGAATGACGTTTCGCGAATTGTTCTGGTATTGGTAAAATTTCGAAAACATAATATTGTCTTAAAAGCAGATGTTGAGAAAAAAGTTCTGCGTGGAAAAAAATATTTTGTTAAGTTACCACCAATTGTGAAACATCTAACAAGAATTTGGTGTCATACATACGACACAAATTCTGTATTGGTCCTTCAACTTTATTTTTATGAACAACTGAAATTGTAGTTTTTGTCAGTGTCATAAAGATATTTAACACACAAAGTTTTTTGTTAATGTTGATCACGTCTTGGCGTCAACCCAACATCAATATTGTAGTTTTTAACTATGAATTGGTGGTGATGCATCCACAAGTGTCATGTCAATGTTAAAATAATGTAGTAGTATAGTATGATGCATTCACAATGACATGTCGGCGTTAAAATAATGAATTGGTATAGTAAACACAAAATAATAAATATTAATTTGTTGTTGTTCTAACAATAAACACTTGTTCGTCCAACTATTTCTTAAAACTAATATTCAAACAAAAGTTTACTATAAAATAGTTGTACCCGCATTTACAACATGTGGTTCTCTCAAGTCAATATTTGTACGAAGATAAACAACAATATTTCAACAAGTTCGGTTGTGGTAAAATTAACAATACGATTTTTCTCCGTGTGGTAACAAAAAAAAAACATACAGACTATCAAAGAATAATTCGGCTCGAAGGACCAACAGCGAAAAGATATTTTAGCTATAATTTGTAATAAATTACATAATTCCTTTTTTTGGAGAGTGGGTTGTAATTTCTATATTGTTTTGTAAATAACATTACATAATTTAATGTGATACCAGCATATTTAAATATATATTTAATGGCTAGACGCCCCTGGGGGGGGGGGGGCAGCGCCGCTTCTTTAAGAAGCTCTCTAAATCCTTTTCTCGGGGTGGATCGGTCCCCATTTGTTTCCTCCAATCATCTGACTTATTTCTTTCCATAACTCTTTGTTTTGCGCCTTTTGTCGTCATCTGATAACTCCTGCCCTTTTCAGATCCTCCTCTACTTCCTCCAACCACGTTGCTCTGGGCTTCCCTCTTCTCCTCTTCCCGCTATGTTAGTCATTAGGTCATTGTCAGCATTAGGTTAGTTGTTTCTTCTGATTTTGCTCCCCAGACATGTCCAAGCTACTGTAGTCACTCCCTCTTAATCTTTGTTATTATATCTTCTTCTGTCTCATCGTGAAGCTCATGGTTCATTCGTCTTCTTACCTCATTCTCCGACACTTTCACTGGTCCTACTATTGTTCTTAATATTTTCCTTCCTCATATTTCTTTGTACCAACATAATTACATAGTTTAATATGATACCATCAATGTTTAAGAATGAACAAATTTGAAATAAGAAATGCGTTCTTACGAATGAGGGAGAAAGAAAGTAATTTTATATAAATGGTAGGGGGGATTGTAAGCAAATATCTATGTATCGTCTTTTCTGAGAAATCAACTTGTTTAACGTTTGTGATTCATATAGTAGGTCTGTTCGTAGAGCAGTTCTGACTAGTTTGGAACCGTTGGAAATATGCACCAATATACGTTTTGCATCTAACGCAATTGTCGAAATTGATCATTACTTTGATGGGCGACTGGTTCTGACGGTTCCAAACTAGTTACAAACTGCTCTACGAACAAACCTAATATAGAGGGAGTTGGAGGTTAAGTGCGTGTCTGCTAATTTTAGAAGTTTACGTTACATCTTCATCACAGAAGAATTTTAAGACTGTCGCTGCTGCTTTTCGCCTCTCGTGCCTCATAGAGATTGGTGTACTGCATTTCATTTGCTCTATTTATTGATGTAGGGGGTGGGCAATACACTGAAACGAGCGGTGGAACGAAACGAATAACTGGGGAGATGTTTCCAAGAGTTGTGAAGATGGAGGATGGTTGAGGTTACTGTAGGGAATGAGTGCGGGAGTTTTGTGTCGATAAGTGGGTACAAAATTAAAGATATCACTTACCCCCCTACCCCGTTTTACTCGATTCATCTTAATTTGGATATTCTGAAGAATCCGATAGACTTAGAACTCGTGACGTTAGCGGTAACATAGCTCGCCAAGCGGGTAATATACCGGTAACATAGTCACATTCACATAAAAGATGTGAAAGGAAATGGACATGATGAAAAGAAAAATTAAGAGAAAGACTAACTCTAAGGACGAACAGAGAAAGAACAAAGTGAAAACGTTTTGTCTTTTTCGTATTTAAAATTGGTTAAGGCTGCTTTACAGTTCGCAGTTATTTATTGCCGGCAATGAAAATTGCAGCGATTTGTATTGCACGCATGCGCAGTGTTGTATTTTTATACAAAATGCAAATACCGCGCATGCGTGCAATACAAATCGCTGCAATTTTCATTGCCGGAAATAAATAATTGCGAACTGTAAAGCGGCCTTAATTCGTTATAAAAGTGGCTTGATAATAACTTCATATAATTACAATATATTTTCATGTGTAATATACAGATTTTTATTTTATATTTTCTTTAAATATCACCTGTTTGTATGGTGTAAAAGATTTAAGAAAGAAAAAACTATTACAATAATTTTTATGAACTGCAAAGTTACCCTTTGTTACCGGTAATATTACCGAGTATATTATCCGATTTTAAATTACTTACCTGTAATTTTACATCACTTCTCGGAATAAATAATAAAATATTTAAAGATTAATTGATAATTGTAGGCGTTGCGTTAGTTATGCTTACGAAAGTCGACGAGCAAGTTCTTAAACGACTTCTATTAATAAATTCTTTATCATTGCCTGAATAAAATTATTTATTTCATTATTTGCATGCTTATTACTTAAGCTACATTGATTGGATTTGGTGTACTGCAAGCAATAGGCAATTCAAAACCTGTATCTGTCATTTTTTTTGTAAAATATTTCTAATTCGCCTAGTTAGTTGATGCATTCTTGCACGTCTCTCCTTTTTATTAAGGTTTTAAAAAATACTTATGTTTGTGAATGTCAGTTACTCTGAACTTTGTGACCAGTAAAAATTCAGCACCCTTCAAGAGGGAAAAATGAAGTATTACTGACAGCAGCATCTAGATTTATTTCCCCCTTTTTTTTGGAATAAAAAGACCTTCCAGACGTTTAGGTAGATGACAGAAAACCCTCAGGCAAATTCTAAAAAGACTGCCGTTACAGGTGAGGCAAATATAGTAAATACGTTGCTTTTCGTGTGTGTACATTAACTTTTGCGTCGAATAATTTGAAAATCCCCAATTTGGAAACCCCCAAAACAAAACACCTGTGCGTGCGTGCGCTGCGGTAGCCGATCTCGAATTTCGTGAGCGTCTTGTTCAAAATTTAGACCATCTTGCGAACGAACAGGTCGGCGTGCGTGCCCCCATTTTTTCGTAAATGACTAGACAGGAAAAGAAACCGGTAACACGTCGTGGGTCATCGCCCTTCCCACAATGGCCAAAATTTCTAAAAACTCGCGCCGTTCATACTCCTCACACTACACCTTCTTACCTACGACAGGACTAACAAAACAAGTCACCGAATTCTTTTTGACTTCTCAAATCGAATTATTTTAGAATATTTGACGTCTCAAATCGAATTATTTTAGAACGCTTAAAAAAAGAACGGCCATGGTCCTAATCCAGGTACTTGAGGTTTTAGAATAATAATCAACCATTAATTTCGTAAATATTTACTAGTTGTAAATATTGAGTTAGTTTAGAAGCAAATAAAAACAAAAAACAAATGTGGTCCTAATATAGGCACTTGAAGTTTTTTTTTTTTTTTTGTAAATGAGTAATAATCTTTGGCCGCAAATATTATATTGAGTCCTGCTCTGCTTGTTGTAGAAGAAGAAAATAAAATACGGAGATCTTTAATTAAAGAAATGACACGTTTTGCTCTCTGCGTTCGCTCTCTCTCGGACAAAGGCAGAAATTCCGCGCTCCCCTCTAGCCGACCCTCGTTATTTTCCTGTCGGTCGCACCCGGTGCGCCCGAAATCCCAGGGCGGTTATCGCAGGGGTGTAAACCACCCCCGGCACCAGGGCCGGGAATCATCTGTCGAATTCGCCGTTTCATTCGGGCAATAACGGCCCTCGTCTCACCTACGGGAAATTTTTTTTTTATTTTTTTTCCCTGCCGTATACACACGCACTGGCCGTATTTGTATATGCATATTTATGGGCCTCATTTAATGAAGGGAACCCCCCGATCTCCCAATTCCCAAAAAGAGAGCTCAATTCAAATAAACGTTGAAATATGGACTTTGGAATAGCATGATAGGTCTTTCTCTATAATTAGTTATGAGGCTGTTGAGAGGTAAATATTAAATATGTGAATTACTACTACAACTGTTGTATATACATTTACATCTGGTGAGCTAATAAAAATGATTAGAGTGGGCGTTGCAACTTTTAATTCTTGTCTGAGATAGCGTTGCCTTAAAAAGAAGTATTCTTCAAGTTACAATGCAGCTGTTAAGTAATGGAGGTTAAAAAAGTCCCTTACTTTATGGCAAAAAATCGAGCCAGAGTTTTCTCTGTGTTCGGAGCCAACGACTTCAAACTAATTCCGCATTAAAAAGAGGTTTTCTAAGTCATTTCAAAAAGACCTCTTTTCGTCTGAAGAGAGAGAGAGAGAGGGTAAAATGTTTATCTACTTGCACTAGTCGCTTGGAATCTGGAAATTCGGTATCCTTGCGGCTCCAGTTTTTCCGGATTCCCAAGAATGAAGCAAATTCAAGCAAATACCTACTTGCTGTGCATAGCATAACATAATTTGTTGGCTCTCCTAATCATTCAGAGTCCGAAATCATCCAAATCTTATTTCTAGATTTTTTTTTTAATTTGTAGAAATAAAAAAGGAAATAGTTGGAAAATGCTACATTTCTAGAAACAGAGAGAATGAACTTAAATGAATGAACCTAAATCCTTCATATTATTGAGGTCTCAGAATGCTCTGCTCTCGACGAAACCTGATTACGAATTTTCTAGTTCGAAGCGAAATCTAAAGGTCAAAAAGTTTTCCAAGATGTACCTCTCCTTTACTTATTTAGGTATAATATACTTTCCAACTGCCCGAAAACTGGAAAAGTCCAAGCGCTCAGTATTTACATTTTCTTTACAAGATTCCTTTTTTTTAATTTTCGAACTTTTTCTTCCATATCAATTCAATTTAGGGCAAACCCTTTTAAATCTGATGTCATCTTTGTTTGTGTTCTCTCTGGACTACGTCATCCATGAGACTAGAAGTGAAAAAGGTTTTTTCAAGACGTTTCAAAACAACGCACCTCTTCTTTACTTATAATTATAACATACCTTCCAATCATCCGGAATCCGGAAAAGACCAAACGCCTAATCTATAGGTTTCTTGCAGGTTTTCTTTTGAAATTTTCCATTTTATTTAGGGGAAACCTTGGCAGATCTGACATCATCATTGTTTGCTTTGTCTTGGGTCTGTGTCGCCTATGAGTTGAAAGGTGAAAAGTATTTTTCCAAGATATTTCAAGTAATGCACCAATTTTCCAGTTCGAAACGAAGTCAAAGAGTCAAGGTCAAAGAGTTTTCCAAGTTAATGCACCTCTTCTTTACTTAGTTAGGTATCACATACTTTTCAATTACCCGGAAACAGGAAAAATCTTTAGGTTTTTGCAGGTCTTCTTTTATAGTTTTCAAAATTTGTCTTCCTTCTTCTATTAATACTGCTAATTCTGGTATCATCGCAGTTTCTGTTCCCTTGGGACTACGTCATAAGTTCATCCATCGTTTAGGTTTAGACAGTCTTTTGCTGAGTGTTTCTTTGTTCTTGGGTTTCGAGAAAAATTATAGAGACCGCGTACAAAATGGAATTACAAATAAATCGAAAGAAAAGCAAGTATATGCGAATGGGAAATTAAAAAGTAGAAGGAGAATTAAAGTCAGTTACGAAAGTGGTAGAAAATTCAATCCAAGAAGTACATAGTTTAAAATTTTACTGTGTAAGTTTCAGCATCATCAGTTGGGAATTCATTACTATACTTAATAATAAAGTAGCAGTTGATTGATCTATGCATGAATTCTGTGCATTAATCGCAACCGAAGAATTTGATATTCAATTTCCCAGGAACCGCAGTCCTCTTCTGTTTGTAAACCAAATTCAACCACAACCAGATGAAGCGCACGCGAGCATGCAATTATCAGTTAAGTAATACTACATTCCTGATGCAGCAAGAAATATAAACTTTATTTTACGTTATAGTCGTTGCAAAAAGCATATAGGGCAAAAAACTGGGGGAAATTCGATGATGAGTTACGATCTTTTTTTACAACTGTGAATGCTAGAAAAAGACCAAATCGAAATCCTTAAAGCAAGTGTTGGATTTTGTCAGAGACTGGTTCTAAGCAGGCACATTTGTATGAGGTATGATTTAGGGTAACTGAATGTTACTCCCCAAATGGGTGGACGAAGTAAGGTTGTCCAAACCGGTGAAAGACTCGTGCGAAATCATCGAAAGTAACAGATTTTCCAATAAGGATTAATTATCTAAAGTTTGTTGCCTGTAAGACACTGGAATGCTTCAATTACATGTGAAACAAATGTCCCTGTGGCTTTTCTAATCCATTCTGCATGACATCTTCAGTCGGAAGTTCGGCGATGACGCATTGGATTTCGCGTTTGAATTGGGCAACGATTTATGGATTGTTAGCGTAGACCTTTCGCTTCACGTAGCACCACAGAAAGAATCGCTGAACATGATTTTTTTATGAAAATTGAGGTCTGTCTCTGCCTGCGTCAATATCCATTCAGCAATGATCCCGTGGCTTCAATTTTTGAGTCAACTGAATTTTGTAGGCTTCCAGAATCAAACCCTTCCTCAGAATGTTGTGCTTTGAGAGAGGGCCAACTGTTGTGAACGATGAAAAACTAAGAGAGTCGGAACCTGAACCACACTCTTGCTGGCAATAGCAATATATTGGGTTAATCAGCCAGAACGAGCTCGTAAATGAGGTCTTTGGTCCACCACGCCAAGTCAGTAAATGATCATGTTGATAGGTTGAGATTGGCATTTGGTTTTTTGCCAAAGTAGTGTGATGGTGCAGCTGTGAGTCTTAGAAAACCCTAACCCCTATTGGAAAGCCCTATACAACAACCGAGCTCGTTTGTTGCAAGGGAACAGGGCAACCCCAGCCAATCCAAATTATGGCTATCGTATGATGAATCCTTGGGACTTTTGATCTTAATTGGGAAAAAGACCAGATGGAATATAAGATCTGTGAATGTTCTGTATTCGATGAACAGTAATTGCCATTTAGTTAAGAATGTTATAGATCATTCTAATATACGTTGAGTTGGGTTTCAGTTTTAGAAGAAGGCAAGAACTTTGTCCTCGTTTTTGTCAGAATGACAAGTACGTTTCATTTGTTGGCTGAAAACACAAGGATGGAGCTAATTATAAAAGAGCAGACTCCATATCACATATGAATATAATTATGCTAGAGATAGTCCTAGGATTTAATGCTCAATTGAATCCTCGGTCAGAATGGAAACTTCCTCTTAAGTTAAACGTATTTGGAAATATGTAGGTACAACGGTTTGGGACATGAACATTTGGATATATTTACTTACTTATTCCCAAGTCCATCTACCATATAGTGTAGGATTATGTAGGGGTTTCGATTCTTCCAAGTTTTTCTATACTGAGCTACTTCAGACCATAGTATATTTCTTTTTGTGCCGCTACCCTCACCTCGTCTTGCCAGATTTTTCTCGGCCTTCTCCTTTTTCTTCCTTCCTGTCTAGCCTCGTATATTTTTCTTGTCATGTTCTAGCCACGTAGTTATCTCTCCTGGATTCTTTCATCTATTGCTTTTATTTTGAGTCGTTCTCTATAAGTTTCATTTCTTCGGTCTCGTCTTGTTTTCCCCTCTATTTTTCGCAGAAATCTAATTTCCGTTGCGTTAATTCTACTTATGCTTCTTTTCGTTGTTGTCCATGATTCGCATCCATGCAGTAGCATTGGAGATATTATTTTTTCACCATCTGGGTTTTTACTTCTTTTGGTATTTCTTTTTTCCCCAAAGAAAGAACCTTTTAATGCATTAAATACTTTTCCAACCTTTCCTACCCTTTCATTGATATCTTTTTCCCATCTTCTATTCTGTGTCTATAGTAGCTCCCAGGTATTTGAAACTTTTCACCTGCTCTAACTTATGTCTTTCCAGTTTAATGTTATGTGATTTCTTAACTATAGCTATCACCATTGTCTTCGTTTTTCGAATGTTTATTTTCATGTTTATTTTTCTTAATTCTTCGTTTAATATCTCTAGGTTGTGTTGTAAGTTTTTATCCGTTCTTGACACTATTGCCATATCATCTGCATACATTAACACCGCCAGTTCCACCTTTTCCAATTTCCTATGTGTAGTCTTTTCATTCTTTGTTTAGATTTCTTTATGGCTTCCTCTATTATTGTGGAGAATAAGATTGGGCTAAGAACGCATCCCTGTTTCAGGCCTTCGTTGGATTCATACGTAATTGATTCTTCGTTATTTGTTCTTACTTAATATATTCATAGCTTTCTCGTACATTGTTTTAATTACGTCAATTAATCTCTTTTTCTCAATGTCTTCCAAATAATTTTTTCGTCTGATTCTATCAAAGGTTTTTTCGAGATAGATGAAACCCTACCTTTATCTAAATATTTATCTATTGCTTGTCTTATTATGAATATTGGGTCCTGTATACTCCTTGCTTTCCCAAAACCATATTGAGTGGCTTCTAATTTCTTATGCACTTCTTCGTTTATTCTTCTTTCTATTATTCTGGCTAGTATTTTTCTCGCTGTACTCGTTAAGGTTACTCCTTTGTAATTTTCGCAGTTCCTTACGTCTCCTTTCTTGTATAATGGGACCACAACCCCTACGCTCCATTCCTCTGGCATTTTTTTTGTTTCCAATATTTTATTCAGAATATTTATAAAAGTTTCTTTTGCTGAGTCATCCTTATACATACTTCAATATTTCTGAGGTGATGTCATCTATTCGTGCGGCCTTTTCTAGCTTTAGTGTTGCGATAGCGATAGTTTTTGGTTTTCTTTAAAATTTTCTTTCATATTTTCTCCAAACTTTCTCCACGATACCTCTTTCGCGCTTTTAACAGCCTCTTTTACTTCTTTCCTTTTTTCCTTGTATCTTTCTTAGTCTTCCTGCTTCCTTGTATGTTAGTAGGTTTTCCATTTTTCTTTCTTATCTCTTATTTTCCTCTGTATCTCTTCTGTCCACCATTCAGTTCTTTTCTTTTGTGTATTTGTTATTTTTGTTACTTCACAACTTTGTACGACTGCTATAATTATTTTTCCCATTTCTGTCTTAGTTCTATTTCTCGCTCCTGTCCTTGGAATTTTGTTCTTAATAACGTACGTTCAAAAAAATCCGTTATCGAGGAGGCTCTGAACTTGCTTCTGTTTTTTGACGGCATGTCGTAGCTTAGTACGTACGTTGCAACCTTGAATAACTGCGAGCTGTCAACAGCGTCAACTATCAAAGGCTTTGTTTGCATTTCGAGGCATTTGTAATAAAATAAATGTTTTATTTCGTTAATTGCGTTTTGTTGTACAATTTGTAGGAAATCGTAATTAAAAGGATATAAAAAGTTAGGTTATGTTTATAATAATCGTATGGTTACGACGTGACTTTGCAAAATTTGCACTTGACATAAGCCCACTTGACAACGGTTTTATTTGAACGTACTTTATATCTTGAATAAAAAAGAATCAAATTTGTATATGTGCACATCGATGAAGAGACATAACTTGGTTTTCCATTTTTGAAAGATTATAGTGCAGGGCCTTTGTTTAACTATATCCACAGTATGGTCAACGACGACCAACATCTTGTTGATCCTCTCAGAGGTGAAAATATGCAACGCATTGAAACCCATTATTGAAGTCTTGTAAAAATTGATACACTAAGGGATATGAGGGGTACATCAGCAAACTTATTACCAAAAGCTATCTGGCTTGTAGGTAATTGATGGAAAAAAAAACTCCTTTTGGAAACATTTTGACAGGAATCGTAGTGCAACTTAAATTAAGTCTTTTTACTTCAAGGAAGCGAAATAACCACAGGCCAGCAACGGTCAACTTTTGAAAAAATTATATATTCTTGAATTCTACGACAAACTTAGGTTTCGTGCAAAATATCTGCAGGTGTTGACCTACTACAGGAATTCCTGAAAAGTCTGTGAAAAGCGTTAAGCTTGTGTAAACGTTAAGTTCCATTTACACGAGACGGTTTACTTGTACAAACAAGTTGGCTTGCATAAGATTATTTGTGCAAACTACTCGAGCATCTGAACCTACTAGATTGATGGTTCAGAACCTGAATGAAGTGTTTGCAAAATACTAATAACAAACCTGTTTCTCTTTTGCAAAAATCGACAAGACAAGACAAGACAAGACAAATGGCAAGAAACCATTGCGAACCAACGCACCCCGCCATGAAAGTAGATTAGTAAAAGTAAGGGTAGACGGATTTCGTCCTGAATCCGGAAAAATTCAGATGTTCTGGATTATTTCATAATCAACGCCATCATGAACTACTTTTGTCATATGCCTCTGCGGCGTTAATTGAACCTCATCGATATTCTCACAAACAGACCGACCACAAAGTCAGTAACTATCCCAATTGACTAGTAGGTACTTCATGAACGTTTCTTCTTTTCAAAACGTACTTCTAATTTGTTTAAGTTTCCAAAACTGTGCTTTTATTTCACCGTACGCAGTATTTACTTTTATTTTACGTTGAAGTTTTGCAGAAATAAAACGCTACGAATTCCTCACAAACAGGCCTGTCACAAAGTCGGCGTCCGTCTCGGGAAAAACTCCAGCGCTACTAAATCGTTATTCCGCGTGCGATTCCCGGTCGCATTATAATTGGCACGTAAAGGAGCCTGGTTTGTTGTTTAAAAAGGCATGCAGAGACCACTTCTTCGCCGGCAATTACGTCCGGAAACAGCTGTCTGTTATGCCACCGCGTTCGTGTATTGCTAAACGCGCCAGTCACTCACCCCGACTGTTTACCCAAGCAAATACGTGCGCGTACATACGCGCATACAAAAGCTTCATCGACACAATTAGGCTGCAATTAAGCACCAGGCCGAACAGTACTATTCAAATCCTTTTAATGCTTGAGGGTTTCTTGGTTATCAAGACAAAAATTAGGAATCTAATCAACTCTTGACTTCCGGACTGGAGCCTATGTATATTTTTTATTATTGTATCTGGTAGAGCTTTTTTTTCTAAATTCAACAATGTGCAACACTTTAAGTTTTGTAAAATGAAACTTTTTCGTAAGACACTGTGTAAAAATATTTCTATTTCTATTCCAATGTGATTTACATTTAAGTCTCATCGCTAGAAAGTCCAAGCAAGAGCTACTCAGATCAACTTATTAACACGAAACAAATTAAATTCCCCGCGTTTATTTCTTGACTTTATTTTAAAGCGTTTGTTGCCGGCTGGAACAGGAAAGTAATGAATCCTTAAAATAAGCGGTCAGTTCCACCCGTCCTCGACAGATTTACACCACCATAAAACTCTCCCCTTTATTCATACATACGTAGGTTCCCTCGTCTGAAAGAGAGAGAAAGAGAAGGGCCCCGAAACTTGGAAGTTTCCAGACGAGAAACAACAAACTCGCAGATTTGCGAACTCGAGCTCGACAGGTCAGCGGATTTTCTGCGTAAGAGGCGGGGCCCTCTCAAATATGCAAGGACCTTCGGAATTGTATGGAAATCGAACTGGTTTCTTAGCCTCCTGTCTTTCTCTGCGCGTGAATAACGGGGCTTCGTTTTGGGGTGATTTTCAGTTTTTAAATTCCCCGATCAAGATACCCTCTCGTATCTGTCGATCATAAAAAGAAGCACCTGCGAATTATCCCCATCCTATCATCAAGAAAGGACCTCGTTAATTTGGAAACTAACAAGAATTTATTCGAACGTGTGAATGTTTTATTTAACTTATTAACGTCAAACTTTCTTGAAATTCTTTTAGAATATTAAGGCCCGATTTTACAATCGTGGGATAAGCATTATTCTTAGAATAACGTGACGTAGATATGAAAGAACATTAAAGGATATTCGGCGTATATTTATTCCACGATTGTAAAACTGGGCCTAAGAGTTTCTCAAAGGCAAATATAAGAGATCTGGCTCAGGTATGTACACACCACCATTTCGACCAATAAAACTCTGTTTTTACTACCGGCGAAGCATAAACATTTTCGGGCGCCCAAAATTAAAGCCGCTGTAAAAATTACGGCCCTCTGGAAAGTCGTTAAAGGCGGGTTTTTAAATCCATGGTGGCGCAAAGTGAGTTCGAAGGGTCGGGCCGAACTGAATATCGTTTAAAACGTTTGGCGTTCTTAATTGCGATGAGGTAGACTGGAAGGCGTTAGTTAATTAGCTGAGAGTCCGGGCCGGAAATTATAGAGACCCTTTCGCATGCTTGAGGATGATTCTGAGGCACGTTGGGGCGGTATGGGGGTAAGTACCTAGAGACGTAAATATGTGGACCTTGCTTTCGTTAATGGAAATCGGTATGGTTAGTTCAAAGTCAGTTTTCCGCAGTTCCTTTTTCTTTGTATGTATGTACAATCGCAAGCGAAGATAATGTCATATGGTCACATTGTTCTGGTTTTAATGACATCGATTAATGTATACACTTGATGACTTTCAATAATTTCCTGAACGGTCTCTCTTAGTTGCTGATGGAAGCTGCCATGGATTGTTTTATTCGAATAACAATGCAAATGTTGGCGAAGACGCTCTCATCTTAACACTGAACAATGAATTCAAAAAACTACGGGTTTTGATTCGACTTGAGCTGTAGTTGATGTCCATCAACATGACAACTGTTGGTAGTACTTTAGCAATCATTCAGGTCAACATCATATAGCCAGGTCAACATCATATAGCAATATTGAAAAGAAGTCAAGCTTGATGTAAATGTTATACAAACAAGTGTACACATCCAAGTATTTGCGGCGAGTAAATAAGCTGTGGAGGTTGCGCGCCAATTTCCAATTTAATTTACGCGGGGGTCTATGTTCCAAAGTGTAAGTACGGTTGCCTAGTTAACTGGAGTGAAGGGGTTTGGACACTGTTATCAATATAATAAAAACTGCTATCCGTTTAATAGTTTAACAGTTTTTATTAAACTGATAACAACTTCTGGATGCCATTTGTTCGCCCCTCCGTTCAAAATAATTAGGCAACCACATGTACACATTTGGAACATAGACACCTGTTAAAATTAAATTGGAAATTAACCCAGAACCACCATAGCTTATCTACTGAGGTGGTCCTTTCCATTTCCTTCTTAACTGTTAACTTAGCTTCGCATCGATTATTCATTTCTTTCATCCCGACATCTTTTCTTGGCAGAAAATAACTCTTTGCTGAAGCTTCCTGTCAAACCCCGTCACCAATTCTTCTCTTGCCGACGCTTCGTCGTTCATTACAGAAATAGTATTCTCCTTTCCTTTTCCTTGTTAGCTGTTTAAAACCAGCTTCTTACCACCCATTCTTTCTTTCATCTCTCACATCTTTTCTTGCCAAAAAGATTGATCTTCGAGGTTTCCGGTTGAATCATTCTTTTACCGACGTTTCGTCCATCGGTACAAAAGCTGCTGTCGCTACTGCTCTTTTCCTTTCCATTTCCTTCTTAGCTGTTAACCCCGCTTCTCACCAGCCATTCATTTCTTTCATCTCTGATATCTCTCCTGAACAGAAAGAGCTTCCGATTGATTTTTCTTTTGCCGACATTACAGGGCCGTTGCTGCTATCGCTGCTGGTCTCATCGTTTTCATTTTTCTCTTAGGAGTTAACCCAACTTCTTATCAACACTTCCATTCTTTCACTTCTGATTCATTCACCGGAGCTTAGATTGAACCTTGTCACTAATCCTTTTTTTGCCGACGTTTCGTCTTTCATTACAGGGCCGTTGCTGGTATCATCGCTTCCATTTTCCTCCTAGGTGTTACCCCAAATTCTTATCAACACTTCCTTTCTTTCACTTCTGATTCATTCACCGGAGCTCAGATTGAAGCTTGTCACTATCCTTCTTTTGCCGACGTTCAGGGCGTTCATTACAGGGCCGTTTCTGGTATCATCGCTTCCATTTTCCTCCTAGGTGTTACCCCAACTTCTTATCAACACTTCCTTTCTTTCACTTCTGGTGTCTTTTCTTAACAGAAAACAAGTCTTCACCGGAGCTCAGATTGAAACTTATCATTAATTCGTTTCTCTTTCATTACAGGGCCCTTGCTGCTATCGCTGATGGTCCAATCCATTTTCCTTGTATGTAGGTGTTAACCCATCCTCTTATCAGCCTTTTATTTCTTTCATCTCTACTGTTCTCTCTTGACAGAAAGAAAGTCTTCACCGGGACTTCCGGTTGAACCACGTCACTAATTCATCTTTTGCCGACGACGTTTCGTCGTTCGTCACAGAAAAGAGCTTGCTGTTGTCATTGCTAGTCTTCTCCTTTCTATTCCATTCTTAGCCGTTAGCTTGAATTCTTACCATCTCTGACCATCTTTTCTTGACAAAAAAATAGGTCTTCATTAAGGCTTTCGGTTAAACCACGTCACTAATTCTTTTGCCTACGTTTCGTCCTTCGGTCTCTAGGACTTCAGCTGCTGTCGCTGGCGGTCTTTTCTTTTCCATTTCCTTCTTAACTGCTTCTCGCCAGACATTCATTTCTTTCATCTTTGATGTCTGTTCTTAAAAGAAAATAAATCTTCACCAAATCACGTCATTAATTCCTCTTTTGTCGACGTTTCGTCTTTCAAAATGAGCCGTCGTTGGAAGTGTCAACGTTTCCATTTTTCCCTGAAGTTTTACCTCAACTTTCTTTCATCTCTAGTGTCCTTTCTTATCGAAAAATAAATCTTCACAAGGACTTCCAGTTCAACCACGTCACTAATTCTTCTTTTGCCGACGACGTTTCATCGTTCGTCACAGAAAAAGGCTTGCTCATGTCATTGCTAGTCTTCTCCTTTCTATTCCATTCTTAGCCGTTAGCTTGAATTCTTACCATCTCTGACCATCTTTTCTTGACAAAAAAATAGGTCTTCATCAAGGTTTTCGGTTAAACCACGTCACTAATTCTTTTGCCTACGTTTCGTCCTTCGGTACGAAAGGACTTCAGCTGCTGTCGCTGGCGGTCTTTTCCTTTCCATTTCCTTCTTAACTGCTTCTCGCCATGCATTCATTTCTTTTATCTTTGATGTCTGCTCTTAAAAGAAAATAAATCTTCACCAAATCACGTCATTAATTCCTCTTTTGTCGACGTTTCGTCTTTCAAAATGAGCCGTCGCTGGAAGTGTCAACGTTTCCATTTTTCCTGAAGTTTTACCTCAACTTTCTTTCATTTCTAGCGTCCTTTCTTGACGGAAAATGAATCTTCACAAGGAATTCCGGTTGAACCACATCACTAATTCCTCTTTTGCCGACGTTTCGTCTTTTGTTACAAAAGAACTTCAGGGCCGTTGCTCTTGTCGTGGCTGGTCCGGTCAGTCTCTCTCCGGACGAAACATCGGCAAAAGCAAAATTAGTGATAGGTTTAAGCTAGTGAAGGTGTAGAAACTTTCAAGCTTATCCAAGAAAATAAATTATTTTTCAAGTGACACGTTGTTCAACATTTATCTTCCATCTTAGAAGTGGACGGAGGGTATTGTGAAGGTTCCTGCAAATTTTTTAAACACGATAGATACGAATACACTGATGATTAAAAGTAATGTCTCCCCGATAAAATTTTAAGTCACGATCTATAACGTAAGCAAACACGTGTTTGACGTTTATATTTCGTGTTTGTTTACCTGCTTGCTCGTTTGCTTGCCCGTCTACTCGTTACAGTGGTCAGAAGTTATCGGGCCACAATTTTTAACACTCATAGGGGAACCATTACTTTTGATTCTGACTGTACGTTCATTCCAAGGTTGCCAGATCTCGAAATTTTTCTCTGAAACTGGAGGTAATTAACGAAGACGAGTTTACTTGTATTACTAAAAGAAACCGAGGTTTTCGGAACTATTCTGCAGATTTTTCATAAACTGAAGAACGTATTTAAACTGGGTTAAAACTCAAGATCCACGCATTAAATGCGTGGTTGTCGAATCACGCTCCGCTCCGTGCTGGAGCTCTCTAGATCATTTTCAGGGCGTGATCAGTACCCATCATTTATTCTGTCTTCTGACAAATTTCTTTCCACAATCTTCTATCCTTTACTTTGGTCTTCCATTAGGTGACCATACACCAGCATTCATTCATGTCATTCTTTAGTTCAACACTCTTTCCCTTCAAGAAATTGAAACGAAACAAATCCTGTTCTAACCCACTAATACAATAATACAGGATTTGTTTCGTTTCAATTTGTTGAAGGGAAAGAGTGTCGAAGGAAAGAATGACATGAATGAATGCTGGTGTATGGTCACCTATTCTTTAATTCCAATCTTTCTTAAGTCTCCTGTCACCTCTTGCAACCATGTTGTTCTTGGTCTCCCCCTTTTCTTTTGCAACCAGGATTCCATTCTAATATTGAAGAAATTGTTTTATCTGTGCCTGACCTCCATATATAGGCCAACCTCTCGGCCTTTGTTCTTTTATCTTCTTTACTATGTCTTCCTTATCTCTTGCTTTAATTCAAAGTTCATCCTGCTAAGGTATTCGTTCTCTGATATTCTTACTGGTCCTAGTATCGTTCTCCACATTCTACCTACTACATTTGTTTAAATAAATTCAGAGTTGGATCCTGGAATTTTTCTATCAATTTGCGAATAAACAAAAGACAATATAAGAGATTACTAAAAGTGAATTAGGATATTTGACACTGGCTATGACTTGCCAAAAATTTCGAATTTCTTCCTTGTTGAAAGTAGTGCTGAATGCACCTCAAAACTGAGAGTTTTCTTTTTTTTATTTAGTAAAAATTAATACGTGCTAAAACCAAATCTCTCATGCCTGGTTGCATCGACCATTGTTAGTAGTTAATTAACTAAGTGTTCTACAGAGTACTTTAGCTTTGTAAGAATTTTTTTCCCTAATTACAAGTGTAGTTATCGTAGGATGCCAATTCTTCAAAATATGAAACCCGATAAAATAAGATCTTCAATAAATATAGTTAAGACGGCGTTGCCAAATTGGTAACAGCATTTGGCGAATTTTAAAAGAGCAGGAATGGTTCGAGTTTTGTAAATGCTTGGAGGTTCTTTGTTATTTTTAGTTGCCCCAAATGTTGGAAAGCCAATTGCATAGTATGTTGAGTTCTTACCACTTTATTTTGGGTGCCTTTTATCCTTTTATCCTTTGGTCCGATGTTTGTCGTTTTGAGCACCATTTTTTGTAGTGTTTTTTACTTTGCTGTGTTTATATTTTATTGTTTAAGTTATTATTCTCAGGGCGATGAATTCATCAGTGAAGTCGATATTAATTTGCGGTGGTTTGTTATTTTTGTTTGTGATGAAAATGTTACAGAGTAATTTATGTGACTGAAATAAGGGTCTTAGGTCAGTATAACTTACATACATTTAAGGGAAACTTACATGGCTTGGTCACTTACACAAGGAAATAAGACTTCTAACAAGCTATCACACTAATGATCTAATTAACAGCTCGTCGACTATTTAAAGGGGTTTCATCCAAGGACGTTTTCCCGGGGAGTCATATGCCTTGGCATATGACTCATGGGGAACTGAAAGCGTGTTACTCGGGAAATACTAATCAACGATCAACTAACAAAGTAATTAAACAATAAAAACTATGAGAAGTATTACGGAGCCATCTACAAAGAGGGAGCTAAATTGGAAATGCCCGTACATCACTTCGCTTTCCGTTCTGAAACGATTGCTGGTAATAAAAATTTATTTTATACGAAAGGTGGTGCTGCAACCTATTCGTTAGAAGCCAAAACTTTTTCCTAAACTGATGCACCTTCAAACGTATTATCATTATGATGTTATGATGATTGTGAGATCACAGATTTACATCGCCATCTATCAGACTCCACCTGAAGTAATTATGAAATTATAAACTAGACGTACTTTTTCGCTTTTGTTTTCTTTTGAGGCACCTTCAAATTATTGTTGTTTTTTTATTATTTACTATTTTAAAGAAGCAGGTTATGTTCATTAGGTTTTAATAATACGAGCCAGTACGAGTCTAGCCGGCGTAGCCCCTATATTAATTACTTCATAAAATAGGCCCTTTTAACCCGCCACAGCATCCCAAGAAAAACTCATAAATCAAACGAGCTTGGCCGTCAGCGACCTTTCTATATCACCTAAAACTGTTCTAAACTCTATTGACTGCCAGAATTAATTACGAAGAGCAACTTTTTTTTCTTATTCTTATTATTTTTTAATTTGATGTAAAATACTCTTATGTATTTTTGCGTACTTCCTCCTTCCTTCCTCCTCCAACTCATCGCCTGCACAGTGGCCAGCAGCTATACAAAATACATCCTCATCCTGATTTAAAATAAAACAGGCAATATACATGCACCGTGGCCGCGACCACGGCAAATCTAATAAGTGTAACTAACTCACGCACGGCCCGGGGGGTTTCCCCCAAAAAATAAAAAGAAGCTGCGTCCGGAGGCAGTGCTGCATAATTGCGTCTGCCCCGGCTCGGGACAAGGAGGAGGTGGCTCTCGTCGTGAATACAGATTTTGGAGATAACGACACCGTTAGGTCGTCCTCGTCCGCAGGACGATGCTTGGGGGAACAGCGAGGGGGAAGAGATGTATAGAGTTTTATCGTCGAAATTTCGCTCACACGCGAAACTTTCCGACTCGAGACAAGTTGAGGACCGATAAGCGACTGAATTTTTGTTTCGAACTTTGATTATGACAAGGTACAGTCACGTAGTTGAAATTATAGTACAGAGGATGGCATCAACATATCACGTAACAAAACGAAAGTCCATTTTCAGAAAAGAAAATGTCTTGGATATAAGAAAAGTTCTAAATAAAAGCAGATTAAAGTAAAGTCCTCGGCTAGACAGTGCCGATGAAGGACTCTCCAGTATCCGATCGGTCAACCACACGGATCAAGAGTTTCGGGGTCTTTTGCTGTAAGACGCCATCAAAGCAAAGGCTTAGGCTTAAATTTGATGAAATAGTCAAGATAAAAGCGCAGTTGTTGCAAAACTGACATTTGAAACATTGCAACAATAACACAACTCATACAATGGGTTGACAGTTGATAAGGTTAAAGCCTTGTGAAGAAATTTTATGACGAGTGAGGGAAGAAAAGGATCTTGCTAGATACCACTTATCCTCGCTTCTCATTGTCAGCTTTATTTATCATCGAAAGAACAAAAGCATGAAGAAAAACGTTGTGCTTTACTTGAGGAAGTTGTAACCTCATTCATGAAAGACATTTAACAAAAAAAAAACTAACGATTGTTCCTGGTGATAATGCAAGTCAATGGCAAACTCTTTTTTGGGATCTTTGGTGAAGACGCAAACGGTTTTTTCGAAATGAAATTTATTTCATCTCGAGAAAGTCGTTTTCCTTACGACGAGGTTTTCTTTTCACACACGAAGAAGCTTCTGGCATCCTAGAGGAGATTTAGGTGAAAATTCCAAATGTTGAAGTTAAATCTGGATGCGAAGGTATGTTTCACAAAAGATGCGAGTAAATTCCACATTAACCACATTTGCAATTATGAAAAATCTGAACTGTTTGCAACATTTGACAACGAAAGAATGAGTCTCATTCTTGCTAATTATCTCCGAATTTGGGAGAAAATTGTATGATTGGGGCAACCATTGGTTATTGCTTAATTCTTGAGTTTCAGCAAAATTTAACCACGTTTTTCTAACTTTGAGAAATCTCAGCTAATCAGCTCATCAAAACTGCATAAATTTTTTAATAATTCTACGAAATTTTTTCACCGATATTAAGGAAAATTCGTATGATCTGACAACCACGGATGTAAAGCTCAGATCCCCAATGCCTCAAGTCCAATTTCATCGCAGTTTTATTTGTGAAAAATCTTGTGAGTTGAAAACTCAGGTTTTAATAATTCTACAATTTTTTTGATGATTAATTTCGAATTTAGAGAAAAAAATTGTCAATAGTGGACGTAATGCTTAGTTCTAGATTCAGGCTTTGAATTTTATTCTAATTTAATCTCGTCTCTAGTTACGAAAGTTCACAACATCAAACTTAAAGCCTCTAAGCCTCGATTTTGTTTTGGTAATTTCATGAAGGCATATTAAGTTGCAATTTGACAACCATGAACTTATCGTTTTCAATTTTGACTTAATTTAATCACGCTTCCTTTTTTTTACGAGGAAGCTCAAAGGTTCTTAACAGAGAATGTAACATTCAGAACCAATGTGTAATTATCTGCAAATTCAGAGAAAAATTTGATGATTTGACAACCATGGATTGAATAATCACACCTTGATTTTTGGACCTCAATTTTACGAATTTAACACCGTGAGTTTCGTTTTAATAACTTTAATTATCTGCGAACTTATGGAAAAAATTGTAATATGGACTATTAAACCGTGTATACATGGAGTAATCGAACACAAAAAACGGAAGACATATTGGAACAATTTTAATTATCTCCAAATATAAGGGAAAAAAATTATATCACAACCACGGTCTAAAGGCTGGTCTACACGCAACGACTTATCAAACAACTTGTCGAATCAGACAAATCGTATCAAATAAGACGGAGCGTGTGGTCCGCAAAACGTAAAGCTAGACGCACGCTCCGTCTTACTTGATACGATTTGTCTGATTCGACAAGTCGTTCGATAAGCCGCTGCGTGTAGTCCAGCCTTAACCGTGTACACATTGAGTTATCGAATGCACAAGAAACGGAAGACACAATTGGACAATGGAAATTGATGTTCACATTAAAGAAAACACTTCCAGTTCGCGATGTATAGGCGAGTGAACGAATGAACTACAAGATGTTCGCTAGCATTCGGTGTTCGTTCGCTTAGTGTATACACGGCCTTAAGAAACCTTAGATCTGGTACATTCTTGGCTTTTTGAGTATTATGTACTTGTAGATAGACACTTCTTTATAAACCTTTTTTTTATTCAACTCTTTTCTCATTTTTTTTTTAACTTGCTTAGAAAAAAGTGTCAATAATGGACTTAATGTTCAATTGTAGGCCCAATTTAAATAGCAACTTCTTTAATTACGACAAATCTCATGAACGTAAGAATTTAAACCTCAAAAGTCTCAATTTCGTTTTAGTAATTTTACAATTAATTAATTGTGTTCGAATTCAAAACAGAGTTATGTGATCTGGCAACCATGGACTTAAACAACTTCGGGCCTCATTTAATCGCGTCCATAGTTTCAAAAAAAAACTTCAAAAGCTCACAACATGCCTCAAAGCCTATAGATTTTGTGAAAGCGTCTTGTTAATTATATTATGTTGCAATTTGACAACCAAGGATGTTGACTTAATTTAATCACTTTTTCTTTTTTTACAAAAGAGGCTCAAAGGTTTTTAATAGAGAATGTTACATTCAGGACCATTGCTCATTTTAATAAATGTATGAATATATCATTATCTGCGAATTCAGAGAAGAATTGGGCGATTTGACAACCAGCTCAGATTTTGATAATTAGGCCACAATTTTACATTTTCGTTTTAATAATTTTAATAATCTCGAGAAAACACTTTCAGTTCGCGATGAATAGGCGAGTGAACAAATGTAACTGACTATAGGACGTTCGCTAGTATTCGTGTTGTTCAGTGGCTTAGTGTATACACGGCTTTAGGAATCTAGGAATTTGCTTAGAAAAAGAAGTCAATCATGGACTTAATGCTCAATTTTAGACATGTTTTTGGCCCAATTTAGAGAATCATTTCTTTAATTACGACAAATCTCGAGAACGTAAAAATTTAAACCTCAAAGCCCCAAATTTCGTTTTAGTAATTTTACAAAGGAAGGACTCGTTATTCCTAATTCAATTATTTATTCAACCGTTTGCTCATTTGAAACGCTGTATTTTATTGATGACGTAGAAACAGTTTGGAAAAAATGGTCAATAGATGGCGCTCGTGACATCTTTGAATATGAAACGTATTTCGTTTTTAGCACTGACATCTTCGAAAGGCGAAGCAAGGAAACTTTCGCAATTGATTTCAAAAACGATGTCAACACCAAATAAAAAATAATCATATATGTAAATAACGCCATCTCGTAACAAATGCTGTAATTTATTAAAAAAAAAAATTTAAAAAGGCATGTCGAACACTAATGACGGGTAAATAGTTTGGAAAGAAAGGGTCAAGAGATGGCGCTCGTCTTTTACTTGATTAGGAAATTTATTTAGTCAAATAAATAATATTATTAATTAAAAAATAATCATTTTCTCAAAGTCACTTTTAGCGAACACCGCATTTGACATACATATTTAATAGTGACATAAAAATTGTTTGTAGAAAAAAAAACCAACAGATGGCGATGCCCTTGCACAATGCGGTGAAAAGACTTGTTCTCGCTGTTGGTTTAAAGTCAACGTTAATTAGCAGCACAAACAAGTTGAATATGTGGCGCCATCTATTATACAAATTTGCAATACATTGAACTAAAAGCTTGAAGTAAAAAAGAAGAAAAGCTTTTCTTGTAACTCTTCGTCCATATTTCAGTGTTCGAATATCGAGAACGTTGTGCTTGGCAAATTCAATGGCTACGCACAAATTATGGCCCAAAAAAATCGAGAGAGGGCGCTGGTGTGTTGCACGTAATTATGAAATATGCGTCTCTTTTAACAGATTGATGTAATCGCTATCAATTTCAAGACGATTGTCAAGAAACTCGTGTTGTACTCAAATCATAAATAAATTAAATAGGTGGCGCCATCCAAAATAGAAATCTGTAATTTATTTAATCATAACGCTTACCTTTTTCATAAATGTCATACTTGATGGCTGAAGATGTACATGATTCGGTCAACGTACAAGTTATAAACAAATCGAATAAGTAGCGCCATCTACAAGCGAAATTTGTAAACTATTTAACTATAGCGTTTTAAAACTTAAACTCCAAAAATTATAAATATTTAACTGTCGCGTTTTAAAACGAAACTTTCCCCGGAATTCTTCATTCAATTGTCGGCATTCGCTTATTGAAAACTTTTTGAAGCTTCAAAAGATGGCGCTCGTATTACACTCAACCACAGAACATCACTCAACCATGAAACTTCGTTTTCTTTTCTTTTAACTCTAGCAAAAAAAATCGGCTGTTATTTTAAAGACGTCGCGTCGCATCGTTACAAACGATTCAGTCAACACTAAAAAGACAAACTAATCAAATAAGTGACGCCATCTATTATCGGAATTTGTAAATTGCTTTAATATTTTGATTAAAAAAATGCCATTCTATTTTCAATATTCTTTATTAATTTCTCTTGATGGATTTTCACAGAAATTCTCTGGTTATTGATCAAGAGATAGCGCTCGGTAATATTCAATGATGGTGTTAAATCACAAATTAAGCGCTCAGCGCCATCTATTATCTCCATTTTTAATTAATTTAATTGAAATGTTTACGAAATAAAATAAGATGATTTCGTCAGCACTAAAAACTCAAATAAATCCATGGCCCATTTCAGGCATTTGATTTAAACTGCAACAGATGGCGCCAGGAGGTGTGTGGACCGATTAATCGGAATTTGTAAGTTACTTGAATATTTTGATTAAAAAAAGGTTATTCTCATAATGTTTCATTCCTATTTTTATAATTACATATTTGGACAGAAATGGCAGTGTTGACCAAGAGATGGCGCTCGATAAAAAATTGTTTTCCTTCTTCACAAATATTATTACTTGTAATTAAGAAAATTTTGCTGTCGAATTGAATACGATGTCATAAACGACTCGATTAAATCATAACTAAATCGCCAGTCTGCTATCGCAATTTATAATTAATTTAATTGAAGCGTTTAAGTAGGAAAATGGAGACGATTCCGTCAGCACTAAAAACACAAAAATAATCAAATAATTAACGCCATCTATTATCGGATTTGTAAGTTACTTAAGTATTTTGATTAAGTTGCTCTCCTTCTTCACAAATATTATTGTAATGTATGTGATTATCATCTATCCTTGTCAATTATCTTCAAATTGAATACAAAAATGTGTGATATGGCAACCATGGACCTAAACAACCTCAGACCTTAAATTTTATCCTCATTTAATCGCGTCCCTTGTTAAAAAAAGAACTTCAAGAACTCAAGCCTCAAAAGCCTCGATTTTGTTATTTTGTTAAACTAATTTTTTCTATCGTCCGTGGTACATAAAGACCAATGAAAATTGATGTTCATAGTAAAAAAGAAAACACTTTCAAAATTTGGATTGATTGAGGAAAATTCATTATAAATTCAGTATAAATTATTCTTCAGTAAGTAAATTAACGCAGATTCAGTACACATCTGACCAAGACACTGTATGTCAAAACAATTGTCATGTTTTAAACTAACAAAAATTGTGAAAAAATACTTTCAGTTCGCGATGTATGCACAAGTGAATGAATGAATAACAAATGTACACTACGGGGCGTGCGCGTGCGCTAGCATTCAGTGTTCGTTCATTTAGTGTATACACGGCTTTACAAGACTTGTCAATTTTAACGTGCTTACTTCTTTTAAAATCAATGGAATCTGTCACATCCTTAACCTTTAGAATGTTAAGTAGTTCTTTATAAACCCTTCTTTATCTCTCGTCTTCGGCCTGCTTAATCTATTTTTTTCCTTCAGTTGTTTATAAATGGGAATTCAGTTTGGAATTGTGTATATTTTTTTTCTAAACAATTGCCATCCAAGAAGGGATTAAATGGATGAAACCGCCTCCAGCTCCACGAGATCAATACCACCGCCGCGCTTCCCCATTCATTCCATCATCGAGCACGGTTATCCAGTCGTGCCCTCTTCGACGTGTAATCAAAATCTCATTTATAACACATAAATCTGGTGGAGGGCAACGCTTGAAACCGCGCTCGACGTAATCCAACACACTCACACACATACAGGGCAAGCAGACAGATATGGGCGATGCGGAACAGTCAGCGTGCAGCGGCAAGCAACAGGTCTGAGCTAATCATTTTAAATCGCCTTCTACGGCGAGATCGCGTTCTCCGTGGCAAATCCGTTCCGAGAACCATTAATTACGAAGAGCTTATGAAACACCACGAAGAAGTTCCGGTAATTGCGTTGGAAACCGGCAAGAAGGAGTTTTGCGGCAAAAAGCTTTTGATGGGCGACGATGGACAGTGGAGGTGAGAGATGAAGTTATTGTAACAACGAAAACATCCTCCTATTCCAAAGTCAAAAAGAAAGGGCAATATGAAAATGAAGTTGCACTGACACCCGACCTGGTTCTTTTGATGTCTCCGTTTATGAATACGGCCCTGAGTGAATTTACAATTTGCTAAAACCAGCGAGCCGTAAAAGACTTCGCGAATTGCTCATCGAACCCCATAATGAGATAGGATCTCGCGAGTTCTCTTCGCATTCGCATCGCATGTTACGACCTGACTTCTTGCGATCGCGTTGAACGTAATAATAAACAAATTCGCACTTTAGGTTTCCACGCTGCGAAATTCCCCCTTTTTTTTTGTTTCTTCCTCCGCGAGTTCGAGCGCACGATTAATTTCCTTCGCGTTTTTTGCTCCGGCGAAACTCATTCCGTGCGACTTTGTTCGCGGCACAACAGGAAATCCCGGCGGGTACTTTCGACGAGCGCAGTCGTCGGGAAAATCACGCGACGTCCGCGTCTGTCGAAAGTCAAAGACGGATTATATGCCAATACGTCCAAAAAAAATCCTCCGCATAAGTATACGAACCAAGAGTTTGAAAGGTACTCAAGGAAGTCGCACTAGATACCTACCGTCACGAATATTT
Organism: Dorcus hopei; assembly: GCA_033060865.1. Classification (NCBI taxonomy): domain Eukaryota; kingdom Metazoa; phylum Arthropoda; class Insecta; order Coleoptera; family Lucanidae; genus Dorcus; species Dorcus hopei. Next base: position 8,608,804 of record CM065426.1, read on the forward strand.
CTTTCATTATTATTATTCTTAAAGATAACTACCAGCAGATAACAGTGAGTATTCACTATCAGTCCGAAGTAATAATAGGCTCGTACACGTCTTCGCACCCACATGAAACTTTATAGCATCCGGCTTAACGCCTGACAACGGAAATTGTCCCTTGGAGGAGTCCTCGCCCGAGCTGCACAATAAATACCGGCGATTTACATAAAAGACGCGTTTTTTTTAAACTCGCGTTTACAGGGCCGTATTTCCCTCAAGTATAAAGAACGAAGTGCATACACTGTTTATTTCTTTCATCGTTCACCCTTCATCGCTAATACTTGCGTAAAAAACTAACGCACCTGTGAATATTTTGAGTGTTGAGCTTATACAGGGTGATACGAGACTGTTTACAGTTTTTATCGTGTTGTTGCAGATCCGACGAACATTTTTTTTATGTACGCGTCTCAACCGGTTTCGATTGTTTACATAATCAAATCCGGAAACATTTGCACTTTTTTTAAATTTTACTTACAAATTTACTTTGTTTATTTATCGATCGTCTTTTGTTTTATTTTACGTCAAAAACTGCGCAATTGTCCAAATATTTTAAAATATATCTCAATTTTAGAAAGTCGACCCAATTTTGTTTATTTAATAGAATTTTTTTTCAAATCTGTGCTGTCATTTCTACGAGAATGATCGTGATCAGACACTCTTTATTGATCACATTGTATTATATACAAAAATAAATTAATAACACATAAATAACAATAATAATAAATACATAATTGACATGCTTTTTTTTAATTTTAAGAATAAATACATACAAATTACGAATTCCCTTCATAGTCAAGTGTAGCCGACTTTACTGCATTACGAACTATCACATTGTGTCAATGCTTTATAAAAAAAAAAAACTCCCAAATTTCTCATTGCATTGGTTTTTTAATCCATTTTGAAAACGAAATCTTAAAATCTCATTACGCACATGTTCCAGAAAAGTGACACAAGTCAGAAAATGTTGTTTCTAGACATTTTTTAGATTATGGGAAATGGCAGAAACAGTACTTAGAAAAGTAACTAAATCTCGACTGTAAACATGTTCTATTTGCGTTAATAATGTATTGTGCTAATCAATTTTAACAAAAGTGTAAGCTTCTCTTGCTCCTTCTGAAAATTACAGCTTTTTGACTTGTGTCACTTTTCTGGAACATGTGCGATTAGATTACGTCGAGGATCATAGATTATGAACAAAATTTAGTTGCAAATTTTAGAAAATTTATTTTCATTCAATTTTATCAGTTGCCATTACAGGAGATAACAGAAATGTTAATTAATTAAGACTGAATTTAAAAAATTTAAAAAAAAATTTGCACGTTGCATGTTTGAAATAATTCTAGATTTACAATTCCTTAATGGTCGTTATGCACCGAACGAATTAACTCAGCTTAATTTTAAGGCCGTGTGCACACGGAGCTACTCAAAACAAACTGAACTGGTTTGTGATTGAAGTTACTAACCGGTGACTAACGCAGTAGTGATGCAGTTCTGCAGACGTTGCCTATTCAGAAGTGATCGAAATCGGTAGTTTACTCTGTGTGGTCATGGAAGGTGAAACCTCATCGCAGTCATTGTGAGCTATCATGGATAATGATTCGAGTGATGTTTCGATTAATGAATCTATGTTACTTGTCACCCAAGTTTAAATTAAATTTACTTGCCTCTACTTACCACGGTTCTAGGTGACAAGTCTCTGCCGATTCTTCGATCAGCTGTGCCCCAGGATAGCTACAGCGGAAATGGGGCAGGTTAACTTACGGTGGTAAACTTATAAAGGGCGCCAGAAGACAATTGAATCAAACTAATCGTAATTCGACTGGCCGACGTCTCCAATCGACCAGGTCGTGCAGAAATAAGAAACACGAATAAATCAGAGGCGAGAATCTTACTCACTGTGTGTATGAAAGTAGAAATTAAAATCGTAATTAAAGTTAACACAATTTATTGCACAATCAAAAGTGAAAACACTACACTGTTACGAAACAATTACAATTGGCTGCTTATTTTAGGCTTAAATTAAATAACGTAAGCGCAGCGCAATTCGTGCTTCGGAATTCGTACTCGCGGTTTATTTCTCACGAGCTAGACGTAAAATTTAACAACCGATCGGTCCGTAAAATGTCAGTTTAAATTGAAAACCTAACCTTGAATCTGCGAGTCCTGGCGTACGTCAAAGTCAGCGGTGCCAATCGAAGTGCAGAGGCCGATGGGGAATTGTAACGCCCCCTATCAACCGCAGGAAGCGTCGACGAACTGGTCTGAACTGGACCCGCTCAGATCGTCAAGATGGCTGATTAGGTTTTCTCGATCGGATCTCGATACGACTATGGGCAGGAGCGCCCCCGGAGAACTAGGCCAAAAGATCTGGTCTAATAGCCTGCGCTGAAACTTGCGCCCAAATAGAAAAGCCTAAGTAGAAGAAATGGTTTTCGTTAGCGGCCATTGCTGGCCCGTTTGTCGATATGCGTCGTCATATTTTACCTGAGAAAACTGGAGCCTCAGGCTTGGTAAGGAGATTAAAACACTCTCCAATCGTTGTTCGGCGGTGTTAAATAATATTCCAGCTAATCTGCTATTGATTTACTTCTCCAACGAGTAAGAAATCCGTTAAATTTATCACACGCGAAAAACTTGATACACCGGCACAAAGCTCGAACAAGAAAGAGGACTCGTTCAGGTCGAGGATGACGAAAGTTGATTCGACGCACGGGGATTACCAACGATAACCAATGACGGGCGGATTGAGAGTCACGTCACATGGGGCCTTCATGACCTATGAGAACTCAACGATCACAGTACGCAGGTGTTCCCCCATGGCGGTGTAGAGAAGGGGCATCAGGGTCGCCACGGTGTTAAAACGAAATTACTAAGTGGTATATAGCCGCTGCATTTTAGCGGGAAATTTAACTGTAACATACTATATTACTATTAGCATTTCGGTAACCTCCAAAAGATTACTAACGCGTTACTGATTGGTTATTCAATTACAAAGGTACTGACTTATCGCGAACTAGTTAGTGATTCGCGTCAATTATCAGTTTCTTTTGAATAGTTCCGTATGCATACGGCCTAAGCGTCACTTAGAGTGTGACTTATGCCCAGTTGTACAATTCCAGCTTAACTTTAAACCAAAGCTTAAACCCTTAACAACAATTGTTGAAATAATCGTTGTTAAGAGTTTAAGTTTCAGCTTAAATTTAAACTGGCATAACGAATTTTAATGTGACCCTAACATGTTGTTACATACTTACTTCTTACGCTACACTTTTGTACTAAAAACCCTGTATATTATTATATATACACCCCGTATATGATCACATGTTCTAAAACGAATTTTAATGTGTCCCAAATATGTTGTAACATATACTTACTTCTTCTGTGTCTTTTTTTTGAAATAATAATTAATGATTTTTTTCTTCTTGTTCTAGGTCACAGCATTACGACAGCCTTCAACAGGCGGCCGACAGTCAACAGCAGAAGCAGCCGTTAAAAGACACTACCAATACAAACGCCCTACAAAAACAGCAAAAGCTGAACAATAACGAGGAGGACCAGCGCAATAACCAAGAGCCCGAATCGACCCAACAGGACCCCAATGATAATAGCAACAAAAACCATCAGCAGCAGCAGCAGCAGCAACAACAGGGGAGCAGATCGCTACAGTGCCTAGAAACATTGGCCCAAAAAGCGGGCATACACGACCTGTCGGTCGACGACTGTAAATATGATATAGCCAACACCTTGCTGAACTTGGATAGGGGGCACGATAATTTGGTTAAGCAGGAGTACAGGAACGACGAAAGCATGAGCGAGATTAAGAACCAGCAGATCGTAGACGCGAACGTCCAAGCTCAGGCTCAGGCCCAGGCTCAAGCGCAGGCTCAAGCTCAAGCCCAGGCACAAGCCCAGGCCCAAGCTCAGGCGCAGGCTCAGGCACAGGTCGTGCAGCAGCAACAGGCCCTACAACAGGTCGCACTGCAACAGACAGAGCAACAGGCTTTGGTTCCGACGCAGAATCCTCAACATCTGCAACAAGTGCAAGTCGCATCTTCCGGTAAGCTTGCTTTAAATAAGTAGTCACAAAACAATTAACTACGTGTTGCAATTAGGGTGAATAAAAAAAATACAAGACCTGGATGGGGAAAGTCTAAAAATACAAACTTGATTTTCGACATTTTTTTTTTTTCATTAAAGGAACGTCAAAGACACCCACCCATCAAACTCTGGATAAAAAAAATAATTAATTAATCAAATATAGTCAAGAATGTTTGATTTTCGTTTTTCCCAAAAAAATTCAATGTACTTTGATTGTAACAAAAGTTGATTTTGATTTTATTTTTTACAAAAGCTTAAAAAAATTGATCTCTAGACTCACAGTGAGTTTGCAGGTGTTTCTCGTTTCATTTCAGGCGCGCAATGTATCCAAGCGAACACCTCAATGGGCCCACCTCAACACACTGTATCCCTGCACCAGCAAGTGGCACAGGGTGGTCAAGTGCTTCAGGCCCAAGGGGGCCAAGTCCTGACCACAGCGCAAAGCAACAACACGACCATAACGACCATGTCACCGCTTCAACAGGGACAAGCAACCACGCATCCCCAACAGATCAGCACCGATTGGGGACATGGACGGGTAGGATTACCAACCCAACGAATTCCACAATGCACTAACAGATCGTTGATTTTTCCCAGGTCCAAGTGATCCAACAACCTCTCCAAAACCCGACTTACCTACAACAGTTGTATAACGCGCAAGGTCAGCTCTTGATGCCGAGTAATATCGCCTTGCATCCAGGAATTAATCCTCAACAGATACAGGTACTTAATTACAATGAAAGAAGGCGCAGGGCGATGAATTAAAAGTAATTGCTTGTACAGGTGATAACGAAGCCATTCCAAGGAAACCAGTTGGCTCCTCACATGTTAACCACGGCTCAGGGTAAACAAGTTTTGCAAGGAAGCCAAGCAGGTAATCGCATAAATCCATGACGCCGTAATTCTTGGTTAACTAATTAAAAATTGCAGCGACTTTTCCGGGCTACACCACCATTCCTACCATTCCGACAACCCAAAATCAACAGACGCTCGTCTTCAGCCAATTGGGGGTCATCAGTTCTCAGCCGAACATAATTCCCACGCACTCGGCACCTGGAACGGCGATTGCCCAGCAAAAACCGCAGGAAATGCACAAGGTAAGACGCAACCGATAGGCAGGAACAGGAAAAAAGATGAGGAACGATTTGGTGTTTCTAGGTGATGGGAGGTCAGAAAGTGATGCAAAAAGTGACTAGCAATGGAGGGGCGGTAGCCGTAGCCCCGCAGCAGCAGGGTCAGTGCGTTCAGGTCTCACAAGCGATGATAGGGACACAACCGACGGCCCAAATCATAAGCCCTTTGCAAGTACGTACACTTCCTCTCAAACTAGAATCTCGTCCGCTTTAAATTTTCAAACCTCTTCATTGCTAGAGCACTTCTCGAGAGAATATGGCGTAGTATTGATGTTTTGAAAATTTAAATCTGATTGACTTAATTTTGTTCTTGTACTTTTGCTATCAGTTCTGACTTCCAGAGTTTTATTGTTCTTCTGATTAGTTCCTTAGCAACCTAAATCTTTTGACTGCAATTATTGGGTAATCAATTGGTTTGAAACTCAGATTTGAAGACTTCAGTCCTTAAAAACTTTTTGAAGCAACTTCTCCGTCATCACCAGTTCATTGGAGATCTTTTGCTTTCGACTTCGTGTTCAGCTAACTTCATCATCAGTTCCTCTATTCAACTTCTAGCATAAAGTTTTCGCTTTTATAATCAGTTGTGTCAAAATTTCGAAACTTTCCTTTACATTTTGTCGGCCAACTTTTGTGCGATGTGAAAACGTAAATGAAAGCCTTTCATTTCATTACTTTTCCTTTCTAATTTAACTAAAAATCTTTTAATTCGGCTCTTCAGTCTTCGGAACTTTTGCTTGCAACTTTGCGTTGAGTTCAAGGACTTCAGTTTTTAGGTTATCACGTCCTTTCGAATCCACCTCTTCTCAACCTCTTACATAAATCAGCTTTTCAGTCATCAGTGACATGGAAGTCTTTTGCCTTCAATTGTGTTCAGGTAATTCAAGTTTTGGACCTCGATTCCTTTCAACTCTAACGTAATCCATCTTTTTGGTCATCAGTTCCATAGCAATTGGGGCAAATCCAAATTGTTTCAACTTGTAACATTCATCAGTTCTATGAAAATGGAATTCATCAACATTTAGTTATAATTTTGTCTTCAGCCAACTGGTCAAATGCAATTCGCCGCTCCTTGGCAATTCACGAATAGTATTCCTCAAGTGTGGACGGCGAACGGAATTCAGTCGTCAGCTCTGCTCGCGCCCAACCCCATTTTCATTCGAGGAACCCAACCGGACGGCACGCCAGGTCCCGGAATGTTCATTCAGCAGAGCCCCCAGGCAACCACGATCCAAACTCAACAGAATTGTAAGTTCGCATGTCTCATCGCCTAGGCATCGCTTACCCACTTTTTTCTTCTTAGCGACCCTTGCAACACCAGGCACGATGCAACAGTTAGGAAAACCTCGGCCCCCGAACGAGAATATCCAGCCGAAACAACCGACTAGCAGACCTCTCAACATTCTACCGTCCAACGCCGCCAATATCAGACCTGCAAGTTCGGTTTCGACACAAACCATAGGAGCGCAAGCTCAGGTAAGATTTGCCTTCCTACAGTAACTTCCTACATCATCGATTGCTATGTCATAAGGTGGGACTGGGGAATAAGCCAGGGGCGAAAGTCCGAACCAAAACCCCAGGGATCAGAACCTCCCCGGCCCCCAAGGCAGACGCGGCCAATCAGACGCAGATTAAACCCTACACCAATTTGCAACCGCACCACATAGTCTCCAATAAGTAAGCGAAAATCGCCCAAGTATTTCGGGGGGTGGTAAATCAGGGAGTTTCTTGCAGGATGTTGGTGATGAACGCCGCGCCAAATATGGCGATGACTCCTGGATCGCCCCTATCGGCGGAGAAGGCCCAGCAAATCGCTAATAATAATAAAGTTCAACAGAACCAGCAAGTTCAACAACAGCAGCAACAGCAGCAGCAGCAGCAACAACAACAACAGCAGCAGCAACAGGCGGTTTTGATGCACAACCAGGCGATCCAACAACAACAACAGGCCATGCAGCAGATGCAATTCCAACAACAACAACAGCAGCAGCAACAACAGGCGCAGCAACCACAACACATACAACCAAAACCTGTGATGAGTAAGTTTCTTTGCCCAAACCTTTTGTTATGGTTCCAACTGAACTGTGAACGTCTTCAACAGCAATGCAGACTCTTCAAGGCATTTCCCAACAGCAAATACTAACTGGTGACAGGCCCATAATGCCGGTGGTTTCAATGTCTGCCCAACCAGGCACCCAACAAGTTCAACAAGCCATGCAATCCACAATCCAAGGAACTGTTCCTCAAAGTCTTCCGCTGCAACCGAATCTGGCCGTAACTCAACAGATGCAGATGGGCGTGCAACAAATCCATCCGGTAAGATCTTCAATGTTACAGATGTTTCGTGATGCTAATTTTAAAGATAGTGATCTCTTTCGGCCAATGACATAGTTTTTGATTCAAAAAATGTTTTTATCGACGCATCATTCTTAACGGTGCATCCTTTAAAAGCTTAAAGACCCTTAAAGTCAATTTTCTTCTTCATCAATCAGCAACTTACTCAAATGACTCAGTCCGGCACGATAATCGGACAGATTCAGACGACGGGGAATCCCACGGCTATGCCGCAAGTCACCGCCAGCCCCTCACAGATTCAACAGCTCCAACCAAACGGACAGCAAACCATCACGTTGGCGACGGCCCCTCAACAGATTCCCTTGCCCTCTGCCGTCCTGTCCGTGAAGGAGGAAGCGAACGCCGAAAGCACGTTGATCGTGGACAATGTCTCCCAGAACGTCGCGGCTTCGATCGAAACGTCCAAGGAAAACGGAGTTGAAGGTAACGTGAGCTTACCATTTTTTTAATATTAAGTAATTTGAGGCCTATCAAACGATTGTCGATTTATAATGCTGGAACACGTTGTATATTATAGCATTTTTGAATTCCGAATAGAATTCTAGCCTGAAGTGATACGTAACATGACGGGTCTAACGTGATTTTTCTTTTCGCGGCGATCATAAAATATCATGCGTTCAAAAACTCCCACGTTTGGAGTTGATCTCACTTGTTTTATTTGACGTTTTAATATAAGTAAAGCCATAGTTGGCTTTCTCAAGCTATGGCCAACTCCAAACGTAGGCGTTTTTGAACGTATAATATCATAACTACAGTTAATTTCTGTTTCACTTTTTTTATTGTTACTTGGTGTGTTACGTCACAGCGGTTTTACCGTGGAATTCAAATGGTGTGGCGCTAGAAATCGAGTCTCTTCTGGTTCTCTCTTTGTCGCTTAAGGTATTCGGAAGGAAATTAATTCGTGGGGATGGAATTTATTTTTTATGAGATCATTCCCAGTTTGTTTCTTTTTGTTTAACATTTTTAGTTAGTCTCATTTATCGTCACAGCGAAAGTAAGAATTTTCTCACTTTCGCAGTCCCCAACCTACAAATTTTTGCTCTTTCTCTTGTAAAGCATCCCTCGTTTCTTGATTTTCTTTTTGTCTTTTTATGTAACCTGATTTATTCAATATGTTACCATGGCAAGGTGTGGAAAAGAGATGAAAGTGAATTACACTATTTTCTTTTTTGTTTTCCTATGTATCCAGGTATGTACTATATCTCTTGTCATCTTTGTTGTTTATTTACTTAACTTATAAATTATTTTAATAAATCTTTCTCTGAAAATTTTCTTGATATGCTCTTCTTTCTCTCTCTTTTCAACGTAACAGTCCGTTCTGGATGTCAATGGCCTTTTTATGTCACTTCACAAAATAATTTTTAATTTTTTTAATAAGTTTAACTTTATTTCAAGTTCCCGCTCCGTTTTCCTTTGTTTTTCTCTATTTTCGTTCGTATGTTACGACCGTTTCTGTTCATATTTTCTTTTTCTGTAAAACTATTTTTTTAATCAATTAAAAACCTTACAAAAAAGAATTCAATAGATTTTATAGACTTTGTATTAAATTTCTCGGATTTTTTGGAGAGTCTTTTGTTTTTCTTGTCGAAATTTGTGTTTAAATCGTTTACAATCGTTTCCGTTCATTTTTCCTTTTTCGATTTAGTTTTTCCACGAAGCGATTTTTTTATTTTATTTTTTTTTATTCAGAAAAATCAAAGAAATCTTTCAGCAGATCTTTAACTTTATATTCAAATCCTCCGCATTTTTTCGATCGTCTTTTGTTTTTCTCGTCGAAATTTGTTTTTTAGAATTTCGTCCATTTCTGTTCATTTCTTCTTTTTTGATTTTACATCTCCTTCTAAACAATTCTTCATTTTTTAAAACATAACGGAAAAACACGTTCAGTAGATCTTCAACTGTATATTCAAATTCAATTTATTGTTGTCATTAGTCTTTTGTTTTTCTCGTTGAAATTTGTTTTTACAGTTTCCTTCGAATGTTCCGAGTTTTTGTTTTTTCAAATTCTAGATTCTTCCATTTTTTTAACTTAACTTACAAAACATTCGATAAATCTTTTAACTTCTTTTCGAATTCTTCTTTCCCCCCCCCTTTTTTTTTGAAAGTCGATCGTCTTTTGTTTTTATCTTTTTCATCGCTCAAAAATTATTATTGTTCGTGATCATTCTTTTATTAAAAAAAGCTTACAAGGGACTTTTTTCACTTCGATGTATATCATCTTCAGCTTTTTTTAAGTCGATCTTATCTTTTTCGTCGCTTGAATATTGCTGTCGTCCGTGTTCATTTGTTTCTAAATTTGTTGTTCCACGATTCTCTCTCTTTTATAAAAAAATAAAACTCACACGAAACAAGAACATTCAATAAATCTTCAACTTCATTTAGAATCTTTCATTTCCCCATTATTATTATTCTATACAGGGTGTCTCATAACATATGGAGAAGATTGAAAGGATAGCTTGGGGAGATCAAAATAAACCTTTTTTCTAAATTCGCTTTTATCCAAAACCCAATACAAGGAAGTTACAGCAGCTTGAATGTCTTATAAATTTACGGTCACTTATTGACTACCGCTGATATTAATTAGGAAAAATTAGAAACAATATAATACTTTCCACGATAGTTTGCTGCTGCTTTAATTTTAAAGTACGTACCCAACAAGAAATTAATGACAATAGCAGCACGTAGGAAATATTTTTAATTAATAAAACTTATTTTAAAAACTACAATATTATCACAAAATCTTTAAACCGGACACTAAATAGCGCACAAAACACTTAACGTTTAGTGTCCGGTTTAAAGATTTTGTGATACAATTTTCATCTGACAAAAACCAACGTTAAATACAATATTATCATTAAATAAAGTCTACATTTATTGAAACCAAAACCAAAACATTCACAAAATGTATTCAAAATGTTGACCTTGCATTTCAAAGTAGAGAAACAACTGTTTTCATAATTGTTACTATGGGAATTAATGGCTTAATTAAACTTAATCTTAACTTTGATACTTAAAGGAATTGACATTTAACTAAACTTCTATATCAACTTGTTTTCTAGTTTTACCTTAATCAGTCAGTGGCTCTCAACAATTTGAACTGCAATTTTTGGGAATTAAAAGAGCCATAACTTTTATGATAGGTACTAATTTTTTATTATTATTTTTTTAAATTAAACATTGTTCAACTAGGTAACTCTTACATCTGCTAAATTTGAATTAAAAACGTAATTTATTATTACAGTTAAGGTCTATTGCTTGTTAATTAATTTAACTTTAACTTACTGTGACTTTCTAGTTATTGAGTTTTTATTAAAAGTTTATTGATGTCTCCTACCTACCCGTTTAGTCTCTTCCGTACGTTTTGAGATACCCTGTATATACATATATTTTTTTAAATCGATCATCTTTTGTTTTTATCTTTTTCATCGCTCGAATATTATTGTTGGTCGTGTTCATTTGTTTTAAATTTGTTCTTCCATCGAGACGATTCTCTCTCTCTTAAAAAAAACACAAGGATAAACCTTTTACTTCATTCGGATAACTTTTGTTTTTATTTTACTTTATTTTATTTTTTCATCGCTCTAATATAAAAATGTCGCCCGTGTTCAATTGTTTCTAAATTTGTTCTTCCATCGAAACGATTCTATCTCTTTTATTAAAAAAAAAACTTACAAGAAACAAGAACATTCGATAAATCTTCAACTTAATTTCAAATCCTTCATCTCCCCCCCCCCTTTTTTTGAAAGTCGATCGTCTTTTGTTCTTATCTTTTACATAAATTTTTTGTATCACAAAATCTTCTAAGCGGACACTAAATCGCGCAACTATACACTTTACGTTTCGCAGTCGTTCGACTGCTTCGTCAGAAGTGAAAATTATGTTGTCAAAATAAACAAGGTTGTCAACAGAAACTGAACGACTGCGAAACGTAAAGTGTATAGTTGCGCGATTTAGTGTCCGCTTAGAAGATTTTGTGATACAAATTTCATCGGACAAGAACCAACTGTAAACATAAATTTTTTATTAAAAAAAAAAAAAACACAAGAAATAAGAACATACGATAAATGTTCAACTTAATTTCGTTCACTTTCTTTTTTTTTGAAAGTCTATCGCCTTTTGTTTTTATCTTTTTCGTCGCTCGAATGTGACTGTCGTCCGTATTCATTTGTTTCTAAATATGTTCCGATTCTCTCTCTCTCTCTCTCTTTTATTAAAAATAAACTTATAAGGAACAAGAACGTACGATAAATCTTCAACTTCATTTCGAATCCTCTTTTTTGTTAAAGTCGATTGTTTTCTGTTTTAATTTTCTTTTATCGCTCGAATATCACTGTCGCGTCGTCCGTAGACGTTTTTTTTTCTAAATTCGTTCTTCCACCGAAACAATTCTCTCTCTTTTATTAAAACAAAAAACTTACAAGGGTCAAGAACGTTCGATAAATCTTCAACTTCATTTCGAACCCTTCATTTGCCCCCCCCCCTCTTTTTTTGAATGTCGATCTTTTTCTTTTACATGGCTCGAATTTTACTGATGTTCATGTTCATTTGTTTCTAACTTTGTTCTTCCATCAAAGCGATTATTTTTATTCAAAAAAGAAAGAAACTTATGAGAAACAAGAACATTCGATAAATCTTCAATTTCATTTCGAATCCTTCATTCCCCTGTTTTTGTTTTTTTTTTTTTTGAAAGTCGAGTCGATCGTCTTTTGTATTATATTTTTTTTATATTTTATTTTACATTGCATTACAATGAGGTCACAGTTGAATTGATAAGTAGGTATGTGTAAATACAATCTTATGATTTTAAAAATTGGCAGAATTCATCTACACAATAAATAGGGTTATAACAGGTGATCAATATCTTTTCTAATCAAGCGACCTATGGAAATAACATCATGTGTCTTTGATTAGTTCATTATTTCAAATGCCACTTGAATTACATATTTATATTGCATTCCTATACAAAACGATAGGAATGCCATAAAAATAATTCAAATGGCATTTGAAGTAGTGAACCAAACAAAGACATAATTTTTTTCCATAGGTCACTTGATTAGAAAAGATATTGATCACGCGTGATACTAAAGTGTGTTTCAATCGTCTGGTGAATACTGGAACTGTTTGTTTCGTCCAGGGCAGAGGTAGGCGGTTAAAAAAGCTGCATTCCCAGATTTTGTTTAGTCCCTCCCTATGTTCAGTCTGGTCCGTTCAATGGAAAGGTTTGTTCTGCTTCGGGTGTTGTGGGTATGGACGTCCGATCTTATTTCCAGGTTGTGGAGATTTTTTCTAACGTCGACCAGAGAGTTAAGAATGATATATGCTGGGAGTGTTAGAATTCTGTATTTGGTGAAGAGAGGTTTGCAATGTGCATCATTGGGTGCCCCTTCTAGTGCTTTCTTCTGAAAACGAAGGATTTTCTTCGCATGTGCTGAGTCCCCCCATGCATCGATGGCATATGTCATTAATAAATTAAATAAAGCGAAGTAGGTTGTACGAGCAGCTTCTCTGTCTACGATAGTCCTTATGCGGCGTATAGCATCTGGAGATTTCTGTGCCAAGTTAGTCTGGTATCCAGGTAAATTCCTAGAAATTTCACTTCGTCAACCTTGAGAGTGCTTTTCCCGTCGTGATGCTGTGAAAAGAGCACTCTTCGTCTTCTTTGCGTCTTCGTTGGTGGAAAACCACATGGCTGATATCTGGGAAGTTGAATCTACTTTCCCAATGAGGTTTCCGGGATCCTTGTCGCTGACCGCGAAAGTAGTATCATCCGCGTAGAGCACTGTGTGAGCTTCTATTTTAGCTGGTAAGTCACGTAAGTAACGTGGAGTATGAAACATAACGGCCCTAAGATGGATCCTTGGGCAATCCCATGTGAGATAATTGAGGGTTCGCTCCTGTCGTTACCGGTATTCACTAACTGCATCCGATTGGTAAAGTAGGATTCTAAGAGCTTCAGAGGGATACCTCGAAAACCATAGCGATAGATTTTAGACAGGAATATCTTATGGGAGAGGCAATCGAATTCCTTTGATAGGTCGCAGAATTGGACGGCGGTTATGTTCTGACTTTCCATCGATTTCACTAGGTGCATTATAGCTTTTGTTTGATCTAAATCCAAATTGACTGTTGTGTAGATAATTGTTCTTTTCTATGAAGTTTAGAATTTGTTCCGCCATAACGTCTTCCAAGATTTTTGAAAAGGCAGGTAGGATGGAGACAGGTTTTTCAATATTACTGTCGTCCGTGTTCATTTGCTTCTAAATTTGTTCTTCCATTGAAACGATTATCTCTTTCTTATCCAAAAAGAAAAAAAACAAGAGACGAGAACATCCATAAATATTCAACTTCAATTCTCCCTTTTTTTTAAGTACCCAGATAGTCCCAAAGTGTTTCAATTTTTTCATCGAATATTACTATCGTTTCTGATCAAACAAAAAACGAGCAAAGCTATAACACACCTAGTGAAATCGAAACGATTATATCTTTCTTATCCAAAAAAAAAAAAAAAAACGAGAGACGAGAACATTGATAAATATTCAACTTCAGTTCTCCCTTTTTTTTTAAGTACCCAGATAGTCCAAAGTATTTCAATTTTTTATCGAATATTACTATCGTTTCGAGAACTCTGAACGCACTTTTTCGTTGAAGGGATTTTTTCTTTTTCAGAAAACAAGAACATTTCATAGATTTTTTTGTTTTCTTCAGTGCAAGTTCTCCGATACTTTTTTCAAAGTCGATTGCGTTCGTGTCGGAAGTTGTTTTTCGAAAATTTGCTGAAAACTAAAACCATTCAGTTTACCTTTTTAATATATTTTTTTTAATCGAAGTTTTCTTTAGCCCCCTTTCTTTATTTTGGGTTCAATTTTCATGTTTAGGTAAAATCCCTCAAATTCTAGGTACACCCCTTTTTTCTCTTCGACCGAAATGATTCTTTCATCTTTTAAAATTAAAAAAATCTTAGCTTTATCTTGTATTTATTTTATCTTGATAGCTTTTCGAATTCTTATCACTGCATTTTAATGAAGTTTCATTTTACTTTCTATTCTCGATTTCTCTCGACTTTCTTTTGCTTCTCTTTCTGAATTTCATAGTCTCTCTTCATCTCTTGTTATTACAAATTGTTTTTGTTGGCAAGCAAATCAGTGACCTTGAACTATTTTGACATTTATTTGTTTCATCAGAATGCTTTTTCTTGGAAACACAACCAGTAAAATGTAAAGCCCCAACTACTTCCATCTCTTTCTCTAAGGTATCCCACATTTGGTTGTGGTGACTTTCATAATAATTTTGTTACCCACTTGTTTCCATAACAACTTAAAAAAAGTGAGACAAAATCAACCCCAGCTATCTTGTTCTCTCTCGTCTAAGGTATTTAGATTGCCAGTAAAATGAAAGTCCCTTTCATCTCTTTCTTCTAGAGTATCCAACATTTGTACTGCGATGGCCTACATAATAAATTCGTTATTCTTAAGTTTCCATAACTAAAGTATCTACGCTTTACATTAACATATACAGTACGTTCTAATAATCACTTACTTCTTCTTGTTTTTACTCCTTCTCTTTCGCCTGTGGTCCTTCGATATTGAACATTTGTACCTACTGTCATATACAGTTCGTTCATAATGTCAATAGACGTTCTACCAAAGTGACCGTCTTCATAATAATTTCCTTAGCGATAGTTCATGATAACCTCGAATTTTGTTGTTCAAAACGTGACTATATCGTTCTCTCTCGTCTAAAGTATCTATGAATTGCATTAACGTATACAGTCCGTTCTAAATTCCAGTGGCTTTTTATGGTTATCTAAGAAGCTACAAGTAATACAAATTATTACATTAACGGATGTTATTACATATTAAGATTGCTTCTTATTTTTTTTTTCTGCCGAATCATTAATCATTTTGTTTCTTAACTACTTTTTAATTTGCGATCCAAAAGGTCGTTTCTTCCTTCTCTTTCTGCGGTATTCAGCGTTTGCGTTGTTCTTTCGGCTTCGATGCAGAACATTTGTACTGTCACATACAGTTCGTTCTTAATGTCAGCAGACTACGTTCTGCCAAAATGATAATTTCGTCAGCGATAGTTCATGGTAACCTCGAATTATGTTGACTAATTCGTTCTCTCTCTCTCGTTCAAAGTATCTGTGATTTGCATTGACGTATACAGCCCGTACTAAATGCCGGTGGCTTTTTTTTACGGTTATCTAAGAATTGATTCGCGTGAATTGCAATTCGATAGACGTACGTTAACTACGACGTCTTCGGCGAATTACTCTTGACGTGTTTTTCCATCGTCAGCGATTCAGCGATGAAAATAGAACTCGACGCGTCCGTCGCGATGTGCCAATCGGATTATTACATGTAATATCGTCACTTTGTGGCAGGCGGGCAGTCAATAACAACGCCACTTGCGTCTCGCTGTTTGGTGTGACGACGGCATCGCGGCGGCGAAAAAAAATTTTGCGCCGGTGATGATCGCATGTTTGGCCTGCACGTTTGATCTTGCCTCTTTCCATGCGTTGTCTTTCTAGAAAACTTTCTCTATGTTCACAGTTTCGAATGCGCTCGCCAAATCGATGAGCACTGCCGTCGCATTTCGTTTCGTGTCCAAGTTTCCAGGTATGTATACAAGCTGTAGGCTACTTGGAAACCGTATTGATGTTCGTTCGGTTTTTTGCCCGACGACGTAAATCCCATCTCTAGTTCGGATAAAAATCGGTTCACGTCAGTGAACACCTCAAATTCACTGACAAGTTCGGATAAAATTTGGTTCACGTCAGTAAAAGCTCGTTCATCTTTTCTTCACATTCATTGACGAGAAATTTCATTCATTTCAAAAAAACGCTTAAGAGAAATCGAGAAAATTAAAGAATGAGCACCATGAGATTCAATAATTAAGTGCATGTTTCTTTTATACATTCAATTCATTTCATTTTTGTTCATTTCGCCTTCCGTGCTGCTTTATTCTTTAATTCGACTTTACGATCACAATTTCACTCAGAAGTCGGGTAGATAAATAAAACGAACTTGAAAGAAAACGAAAACAAAAAACGAATTGATTGAAATGGCAAACTATAAGAAAACCAACTGCATATTTTTAGTGGGCATTAATAACAAGCTTCTGAAACGGTTAGACAATAAAGCGAATATAACAAAAGACAAATCCTGCCTCGAGTCAGCCTTGTAAACAAGAGTGTCCCAGGATTAACTTCGGGATAGGTGTGATGACCCAAAGATTTTCGACTACGTAATCATAATCATTGAATCTGTCAAACTGCAAATTCCTTAAATACTTTTTGTTTCTATTGCAATAGCTTGTTTCATAGGTAACGTGATAATTCCACAATAATGGTCCAGGGTTAATTTTTTACTTTTCAAAAGTTTAAACTTGTTATAACTCAGAAACCAAAGCAGATTGGATATATATTTGTACACATTTTTTTACTTAAAATGACCTCACCTATCACCGGTTATCGTTTGGCACACATGTCATAGATCACCCTGTATGTACAGTGACCGGCAGAAACTTGGACGCATATGGGAATTTTTTATTATTGATTTCTCAGAAAAATTTATTCTTTATGAAAGCTCCTGCATTTTTCAAAAGTCAAAATGCACACATCAAAATTTGAATACCTCTTGTCAGATACCGAGGGAATCAAAATATTTGAAATCGACGTAAGAGTAAAGTACCTTTATTTTTCAAAATACACGGAAGTATTATTTGGAAAAATTGTTCAGAACTGTTGTGAGGTCTCAGATATGAAATCATGGCCACCTACGATGAAAAAGGAAATTTTTACATATTTTTCAATTTTTCTCGTATCAGCGTGTGTATCGCAGAACTTTGAATGTGTAAAGCTGGGCGTTTCTTCAGATATGACATGAATATACTGCAGGATTTGTTCTTCGTTCATCTACCAACTAGAAATCATGGCCTTCTAATTCAAAAGCGAGTTCTAACTGGCCTGGGCGTTTTGAAAAATTTACATTGAATTTTTGTGCTCGAGAAAACGCCAAAAGTCGACACTTTGGCGCTGGTTACGGGGCACTGACAGCAATGAGTGAAGTGCACTGTCATTACTGTCAATCAAAGTGAGTTCACACAAAATTAATTAATATTGTAATTACCGTAATACAACATAATTTATGTGGTATAAACTTTACAGATTTATGCATAAATCATTTAATCTCGTCGGAGTGAAGTACGCTTGCGCAATAAAGAAAGACTGGCACTTTAAAAAGCTTTCGTGTTATGAATACTTACAACAAGTTACATAAAAGAGTTCCGACTTTTGATAATGTAAAATGTGTTAAAAAGGGCGGTGATAATTACGCACAATGAGAAAAGAAGCTTTATTATACATGTTGTAACTTACCACAGAAATTCTGAGTATATGCAGGTAAGATTTTAATCTAAAACCGTAGTAGTTTAATGCTAAATTAAGTTGTCGAAATTGGACATAAATACTCCACCTTATTCCAACGTAAATAATATCCAGTATGCTCAAATTTTTACAACAGTAACATTAATTGTTCTTACACGAACTCATCCACCTTTCACATGTGACAGAACTGTCAAGATTTTAGGTTAAGAAAGCGCCCTGTAAGGAGTGCTTGGCGGAGTACGCCTGAACTGCACTTTTGCGCAGGCCAGATAGAACTCGTTTTTCATTTAGAAGGCCATGCTAGAAATTATGATCAGTAACATTCATACAATAAGAATTTCACTTTTTTGTGTCCAAAAATTATTTTTTCATCCTAGACAGCCTTTAAACTGACAGCCTCAACCTTACCTTGATCGGGTGACAAATTCTGCGCTGTCTCTTCCACCAGCTGATCCCCTCGGCTAGCAGCAGTGAGAAGGGAGTGGGTCTGATATGATGTTAAATTATTAAGGGCGCCAGGACGGAGTGAAAACCCCAGTCGATAGACTCAAACAACCTCGTCAGTATCGCCGAACTGACTTGATTAGGCAGAAGGCCAAAACAAAAATAGAGGCTACACTTGACTGAGTGGTACGTGAATGTAGAAATCAAACACAAATCTAAAGTTAACAAATTTAGGGTTTATTTACACGCAAAAGTTCGAACAAATGCTGATTACAAAACTACTTCGGGGTAAGCAGGTGGTTAAATTTACTCGACGATGAATTACGATAAGTCTAAAGTTATTTACTATATCTTAGTCAATGACAAACTAACTATGGAGTTTCTGCATTCGACCGAAAATTTGCTCTTCAAAAAAAAAAAGAAAAAAAACATGCAATATTTGTGCAACGATATGTAATTTAAAATTAAATCGTATGGGTAGACTCACGGCTTTTCTGTCAGAGTAATGTCAATTTTAATGGTCTACACAGTACACTGTGACGTTGACTGCGTCCAACGTTGGAGAAACTGAATTGAACCGGTGAGCAAATGCTGCAACAATGGCGGGTCCACGTTTCTTGTAGACTCGGCAAATACACTCGAAGATGGAAACGACTCGACTTGAGTCCAATCTGAATCAGCTCGGTGAAACTAAAGCTGATTCTAGATCTAGGAGTAGAACTAATACTCGAACTAATAGCCTGAATATAAGAAAGAGAAAAGCTTCGTTAGCGTCCATAATGGCGTCAGCCAATTTGCTCAATAACTTTACCTGAGATTTGTGGTAATCACAAGCTTGGGATGGGACTGAAAATACCCCAAAACTCGCTCGGTGGTGTGACTTGTATTCCGGCAGAGCCGTTGCTAAATTCTCCTCACTTTAAGAGCAAGAATTTCGTTATCACAATACCACGCAACTGTACACCAAGGGAGCGTAATGAGAACTGAACAAAGAACAAAGGCGCTAACGTAAAGCGGAAGAACGCCGAAATACCACTACGTCATAAACGGTAGCCAATAGCATAATTAAGGCGCCAAGACTTTTGAATAAAAGAACCACTTTAAAAAAACATTACGTTAAAAGTAATATAAAAATTTTACTTTTTTATTTGAATTTTTTTAGTTCAGTTATTGTCGATCATCGTTTGTTTTCCCCCCAATTTTTGAATGTTTGCGAGTCTGATTGTTTTCCTTTTTGTTTTTTTGACTCCCAGATTTTCCCTCGGGTCTGGGATCATTTTTTGAAGCGATTAGAAGCGCTTGTTTATTTTTTCCAAAAACTCCTTTTGTTATTTCTAAAATACAACGCTAGTCAACTGTTATCCCTTTTACTTTAAAATATTTGTAAACAATCACCCGCACTCAGGTGTTAAATTATCACCATTAATCCTCGGCATCATTTTCCGCGATTATCACTCGTCCTTTGTTAAGCATATATTATATTGATTGATAAGGAAATTCATGTAATGGAAATTTACGATGTGTCAACCATCGATTACGATTATGATTTCGCCGATTTGAATCGTGGGAAAATGAGTCACACCCGAGAACGTTCAAACAAACTCGCGTTGCTCAATCGGCTTCGGCGTGCTAACCGCACCGCGACTTTTCCAGCTTCTCCGCAAGCGACGGACGTCAAAGAACAACAACCCCTCGACATCAAGCCGAACATCATAGACACGTCGACCCTAACGGGTATCCAGCCGGCCCCAATCCCGGGCACCGTGCCCTCACAACCCGCCAATATCACCCCCGAAAATGGCCTGCCCGTCGCTACCACGGCCGAAGAAGTGAAAGAACGATGTCCTCCGAAGGCCATGGTCAAACCCCAGGTGCTGACCCATGTCATCGAGGACTTCGTCATACAGGAATCTTCTGAACCTTTCCCGGTGGTGAGGAACACGCTTTTGAGCGACCTCAAACCAACACCTTCGGGGGACAAAGAACAGGGAGATGAACCAGCGCGTAAGTCAAATAATTATTTTTTTTATATGGCTGTACTTGTACTTGTATAGGGTGTCCCAACGATGTGTATTTCTTTTGTGAAGCCTTTAGGAATAACATGAAGTTTTTTTTTCTTCATGTTAGTCCTATTGTAGGCTTAACAGAAGGAATACACATCGTTGGGACATCCTGTACATACTTAGAAGTATAGTTTAAAAAAATGCTTACATGAGTCAAATCGACTCGTATTTAAATCTGAGGGTTTTAAATGATTTAGATCTTCAAGTAAAAGATTAGACAAATTAGAAGCTAAGGGGGATCGCTTGGATTATTTTACTTGAGACACCCTATATATTTATTTTCTCCATGACTTCCGGTGGAACAACGTTTTCTTCGTTTTTCTGCTGACGCTTCGTTCTTCTGCCGAAGTTTCGCGCGAAATGTCGACAAAAGAAGAACACAGGGTTCCACCGTAAGTCATGGGGAAGACAGAAAACTCTACACAGATTGAAGACTTTCACTTTAGCCAATAGCCAATAGTGGTTTTCGTGAAGAGCAACAAAGAGCATGTGACTCGCAATTCGCAATATGTTAAAAAAATAACGCCCTTGCATTCTTAACGTAAATAGTGAAAATAAATAGCAAATAGCAATCAGTGAGTTGTAATAGCAGCAAAAGCAGCAACAAATAAATTAATTGTTGCTTCTACTTGTACAAAATTCTTTTTAAAGATTTGAATTTTTTCAGAGGTATTAAGCAAAGACAATTTATTTTTTATTTTTAAATCGCGCCCTCTACCTAAATAGAAGCAAACACGCTACGCACATTATACTCATCTCTTCCAACCAATCACAAATTCATGCTCTTTGTAGCTCTTCATTGGCTAAAGTGAAAATCTTCAAATGGTATATTACTACCCACTTTATACAGGGTGACTAAAATAATACCCGACATAATAAAACGAATAAGAGAAGATGTCATAGAGTACTGTAAAAATGTTTAAAAAATTATAACTAATGAATTAAAAATGTATACAACGTGACGTTTTTTAAATAAAGCAGCAATAAGTTTTACAATTATTACCGGTTCAGCACACGTGACCCTGACTCACTGCCAATTCTTATTACGTGAGGCAGGTATCAGCTGGTCCAGAAGAACAAAATCGATATATTTTTACGTAGGTAAATTAGGAAATCGACGAGAGTGGTGAAATCAGAATTTACAACCGCAACAAAATGCGTATAAATTAAAGGAACGGCTAAACGGAGCTTCGAATGCCACGTAATTGTACTAATCACCACTAGAGGCGCTTTCGTTCATCGTTCAAAAATAATACGGTTTCGGTTTTTTAATACGTTCTTTAATTAAAAATATCGGTTATGTGCTTAATGTGCGAAACAATATTTTCCAGCCAATCTTGTTTAAATAAGTATATTTATAAGAAAATTGCACTGCTAGTTGTCAACATATACAACCGTATTTTTTAATAGCAATGTAGCAGTCTTGTTATTTATTCGATAGATATGATATTTCTTTTCTCTTTACTGGAATATACGAGATATAATATCTTAAATTTGTTTAAAAAATAATGATATAATTAAAAAACATCTTCACACGAGTGGCATGTTCACAGAAGCGGCGTAAGGCGTAGGCGACGTGGGCCATCGCCTACGGCCTCGCGGTCCGAGGGGCCTCGCGCCTCGAAGGTTTATGCAGCTTTCTTTAACTCATGAAAAATGTTTTATGTAAAATCCGTCCTCTTGCGCCACCAGAGGGCCTCGCAAAATTTATTTTGCCCACATCAAATTTAGGTCTTGCCCCGCCGCTGCATGTTCAGTTATGAAATCAAATAATAATCCTGTGTAATAATCTAAATAATTGACAAAAAGTATCTGTCTAATTTGCTCCTAAATAACAAATAAAATCAAAGCGTAGTTATTTAGTAATTTTGTTAGATATTTGGCTCTCTTTGCAACGATATCAAACTTTTCTAAATGAAATTTTAAAAAAATGATGCAAGTTAAAAATAGGTATATTGTTGGGCTATGGTGAATTAAATACGATTAACTAAACTAAAGCCCTGATACTGTTAAATTGGTGGAATACGATTCCATAGCATGTACTTACAGAACGAACTTTTTTTATTAACAGAAAAAATCTCTGACATACCGCGTTTCTAAAGATGTGGAATATTGTTCATTTTAATTAATATAAAAAGATTCAAAGGAAATAGCTAACTCGAATGCACATACCGAGTGTCCCGGCCCGTCTAAGCTATAGGAAATTAATATGGGATTTCAAATATTTTAGATTTTTATGTTTATTTTAAAAAGGGAGTCTTACAGTCTTTTTCTTTTGGTTTTCCCCTTTTGTCAAATGTGTTTCCGAATTTGTCAAATGACTTTCCAATCTGTTCAAAGTATAGTAGGCCTGCGGATTGGAAAGTCATTTGACAAATTCGGAAACATAATTGACAAAAGTGGAAAACCAAAAGACTGTAAAGTGAAACTTAATTTTTGAAAACCTTTTTCTTTAATTATTTAAATAATAATTGTTGCATAATTCTTCATAATTTTAAACATTAAGTTGCATTCGGTCGAGGACTGGCAGAAGCGAAGTAAATTTTTGTGCTTTTCACGATATCTACCGACATACCGAGTTTGATGCATCTTCACTGAAACAGGCTGCATATTAATTTACTTAAGTAGTATAGGCACCGTTTTCCCCAAACGAAATGCAAACCAACGTGCAGGCGACAAAACGGCTAAGCCATACCAAAAAAGGAAGTCCAAGCCCCAAAAGTAATATTGAAAAGAAAAGCGATCCTAAAAGGACAAGAAGAACGGCCATTAATTACTGCGACGCCTGTAAGAAATATCCAGAACATACCTTCAATTAACCAGGTCGTTTGATCAAAACGCGACACGCGTTTCACAAAGCCGTGTGGGATACTTGGATCTTCCAGTCATACTGTATTAGGAGGAATTTTACACTAAATTAGTAACAATTCACGAGAGTGAGACGCTACTTGATATCCCGCAAGACGGCAGACACGAAAGTTCGAAAATTCCCCGAATTGTCCAGTTTAAAGTTGGTATGTCGCGAATTGAAAACCATAAGGTTAAGTGATTTTAAAAAATTCTATAGAATATCATATTTATTGTTTGCGCTTTAAGAAAATTAATTGAGATGCACTCAGAATTAAAAACTTATAAACATTTCAAGTAGCGACATCTTTTGATCGCTTTTTGACCTGACATTGCAGTAAAACTTTTTTAAAAACTTATGCTTGTGCAAACATACAGTGAGCCTCTAAAGTATGGAATAAAATTCGTAATTCCTTTATTTTTGACATTTCGAAAAAACGCTCGGACAGGTAACTTATCTTTTTAAAAGGCACACATTTTCTAGTGAAAATCAATTTTTGACTGTCATTTGTTTTCGAGTAATGATGTCATCGACATTTTTTAAAAATAGCAACCCCCAATTTTTTTTCTTGATTCTGATAGCTCGTTGAATTCTCTATCCAACCACATCAAACATTTATTGTTTTATGGGAAACATTTTGAGAGAAAAATTATTGAAAATGAAATGAAATAGTAATAGTAATAATTTAATTTTCGGTTAAATGACGAACCATGATTACCAGAGCTGTTGCAAGTACCGCAATAAAGTACTGGCAGTACTCAGTACCCAGTATCCGCAATTTTTTGTTTGAAATCCAGTATCAGTACCAGTACTTATCCGAAGTACTTAAAGTACTAAGTATTTTACTGGAAATGAAAAATTCCAGTACCAGTATCAAGTATCTATTCTTTGCAGTACTTTGAAATACTTGCAGTACTTTGTAATACTTGCAGTACTTTATAATACTTGCATTACTTTAATGTATTTACAGTATTTTATGACACTGAAACTAGCAGTTTTATTAATAGAATTTTTGCTAATAATTGTAGTCATAATTACTTATAATATTCAAATTGCTGTTTGCTTGTTTATTTCGTACGTTTGTGAATTGTGTTAGGTAATTAGGTAGAATAATTTAATACGATACTTTATTAATCTTGAGCCGAAGAGACATTAAATTGACGAAGGCCGGTAGAGTTCTTAGTAAATAAATTGTTTTGCTTTAACTTTATGTGGAGATGAATAGTTAAATCACATAAGAAAAACATCTTTTAATGTAAATCATAAAGTTATTAACATTTTAAGGCGAATAACCTAGGACAGATCGGTTTGGTTTGCAGTGGAATTCTCGAGATACGGTTCTGCTGACGAAGGCCCAACTAGGCCTGAAACAGCTGTACAGAGCCTGCTCGAGGAATCCGCTGTAATCAAAACTGATGTGCACAAAATGTTTTCATAAAGTTATTATTGTTTAATAAAGTTATCTTTTGCATTATAACTAAACTCGTAAACAAATACAAACAAAATAAAAAAAAAGTAAAGATAAAAAGAAATATTTCTTAAAATTATAATAATACCTAGACAGACTGCAGCTTATAACTAAGAATGCTTATTAAAAATTCAAAATCTAGTTTTAAAAAGCTCAAACTTTGTGCTTCATTTATACTTATTTCTAGTACCTCTGGGTAATTGCAGTTAGTAAAGTACTGGTAATATTTCATTGTACTGAAGGTATCTGGAAGTAACTACTGGAGGTAACTTTTACAGTATGTGCACTAACTCACGATGGATGTGCTAAAAGGGGGGATGATATTAAGGTGTGCAAAAGGGGTTTCGACAACGGAAAGGACTGCGACGAAGGGGCATCTTTAGAAGTCGATTCGATTTTGAACAACTTCCCAGGCGTCACAACAATAAAGCTGAAAGATGACCTCATAAAGCCAGTACCGATTAACAGCAAGAAATTAACGATTGGGACACCATGTAACGTATTTGGATTCGGGCATACACAGACTGGTTTCGATAAGGAAATTGTATCAGACTTGCCGCAGGTCTTTTCAACCAATATCAAAGAAATCCACAAGGACAGCATCGAACGGAAAATGGAAGCTCCCGCCGGTATATGCAAGGGTGATCAAGGTGGTGCGGTTATTTGTGAAGATAAACTAGCCGGAATGCTGCCTGAAAAGGGATCTTGTGTGGCACTTTGGTTTTATGAAAATGTCACGCCTACTTCGTTTGTAGGTAGTAGATGATTCATTTTCAATAATTTTTTTCTCAAAATTTTTCCCATAAAACATAATAAATTTTTGATGTGGTTGGATAGAGAATTCAATGAGCTATCAGAATCAATTGGGGGTTGCTATTTAAGAAAAATGTCGATGACGTCATTAGTCGAAAACAAATGACTTTCAAAAATTGATTTTCACTTGAAAATGTGTGTTTTTTAAAATGAAAATTTACCTGTTCGAGCGTTTTTTCGAATTGTCAAAAATAAAGGAATTACGAATTTTATTCCATACTTTAGAGGCTCACTGTATGACATAAACGATATATGTATGTTTCGACACTACTAGAGAGATTCTAACTAAAAATAATCTCACAGGACACGAATTTAAATGTCAGACACTCTCCTAACACTTATGATATTTAAAATTTCATAATGAAAATCAACTTCGAATTTGTAACTGCAAATAAAGAATTTTTTCAAAAATATGCTGCTTCTATATTGTACTTTTAGCAAACAGAATGAAAATTCGAAAAAGAAATATTATAAAAATATTATTGCACAAAAATTATAGCTACCATTTGCCAGCACCTTGTCACATTTGACGTTGTTACAGCATTAGCGGGACATTTTTAAAATTAATGCCGATTCACATGTCACGGAGAGTATCCATGACACTTTGATGAAAAATAGTATTTGTCCTGTCCAGACAATTGTCATTTTTGACATTTGTCCGAAAGACATTTACACTCACTCACAACCCTATATTTTTCGCTTAATAATTGTATAGATTCCCTTTTTCCCTTTTCGTTTAAAAATTCCTCGAAGAAATGGAATTTCCCTGTCAGTTGGCAACACTGGCCAGATCGCGGAAAGCTTGGAATACTTCCGGCAACCCTAACGAGATGAAATGGCGTGACCAATGGGAAAATTATGACGCAAATATATTAGAATAAAGAACCAATACGGAGACAGAATTTTAAAGCGACCGTTTCCGGCGAAAGTTACAGTGTTGTCGCTTGTCCAGACAAGCAACATTGCAAGCTCGCTACAACTGCGTTGCGAACTCGCTGCGATGAAATTAAACTGTAACAAAGTATGTATAATTTTAAAGTAATTTATGTGGATATTTTATCATTAAAACTGTTAATAAAAATTACTTTACTCTAAGAGCCGTTTTACACTTGTTAAATTTGATAACAATTTTGTTACAAAGTGAGAGAGATAGGCTACCACAGTGAATGCTGATTGGTTGAATTGGCACTTCTCACTCACTTCGTAACAAATTTTATACAAAAAATATCATAGTGTAATACGGCTCTAAGAATTGAAAGTAAAGTTTAATCTACAAAAATACGGTATACCGAGTGAGTTTTACTTGATCAAAAAATGGCGTTTTTCGAAATTATCAAAATTCTAAAATTGTTATTTTTCGGAAACTAATCAAGATATCAATGAGATTCTTTTAATTTGGGTTACTTTTAGCTTACTGGACAATCTCAAGGTCATAAAAGAACATTTTTAAGTTCCGCAAAAATTGAACTTTTCAACTTTTAGAAAATATTCAAAATATCAAAATCAATTAATTTTTTTTTTTTTTGGCGAAAATATTTGTATGTAATTGGAAAAAGTAATAGAATATCTTTAGATATTTTCTTATTTACCGAAAAGTAATATTTTTGTATAATTTTTACGTTTTTGATGTAAGGTGCCTTTTAGAACAAATATTTTTGAATGTTAATGAATGTGTAGTATTTAATAAATGGCTTCTAAAATCTCTAATCTATCTCTCGCCAACAAGCCTTAAATGTTCTTTTATAGTCTAATGAAGAAAATTTTCTTTGTATACAAAATGGTCAAGAATAACTGTTTGAATTGGCAATATAATCAAGAGCATTTTCATATTCGGCCATTTGCAACACTGCAATCGGATATAAGTTTTGTTGGTTTGTTTGACAGCGATAAGATTGAAGGTTATGTGAATAAAAATTAGCGTTTTAATTTGAATTTGAAATGTCAGATGACGCTTGTAAAGTGACGGCTGTCAGTGTCAAGCCGTCAACAACCGGAAGTTACTCCAGTTGTACCATTTAAGAATAAAATTCGGCACTGCCAACTCGAACAGTGATTCTTGACCACTTTGTACATAGTTTACACGTTCAAGTCAGCGAAGTAGGCAGAATATGAGATGTCTGTGAACTGTTTTAGTTGAAATAATTTGATTAAATATTATTTTTGACAGATATAAAAATTATTAAATGATTCAAGTTTCACAAAAAGAGAACTGCTTTAACTATTTCACAACACTTTTTGAACACCTACTTAAAATAACAAAAAAAATTACTAATTTAAATGATTTTTTTTTTTAATTTGTCAAAATTTGGAGTCAAAATTTTGCATTTAGACAGAAAATCATATTTTAAACAACTTTTTCTATTAAAATTTTTGCTTATCTTGCATTTCTCGCAATTATTTTCAATAAATGTAAAATTTAACAGATAGCGGAAGTTACCTAATGCAAGAAAATCTAGACCTAATTATTTCTGTAACGGGTGAAAATCGAACTCAAACATATTAGTATATTTTTCGTATTTTGACTCTCTTAATACGTCTTTAAAATACAGGGAGATCGAAATTGATTGTCTGGATTCTACACTACTTTCCGTGAGCTTGATATCAATATTTACATCTATCACATGAAGGTTAGAACGAGAAACAGTGCATGCATGGAACATTCATGAAACTTACATCCAAATCTAACCTAACTAATAAAGAACATAATTATTGTTTAATCGGATTGCTATTACGAGGAAACAAACCATTTTTTATGAATGAACGGCAATGCACTGACAACAATATCTTGGGATATCTAATAACTTCCCCAGATCTCCCTATGTTGCTAACTTCAGTTTAATAATTGTATGTAAATATCGATATCAAGCTCGTGGAAAGCAGTGTAGGATCAGGACAATCAATTTTGATCGCCCTGTATTTCATTTCCCTCCCGAATCACCCTGCATGTACTCTATTATGTTTTCAGTTACTACAATTGCGCTTAAAGAAAATCCAAGACAAAGAAAATGATAGAAAGACAAATTATGATTTTTGTCCACTTATTCGACGCACTGTGCAGCGTAGCCTGACTCGCTGCCAGTTCTTATTATGTGACGTAGGTATCAGCTGGTCTGGAAGAATAAAAGCGATATTTTTTACGCAAATTAGTACTCGCTAGATTAATGAGAATAGTGATATCCGAATTTACAACTGCTAGATGTGCATCAAGATGCGTATAAATTAACTAAAGTAATTAAAGTAGTGGATCGCTTTAAGTGCGATTAATTATTTTGTGTTTGTTATTTTATGAGTATTCTGCACTAAGGTACTGAACGATTTTTTAAACATTCTAATTGAAACAAGAATTAAGATGAACTAGAGACGATGGAGTTTTAATTGGTGACGATATTTGGAAATCGCCGCACGACGGATGAGACGATCACATTTGCAAGGTATCGTTTATCGGTGTCTTTTGAAAATATGATACGCTTCATTTTACCTACAATCCATTGTTGAAAATTTTTTTGCTTTAATTAACGGACTAGTAGACGATCGCGCGAATCGATGTGTTGAGATATAAAACTGTGGGAGCTCACAAGTTGCTTAGCGATCAACAAACGTCAGGATGACAAACGTCGAGAAACGTCAGAATGACAAACATCAAGCAATAGGGGCAATCAACGGACACAATCGATTCATGATTGCATACGGTTTAGCGTTCAACGAATCTGAACCGATTCAATATCGATCATGAAATTATCCATCTTAAAAATTTTGCGATTCAACTGCGATTAAATATGTCGTTACGGTTTGTGTCATATATGCGAGTTGTTTATAACAATGTATTGTTTATTTCAGTGATTTATTTGAGAAATAACTTAACCAATATTGTGATATTGCTGTTGTTGAAAAGTTAAATACCAAATATTCTAGAAAATAGGGTTATGCCGGTCACGTCACCGTTCAGTGTTTCCATGAATCGATTTAAATCGATTCAATCCGATTGTAATCAGTCGATTTGTTTGTTGAATGCCCCTTTTGTTACGCTGACAGAAACAAGCGAATCGTCACGTTTTCATCTACGTAACAATGTAACGATGATGACCGTCAAAATAAACAAAATTAAGGCCTCCCCTTAACGAATTAAAGCGCAACCTCATTCGTTTCTGATTGGCCAAATAAGATCGCAACCTAATTTTGGTCGCTAAGACAACCGCCGGAGCAAACACAAAAAGAGTGCCCCCTGACAAATAGAATGCTCATCGTTGATTCGAGCATGTATACAGACAAATGAAACAAAATTACCTAATCCCTGCCACGAAAATATGGTATAAAAGGAAGAACGCGAACCGTTCCAGCCAGTGCCGCTTGTGCAGAATTGTCGAGCAGCACTCAGATCACCGCTCGTGCAGAATTGTCAGGTAAACACCCACACCACCGCTTGTGCAGGATTGTCGAGCATCTTTCAACTGCCTTGGGGTTAACAGACCTCAGTATCACCTTTGTGATACCCACAAAACAACAGCGCTGAATTTCACAAACGTCACTTAACTTTAATCATCGATTAAGAATAATCATTCCTATACCTTCAACACATGTAACCATGGCAACGTTTACTTTTAACGGATGATTAATTTTTAACGGATGATTAATTTAAGTAACGTTTGTGAAATCCGCCATAAGACTTATTAGGTACAGCTGTCGAATGCAGGGGTTTTCGTTTAATGTAACCGCCAGTGCCGTACCATGCTTTTGGGTACGATTTTTAAACTATTATATCCCGAAAAGTAAGAGATACTTAAAATTTATTGTTTTTACATTTTTCCTGTGACCTATGAATGGATTCTCTTAGTAGTTTTATTTTGTCGGGTATTATTACAGTCACCCCATGTACATTATTTATAACAGTTTCGGCATTTCAAGTTTGAATGACTATACTGGATGTTTTATAGCATTGCTTATTCTTGCTTTAAGGACCTAAAAATGGGAATAGTAACAAATTTTTATATTGTTTTTCTTTTTGCTTTGTTTTAGGGAAAAAACATGCAGGCTCTCCGGCTAGCAACATTGTTGGGATGTCGGTCAAGGGCGAGTTTGCCAAGTGCGAAAGCTGCGGTACCGTCGATTTACGCTCGAAATTCAAAAAGAACTACCGATTCTGTTCGGTAACGTGTTCAAAAAAGTAAGTACATAGCTTTTTTTTATTTCATTCAATAAGTTGAGACGCTAGTTTTGTCTCGTCTCGTTACCGTTTTTAAATTTTGGCGGATGCGTCGGAAAGTCGGTGAGAAAAAGCAAACTGCCACTTTCCTTTCCTTTCAATTTTCATTTTATTTTTCTCGTTGTTAATTAGGTTTCAACTTTTAATTTCCGTTCTCAAAGTTGTACTTCTTCCGTTTCCCTATGTCTCTTACATTCGTGTTTCTTTTTTCATTCGAAACAGATCATTCTGTGAAACAGCTGATTGAATATGCACCTTTTGTTTTAGTCAAAAGTACAAAAAAGAAGGCAAGAAAGGCAAGTGGGGCAAAGATGAAAACATGGAAGTAGACATCGAATCCGGAGCTTCCGGAGCCGAGAGTAGTCTCAGTCCAAACGAAGCATCTGCGGTAGAACCAGAAGAGGACAACACACCTAAAATCGACCCCCTCAAATGGACTGTAAGTAACAAAAACTATTACAATTTATTTTTAAACTAATTAACATCGCGATTTAGGTTCAAGAGGTTTCCGATTTTATTCGTAACTTACCCGGCTGCTCCGACTACGCCGAAGATTTCCTCATCCAAGAAATCGACGGTCAAGCCCTGATGTTACTCAAGGAAGACCACTTGATGACAGCGATGGCGATGAAGCTGGGCCCGGCCCTGAAGATCGTGGCGAAAATCGACGACATGCGTGTCGATAAAGAACCTCCGAAACAATAAAATCAGTGACTATAAAAAACTGTGTTATTACTTATGAATTAAATATGAAGAGTCTCAGTAGTTTCGCTGCTGATGTGCTGCGAGCAATATCACGAACTAACGAATTTTCTTTTTTTTTTAATAAAAACTCGAGAATGTATTTATTAAGTTTGCCCTTGTAAATATGTATTAACTTGTAAATAACTCTGTAGTGGCTTGAACTTATTTAAGATTCCTCTGTCTATCTCTAAGATCTGTACACTGACTTGAAGATGAAAACGCGATCGCCGAATTGAACACCGATCGGGGAAACGTTCGAATATAACCAGCTGTGTTCAGTTTTATAGGGACGTTTCGCTTTTTTTATATACATATATATATATATTGATTAAAACGTAAATGTGCAATTTGGAGTAAATTTCTTTCTTTTTTTCTTTTTCGTTGGCCTCTCTCAAGATGTTTAATTTTATTTGTTAGTTGTCCAGAACAAAAGTACTGCCATAAAGGATAATAATAAAGTTTGTAATTTGTATTGAATGTGTTTTATTGATTTAAATAAAGCTTATCACGTCTTCAAGAATAATCAGCAAGCATTAGTTGGTATTTTTTGGCGCCTGATACCTTCTCGCAATTATGTGATCCTAGTAGCAAGTCTTCTGACACAAAGCAATAAAAAAACTAGGAGTTGCTGCCCCCAATACAATTTATTGGACACCTCAACGCGTTTATGTGATCCTGGTTCGCAAGTGTCCTGTTACAAAGAAGTCAAGTAAAAATTGGTTGGTATTTTTCGGGGTCTGTTACCTACTCGACTCGCGTTTATGTATTCTGGTAACAAATCTCCTAATTCAAATTCAAAGCAATCGAGCAAAAAATTGGTTGGTCTTTTTCTGCGCCTGATACCTCCTCGCATTTATGTGATCCTGGTAGCAAGTATCCTGTCAAAAAGCAATCAAACAAAAATGAGAAGCAATTACTGCGCCTAACGATTCATTGGACACCTCTTCGTGTTTATGTGATCCTAGTAGCAAGCGCCCTCTTAGATACAAAGAAGTAAAAATTGGTCGGTAACAAGCCTCCTGATGAAAAGCAAGCAAATAAAAATTGGTCGGGATATTTCGGGATCTGTTACCTCCTCGCGTTTATGTGATCCTGATAACAAGACTCCTCATGCAAAGCAATATCAAATAAAAATTGGTCTGCATTTTGCGAGGCCTGTTACCTCCTCGCGTTTATGTGATCCTGGTAACAAGACTCCTGATGCAAAGCAACATCAAGTAAAAAATGGTCGGAATTTTTCGGGGTCTGTTACCTCCTGGCGTTTATATGATCCTGATAACAAGATTCCTGATGCAAAGCAATCAAGTAAAAATTGGTCTGCATTTCTCGAGGCCTGTTACCTCCTCGCATTTATGTGATCCTGTAACAAGACTCCTGAAACAAATCAATCAAGTAAAAATTGGTCTATATTTTTTGGGGTCTGTTACCTCCTTGCATCTATGTAATATGTGAACAAGACTCCTGATGCAAAACAATATCAAGTAAAAATTGGTCTGTAATTTTCAAGGCCTGTTACCTCCTCGTGCTTATGTGATCCTGGTAACAGGACTCCTGATACAAATCAATCAAGTAAAAACTGGTCTGTATTTTTTGGGGTCTGTTACCTCCTCGCGTTTATGTAATCCTGGTAACAAGACTCCTGAGGCATAACGAACAAATAAAAATTGGTCCGTATTTTTCGGTTTGTTACCTCCTCGCGTTTATGTGATCCTGATAACAAGACTCCTGATGCAAAGCAATATCAAGTAAAAATTGGTCTGTATTTCTCGGGGTCTGTTACCTCCTTGCGTTTATGTGATCCTAATAACTACTCCTGATGCAAAGCAATCTAGTACAAATTGGTCTGTATTTTTTGGGGTCTGTTACCTCCTCGCGTTTATGTGATCTTGCTAAGAAGACCCCTGATGCAAAGCAACATCAAGTAAAAAAATTGGTCGGAATTTTTCGGGGTCTGTTACCTCCTCGCGTTTATGTGATCCTGGTAACAAGACTCCTGAGGCAAAACAAACAAATAAAAATTGGTCTGTATTTTTCGGTTTGTTACCTCCTCGCGTTTATGTGATCCTGATAACAAGACTCCTGATGCAAAGCAATATCAAGTAAAAATTGGACTGCATTTTTCGAGGCCTGTTACCTCCTCGCGTTTATGTGATCCTGGTAACAAGACTCCTGATGCAAAGCAATATCAAGTAAAAATTAGTCGGAATTTTTCGGGGTCTGTTACCTCCTCGCGTTTATGTGATCCTGGTAACAAGGCTCCTCATGCAAAGCAAGCAAGTTAAAATTGGTCGGTATTTTTTGGGGTCTGTTATCTCCTCGCGTTTATGTAATCCTGGTAACAAAACTCCTGAGGCAAAACGAACAAATAAAAATTGGTCCGTATTTTTCGGTCTGTTATCTCCTCGCGTTTATGTGATCCTGATAACAAGACTCCTGATGCAAAGCAATATCAAGTAAAAAATGGTCGGTATTTTTTGGGGTCTGTTATCTCCTCGCGTTTATGTGATCCTGATAACAAGACTCCTGATGCAAAGCAATATCAAGTAAAAATTGGTCTGTATTTTTTGGCGTCTGTTACATCCTCGCATTTATGTGATCCTGTTAACAAGATTCCTGATGCAAAGCAACCAAGTAAAAATTGGTCTGTATTTTTTGGGGTCTGTTACTTCCTCGCGGTTATGTGATCCCGATAACAAGACTCCTGATGCAAAGCAATCAAGTAAAAATTGGTCTGTATTTTTCGAGGCCTATTACCTCCTCGCGTTTATGTGATCCTGGTAATAAGACTTCTGAGGCAAAACTAACAAATGAAAATTGATCCGTATTTTTTGGTCTGTTATCTCCTCGCGTTTATGTGATCCTGGTAACAAGACTCCTGATGATGCAAAGCAATATCAAGTAAAAATTGGTCGGAATTTTTCGGGGTCTGTTACCTCCTCGCGTTTATGTTATCCTGGTAACAAGATTCCTGAGGCAAAACAAACAAGTAAAAATTGGTCCGTATTTTTCGGTCTGTTACCTCCTCGCGTTTATGTGATCCTGATAACAAGACTCCTGATGCAAAGCAATATCAAGTAAAAAAATTGGTCGGAATTTTTCGTGATCTGCTACCTCCTCGCGTTTGTGTGATCCTGGTAACAAGACTTCTGAGGCAAAACAAACAAATAAAAATTGGTCCGTATTTTTCGGTCTGTTACCTCCTCGCGTTTATGTGATCCTGATAACAAGACTCCTGATGCAGAGCAATCAAGTAAAAATTGGTCTGTATTTTTCGAGGCCTGTTACTTCCTCGCGTTTATGTGATCCTGGTAATAAGACTTCTGAGGCAAAACAAACAAATAAAAATTGGTCCGTACTTTTCGGTCTGTTACCTCCTCGCGTTTATGTGATCCTGATAACAAGACTCCTGATGCAGAGCAATCAAGTAAAAATTGGTCTGTATTTTTCGAGGCCTATTACCTCCTCGCGTTTATGTGATCCTGGTAATAAGACTTCTGAGGCAAAACTAACAAATGAAAATTGATCTGTATTTTTTGGTCTGTTATCTCCTCGCGTTTATGTGATCCTGGTAACAAGACTCCTGATGATGCAAAGCAATATCAAGTAAAAATTGTTCTGCATTTCTCGAGGCCTTAACCCCTTTGTTACTTCTCCTCCTCAATTACTCAATTCAATAAATCAAAATGAATTGAAAATCATTGATGAAACATTTATTATCTCAGAAAAGAAAATCATTAACCTATTTATTAATCATATAACGAGACCTAACCCAGCGAAAACACGTACGTGTAAAAAACGTTGTAAAATAACATGTAACCAAACGTTGAATTCGTGTGGTATTGTTACGTTGAAACAACGAAAAAATGTCGCGGCAATCAATTTCTTTTAAACGTCTCTGTCCACGTGTAAGAAACGTTGTAGAATAACAATTAATCAACGTTGAATTCGTGTGTTATTAATACGTTTTAACAACGCTCGAATCAACTTCTTTTAAACGTCTTTGTCCACGGTATTTCTACGTTAAATCCCAGTGCATACATACGTATAAAAAACGTTGTGGAATAACATGTAACAAACGTTGAATTCGTGTGTTATGGTTACGTTAAAACAACGAAAAAATGTCGCGGCAATGTCCACGTGTAGCGTTGAATCAGACAATTACGACGTGTATTAAAGCTGGGTCTAAATCATTAGACTGAACAAACATACATGGCTAATGATGGAATTCGAACCCACGCCGCCGAGTGACACGACTTTCCAAGTCGGCTAGACTAGACCGCTAAGCCATTTGGAGATCCCAGTGCCGTATCGCTTCCGTGACTACTCA
The DNA here is from genome assembly GCA_033060865.1 of Dorcus hopei. Lineage (NCBI taxonomy): Eukaryota > Metazoa > Arthropoda > Insecta > Coleoptera > Lucanidae > Dorcus > Dorcus hopei. The sequence continues at coordinate 8,644,714 of CM065426.1, forward strand.
GTAGTAATAAAGCCGAACCGGGGACTTTAACTTACAATAGCTACGCGCCGCCCTCACTCGTTCAATTTCCGAACTCTTTACTACCTACAGTTTCCTTCTAACATCCATATTCTCATAACATCATTAAATCAATTTTTCTAATTATTACAATCCTAAGGTTATTTTCTTTGTATATACATTTCAAAAATTCTAAATTATTTATTTATAATACACATGTAATTCTAAATCGCATATTTCTAAAAATATTTACACTAACATAAAATATTCGACAAAACACATTTAATACAGTACTCTCAATTTACTTTATTATTTACAAAATTATTTCTTTATGAAAATTTTAAAAAAATTACATGCTGCTCATGAACACCGCAGTGGAGTGGAAAGTTTAACTGGAATAAATTCTGTAACTTAGAAAATTGCCATTTGTAGCAAAATTCTTGGAACAGGTCAATTTTTATTTTTATGGCGCATATTATAAATGGATTTCTTTAACTTTTCAATTATTTGGAAGGATGAAACAACCCCTAACTATTTTTTTTTTAATGGAAGGGTATGTTGAGTAATTTTTTTTCTTAAAGCTTGTTCAATTGGGAATACAGCTACGTTTTTATTTTTAATTTTTCTTAAACAGTAAAAGGCGAAAAAATAAAAAATAAATTTTTGACTAGAACGATTTTAACGCATCAGATGTTCAAAATGCTCGCCACCTCTCACTTGACAATACCCTAATCGATTATAAATTCCATCCCTAACAGTTTGTAACATTTCCGGCGTTACTCTCCTAATTTCATGCAGAATTTGAAGTTCTGAAGTTCTGCTATGTTGTTTGGTTTAGTCACATAAACTTTACTTTTTAAATACCCCCATAAAAAAGTCTAAAGGGGTGAGATCTGGAGATCTTGTTGGCCACTCAATCGGTCATCTTCTTCCTATCCACCTATTGGGAAAAACTTCTGTGAGGTAATTACGTACAATTAAAAATTTAGCGCATTGGCAGCGCCATCTATTGGCTGCACGCAACAATACGATACCATATGGAATGCTTATTTCTTCTCATCAAATAATAAAAATGGAGTTCCTGAATTTTTGGCATTAAAACGGTTTTAGTAAAAAATTTTTTTTGTTTTTACCTTTTACTGCTAAAGAAAAATAAAAATAAAACGTAGCTGTATTCCTAATTTTTTCAACATATCCTTCCATTAAAAACATAGTTAGGGGTCGTTTCACCCTCCAAATAATTGAAAAGTTAAAAAGTCCCTTTGTAATATGCGCCATTAAAAATAAAATTGACCTGTTCCAAGAATTTTTACAAATCGTAATCTTCTAAGTTACAGAATTTATTCCAGTTAAACTTTCCACTCTGTATACAGCTGTCCCCAATGAGTATTCGTGACAATATGTATGTATAATTGATTGACTATTGCGTTCTTTAGTATTTTTAATCACAGATTTTGGGCATCAAATTCAAACTAACTTAAAAAATTTGACAGATTACGTCAACTTAAAAGGGGTTGTGGTTGACTCGTATGTCCAAATTAGCAGTACTTTTCATACCTGTTTCGTTTCATTTCAAAGCTGCCAAGCATGGAGAAGAACCTCATATTTCATAGATTTTTAGTAAAATTAGAATTCAAAGGTGTGAAACACGATAGACAATCACTGTAAAATTAAGTGTTTTCTAACGTCAACATCACGTTTTGTAAGGCATATTTATTCGGTATACGTTAAAATAACGTTATAAAACGTGGGTTAAAAATTTAGTTGTAAATTATGATTTATCTAACGTATTAGTTTCGTTAATTTTTTCTCATTTATTACGTAGAATAGTAGATGTTGAATTAACGTTGAAATGATGTGGTAATCAACGTATGGTAGATACATCGCATTTACTCATAGTATAAATCACGTCGTAAAAAGACAAAATTGTTACGCATTTATTTCACGTTTTAATTACGTCCATATTAAACTGATCGTTAAAAAACACGTCATACAAACGTGATATAATTATGGTTGCTAATTCAACCAAAAAACAACGTTGCATTTTTCAACGAATAACGTTATTTCCACCATTACAACGTGAAATTAACGTTGAATAAACGTACATGTTTTCGCTGGGTAAGTTTACAAATTTCAAAGTTTCTTTGCAAGTCGGTTTTGATTGCAAGTTTATAATACAGTTAAATAATTAAAAGTACAATTAATTTTTTAAATAATCGTTGTAACCAAAGCCCAAAGCGCAGTAACAATTATTGTGGAAACTAACCAGAGTTGATTCAGTGTTGCCAATTCTAGCGCAACTGTACTAATTTTTGATGACGGCTGGTTTTAGGTTCTAGCTAAAATTCATAAGATGTTTTGCTTAAGTAGAATATATTTTTGAATTTCAGATTGTAATCTAGCATGTGTCCAACAATTATTGTAGTCCTGGGTGGCTGTGGAGTCAACCATTTTTAACTAATTATTGTTTCAAATTGCAATAGTTTTGTTGCAATTTCATGTTTATGAAATACGTAAACAAGAACTTATTTGTTGTCAACACTCAATATTTGAGACATCAATTCAACGATGCGAAGTAATAATCGACATTTATGTTTGATTCCACAACCAGCCAGGACTACAATAATTGTTGGACACATTTTATTTTATTAATTGTCAATTGCAACAGATCCTCTCTAGTACTTTTCTTAGTATAAATTTAGTTTCCTGCTATTACATGCTTACTTACTTAATCAAAATACAAGTTTGTTACTTTATTTTACCAATTCATTTCGTCCTATTGCACGATGCACAAATTTAACACATTTAAAAAATAACACGTTAAAAACTTAGCTTAGCACCTTTCAATTTGCTTCTTTATCTTTAGTATAGGGAAGACATCGGGTACCCGGGTACCCGAATACTACCCGTATAATTGTTACCCGGGTATCAATTTTTTTATCCGGGTACCCGTTATTACCCGGGTACATCGGGTACCCGAATAATACCCGTGAAATTTTTATTCGGGTATCATTTCTTTACCCGGGTTCCCGTTATTACCCGGGTACAACGGGTACCCGTATACTACCCTTGCGAATATTACCCGGGTATCATGACTTTATCCGAGTACTCGTTATTACCCGTATAATTTGTCAGCACAGAATCTCGGAAAAACATATACCTATCTGTTATTACATGATGAAAACTTGATTATTTTTAACATTCGGACACTCATGTAAAATTCGTGAATCCGTTTATGTTAAAATATCCAAACTTATACCCGAACTTACCCGGGTACCTGAATTTATACGGGTACCCGTGTCAGATCCGGATCTCAGTTTTACACGGGTACCCGAATTTATACGGGTACTCGAGCTCATAAGATTACCCGAGCACGATACGGGTACCCGGGTAGTTTATTCGGGTACCCGGGTAGCTCAAACATACGGGTATGTTTTCCCTACTTTAGTAGCACTGAAGTACTTCATTTTGGCATTCTAATTTTGCCGCTTGCAATCAGTACTGCCAACTGCAAGTATTTTTCCCTTTTGACAGGTTTTTTTTTTTTAGTTAAAAGGTAATATTAAAAAAAGATATTTTACAATAATTCAACTAATTTAATATTTAAGACAAATCATTTATATGCGACTTGATAAGCATCATCTGATCTCTTTTCCTCTCATTGTAAAGTTTCTTGTTAGTTCCGTCTTTGTTCACCGTTACATTTCAGTTTGTACTTCTGTATTGTTTACAGTTTGTAACCATGTTTGTAACTAAATCGTTTAATCAATAAATTCGTCAATTTGCGACAGCTTAACATGAAGCACCACGTTATTTTTTAAAATTTATTTAAAGACAGGATATGTCTCGTTAGAAATGCTACTTTTTAGGTTCCAAAAGAGAACTCGAAGTCTAATCGTCTAATGAGTTGGCAGAACTGCTTGCAATAGTGGTTATGTATACAACTCATCCTTTTACAATTATTGTAATTAGCGCAAATTGCCACAAAGCAATAAAATATAAATAAATAAATTCCGCGTCACGCAGTTTTCTACGTAAACGCGATAATGTAAGCCTAACTACGTAACCAGATATCCTGCAGCCAACGCAAATAACGTAAGTAATTTACATAACATTTATTTACCCTGCACTTTTAATTTAGGCAAAGCAATTGCATTTGCAGTAATGAGAAAATCGCCCATAACCGTCCAACAGTGGGTGAACGCCTTGCCTCAAAACCCCATGACCCCAAACACTCCGGTCACAGCCACGACGAGTTCTTCTCCATCGAAGCCGAGCTTGCGCCTATTAGGCAGGGACCTCTCTCTGCAATCAGATGACGGAAGCAGTCACTGCTCGAGCGTGGAGTCCGTGCTGGAGCTTAGACGTCCTGACCCCGAGGCCGTCCTCCTAGGCCTAGGATTTGGCCCCCCAGTCTCTAATAATAAGGTATCTCGCATTCCACAGAGGTTTCTGCACCCCTCCAAGGTAATATGCATTCAAAAATAAAGTAGTCGAAAATAATCGGGCGTTTTAAATTGAAGGTGTTGAAGCACATAGATATAAATAAGTTCCTGGAGGAACATGGAGAAATACCAATAGACCGAGGGTATGTTAATATTTCTTTTCTCTTTGTTTAAATTAACTGCTGCGTTGTAGATATAACACGGTACCTCCGTCCCCTGCTAGAGCAAGACCAAAAAACTGTTGATGGCAAGCAACATGGATTTCGAGCTATCTAAAACATCCAGGTTTTTTTGTTTTATGGTCATTCCAGTGATGGGAGGGGGGCGTATGGATTTTATTGGGGATTCCCAGTTCGTTCTTGCCTTCATTTTTCTCTATTTTAATTTAGATTTTTATGTTTGTAGTTTGTTCATGTTAATGTTTCCTCAGGTCTTTAATTTATAATGTGACAGACAAGCCATATTGATTAGGGAGTGATATGAATTCATTTGGGAATTCCCTAATTTCCTCTACATTTACAATTTTTATAAATGTACACTTTATACATGAAAGATTCATCGGTTACTGTGTCAGTTGGGCCCAGTTATACAATGCCAGTTTAAATTTAAGCCATAACGATGATTTCAACAATTGTTGTTAAGAGTTTAAGCTTTGGCTTAAAGTTAAACTCGAAATGTACAACTGGGCCTTAAAGTCCTGAAACATTTCTTTTTGTTAGTTTATGCATTGTAGCCTATGAACTAACAAAAAAAATTGTAAAATTGAATGCCAGGAACAATAACTGACGAGTCGTTCTCATTTATTTGTTTTTATATAGTTACAAATTTATTAGTTGTGATACTATTGTGATAAAATAACTAGAAAGGTAAACACTAAAGGATTGATTAAACAGAAAATTCCTATCATTCATCTCTATCTACTGTGAAATTATTTTTCACATTTTAAAACTACTATTTAAGAGGAGTTATCAGCTTAGATTATTTAAACATATTTTAATAATTTTATTAGATTTAGAAACGTACAAAATTTCGAGGGCCAAGTTTTTCTTTCTTTCCGAATTAGACCGACACACGGTGACAATCTCTTGTGCACTTTCGCTTGAAGAAACTGAATTAATAAAATTATTAAAATATTTTACTTTAGTACAAACACTATGCTTTTATGAATAAACTATATTTTTTATTGATAAGGCTTGGTTTTATTGCTCATTAGAGAGTGAAATCAGAAGCTTTTTATCATCTTTAATATCGATTAACAAACATTAAGGTGGAACAAATAACGTTGCGATATTCTAACAAAACGAAAGCATTTTTCTCTTCGTAACTGTAAAAACTAATCGTTAATTGAAAACTGAACAAAAGGCACAAATTCTCACTGGTCGCTGCAAGTAAACAAATAACGAAACAAAATTCTTATATAAAAATATCAAAAATAGTCGCATGTTCTTCACCTCCAATCACAGCATCGTCACCTAATTTAACAACTTTATTTACACTGTACTTTGGTGACCCCCTGCACCGGAATGTTCTTCGTCGCTTTCCTTTTCTGGATTGGAAGGACTCGAGACCTGGCCGGGGCTAACAATCAAACCTTTTGCATGAAGTCCTTCATCAGTCTTTAAAGTATTAAGTTCTTGAGTTCCATTGTCGTTTTTGAACTCGAGGATGCTCTCATCTTTAGCGTCCAAAAACTCATCAGAACTTACATCTGTGACAGGACTTTGCAGCGTCTCCACTTCACTGTCTTTTCTTGCTTTTGCTGCAACAACATCATCTGGGGTCTGACTAACTTCTTTCGATTTATCCTCGGTTTTTGGGCTCGTAATTTCTACGTCATCTTCTGAACTGTCTCCAATATTTTCAATTTTTGGGTCTTTTTTGGATTTTGTCACGTCGACATCAACTGGGAGGGTCTGACTAACTTCTTTTGCTTTTCCCTTGATCTCTGGGCTTGTAATTTCCGAGTCATTTTCTGAAGCGCCTTTCGTCGATTCAACATTTTCAATTTTTGGGCCTTCTCTTGCTTTTGCCACGTCGACAACAACTGGGACCTGAACAACTTCTTTCGTTTTATCCTTGGTTTTTGGGCTTGTAATTTCTGGGTCACTCTTTGAACTGCCTTTCGTCGTTTCATCGTCTTCAAGTTTTGGGTCTTTAATTGTAGAGTCTTTTGTCTCGTCTTCTGTAACTGCAGAGTCCTCTGTGATGGGTTTTTCTAAACTGTCTTGGGTCGCTCGCCTGATTTCTTTCGTTTCACCTACGATTTTTGGGCCTTCCTTTGTCACACGACTTTCTTTTGTGTCACTTTCGATTTTTAAGCTCGCAATCGCAGAGCCATCTATGGCGGACTTTTCTAAATTGCTTTTGGAGACACTTTCTGTTTCAACTACAGTTTTTGGGTCTTTTTTCGTCGCAATGACGTCGATTGGCCTTTCTTTTGTTTCATCTTCAATTTTTAGGCTTGCAACTACAGAGCCATCTATGGCGGACTTTTCTAAATTGCTTTTGGAGACATCTTTCGTTTCAACTACAGTTTTTGGGTCTTCTTTCGTCACATTGACGTCGACTGGACTTTCTTTTCTTTCACCTTCAATTTTTAGGCTTCCAACTGCAGAGCCATCTACGGTGGATTTTTCTAAATTATTCTCCAATTCTACACTAACTGGATCGTCCTTAATTTCTTTTGTTTGTCCTTCTACTTTTGGACTTTTAAACGTGGAATTATCTGCAGTGAGCTTCTCTGAATTGCTTTTTGTGACTTCTTTAGTTTCACCCACAATTTCTAGATCTTCCTTTGTCACATTAACATCGACTCGGCTTTCTTTTATTTCACCTTCGATTTTCAGGCTCGCAATCGCAGAGTCATCTATGTCAGACTTTTCTAAACTGCTTTTCGTGACATCTTTTGTTGCATCTATAATTTCTGGGTCTTCCTTCGTCATATAGACGTCGACTTTTATTTCACCCTCAATTTCTAGGCTTGCAACTGCGGACTTTTCTAAATTGTCCTCCACCTCTACACAAATTGGATTGTTCTTGATTTCTTTTGCTTTTTCAATTTTAGGGCTTTTAATTGTAGAGTTATCTGCGGCGAGCGCCTCTAAATTGCTTTTCGCGACTTCTTCTGTTTCGCCTTCAAACTTCAGACTAGCAACTGCAGAGTCATCTATGGCGAAACTTTCCAAATTGTCCTCCACCTCTACACTAATTGGATCATCCTTGATTTCTTTTACTTCTTCTTTAATTTTAGGACTTTTAATTGTGGAATCACCCGTGGTGGGTTTCTCTAAATTACTTTGCGTTTCACCTTGAATCTCTAAACTCGTAACTGCAGAGTCATCTATGAGGGGCTTCTCTAAAATTTCTGTTGCGACTCCTGCATTTGTGACTAGGTCTTCAATGGTTTCTGAAGCAATTTGTTCCGCCTTTACAACCTCATTTTCAAATTCCCGACTATCACTAATAGCTGCTGGTTCAAAGTCTCCTTCAACAATCTCTGCTTTAAGTGATTCTGTATTAGGAACTTTTCTATTGGTTTCTACATCATCTAGATTTATGGCAGGTTTTGAGACGAGAAGAACTTCGTCAACCGCCTCCTGCTTCATGGCGTTTTCGTTTTGTGACGCCTTACAACTTTTCTGTGGTGTGTTCTGTCTTGATGTGGACGGCGAGTTTTTAATCATCCCGATTTCCAGTCTGACGTCCCTCCCATTTAAGTATAAGCGTATCACATTTTCTGCAGCCGACTCCATCTGGAAGACGGTGTTACCTGCAAAGAAATCACTTTTTATTTTTACAAAATTCACAAGAGGAAACCAAGTGGAATTCGTTAAATCTAACAATAAAATCTATTAGATTCATAGATTAAATACTGCCAAGACTATCTTCAATATCATAACAAATAATTTTAAAACAATTTCTTCAAAAAGTAATTATAACATTCGTTAAATTTAGATGATATTTCGGAGTATATGTGTAATAGAGAAAGCGGTAATTCTTTATACCAATTCATCAGTCAAAACCGATTAACAAAATGATTACACTACACAATTCAATCAATATTTGTCACGATCACTCTGTAATAGTTGTTGACGAGTCCGGATGGAAAGATTTTGATACCAATCAAAGCAAATCTTCTGATCTTATTATTAATTTTTATTTTCAAAATGTTAGAAGTTTAAAAAATAAGTTGTCTGATTTTATTTGTAATCTCTCTTTGAATGAATTCGACGTAATTAGTGTAGTTGAAACGTGGCTTTCGCCAGAAATCCTGTCATCAGAATTGGTATCCTCAGATTACTTAGTCTTAAGATGTAACAGAGACTTTAGCTGCTTTCCATTTACATATTAAGTAAGGAAACATTATCTGACGTATGGTATTCAACCTCACTTTACATCAATAGCGTTTACACGTTTGGCGCAAAATGTCACATACAAATCAAAGATAAATGCAGGTTATAAAACGCGAACTCAGGTAAGTGAGGACGAACAAAAGTTAGCTCACGAAGGCGAAAGGAGAGCGGTAAATTCCTCAGATCATTTTCATCGGCAGTTTTAAATGAAACACGCAAGTGAGTGAGGTAAGGTGAGGTTATCTGATAAATAGGGTAAAAGGAAAACAGCTTTTGAATCAGTAAGTAAATCCAGAGGAGGTGGATGTCTAGTTGCGATAAAAAAAAATCATTTACAGTTACTGAAATTGACTTTTCTGAAATAAAAAAAATGTGTTCCATGTGTAGACATAATTGACTGCAGGTTAATGGGAAAATACGTTTGTGTGTCCGAATGCTCACTCCAATTTTGTAAAGAGATCACCTTTATATGTTATGACTAACTATTTTAACAAAATAGCTGACTCAATTGATATAAACATGACAATGGTTAACACCCTAAAAAAATAATGTTTCAAAAATTGACGAGTGACGGAGTGACTCAATTATGTGTTAACTATATGCCCATTAAATGGCTTTTTGGCTGTTGGGCATTACATGAATAATAATAATAGTAATAATAATATTAATAAAAAGTACCTTCAGCACTTAGCTCAGTGAATTTGTCCAGAGAATCCTCGGCCCATCTAGTTTGAGGCAGAACATCGAGTCTACAATTAGCAGCCAAAGGAGGTAGGTTATCACAAGCTTCCGTGAGCTCCCTAACGAATTTCGTCAACGTCGAGTTCCCGTAATCCACGAAAAGAACTTCCCAGCCCTCTTCGGTTTGGCTCAAGACTTTCGCCCTGTACCACAGTCCGTCTTCGTAAAGAGCGGCCACCAAATCGCCTTCTTTCACCTCTGACACTTCAGGCCACGCTTCAGCTTGATATAAAATCTCCGTTAACTCCTCCAACTTCTTGGTGTTCTCGTTCATAACGATCCAGATGCTGTCGAGGGAATCGATGTGACTTACGATGCAGTCTTTCACCTCGGGCAATAACTGCAAGCTTATGTCTTCACCGTCGAGGGTCAATTGCACCACGGACTTTTCCCCGGAGGTCAAAATGTTCACGTTGAAGACCGTCGCGCCATCTGCTGAGATTTCCCGGAATTTATCACCGGCTGCTTGTGACCACTGCAAAATCCCAGCTGGCTTTTGCAGACTGGACTTGTGTGCTAGAGGGGGGAGCATTATTAAGTCTTCTGGTAGTTCTCTTACGCTCATGCACGAGCATGAATTTCCATAATCGATGAAATTTACTTCCAACCCTAAACAAAAAAGTGCAAAAACAAATTGTGAAAAATGTTAGAAATAATTTTAGGCACCTGCGACTGTGTTGGACAATATTCTTGCTCGATACCATGAGTCATCCCCAGGGAAGACAGCAGCGCAAAGAGCCCCGGGTGCAACTTCGTCTAGCACGGGGTAGTTCCCAGCGGAAGACAATTGCTCGGCGACCCATTCTAAATCCGGCACGGAATTCTCGAGTTGAATCCAGAATTCCGAAGGCGAATTTAAATGGCTGATAAACCCAGTCGAATTGTTTTCCGCTTCCATCTGTAGGTCAACAGCGAAGCCGTCGTTCTTCAACATTTCACCAACATTCTTCCCGTTCGCATACAACTCCACATACGTCGTCTTTTCATCCTGATGCATAATCTCAGCCGACAGATATTTTGAATTTATATACTCCTCGAACTTGCTGAAGGCTTCAGTACCCCACTCTTCCATCCCGACGGGTTTCACAAACAAACTGCACAGCCTCGCGTGTTGCTCCACACTTAAAAGATCACTGGGCAAGGTCTTGATGGAAGTCGAGGTGTTACTAAGCACGTCAGTGTTGCCAAAATCGATGAAGCGCACCGTGGTTATATCGTCGTCCGCATCTAAGATTTGAGCCCTGTACCACTGTTGGTTAATCGAGTAGGGAGCGGCGCATAAAACCCCCGGAGTTGGGTTCTCCAAGTTGGTTAAATCAGGAATTTGTTCCTGCAAGCTCTCCTGGAGGAAGTCGATGGCTTCGATTGCTTCGACGAGCTGCAAATAAAACTCGCTGGGACTGTCCAAGTGACTCAAGACAACCGGCACTCCGATTTGGGGCTCGCTTTGCACGGTTTCAGGAGGCACCTCCAACTCATTTTCAATCTTTAATCCTTCCACCTTAGTTTCAGGAAGCTCCTCCTGACCCACATCTTCGTTCTTTATCACTTCTTCCACATTACTGGCCACAACTGAGGGAGATATCATCTGCCCGATCCATTCGTTCTCCCCAAAATTCACAGAGACTGTCACTTCTTGCCCGATGAAGCCCTCGCAGTTGACACCGTCGATAAAAACTTCCACCGCTAACATGTGGGGCTGGTAAAACCTCGGATGTAACATCCGCAGTTCCGTGACTGGCAGAGACTCTGAGTTGCCGTAATCGATGTAGGTCACGACGACTTCCTTGTCGTTTAAATCCGTGATTCTGCCTCGATACCAGTTCGTATCAGTCGAGTGGACTGCGTATAAGGTGCCAATTTCGGGCGCCAAGTTCTCCTCGGGGGCCACAGTTTCATAATGAGTGTAAAGCCAGTCGAGGGTTTGTTGAAGGACCTCAGCGAACCTCGATGGCTGTAAGTAGAGGGCGTTCGCAGTTGCATGCGACACCCAACCTTGAAGGGTTTTTGTGTAAATCGGGAGGGCACAGAGGGGGTCGATTGTGTCATAAGCACCTTCATCCGGGTTGACGATATTCAATTTCTGGCCGGTGAGATCGTACAACGTAATTTCCAATCTGCAAATTGTTTTGAATTAAAAAAAAAAAATTGGATGAGTGCATGTCTTTTTACCCTTTTTCAGTGACGTTGTCAACGTACATGATGACGAAATGGCCGACGTGCTGTCGCAGGGTGTCCTCGAAAGTTTCGGTGGCCCCATCCAGGTTATGCATCGAAGCCTGCACGCTTATATTAGGTTCTAAATCGAGGGTTATTTCGGACAATGAGGTGACGTGGTTAAGCACGACTATCACTTGTTGGCCGGGCAAGAGGGAGATGTCGAGTTCTATGACCGGTTGTAAGGAGACTGCGAGGTTTGCTTCTAACAACAAGGTTGAGATTCTGACGCCCTCGTCGCTTAATTCAACGAAATATCTGCAGCAAGCATTAGGGTTTAGCAAACTGAACAAAAAAATTAGGTCAAAACTTACGTCCCATCTCCTTCGTAAATGAATTGGCACTCGAAAGTCTCTTTGTTAAAATACGAGGAGTAAGCATCTGGATTAGGCCAATCTGTTCCAGAAGGTCCGATGTTCTGCAAGGCACAGCTAAGGGCCTGCGCAGGCATGTTCATGTATTTCGTTTCAATCGCATACACAGAGTTAGCTTTCGCTGAATTGCCATAGTCTACGTAATTCACTTTGTAGTTGTTGAAGTCCACGGATAAAATGATGGCCCGATACAGAACCCCGTCCTCGTCAAATCTAGCAATCACCGGTTGTCCGACGGTTGGCTTGATTGTCTTGCGAGTGCTGTATTTCTCTTGGATTTCCTCCATCATAGTTTTAAAGTCACTCTTGAACAGAGAGTTAGTATCTGGCAGATGGCGTTTGCCTTTTACTTACCTTAAATTTCATAAGTTGGCAAAAGAAATTAGTTGGATTGTAAAACCAACTTATACAAACAGCCTCATTACATCCAACCAAATTCTCCGCACGTGCGAATTGGGCTGTTTCTGAAGCCAAATCCAATACCTCGGCTGGAGTTGAGCTGCCCCAATTGTCTTCAGTTGCACTTGCAATGGGGGACGCCTTCGAGAAGTTCGATGTTCTTCCACCAAAGCCTGAGGCATTATTTGTTCTGTTGTAGCTCTTCGGAGGGCCCTTCTTCCAGCTCTTCTCAGAGCTGTCAGAGAAGCTCTTCTCACTTCCTTCCCTATTGCAAAAATCAATTAAAAGAGTGAACTTGTATGTGCGTGTTCTCTCACCGTTTGAAATCGTTTTTACGGTTTTGTCTGAAACCATCACCGCTTCCATCGCGGTCATTGAAGTTTCTGCTAATACACAAGGAAGGGGACAATACGTAACTTGACTATGTAAAAAGGTGCATTTTTACCTGTTGAACCTGCCCGAGTTTTTCTGTTGGAAGTTCTCCTCATAACGCCTTGGTCTCTCTGAATCCTGGCCTCTAAAATTTTCCAGTTAAAACTGTGCTTAATTTAACGTTCTTTTTACCTGTAGTTACTCTGCCTTTCCTGTTGATTAAACCGACCTCTTTGTTGTTGGTTGTCACCCCTAAATTATTACCTCATTAAATTTAAAATTAAAAAAAAAATACTCTTCGTAAATACCTATCCTTATTATAACGATCCCTTTTTTCGTAGGTCTTTGGTTTCTCGAATTGGTGGTCGCCATTTCTGTAAATTACAAGTTGCAAAATATTTGGACAGTCAAAAATTGAAAAGGGTACCTCATTTCGGTGTGTTGATATGCCTCACGTTTTCCACCAGTTCGATTGGGCTTGCTGTCAACGTCCCATTGGTCTTCGTCGTTTCTGTACAGACGAACAAGATTGTTTACATTCACGCCAAAGAAATTACAATATCAAAACTAGTCATGCAATTACTGAGTTTGCATTGTAAAACAAAATAAAAACCAATTCCACAAAAGAAATTAAGCAAAAAAACCCCACGATTAGAAAAATTAATCAACCGCCAATCAGACCCAAGTAAAAGTTAATTTAAAAACCTGCTCTCTGTTTGTTGGAAAGAATTTTGCCTCTCGAAATTATTGGTTTCGGCCTCCCACTGATCGTCGTTACTAAAAAAATAAAAAAGCAGAAATCTCTCGTCTGCGTGTTCGCAAGGATGAAGTGGTTTCGAGGACCCGTTTTGGGCAAGCCCTGCCCCACACTCACCTGCTCGTGGTTCGGCGGAATGTATCTCGTTTGTCGAAAGAGTTCGTGTCGTAATCTTCGTTTCTGAAACACAGAAGTTAGTTTGAATTTATTCTGATTGTGAGTTAGACGTCAACTCACCTTGAGAATTTATTCTGCCTCCAGTTTTCTTGTTTGGTTTCTCGATTTCTGTCAAATTCTCTGCAAATAAAAAAATTTTTTGTCATTCACCAACACCTACAGAATCTTTTATAAACACTAAACAGAAACTGTGATTACCCCTCACTAGTGCATTTGCCTACCTCGATGGTTTCCTGTCTCTAAACTCGCGTTCCTTCTGAAAATTTGGTTGTGGACTGGTCCTTTTCCTGTGTTCAATTCGATAATCATCCTGCACCAACAGAGGGCTAATTTGCGACGTAACACTAGCGATTTTATCCAACAATAACGAAGCAACATTGTAGTGAGCACTATCAGATAAATCAACCAAAGCACGTCCTTCCTGCACTTCCACCACCTTCATGCTAAATTCCTGCTCGAGAATCAATTCTTCCAACAAAGAATCTCTCTGCTCGTTTGCTTCCATATTTTGATATCCGCTCAAGCAACACTCGATGGCCTGCGGTCGTAAAGCGAGGATCAACTCGGAGTGTGGCTCCCGCAAGTTTTCAATTGCAACCATTTCCTCATTGCCGTAATCGACGTAGCGTACTTTATAGAAGCCATTTTCAACTGCGAGGATTTGAGCACGGTACCACAGTCCGTCGCTCTCGAATAAAGCAAAGCAGGGACAACCCTCTTTTGTTTGGGTGGGACTCAAAGGAGACGAAGACAAACACACCTCCTGCAGCATGTCCATCAACTGCGACAGCTCGGACTCCTTCGATTTTAGTTGCACATAAAACCGGTTGCAGCTGTACACGTAACTAACTTTGACGTCCTGGCTGAAGCCCCGTGAAACAGAAACCGGCTCGGCATACGATTGTAAAGCTACTTGCCTTATCATGTCGAAGGCCTTTCGGTTTTTGTCATCCCACAAGTCACACAGGGACAATGCAGATTTGGCTGTGGCCGGTTTCACTCGCATGAAAAGAAGTTTGTTGTTCACGAAGTCTTTGAAAGCACACTTCATTTCGATGGAGACGGTCGATTGTTCGATACCGGCCAAGGCGAATCTGGTGGCCATCACTTTCGGGATGACGTACTTGAAAGGAATTTGGAAGAGTTTGTCGAAAGGGAGGAGCTCGGTGTTGCCAAAGTCTACGTAGAAAACCTATAAAGAAAAAAAATTAACAGATTACAGAATGTCTTTTTTTTGTCTCCTTAAAAGTAGTGGGTTAAGATTTTTTTTAAGTTGAGAAACAGAAACAAAAAAATAATTCAATCATTAAGACTTTTTAAGAGAAAAAGTTTATAATTAAATTTTTATTTAGCTTGTCAACTTAAAATATAAAAAGTTCAATTAGACAGAGTGATAAAAAAAAATTTCTCATGAAACTGAAAATCATAACTTTCTTGATTCCAGATATATGATATGGTATGACGTTAAAACTTATCAACTGAATACTTATGGTTATAAGTTCTGCCCCATATCTAGCAGAAAGGTGTTTTGCAAATTGCTTTTATGTTGATTAACTGATGGAGAATCTGTTGAAGAAGCAAGTTAACATTCAAAAACAACTTTTTTTTCAGAAATTAGTGAATTACAAAAGGTACTTCTATTCATCATACTAACAAAATTCTTTCCCTCAATTCTTTTCTAGATAAAGAAGTTATCTTAAGAGTGGGGAGAAAAATTACAAATTATTCATAAAACATAACTTAACACTTCTTATCATGGACCTCAAAAGTTTTACTACAGAATACATACTGGCCCATTGTTGGAAAAAATTTGGCAAAAAACTAGTAAGTAGGTACATCAGTGTATCATTTGTACAAAATATAAAGTTATTTGTGCAAGTCGATTAAATTTTGTTGTTCCTTTTCATGATACTGGAGTCTATTACGCAGGATTCCTTCTTCTTTTAAAAGATAAGATAACAAAAACTTCTAAAATAATTAAATGTTATTTAGCACTTTTCATTTGTTATGCAACAAAGACCATTCACCTTGAATTAGTCAGTGATCTCACTTCAGCATGTTTAAAACGATTTATCTGAAGAGGTAAACCTGATCAAATCAATTCAGATAAAGATTCCAATTTTGCTGGAGCTCAAACAGACCTTCGTAATTTTTTTGAAGCAAACAAATATTGAATCAGCCACAAATGAAGGTATCAAATAGCATTTCAATCCATGCACCACATTTTGGTGGGCTTTGGGAATCAGAAGTGCAATCTTCAAAATTTAATTTAAAAATAATTTTAGGTAACACAAGCTAAGACTCTGATTTTAATTTTCATAGCTTCCCCTTATCTAAATAATTTTTAATCGCACAGTATAATAATATAAATACTGTGAGAATTTGACAGGACTTCAACATTTATTCGCTTTCGTTATACATTACAACATTATTATTCGCTTTGGTTATAAGTTAAGGTCGTTCAAGCCAAGCACTACTGTATTCATAAAAAATACAAAAAAAAGACAACTATCACAACAACTCAAAAAACGACAGTTACAGAATTTGCCCGCCAAACAGACGACTGCACCGTCAAAAATGATAAATTTCCAAAATTGGCAACACTGAGCCCAAGCGCTCCAACATCAATAATTACCCTTTTCGGTTTGTCCTACAGACTGTAGTAAGTAGACAATCCCCTTATTCTGTAACTCATAACGACAACGTTAAATAATGATAAATCGTCTGACCAATTAGCAATTAGTAATGCAACGCATTTCTATGTACTGATTGATACTACTTATATACTAAACGATTGTCGTTATTTAACGATGACGTTGATTATGAGCTACGGAATAAGGAGGTAGGTAATAGGCAATTATGTCAGATTTAACTTGTACTAGGCCCAGCACAGTGCGTTATTTAAACAATCTAGCTGGACAAAAATATTACTACAAAGAAAAATTAAGGTAGTTGGTTTAAGGATTATTTTATTAACAGAAAGGGCAATTCGTTATCATATTTAGTGAAATATTTTCCTCCATGCCTGGAAACGCCGTTAAAACCGTTAAAACTTTTAAACCCGTCGCGCGTGCTTTAAAGGTTTTCTTATGCACTTGTATTGTAAGATACTTTTTTGTCAATTCTCTTCATTGAAGATTTCACTGTAGTAAATTAGTACTACAATTAGTACTGGTTTTGCTTTGCTCAGAAAACATGGAAATATATTTTGATATTTTTACACTTCATTTTAAATGGGAATAACGTTTTTTTATGTAAGAACAACTTGCATTTCTGTGTGCTGTATATATTGAATAATACGAAACTATTTGAACTGTATTCATAATAATACATTTACATTATTTTTACAAAAAAGTTTTGTGCAAATCGGTTTCGATTACAGCGGATTCCCCGAGCAGGCTTTGTACAGCTGTTTCAGGCCTAGTTGGGCCTTCGTCAGCAGAACCGTAGCTCGAGAACACCACTGCAAACCAAACCGACTTGTCCAGGTTATTCGCCAATGCGATGTGAAAGTAATGAACATTTCAAGTAGCGACATCTTTTGATCGCTTTTTGACCTGACATTGCAGTAGGATTGTCAAATTGAAGCTAGTTCGCCACATAATAAGTCATCCCATGCAAGGCGGCCATGCTTGCTGTCAAAGCATAATGAGAATTTTAAAAAAGTTTTGTGCAAATCGGTTTCGATTACAGCGGATTCCCCGAGCAGGCTCTGTACAGCTGTTTCAGGCCTAGTAGTTGGGCCTTCGTCAGCAGAACCGTAGCTCGAGAACTCCATTGCAAACCAAACCGAGTTGTCCAGGTTATTCGCCAATGCGATGTGAAAGTAATGAACATTTCAAGTAGCCACATCTTTTGATCGCTTTTTGATCTGACATTGCAGTAGGATTGACAAATTGAAGCTAGTTCGCCACATAATAACTCATCCTATACAAGGCGGCCATGCTTGCTGTCAAAGCATAATGAGAATTTTTAAAAAGTTTTGTGCAAATCGGTTTCGATTACAGCGGATTCCCTGAGCAGGCTCTGTACAGCTGTTTCAGGCCTAGTTGGGCCTTCGTCAGCAGAACCGTAGCTCGAGAACTCCACTGCAAACCAAACCGACTTGTCCAGGTTATTCGCCAATGCGATGTGAAAGTAATGAACATTTCAAGTAGCGACATCTTTTGATCGCTTTCGGATAATCGATACTTCGTCGCTACAGCTGAAAATGTGTATCGATACAGCTGGCGTATCGACCATGGCATGTTTACTCAATTAAAAACGAGAAGAATTATTATGGTGGGGGCAATTAATTTCAACTACACTCGCGTGGCAGTGTTGTCGTCGCATTTAGTTAATTTGATTTGGTTATGTTGGTGATACAATTTGTTACCTTGCAATTGGTAATGCTGATTTGTCAAGTTCATGGGATTCACGGCTTGTTTGCGGCACGTGGCACTGATTCAACTCTTTCTCCTCTTTGTATTATTTGGTTAACTTGTATTTTTATGTCGTATTTTATATTTTGTAGGGTTGTGAGCCTATGGTTGTGAGTGTAAATGTCTTTCAGACAAATGTCAAAAATGACAATTGTCTGGACAGGACGAATACTATTTGTCATAAAAGTGTCATGGATACTGTCCGTGACATGTGAATCCGCTAAAAATGTTTTACCTTTGTTTACCTTTTCCCGCTAATTCTGTAACAATGTCAAATGTGACAAGGTGCTGGCAAATGGTAGTTACAATTTGTGTGCAATAATATTTTTATAATATTTGTTTTTTGAATTTTCATTCTGTTTGCTAAAAGTACAATATAGGAGCGGCATTTTTTTGAAAAAGTTCTTTATTTGCATTAAAAAAATTCGAAGTTGATTTTCATTATGAAATTTTAAATGTCATAAGTGTCAGGACAGTGTCTGACATTTAAATTCGTGTCCTGTCCAAAAGATTAAACGTCCGGACATTTTACAACCGTAATATTTTGTTAAGTTATAGTTAGTTGAAAAGGTAGTTTAAAACATGGTGTTTATGTGTTGTGTACCAAATTGTAACAAGACAAGTAAACAAATTAAAATGCATCGTTTTCCGTATCTGGATGAACAGGTAATGCTTAAAGATATTCAAAATAATTTTCGCAATAGAATAGATTTAGCAATAACTTGATGACAATTTTATTGTTATTTACTGTATTCTGATATTCATTTCCCAAATATCCTCCCAGTTTGTCTTATACCGGGTGGAAAGTTTCAAACCCGAACATAGGAAACTTGCATTGAAAAGTACGTTTATGGAGATTGCTGCTCGCCATTTAAAGATACAAAAATGGTAATGGTCTTAAAGGAAAGAGAAAATTATGACCATTCATTACCATGCTAAAATTATTGCTAGATGCTAATAATTTCGTGAAAATAAAATTTTTAAATTTCATCTAAAAAATCTAGTTTCCAGGATGTCATGTTTGAAAGATTTAATTATTTTCTATTGATTGAAAATAATTTCTCCGTCACTCAAAATGTATCATAAATAATTACACAGAAGGAAGGACTTTTATTTTAGAAATCTTTTACAGTGATGTTGGGCTTCGGAGAGATAGAAATTTATTTTCCGTGAAATTCAGAACATGAAAAGCTTTCTGTATCAGTTAGGATATTGTTTATTGCAAAACTTGCTGTAAAATGTACTGTATTAAGAACGTTTAATAAAGTTTCAATGTGTAAATTATTCATCATACATTTTGAGTAAAAAATTATTGAAGGTTTCAAATCTGACATACTAAGGAAACTAAATTTTTCAGATGAAATTTGAAAATTTAATTTTCACGAAATTATTAACATTTAGCAATAATTTTAGCAAGGTAATATTGGTCATAATTTTCGCTCTCTTTTAAGCCCATTACCATTTTTGTATGTTTAAACGGCGAGCAGCAATCTCCATAAACGTACTTTTCAATACAAGTTTCCTATGTTCGGGTTTGAAACTTTCCACCCGGTATAATATACTTTTGGGAATATTCAATAAATTGATTTCAAAATGAAAAAAATGGTTCTTTATTTGTAGCCATAGCTTTGTTGCTTAATAATAAAATTCCAAAGTCGATGTACACTGTTATCGTTATTGTTTTCCTCTTTTTTCAATTAAGTTTTACGATTTGTTAAATGTTTTCAATTTCGCAAACATCAAATTCGTATATCAAAGACAATAGTTATTTCACAAATTGTGAAACATAATCGATAAAAGAAAACCAAAAGAAAAAAATTAATGTACATAATTTCATCATACATTCAAATTTACCGCCAATTTGATAACAGCGCCACTGCGAGTGTAGTAAGCGAAACATCAGTCTCGCCGGTAAGGTAGAGTTGAATATCTATATAATAATAGTAATCTATAATCTATGGTATCGACCCAGCCCTAATCATTACGCCATAGCCAACTATTAGGGTGTGCCTTGCAATCACAATTTAAATAAAATTAAGAAAAAAGAGTGGATGTCATTATTTGTCTGAAATCTTTATAAGCGTTTTGGAGAGTTTATAGGTACAGCTTTCAACTATAAAAAAATTAATTTTGTATAAAACGGTATACAGCATTAAAACCTTAACTGAGTTTTAAAAATAGCCATTCAAGAATATAATAATTTTAGGAAGATCTTAATAGGTACAGTTCTTTCGCTCGATCTTTGCAGTCACGTCACACTTTACCGATTCGAGAAACGAAATCAACATATTCTTTTATCCTTATCTAATACGTATGTTAAAACAATGGTAGAATTTATAAATTTGTGATTTTGAGTCGATAATTTTCTGACGTAACTGCAAAGATCGAGCGAAAGAACTGTAATAACATATTTTACATTTACCTTAAGTAGCATAAGGCACTGATAAGTAGATATAAATATATAATTAAAAGTTTCCTGACAAATATACTTTTTAAAAATACTTAAATATACGTTGTTCACAAATTAAAAAAACACCACCTGCTGCATTATGTTGGTATAAAACATAAGTCCCCTATAAAACATCAAAATAGCAAGGTTGGCAAGGTATTTGAAGTTTCATGTCAAAATAATTTGTCAAATATACACTTAATGAAAACACTAAAGTAGCGAATTTTCACAATTTTTATTAGTTTAAAACATGTGTACTGACTCTGCAGATTCAGTACACATCTGACGAAGACACTGTGTGTCGAAACAATTGTCATGTTTTAAAGTAATAAAAATTGTGAAAATTCGCTACTTTTCATTAAGTGTGATAATGAATTTTCATCAAGTAAAGGCCGAATCAATCCAAATTGTCAAATATAATTATCCGCCTGGGTATTACCACAGCATAAATACATGCAGCAGGTTCACTCTCCTTGGCGGGAAAATTTCCCGCGCAAACTGAGCCGCCATATTCCGGATGGATAATCTGTCTAACCTGTATTCGACTGGACGCACGGAGTGTTTCTTTTTCTCACTCTTACGTGCACTGAAACGCAGTCGCTCTCCCTCACACTTCTGCTCATCGCGTGCATCGAGCTTTATGTCGAATGCACCCTTAAATTGCACGAATACGATTAGTGGTGTCTCGTGTAATTACCAACAAAATAGGTGCTTTCGATTATGCATGCTGGGGTAAACTTAAGCTCTAGGCTTTCAAGTAGTGATCCTATAATTCAAATTAAAAATAATCTATCATCCGATTATCAAAATAACCTAAATAATTCCATTATCAAAAATATTTTTATTGCGGCACTGGTGGATCCATCCGCAAAATGGCGCCAAGGTCAAAAAATCTTGCCCCGCCAGATCAAAGGTGCCGACAAACAGTTTCCATGCTGGTTATGCCGTGGTATGTGGTATTACTAATATCCATTCACTCTTTTTCCTCGTCTCAGTAGGCCGTGTTCTCGTTTCGTTAAGTTGCTGGCCTGAATTTTGATAGATGTCAGAATCTGACATTAAAAATATTAATGACAATTCCACACCACTAATCTGACTATGTTGCCAAATATTATACGAAGGAGCACCGACTATGGCACCGTGAAATATGCACTACAGTCGAGCTGGCAACAACGTCTCCGTCAGTGGACTGAAATTATAACCATGAAATTAAAAATAAACATAACCGTTTCATCTGACGTCTACGTTTCATTGTGATACCAACAAAAATGTCACCCTAACTCGCCTACTGGGACGAGGAAAAAGAGTGAATGGATAATACTGTGTTTTTTTTAAAATGCCATAAGGGGTGGCTGTGGAAAAGAAAATTCATGTCTTAGCTCCATTCATTTACTTTAAATTTTCAGATTTGGCATGTGTTAGATGTCAAGCTACGACATGAGTTTTAATTTTCATGGCCAACCTTTTTAAAAAAATACATTGTATGAAACATTCGTACGTGCTTGACATAATGGATTATTGCAGTTTGCCTGCTATAAAATTGTTTACGAACGATAAGGTAAAAACCATTAATCTATCACAATTATTAAATTTAGCACCACGGATCTGTTCAGCACGCATAACCTTGACGTTTATTTCAAACACTACTGTGACTAGGGCTGCGAAAATTTATCGATATATCGATATTATCGATAATATCGATATTATCGATAATATCGATATTATGTGATAATATCGATAACGCCGATAATATCGGTAACGCCGATAACATCGATAATTAAAGCTGGTAATGTCCGATGAAAATTATAGCACAAAATCTTTTAAACGGACACTAAATAGCGCTATTTAGTGTCCGTTTAAACGATTTGATAATATCAATACAAATGTCTTACATTGGATAGTGACCGTGGCATTGAAATGAATTCTTTCAATTCGCACTAAAACTGTCCGAAAATGAATTTCATTGAAATACTAGTGAAATGATTTTATTTTTACAGCAAATAATTGTCCTTATTGGGGCTGCGGAAATTTATCGACACATAATTTATCGATAATTATCGAATAACGATATTTCCATTTTCAGTTATCGATATATCGATAAATATCGATATTTTTAAGTTATCGATAACCGATATTGAAAATATGATATCGCGCACCCCTAACTGTGACACTACTTATCAATTTTGTTACCAAATTTCTAACTAGGACGATGTTGCCGGTTGTACTTTTCACAAGGCAACATCGCCAGTGGTCTTTTAATTTGTGAACAGAGAATATATTGCATTATTTTTGGTCGTATTAAGTAGCATGACTTTGTATCGAATTAATCATCACCCACGGTTATTTCTTTTTAATATCTTTTTCGTTTTATAACAAAATGAATATTCTTCTACCGATTTAATGTGCAAGTTTATACTTTTGAGTATACATCTATATTCATTTTTGTCCAGCTAGATTGCTTAAATAACGCAATGTATCCAGGCATGAACTTAAACACAAATTGTTTTCCATAAGCTCTGCTCCAACCACGCTTTGTGACGGTTTCGTAACCGTCATAATCAGTTGCCCACCGAAATAATGATCGATTTTGACAACTTTGTCAACATCGATCATTATTTCGGTGGGCAACTGATTATGACGGTTTCTTAAACGGTCAGAAAGCGTGGTTGGAACAGAACTATAGTAAACGCTAGTTTACACTATCCGAGTTTGCATTAGATTTTCAGTTTCGAGTAGCTCAAACGTGATATTTTTGCCTTTACACTATCCGATTTTCCATTCGAGAAAGCTTCAGATTTTGTATTCTATTTTTCAAGAAAAGTACTGTAGGCTTGTTCGGGGTCTCGCCAGGACAGTCCTAGATCGTCCAGGAGCATGCGCACAACAAAAAAATGTGCGGTTTCTTGGTTATGCGCATGTTCCTGACGGTTCTGGACCTGTCCTCATAGGAACCCGAACAAGCCTTGTGTCTATTCGCATCCGATTTTGCATTTTTGCATTTGATAGCGTGTCATGCGCAATAGGCAGCCACCTTGCATTCAAAGCTGATTGATTCGTTACTAATAACCAACCAATCAGGAAAAGATCCGCAATAAATATTTTGTGTATCCGGATACATCTGAACTAAGCTTTAGAGCAGTTTAAATGATACCGTACCTAGCGCCCTCTATCCGCTACATCAAAATTAAGACCATATTATTATTTTTCGCCTAAAAAAAATACCTCATGCCAATTTTTAAGGCAATATGTCAAAAACTTTAAGAATTATTGAAGAAAATTGAAATTAAAATTTTGATTTTAACGCCCCGGGGAGATACCCTTATTATCCACTTTTGGGCTAGGTGAGTTTAGCTAAATCGCAATAGTTTGATGTCAGGAATCCACTGTTGCTCTGTGTTCCATTACTTTTGGACCACCTTGTATATTTCACTCGAGATAAACTCGAATATAAAATCGAACAGAAACATCAAATACAAAAACTTTTTACGCTACTATTCATGGACATGATTAAAAGATTCAAAACAAAATAAAAATATTTTTTGTAGTGTTTGAACAAAATTTATTTTGCATTTATGAGCAGGGATGTAACTATTTAAATAGGTCTTTGTTGTTGAAGTGTGGCACCTTCTTTACTTTATTTATAAACTGAACGTGTACTGGGCCCAGGTATGCCTTGTATCCCTGATTGCAACGCCACCGATTCATCCTATAAAGTTGTCAAAAACATACATACTACAGGGAATTCCAAAATGCACTGACGGTTTTTGAGATGGAATAACTTTTTAATAGTTGAATTTAAAAAAATTACAAACACAACATCTTAATCTTCAACTCTGGGAGTTTCTTTACTTGAAAGCTGAATGGCGTAAGTGGCTTCCTTCTTCTGCCACACATTTTAGCCGTAGTACAAATTCATCCATCACTCTGCCCAGTGGAATTGCTTCAATTTCGTTTAAGCTCTTGAAGACTAATGGGCGTATGCACAGACAAATCTCAAGGTGGACTTGATACTTAAAGCTAACTTCATATCAAATTGTGCGCCGTATAGTTACATTGTTCAAAAGTAAAGGTTTACTTTGGCTTAAGTCTAAAGATTTGTCTGTGCATACGGCCATGGGGTCTATTACTGTATGACTTTTTAAAAAGAAATCCGGCGCTGTTAAGTCAGGGAACCGGGTTGGGAAACATATCACACTGCATATTAATATTGATTAGTCGTTCCCCATCCTGCTGATGCCATTAAATACCATCAAGTTATTCATACCTTGGCTGGAAAAAAATGTTGATCATGTGACAATATCTTTCTGATGTTACTGATACGGTATGCTCGTGCTCTTCAAAGAAAAGGGCCAATAATTCCTGTGGCTGATAACATACAGAAGGAAGTCATCTAAGCCGTTCAATTTTTAAGTAAAGAAACTCCCAGAGTTGTAGTTTAAGATGCTGTGTTTGTAATTTTTTTAAGAACAACTATTGAAAAGTTTATCCATCCCAAAAACCGTCAGTGCATTTTGGAATTCCCTGTATAAAGAATAATAGCATTTTTGATTCACTGTCCTATTATACAGAGTGGTGATATAGTCCCACACCAAGCTCATAATTTGTTTATGTAATGTTTTTTTTTCTTGCAAAATCCTTTTAAAAAGACACATTTTAGTGCAAAAATCTTTTCTCGATCGGCATTTGTTTTTCCGCTGTGACATCATGATTAATTTTTTTAAATGGCAATCCTAACTTTTTCAGCAGTATTGTCTGGATCACAAAAAAAAGAAAAAAGTCGATTCTTTGAACTCTGACGGGTGGTCTCGTCGATAAAGAATCGCAAAGTGTGTAAATATCTTTGTGTCTGAAATTAGAGGCGTGAGTAGAAGATAGCCTTCGCCGCACAGCGTATAATTCTTGCAATCTCGCTGGAATTATATCAATAAAATTAAAAAAGAAAAAAAAAAAAACTGGTTAAAACTATAGAACTATGTATTAATATTACTATTAGTAATGAAACTCTACAGTGTGAACATATTTATAGATTTATTCAATAACTATGTGAAAAATAACAATTTACTCAAACAAGAACAAAACTAACTCTGTACTGTTATAGGTGACCCAAATTGACTATGATGATATCTCTGTTAATAATGAAAATAGAAGAAAACTAAATAAGCATAATTGAGCCAATTTCAATGGTCCAAACAAAAATCTAAAAAACACTCCATTAATAGCGTCAGAACCCTACTATGACTTCTATTTAATAAAATGTATGTTTGGTCTGTAGCTCGGCTAATGTAAAGTTTTTAAATTATTTATTTAAAAAATCATGGTTTACATAAAGACAGCTACAAAACATGCAAAAAAATCAATGCGAGGCCCTTGAAGTGCGAGGCCCCGGGCTTTTGCCCGGTTTGCCCGTGCGTAAAACCGCCACTGGGCTAATGTAAAGTTTTTAAATTATTTGTTTAAAAAATCACGGTTTAAATAATAAAATAGTACTTCCTAATTTGATGAATTTATTATCTAGCGGTTTCGGTTTTTTCGTAAAATCTTCATTAGCCTGTTTTTATCATTATGAATTTTGAAGCACATTTGAAAAGAAATTATAATTAAATTTAGGCAAGAAATAAAACGTAACGTGCGTGATTGAGAAACAAAAAAGCGGTGTATGAAAAATGTCTTCAACATTTTTTGGTAACTTCAAAAACAAGAAAATTATTTGAATTTGAAAAATAACTATCGTTTTTTCTTTTTCCGACTATACCACGAAATCGGTAACGCTAATTTTTGATTGAACCATTGAAACCGGCTTGGAAAGGTGACCCAATAATGCTTGTTTAGTTTTCTTCTATTTTCAATTATTAACTGAGGTACCAAATAGAATACCATCCCAATTTGGGAGACCTTGTACATAAAACCATCTAACATAAATGAATTTATAAATAAAAACATTCATTTCAAATTGTTAAAATTTTGCAATGTGCGCCAGTGGCAACTGTAAGGTTTCTAAATAGATTTCAATGTCCTTATTTAAGTACATGAAGGCCATACAAAATTGTTATTGTATTAGATTTTACATCTGAAATTTTTATCCAAATTATGTTTGTTTGAAGTGTTTAAACCCAACAGTAAGAAAGAAGAAATGAAGTTTGTTACTTTTAGGCCCGGTTTTTCAATCGCATGTTAACTTTAACCTTCAGTTTACTCCCATAAGAACGCAATTGTCGCTACGGAAACAAACCGAAAGTTACGGTTTAACTTGATATTGAAAAACCGGGCCTTAGTCAATATGTTTTTGATACTTCAATATTTTTTCTCTTGAACAGTAAATTGTTTGTCGTTTTTTCATGTATTGCTATTTTTTCTTTTTCCTCCCATGTAATTGAAAAGGGTAAGTACTTATTCTTTTTTTGATTCTACAATTCTAGAGAAAATTTAAATTATCTGGGGAAAACTGGCAACTTTTTTGTTATAAATCCGGTGATTTTAATTCTTTTTGCATGTCAACATTGGAAGTTCTGCATTTTCATTTACATGAGATGAAAATACTCTGTGAATGAATGGCTCTGGAGCGGAGCTAGCCAACCTTGAGTAATCCGAGGGCTGTATCCAGAATAATAATAAATGCAGTTTTTTGAATAGCTATGCTCTAGGGCAGGGATGCATTAGACTTGTTAAGACCAAGGGTTACAAAAAATCACTGTGATTTATGAGAGGGCCACCAAAACCAGCAAATAACAAGAGGACGGCATGCGATCTGCAGGCTGCAGTCTGTGCATCGCTGCTCTAGAGAGTCTAGGGCAAAGCTAGAAATTTATAAACATCAGAAAAGATTACAAATCGAATTCCTCATTTGAAAAGCTATAACTTAAACACAATAGTAAACGTTCAACATCTATTATAGTGCGTACAGGATCTCCTGACCCGCGAGCACATCCGCGCAGACCACAAAATTCCACCTACTGGAGCCGGCCCACAAATAAAACCCTATCTGAAATGTACGACTACAACAGTTTGTAATTGTATGTGTGTTTTCGGGTGTTGTACTTGTGGGCTGGCTCCAGCAGGTGGGATTTTGTCGTCTGCGCGAATGTGCTCGCGGGTCAGGAGATCCTGTACGCACTCTACTAACCTTGTAAAGTCCATCGACCATACTTGTTACGACTGCCCGACAAATGTAATTGTCCTCAGTGCTTTGCGCTAAACAAACAGTTCCCGGTAAAGGGTATTCCTCCAACTGCTGCATATCCATAGAATTAATCTCAGTCATGAGTCTCTTGAGTTGATCCTCCATTTTTTTCAATTGAACAGAAAACAAACAGGGGCCGTCTGAGACGTACGACACGTACACCTCATAATCGCAGTCGTGATCCAACGGCATCGCTTTATATGTAAGAATCGTCGGCATCGGTGTCGGCACAGGGGCGGCCATCGTCACAATTGGTTGAGGAAGTCCAGGTGGTAACTTCGGCTGAATCGGGACCGTCGTTTGGGCCAGATTGACCGGGATACCTGGGGGTGAATTGCGCTCGATTAAGGACTGTATTACTACTTGTTGCATGTGCAGTGGGGTCGGGGTAACCAATCCATGCGCTAGTAAATTCGTAGTAATGTCCTGCTTTTCTAGGAAAAGGCTGACTAGAACGTAAGGGCCAATTTCCGCTATCGGAATCATTTGAAATTCAAGGTATCGCAGTTCATTACTAATCAACTCCATATTGGCATTCCATCCAGGTAAGGTTACATTAGCCAAAATAAATGACCTTGCTTGGGGGGGTATCGAGATTAACCCCGGAGACAAATTAGTCATCGTTCTGATGTTGATACAGGGTATAACGTCTTTGTTTCCGTAGTCTATAAAGAGGACCTCGACTAGGCCTTGTATTAGGTAACTGATGTTAGTTATTCTTGCTCTGTAGTAAGATCCATCTTTGAATTTGGCGCAGCACAACGGCCCGACTTGAAAATAGTCTACGCTAGGTAGGTACAAGCCTTCTTCGAACTGCGGCGTCATTTGCTGCAGTGCTTTTTCTATGGACATGGGCAGGCTCCTGTTCGTCTGCCCCCATACTTTAATGTACGGCCCTTCTTTCTCAAGGTACGTTACGTAAAGCGAGGACGCCATAATCGCCGTTATATCGTCGTACTTCCTCGAAATCACTATTTTACATGCTTTACCCGCTCGTTTTTCGCCAAGAACGCGACACTTTACATGCGACTGACGCCCGGAATGCGCATGTCAGAGACTACGATTACGAATCGCGAATGCAAATATTTCAAAGTGTAACCTCACCAGCCGGACTATTTATTGTTAAAATTTGACCAAAAGTAAACCACTCGGACGAGGTGATACCGCGTATTTACAAAAAACAAAAGTTTCTTGCACGGTTTATTTCAAAATGTCAGAAATTCGCGATACTAGTGACCTCTGTCGCGATTCGTGTTTATTTCGATTGTTACCAACCTAATGACATAAAATTGCAATTATTTTTCTGTAAAAAGAATTAAATTTATTTTAAAATTTTTATATTCGTTGCGAGCAGCTAGCTCCTTTTGTAATTCGTTTTAAAAATATGAACCGACGTCAACAGTGTGTGTTTGTGTTAAGTAGATATGTTAATTCTAGTTCTGGCTCAAGGCAAAATCTGCAAATTTTTTGAAAACTTCTGCACGATTTTTAATCATATTTTAAAAAATGAAAAGCAAAAGAGTTTGGTAAATTTTACTTGATTTTCAGCTTCTTTTAAAAATACAAAAATCGACTTCATTTCAGCCAATTTCTTTTTTCATTTTTGCTTAGATTTAAAACGATGAAAATCCAGAGGTCCGCTAAAAATATTTAGGCCCGGTCTATTCATCTCTCAGTAAAGTGCCAAGTTACTACTTGACAGATTAGCGCAATGCATTTGCCTATCTTTAATCTATCCAGTATCTTACTGGCCACTTACTGAGAGATGAATAGACCGGGCCTTAGACAAATAAAACAGCTATTTTTGTATTAAGGGCGTTAAGGAGGCGATTTTGGCCCGCGGCGGAATTATACCTAAGCCCGAGGCCCGAGGGATTATAAGACGCAAAGGAGCAAGATCCTCGTTCACGCCCGAAATGCAAACAAGATTTTTTGTAAAATCGTTTAAATCCACCTTAAAGGCGACGGGCCACTGCGCGCGAAACTAAGCTAAGCTAAGCGAAACTAAGTTTTTTGAAAATTAGATCCAACGTAATCTTACGCGGACGAGGCAACCGAGCGAAGATAAACATTGTTTTATATCTTTGTTATCCTAACTTTGCTTCCCTTAGCTTTAGTTATCACGTCCGCGTAAGATTACGTTGGATCTAATTTTCAAAAAACTTAGTTTCGCTCAGCTTAGCTTAGTTTCGCGTTCAGTAGCCGCCCGCCTTAAAGTTTTGAAAAAATAAATGGCACGATTCGTTCTCAAAAATCAAGTTACGTTGTTGGTTGCTAATGTGATGCAACTAAACATGTTGGTTTCTTTAAAGGCCTTTTTAAACGGTCACAATTCTTGTAACAATTTGTTACAAAGCGAGAGAGATAAACAACCACACTGAATGTTGATTGGTTGAATTGGCACTTCTCACTCACTTCGTAACACATTTGTTACAAGAAATGTGACCGTCTAAAAAGGCCTTTAGGTGTTAGGGCACAAAAGGCACTATTTACGCCCGCAAATTATTATAAATGACTTCATTTTGATACGATTTTACAAAAAAAGGATTTATGTAGGGTTGCGGACAAAAAATTTCGGATGTCACTGTCATTCATCTGACGTATACATATAGGAATTTCTTAACTTTTACGTCAGTGGAATGACAGTGACATCCGAAATTTTCTGTCCGCAACTGTACTAGCGGGGTCTTAAAATTTCGCACGATTTTCTACCAAGTAGTCAGAATTTCTCTAAGTTATAGTTTTGTAAAATAGGCTCTTTCCTCAATTTTGACACTAAAGACATTTAACCAAAAGTCAGATTGTTTGGTTATATTTTAAGAACAGCAAGATAGTAAAGTATTAGAACTGAAATAACAGAATAAAAGTAGCAACCAACCATCTTCTAATTTTGTGATTGCAAAACCCTTCTCTCCTTCAGAAAACACGTGATTTGGCATTATGATGCTACAGATTTAGCATAACATTTAAATTTGACGTTTAAATTTAAAATGATTATTTTTGACAAATACAAACATAAAAGTCTTATTAAACATTAGGTCCTAAAATCAACCGTTTCCAATATACTGGGTGTTTCAGAAATACGTGTGTTAATTTTAACACGGAGTTCAGTTGGCTAAATTAAATATTTCTCCTATTCGACTTTCAGTTCAGTTTAATCACCAAACGACTCGTTTGCTCAAAAATAGAGGTAAAAAAATTATGAAAAAAATTGACGATTATTTCAAAATTCCATATATAAAATTCTTCTACTTGGCGAGTTCTTCTATGGCTTAAAATTAACACACGTATTTCTGATACACCCAGTATAGTCGATTCTGTAAAAAATAAATTTTGCTTGTTAACCCTTCAGTAACTTTTCAATTTAAACTAATATCAAGTGTTCACTTGAAAAGTTCATCAAGTAGCCTTTAAATTTTTCATTACATTGTGAAGCAGGTCTTGAATTAGATCGATTCGAAATGCCACTTTACGTTATGTCACGTTAGATTATATAGAAAATATTTATTGCGGATCGTTTCCCGATTGGTTCGTTATTAATAACCAACCAATCAGGAAAAGATCCGCAATATAAATATTTTGCGTATCGAGATACATCTGAACTAAGCTTAACTGTTGGACAACTGTCATCCGTCAAACGTCAATTGGTTTAGGCAGTCATATCTTTTTCTCTCTTTATTCATTCTTTCATCAAAAAATCAAAACCAACTTGATAAACTTTTCAGTTGAACAGTCGTTAGCAGAGTTTAAAATTAATCAAAATGTTCTATTGTTCTCCTTCCATTCTACGCATGCTCATCTCCATAAAAATCAAACCAATTGTATTAAATCACTCTCAAAGCACACGTCATTTCTACCAAAAGTCAACACCTACTGCGCATAAATAAGTTTCATTTCAGAAACTCAAAAAATCTCGGAAACGGTTGATTTCCGGACCTACGGTCATTAGGACTTTTCTGTTTCTGTTGATGTGTTCTATAACTGGGTAAAATTTCCAAACATGTTTTTTAAACACCCTGTATAAATACAAAACTTAAAAATTTACGATATATAAAAACGGAATAAAACAAACGAATGTACAGATGTTTCAAAAGTAACGCCTATGCTTAAAGGATTTCGATTCAGGAAGCGAAACAAATTGAAATGAAATCCACTAGGCGCCCCTGTTTCGCTTGCGCCTGTGGCAGGTGCCACCTCCTAGTTACGGTCCTGGCACCAGTACTCCATAACATAATATATGTATACTGTGCTTTAAAACAAAGGGCCCCACAATTCTTACTGCACCCGGGCCCCGTCATTTAGAAGGCCGGCCTGCCTAAAAATGAAAGCGAATTGAAAGGAAAACAAAATTGAAACAAAGAAATCGAAAACCAAAAGAGAAAGCAAATAAACAATGAAACGAAACCAGTGAAAAATTAAAACGAAAAAAAAATCAAATGAAAGACCAAAGGGGAATGAAAAACAGAAAAACTAAAAGTAAATGAAAAAGTAGAAGAAAAAAGGCAAATGAAAAACAAAAAGCAAATATTAAATGAAAAGAGAGACGTCATTGTTTTTTATTGAGAATAAAATATATTATTATATTTATACGTACAGCCTCAATCAAAAGTAATGAAACGTTCAAAACCGAAACGCTGTAGTCAGAGTGCAACGGTGCCGAGTTAGAGAGAGCGCAACGTGTTGTGGGGTTCCGAAGGACTTCGGAAACATTCGTTCGCCATAAGGCTTCATCTCACTAGGTATCTTCTCTCTCTCTCTGACTACAGCGTTTGAACGTTTCATTAGTTTTGATTGAGGCTGCACTTATTATTATAATAAGGAGAAAATTGGAATGAAAATAAAATCAAATGACCAAATCAAAGGCAAATGAAAAACTAAAAGAAAAAGGAAAATTAGGCAAAAAACAAATAAAAATCAAGAATTGAAGTAAAAAAATATAAACTTTATCAGTTTTTAAATTTCGAAAATAAATATAATATAATATAATACAGTCGCAGCCAAAAAAAAACGGGACACTTTTTTAAACGTCAATTTTCTAATACTAAAACTTTTGCTGCGTGGTTGTAATTATGAACTGATACTTACGGATGACAAACAGTAATATATATTTATTGTTTGTCATCCGTAAGTATCAGTGGTTGTAATTATGAACTGATACTTACGGATGACAAACAGTAATACATATTTATTGTTTGTCATCCGTAAGTATCAGTTCATAATTACAACCACCCAGCAAGAGTTTTAGTATTAGAAAATTGACGTTTAAAAAGTGTCCCGTTTTCTTTGGCCGCGACTGTATATCTTTATTGTGCCGTGCCAAATACAGGAAATGGATGTATACGTCAAAATAAGATACTTACTTTAAAATATAAGAATATAAAATTTAGACAACACAAAATAACAAATTTACAAAACAAAAGTACAAATTAAAACACAAAATATGTAAGTACACAATTAGTAAAAAATTAAAAATATCAAAAACAAATATGTAAGTGAAAGCAAATAATAAATTGAAAGGTGTGATTTCAAATTTTTGGTCGGTAGTGTACTCTTGTTTCCATGGATGATTAGAGATTTTGTTGAACGTTCATTAAGTGAAGGGAGTAGCCCAAATTAGACGCAAGTCGCGAAATAAGATTTTAATCACGATGCTCATATCTTTATTTTCTTTTATAAAAATGCCTAATTGGTTTCTAGAAAATAAATTTGGTTAAAAAAAAATACATTTGTACGTCACTAGGTTGGTAACTATTGAAATAAATACAAATTGCGATAGATGTCACTAGCCTTGTACATGTCTGACATTTTGAAATAACTCGTGCAAAAAAAAAATCTTGTTTTGTCTAAATTACCCGTTACCGTCTCGTCTCGCTTTTTTAGCGGGCTTTTTATCGTCTCAAAAAATATCCAAAAATAATGAAAATTTAGCCTAAGACGATTTTTGTACACTACGATCAACAATGATTAAAGGTTTTTGTCTGAAATATTCCAAATATGTTATGAACTTCTTAGCCCGAAATGGTTGCTTACTACTAATAACTTCTACGCAGCGCCGCGCGTTAATTTATTTATTCCTTGGATTCGTTTAGTGTTTTATTATTTCAACTTACATCTGAATATTCCAGACGCAAACCTTCAATCATTGTTAGGTCTGTTCGTTTGTTCTGCACTTTTCGACAGTTTTTGCACCGACCGCTCCAGAGAGAGTGAGATGTATATAATATAATGTAAGTAAGAATGAGAAAAATAATGTAAAGGAGTTAAAAGTAGGGATGTGGGTTCAGAAATTTTCCAATTTGGAAATTTTCTAAAATGGAAATTTTCCAGAAACTTTCTAACCAATTTTTTTGGAAAATTTCCGACGAAAATTTAAGGAAGTTATTACTTGTTGCTCTTGCACAGTTTAACATAAAATCATTTATTAAAATGTAATGCCTAACCTAAGTTCAAAAGATTATGCGCCCAAAATGCGGAAAAATACCTATACGTACAAGTTATGAATTATAAGCGAACGCCAGAGCGTAAGTTTGGTTTGTGAATACACATTATTTTGTAATTTCTGTCATTTTTTATATTACCGTTAAACTTGAGTATTTGGTACTATTTTAACTAGCGTTTCCTCCTGAGTTTATAAAAATTTTTTTTTTAAAGAAATACGTTACTCTAATTGATTCGGAAATTTTCTGGTAAATTACCGGAAAAGATCATCGGAAAATTTCCATCTTTCTTATTTTTCCGGAAAAATTACATCTCTAGTTAAAAGTGTAGAAAGTGCAGAACAAACGAACAAACCTGTTGATCACAGGGTGTTTTTAAAACAAGCTGAAGCTGAAAGTCATATCGATTTATCTAATTAATCTGTGAATTTTTTGTTTCTAATTTTTTTAAATATGACTGAAATATTGGTATTTTTTGAAAAATCCTACACGATTTTATTGGTATTAACACATCTACCCGCGATAAAGTTAATTGCGCGTTACCGATTTCGTCGTGGCTTGCGTACGTCCGCCTAAAGTGTTACATAAAGTGTTTATTATCGGCTGATACAAACTTACCTATAAATAAAAATCTAACGTAAACCACAAACGATCATCTTCGACTTGAATCTGCCCGATTATCCAGCAATGTACGCGTGGTCAACGAAAGGAATGCAGCTTTCACGTGGTTTCGCTTTTACTTTTTTTTTTCTTCTCATTATACCGTTACGAGATAACGGTGTCTCTGTGGTAAACGAACGAATTGTAATATACGGTTTTAGGTGTTATTCTCAAAAAGAAAGTCGCACAATCTTTGAATTTTCCTTTTTATTGTGCCAAGTAACCTAATAGTTCGTTTTCGCAAAAGTTTTAAAACCCAATTTTATAGGTAAACGTTTCCAGATGGCTGTTAAAAAAATAATTTTAAAAGCAGCGCCTGCTCGTTCAATCTAGGGA
This sequence comes from Dorcus hopei, assembly GCA_033060865.1. Lineage (NCBI taxonomy): Eukaryota > Metazoa > Arthropoda > Insecta > Coleoptera > Lucanidae > Dorcus > Dorcus hopei. The sequence continues at coordinate 8,680,025 of CM065426.1, forward strand.
TTTTAGTTACCGTAGATTGGAGGTGCTGATTTATTTTTCTAATCCGTCAAAATTTATAATAATTATATTAATAACAAGCTCATTATTTCTAATTTGTTTTATGTGACTCAAACATTATAAAAACTATTTAAAACTGCAAATATTCATTTAATCATTGCATAAAGTTTTCCAAATGATTTACGTTGGTAATTCTGTTGACATAGATCACTCGATTTCCTGTTGTAAACCGCCGATTCACTTTCTTTCATTTTATTGAATATGAATGTGCTTTCGCCATTATAAATCTGCTTTGTGGTCAGTGATAAGACCAATTGACTTTTCCTTGCAACCTTTAGTAATATTTCTAAGCGTTTGCGCTTTCTAGACTCAAATACAGGAAAAGTCTTTAACTTGACAATTTCAGGTAAGTAATTTCCGTTTAAATATTTATTAATGATATGATGTACTGATATGACACATAAGTAAGCGTATGACTAAACGATATGGTTAGCGGAGGTCATTCGGAGGAGGGGGCTGAGATACTCGCCCCGGTGTGTCCTGATTCAGTTGCGAAGCTGTTACGCTTCTAGTTTGAAGCGTGGACGTCGTTGGTTCATCCAATAGCTGCCTCAGTCTCTGCAGCTGGGCCTCCAACTGCCTATTGTGGTCTTCCAAAATCTGCATGCGTGCTTCCAAACGCCCTTTGTGTTGCCTTAAGAGCCTAGCTTCGGCAACAACATCATGCTGAGAGGGAAGAGGATGTGGGGCACTGCCTCTCTGCAACTGTTCGTATTCTTGTCTCAAGGCTGCGTTTTCGACTTCCAATTCGCGGATCATTTCTTGCAACTCTGCCCGTTGTTCTTCGTCTATCACCAACATTAATTGCCCAGGGCTAGCCGGGGCACCTTCTAAGGAGTGACAGAGGTCAGCAATGAGGCGGTGCTCGTCCTCCGGAGACGCCGCCCTCAATTCGACCTCTGCCAATCGACTGGCATATATTTCTAACCTCGAGTGCATGTCATTGTGTTGAGGGGAAGCCACCGGACTTTCTAATTCGTCACCCTCAAGCACAGAACGTACCGGTAAATACCCGACACGCGGATGCTTCGTGAAGTAACGCTTGCTCTTGAATTTGTTCTTCAAAGCCCGCGTGAAATCCCTGACGTCTTCGGCTGATGTGGTCGCTGCGCAGTACTCGTGCATGGGGTGCGATAGCTTATGGCCCTTTGTTAATCTCCCTGCGAAAAAACAGGCCTGGCACATGTCGAAGTTGAAACACTTGAGGCATCTGTAACGTAGTCCGACTATCGGGTACTGCTTGCACGAGTTGCATTTCGCTTGGTGCTTGGCGGTTTCCGCAGCGGCCAATCGATGTAAAACTGGAAGCCAAACTAGTGATTGGGGCTCTTGTTTCAGCCAGGCTAGGAAGTGGGCCACTTCGAGGTCCTCACGATCACCCAGGCAACTGCGAACGCTTGGTTCGATGTTAGAACCTCCGAAGGCAGCCACCTCTCCCAGTTGTCTTGGGATTTGCAGGACGTCGTGTAACAATAAGCCTAGTTTACGCTGGTCTGCTTTTTGTTGGGGGTCAGCGATTAAGCGGAACAAATACCGGTATTTATCTTCGAGGTGGCCTTTTGATAGAATGGTTAAACCTACCTGCAATAATCAATGTTTGAATTAAGTAAAATAAATTATTAATATTGATGTTCACCTTAAAACTTAATACACGTAATTGCCCAGTACGTTGACTATCATATACGTTCAACAACCAATTCAAAGCTAAATCTACACACAGTGGTACATCAACTAACGTAGGATGTTGCACAGCAGCCCCGTTGTAAATCGCTCGCAGAACCAACATCATATCGGCTACGTCCAACAACTTATCATTCTGCCCCCTCAACCCGTGCAAATCAAAGGCCTCAGACGCAGATGATAGGCTAATCAAATCCAGGCAGAGCTTCTTCTGGATTGCACGCAGCTTCAAGGAAGTGCGATAGGCAGAGAAACGGACCTCGTTCAACTGTAATAAACACGCTGCTAACTCCAGCATTTGTGGGTGGTCCCAATGGGTAGTTTCCATGCTGTGGTTTATATAATACGGCACCTTATTAGGCGTGGTGGCTCTTTCCCAAGGGGGCTGGACACTCGGAGGCCCCGGGGAAATCTCACCTGGCAACATTTACTTTCACACTTTGCACACAATATCAGTAAAAGTTACCTTGACTACTACTGGTAAGTACTTCCCTTCTTTCTCTGATAGCCGCTTGCAAAGCACGGTATCTCGCAGTGCAGTCTTCAAGTTGAGTCGCAGAATTTTGAGGTAATGCAGATCCGAGCACGGCTGCTTGCGCTCGAACTTCCTCGAGTGTGCGCTGAAGTGGAGGTAATTGCTGTTCCAAGTTCCTTAAACTCGACAGTAACTCTCTGGCCTCTGCGGCACTGCGGGGGCCACTCCAGCTTAAAGTAGCTCGCTCTAATTTGCCAACGGCTCCCACGCATTCTTCCAAGTTGACGGTCAACTGTTTGAGTTTCTGCAATTAAGTAAAATAAAACCACTACTAATTCATTTGATGAGTTCGACTGAATATGATACTTACAAGGGCATTCTGTTCAAATCTAGTTGCAAGTTGATCAGATCTGTCGATAAGAGCGTTCCATTTATCAGATAACTTGACCAGTTCCCGTCTTAAGTTGCGTGCCAAGTCACCGGATGGTTCCCCAGAGACAAACTGGCGTGCACTGCGAAGACTCGCCTCCACCAAGGGTCGCTTGTCTTCGAGTTGCTGCCTGAAGGCCCTATGGTCGTCCTGTCGGGCGGCCAAGCCCAACTCAGTGTCTTTCCTAATAACCCACTCGGTCAACTCACGCAAAGACAAGAGCAGAGCATTCCAATAATCGGTGTTGTGCTCCAGTCGATTGCGAAGATCCAAGGTATGAGTGCGAAGTGCCTGAAAAAAAATAAGACCGTTTCACAAAGGAATAAACAATTTAAAAAAACAAACCACATTAACGTATTGGTATCTTGGGGGTTCCACCGGGTGACTCTGGCTTGGTTTCCTGTAATTTTTGAAAATCATTCTAACGAGGAATTTGGGAAATGTTTTGGTTTGCGAATAATACAGGTAAGATAAACAAAGTCGTATTCTTAGAACTATTTATTTTGGGCTGGATGTTTAAACTAGGTGTTTAAATCTGATTTATTAGGATTTTGTTTAAATTATAGGATTAGGCGCACCATGCAAACAAATCATTTCAAGTTCAATGTTTTTCACACTGTCAGTATTTGACTTCAATATTTGCCACGTGTTTAATCTCAATCATACTGATTCTCAGATAAAAACAAATACTTTTTACGATTATTTTCTGAAAATTCCAGATAAAAAGGTCAATTAATAAATAAAATTTGACACGATAAACCATTTTACTGTTAATTCTATTAACATGACCTAAGTGATAAATACATTTTGAAAGTAAACAGCTATTGAAATTCGAAATTTACAAAACGTTTACACAAGTGAAGAACAGCTTAATTAAAAAATTATTTTAGAGATTGTTACAAACATTTTAGAAAAATCAGCAACTGTAGCAATAGTCACAACAAGACTGTTATTGTTAAAAAAATTAGTACTGAACGTCTGAGGAGGTTTATTGTTAAAAAAAAATAATTAAGTTCATAAATTCAAAAGAGTCAAATAAATTTGCAAATATGTAGTTGTAATAAATTCTTCAAGTTCAGAAAGTGACATCAGCTTTGAACTGAATAATGAATATTCAAACTCAGATTTTGAGCCCCAAACTAAAATTTGGAAACATTCCCAAAAATTTCTATTAAAAAAATATTATGCAGTCTTCTACAAGTAAAGAAAAATGGTATACAGGAAGAGTTATAGGAAAGTGCGAAGAAAAACTTTTCAAAGTAAAAATTTTAAAAGCCGAATTTGATTATTTTATTTGGTCATATTCTGACAATTACGACAAAATTTCTAAAAAGTACATCTGTATCTTAGAGGTAAAGAATTGTATCTCTAGTTTTCGGTTAAATGCCCTTATTTTTTATTCGGTAGAGCATGTTACTGCCAGTTGTAATGTAAAACATGTTAGTTAAATTATTTAATAAAATAATCCAGAAGTTACATTACTATTTTATTTCATTATTGTAAAAAAAATTAAAACTTTAAACTTTGTTTTCTCTAACCCCCCTATTCTGTAACTCATAACGACATCATTGGATACCGATATTCGTTAGGTGGTATATTTTGACTATCAGTGCTTAGATACAAAGGATTTCTATGTACTGATTGGTCAAAATATGTCACCTAACGATTATCGGTATCTAACGATGTCGTTATGAGTTACAGAATAATATCATAAATCTATGATAATGGAGATATGATTCTTTAAAAAAAAATTAAATCGGCTAGGACTTAACACTTTAGAGTTAAGCTGAGTTTATTTATTCGGTGCATATGGTCATAAATGAAAAAAAAAGATTAAAGAAAATAATTAGTAATTACTAGGACATCCAGGAATTACTGACTAATACCCAGGAATTATTTAGTAATATCCAGGAATCACTATACAGGATGATTTACGGAACCCATTCATTAGACGTTTAGACACTTGCCTTCATTATTTTTCTCTATACTCTTTCCCACAGCCGCTAGTACTCTTTTCAATCAAAATTTTATTATATAGGTTCAACTTTGAAATCGCACAGATTAGATCTTCCATATTTCTGTGAAATAAAAATATGAGTTTAAGAAGGAAGGAGTGCTAAAGCACAAAATTTTACAAAATTAAAAATATTTCAAAAACGTTTGCATTAGGTGTAAATACCTCATAATTTTCAATTCGAAATTACCTGTAGATTCTCAATTTGCAAGTAAAATAAAATTTAAAATAATGAAGTTAAGAGCGACTTCCGGTACAACGTAAAGTTCAAATACTTTGAAAATATTTTCATTAAAAAGTGCACAAGCAGCTGTGGCAGAGCACAAATTTTCAGGGAAAATAATAATAAGAAATAATAGGCAAATGCTTAAACTTGTAATGAACGGGTTCCGTGAAACACTCTGTACTCTCGAGAACCATGCGCTTCAGAAAATTGAAATTAAGAGCAATGGATTCTACGCCAAAAATTGCCTTAAGAAAGTTTTTACAGAAATCAGAAATTTTCACAAACAAAAGAACTACGATGGTTTTTAGAAATTGCAGAATTTCGTAAAACACCTTGTAGCTCCGAAACGTTATAAGATATCAAAATGCGCTCTTCACCATTAATTTTGTAATAAAAATCGAGCTCCAGGTACTGAGGTCAGTTTTTATCTAAAACCTCTAGAAGTAGCCGTTTCCCATTAAAAGTGTCAAATTTGGCCCACCCTGTACATACAACGGACAATGAAAATTTAATGTTCGAGAATTTAATAAATAAATTTATATATAATATTTATATACAGGCTGATTGATTATAAAGGCCCCAAGCTGTAAATTCATTTATTTTTATTCAAACACCTAATAAAGTACATAAGTACCTATATTCTTAAATGGGACGTTGTTCTCTAGAGAATGAAGTATAACAATATTTTTTTGTCTACTCTACACTGTATACGAGTGATGACGTCATCGACAATTTTTTTAAGTGGCAAGAGAATATTTTTTTTTGCCAAATATGATAGAAAATTGTTTTCTCTTTTCAACCACATCAAACTTTTATATCCTTACATAAGAAAATTTTCGAGATAAGTTAAAAATATAACTTCCTTGGCTTAACTTTTAAAGCATGTTAATATTTAAAGCAGGCCATGAATAGAACAGAACATCAAAATAATTTAACTGAAATTTATCATATTTTATTTAGTTTGTAAAAAATTGTATCTAAAATACCGGGAATGTCAATCTGTCCTCGTAAGAAATGAATAAAATGAAGGAAGAAGCCGATAAGACAGAGGTTTACTACGAATGTAAAAAAAATAGTGCAAAAGTTTTACGGTTGTTTGTTATTAATTCATAATTTTCTGCAATAGTTACAATAGTCTTTCGTTGCTTGATTTATACATTTTTTTATGAATACGTTAATAACAAATAACCGTAAAGCTACTTTTTCTACAATTGTAGTAAACTTCTATCATATCGGCTTCTACAATAATTTTATTCATTTCTTACGAAGACAGATTGACATTATCGGTATTTTAGATAAAAATGTTTACAAACTAAATAAAATATGACAAATTTCAGTAAAATTATTTTGATGTTCTGTTCTATTCATGGCCTGCTTTAAATATTAACATGCTTTAAAAGTTAAGCCAAGGAAGTTATATTTTTAACTTATCTCGAAAATTTTCTTATGTAAGGATACAAAAGTTTGATGTGGTTGAAAAGAGAAAAGAATTTCGCAAAAAAATATTATCTTGCCATTTAAAAAAAAACGTCGATGACGTCATCACTCGTATACATGAAATGAAAACGATGAAAACAATGAAAATGAAAACGATGATGACGTAAAAGAAGATAGTGTTAAGAAAGACGAAATTAACGACGACGACGAAGAAGGCGAAAGTGATGACGATGATGAAGACGAAAGTGATGACGAAGAGAAGGCTGAAATGAGCAAACTTAAAGGAAGAAAAGCAGACAAAAATGTCTAAGATTAAACCAGTAAAAGTTTCCAAGAAATCTAAGAGTATTATACGTACAATCTGTATTGAATTTAAAAGACGTTGATGCACTAAGCAGAAATCCTGTTAGCGTGATGTTCATACAAGAGAACCGATATGCATTGATTGCCCAAATACAGAAAGCTCAACAAGATAATGTAGAAATTGAGAAAATTGTGCGGAACACAAAGGATGGACAGAAAATAGAATTTTTATTCAAGCAAGGAGTTTTGTACAAAGACGTTTATCAAACCGCGATCAGAATGCGAAAAACGTAGAAAAAGTTCTACGGAACAGTTTGTAATTACTAGTTAATTATAAATATTACATAAATATAAATTTACCCAAAAAAGTTAAGATTAAAAAGCCAGATTCACAGCGTAGATGTGTCATCAACGTTTTATGATGTAAAGGCATTGCATTGCAAGAAAAACTCTAAATAAACGGAAAACTCGACGATTAAGATGGTCCAGGGAATGGCTCTTGGAAAATTACGGTATAGGTCAATAAATTCGCTTAAAAATTGGCGAGAACACTGCCGAAGATCCGACATTCTTGGTCTTTGCAAATGTACAAATTGAAATAAAGATAATAAATACAAGACTAAGAAGAAACTCGTGCACTCTGACCGCGGGTCAAAGAACCTTGAAATAAAACTGACCGATAAGATGTCAGACTTGTCCACACGTTCCGTCTTGTCGCATCATTCTCGGAAAATGATGCCTTCGAGCTCAGTTTTTCGATTTGTTGTACAACCTCATTCCACACGCCCCGTCTTACTTGATACGATTTGTCTGATTCGACAAGTCGTTCGATAAGTCGTTGCGTGTAGACCAGCCTTAACGCTTGTAAAAACTTGAGTTTGCGTAATATACGAGTTAAGATGCGTACTTTGCACATACACAAAACGAAATTATAGGGAATTAACAATCGATCTCGACACACATTTCAATTTAGTTTTATTATTACTGGGTTATTAGCTGGAAACGGAAGAAGAAAAGAAAAGAAATCAAATATATAAAATAAATAATTTAATCGGTTTGTGTTAATAATAATTCCTCACACACAAAACGAAGTTATAATAATTAACAGGTTACGAAGGTACTTACATACTAATAAATAATGTTGTAAATTCTTGTTTCAAAAAATGTTTATGAAGTACGCGTTTCTTGTGTCGATAAACTTTATTTAAATTAAAATGAAATAAAAATACTAGGAATTCTTAACACGTAGATTTAAATTATTTTTCAAAGCATGTGTTCAAAGTGTGGCCGTCGCCGTCGTTATCTTTTGCGTGGAATAATCTATTTAAGGTAATTATTTGCCATACACTTATTTGTCAAGTAAATATTTTATAGTTCGCGTATTTCACGGCATCGGGCGTTGACCTAAAAACGCAGTTGTAAACTTGCACCGAAAGGTCAAGTTCACGGATCCAGCCCGCGCGCCGTATCATAAAACTATAAAAAAACTTTTATGAGAGTATTTACTTCGTTCGTCTGATCCTCTGCTTTTTAAGCAGGAGCACATCGTCGTTATTTTTGATTAATTATTTCTCGAAAACTAAAGTAGAAAGAATTTTTTTAACATTTTTCCCATACTCTCGGACATCGCTTCTTATCGTGGTTTCAATTTGTCGGTATAATTAACAGTCACCCTGTATATAGCATGTTTCATAACATAAGTGAGTTATCCACCCAAACTTATATTTTTTTTATAGAATATACAAATTTTTATTTCACATTTCGACAGATCACTTAAAAGTAAACATTTTTTTATTAAGCAATTGTAGCTCTAAATCGTAAATTGAAGCATTTGCAATCTACAGCTATTCAATTGGATGAAAGAGCTGAAATGTAAAAGTATTTTATTCATAATTAGTGGTCAAAAAGTTGCGTATAACTAATTATAAAATAAACAGCAGGTAGAATAACCTCTAGGAGTAATATAATAGTAACATTTTTTGTGTGCATTTGCACAGAAATAATTGAAACTTAAAGTTAAATTTTCTCAAAAAATTTAAATGGAACATTTTGTCATATTTGAATAGCTCGTCAAATTCTATTTCTAACATAATTAAACTGTATTGGTCTGAAGCTTACAGGTTTCGAGATATTCCTTACAACTTCTAATAAGAAGCATATTTCAAGAAAATAAACAAAAAGAAAAGGGACAATTGCATATTAAGCTCATTTGACCGCACAGTGCAGAGGGTACATTTTAAATTTGATTCGCAAACATATGAATGAATAATTTGTTGGAATTAATTAAAAGGAATTGATAAAAATTCCAGTGTTTTAAGAGGCACACAAACTTATTTCTCAATAATTAAAGTTCATTCACCTTTATGTTATTTTACATAACGTCAAATACAAATAAGTTTTTTACATGGTAGATACGAACCTGCCACCTTCGTTCCATTTCATCTCCCCTCAACTGCAACATGAGAGCGTCTTCAGGTGTCAATGACCCCAAAAGCGCCAGGCTGGAATTCCTCAAGGCAGTATGAGTAGGGCCCTGCCTGTCGATATCGGCTTGCAACTCTTTCAGTTGATGGGCAGCCCTTCGAGACTCGCCGTCTCCCTCGAGCGTCTCCAACACGGACTCCGCCTCACTTAACCACGCTAGGAACTTATCCATGGATCGGTCCAGATTTTGGAGGGAACTGAGAGCCGCATGCAGAAGTTTCCCGCGGTTTATCACGCACGCATCCAATCGATCGTAATGCTGCTTGATGTACTCGGCTGCCTAAATCAGAATTGCGTTTTGCTTGCGTGTTGATAAATAAGGACGAGGGTGTATTGCTTTACCTTCTTGTACTGGCTGGTATCTTCGTGTTGATGCATCGTGATCAGTCTTTGCGTGAGCTGTTGGAACCCCTCGATTTGCGCCTTGAACTGGTGTAGCTCAGCATGTAGCCCCTTTTGTTCCCTTAATTGCACTTCTAGTACGTCAGCGGTGTGCCCCACGGGGAGCATAGCCCCCAACCTCTTCTCCATCCTCTGGAGCCATGTCTCCAGCTCCAGGCGTTTCTGATCGAAACTCTCCTCTTTCTTCAGCATCTTCATCGCCGTGTTCACGCCATCCTTCACCAGCTACCCTTGGCACGGGGCGAGCGAGCACAGGGTAAAGGGCGACGACTCGTGTTGATGCACAGATCAATGTTTATGACGCGAGGTCGATGACCGCGCACCTGCCAAGATTGCTTAGGGAATCTGTCCGGTTCTGCTTAACAGGAAGAAGGCGCGCCTCGTTTGCCACATATTTTCGGTTGTTAAATGCTCCGAGTTAATTGATCTGAATTAGTAATTAACATCATAACCTCAAATACTCTTGATAATTAAAAACAAAAAAAAAACTGAATTTAAACGACGAAGTCGACGAATGACAGCGGCGGAATTTCGAGATGCGGCAACGTCGAAGTGCGCATGCGCAAACATAGCAGGCAAATTTTTCTCTTTTTCTAAATATCTTCGAATTTTGATTTCATGTTTAAAACATAATGTAAGTTATTTTATTCATTTGTTTTTAAAGAAAAAGGATGAGAAACAAATTGACAAAATCGAGTAAAACACTTGCGAATACAAAAAAAATGAATTCAAACAAACGACGGACGGGGGAATTCTGCGATGTGCGCAGGCGCAAACGTAGCGAGTCATATTTTTTTAATTAAAAAAAAAATAACTGAATTTGAGTTTTATATTTAAAATGTGATGGAAAATATTACTGTATTCCATTTTTTAAAGAAAGTGGGTAGAGAAACACATTAACAAGTTCAATTAAAACGCTTGAATTAAGAAACAAAGACAAACTGAATTCAAACGATGAATGATGACGGAATTTTGAAATGCGGCAACATCGAAGAGCGCATGCGCAAACATAGCATGTCAATTTTTCTTTTTTAAAAATACCTTTGAGTTTCGGTTTCAAATTTAAAAGACGTGTAATAGCGTTTTCGATTGATCACCCTAGTGCGCACTCAGAGTATGTTCATCTCATGTTATTGCACGAGATTAAAAAAAGACGCAAGTACACTGAGTGCAACCGGTGCAGATGAATCGAAAACGCTATAAGTAAAACGCCTGCGAATATTGTTTTTTTTTTTTTTTCTATAATACACCTGTCAGTGTCAGATTTCTAAGATTTTCTATCAAATGTAAAACAGACATTTTTGAAATTTCCTAACATTCAGGTAACAAGTACATACCAACATAAGGAACATTTGACTGGTCTTATAGAAAAAAAAAGTGGACTTTACCCACGGTGAATTGAATACTAACGGTGGCAGCATTCAAGTGAGGTCGCGAACCGTTACGTCATCGCATACTCACCAAAGATACCCACTTCTCTCACTAACACATTAACTGTCAAGCAACCATTAACTGTCACGGTTGTCAGTTTGGTTGACAGTTAATGTTGGTTGTTCGTTAAAGGCATTTGATGAGAGTTTTCTTTATTCCTGAGCTTATGAAGTGTTTTTTTTTCTGTTCAGTTGCTGTTGTTTGTTTAACTATACCATTATTTTTGTCGTTGACTTTGGTCACAGAATATCTTACAATCAGAATGCAAACTCTCGGCGGCACCTTTCATCTTTTCGGTACACATTTCGGTGACCTTCAGCCATTTTGTCAGGCTAGACAATAGAGATGTGCGAGTTGACTCACCGAGTCGACTCGATGAAAAGAGCCGATGAACCAACTCGCTGTAGTTCAGCACAGCAGCTCTCAGCTCTTGCTGCGCCGGGCTGAGAACCGAGAGCTTTCCAATGAAACGGCAAAGAGTCAACTCGATCGAAAGAGTCACTTTGCCCATCTCTACTAGACATTGGCGGCGCCAATTTTGAAATTACATTTTCACTTTTATCTATGAAGTGAGAACGAGAATTTAGCTCTGTTTACCAAGATACTGCTTGTTGCTGCGATTTCTTACTGCATACACATCACCAGCTTTCTTCTTTCCAGTCATTTTTATGCAGAAATTTATTTACAAATGCTTCCCGCGAACATAACCTAACAATCGTGCACTACACAATTAATCAAATTCTAGCCTGCCAAAATGGCGATTTTACGATTTGCGTGACCTACCCCCACCACAAGAGTTTGCATTCTGGTTATTCTGTGCTTTGGTGTATGCGAATTTATGCCCGTTCGTTTCTCGTATATTTAAACAGTATAAATATGCCTGGAATGCTTTGTGCCGTTGCTGTTTGCAATAATACTTGGGAAAAAACAAAAACGAAGGATCAAAGCTTGAAAATCTCTTTTCACCGATTCCCAAAAGACATCAAAAGACGTGAAATTTGGATCACTGCTTGTCGAAGAAGTGGTGAATGGAATTCAAATATTAGTTATGTTTGCAGTGTCCGTTTTTCTAAAGATGACTTTCAAGTTGATTTACGTTCGTCATTGATGCCCAATACTAATTAAAAACATACTGAAGGCTTGTTCGGGTTCTCGCCAGAACAGTCCTAGAACCATCCTAGAACGTCCACGAGCATGCGCACCACAAAAAAACCCGCAGTTTATATCATAAAAAACTAGGATAACTTTTTAAATCCAGTAGCCATGGGTTTACTTATTCTATTATATTGAATCTTACTTTACTGTCAAGTCAGTAATTCATATTTATATCATGTCAAATTTTGATGTCAATAAACTATAATAACAGCAAGAATTATAAAACTGTTGAAATGTTAGCTTAGATATGATTGGAAGAGACAATTTCAAATAATTTTACATTTATGGTCTGTAGCAGTTTTACACAGCTAAAAAATCTTGTCCTAGTTTTTTATGAGAGCAATAGTACCATATGTCCAAATAAATTTCTGATAAATATAGGCCATGGAAGATAAAACGTTTGACTCAAATTACTACAGCAACTTGTTTACTTATTTGACAATTTATGAATTGACGACCTGCTGTCCAATTGAATTATAATTTATTATTTACATTAAAATATTGTGTAGTTAAGTAAAAGAGAAATTTAATTTCCCACATTTTACACCTTGACGTGTCACTAACGTCAAAAACTGCTTGGTTACGACATACGTTTACACTTCCAAGGTCTCCCTTTATCAAAAATTTATTTGGACATACGGTACATAATAATTAATGTAAAATATTATTTTCCAATTTTTTTTTAAGAAAATAAAGGGACAAATTGACAAGATCAAGAAAAACATTTCCGAAGGTTAGAAACAAAAAGAAATCTAATTAAAACGACATAAAAACAGAAGAATTTTGAAATACGGCAACGTCGAAGTACGCATGCGCACACGTTCAGTCCCGTTCAAAAAAAGTGGACACTTTTTACATCAATTTTATATCACAAAATCTTTTAAGCGGACACTAAATCGCGCACTATACACTTAACGTTTCGCAGTCTCGACGAAGCTGTCGAACGACTGCGAAACGTTAAGTGTATAGTACGCGATTTAGTGTTCGCTTAAAAGATTTTGTGATACAAATTTCATCGGACAAGAACCAACTATAAATATCAATTTTATATACTAAAACTTTTGCTGGGTATTTGTAATTATTAAATATCAGCTGATACTTACGGATGACAAACTAATATTTATTGTTTGTCATCCGTATCAGCTCATAATTATTACAACCACACAACAAAAGTATATAAAATTGACGTCAAAAAAAGTGTCCACTGTTTTTTGGCCGCGCCATCGCGCGCCAATTCTTTTTTTAAAATCAATTGAAATTTTTATTTTATGTTTAAAACGTAATAACGAGCGTCTAAATAAAAACCTGGGGGTCGATTCTCGAATTACGATTATCGATGTCACCTGCGACATGACGTCAAAATGACGCAACTTCCGAACGATTTGTATAGTTTTGAATGAGAGTCTACGGCATTTTGACGTCATATCGCAGGCGACATCGGTAATCGTAATTCAAGAATCGACCCCCTGGTCAAGTAGGTTGTGATCGAGAATTTATCCATTGCATTTACATAACAGAATTACTAAATGTAGCCTACTTGACAAGGTTTTTATTTTAGACAGTTATAAAATATATTGCACTCTATTTTTATTTAAAGAAAGAGGATGGAGACAAATTGATTAGTTTAATTAAAAAAACTATTGCGATTATTAAAAACAAAAATGAATTCAAATGACAAGTTACGGCGGAAGAATTTTCAGATGCAGCAACGTTGAAGTACGCATGCGCAAACACAGCGCATCATTTTAATGGTCGCGTTCAGACGACCACAGCAGCTGAGTTGCTGGCTCAGCAATCGTTTGTGATTGGCTATTATCTTAATGTGAGCCAATCATAAACGATTGCTGAGTTAGCAACTCAGCTGCTGTGGTCGTCTGAACGCGCCCAATAATTGAGGATATTTTGAATTTGATGCCACAGTTTTTAGTGTGTTTCACGTTTGAAACGTGGCTACGTTGAATAAATATTGATTATTCAGTGTTAAATTTCAGAGTTGACATGTTATCTTGTTTGATTTTTCGCAGCCGCATATTTGATGTTTTACTTCTTTTTGCTTTACTATTACTATTCTTATATCAGAAGGAAAATGTCAAAGGCGAGTGAGAGAACAGGATGTTGTCAACGTAAAAACAATTTAGTGTGGCCAGTGTTGTTAACCTTTTCAGTCTCTTATTAGTATTATTAATTCCCTTTTGTGAATAATACAAAGTGGTCAAGAATCACTGTTTGAGTTGGTAGCGTTGAATTTTATTTTTAAATGGTACAACTGGAGTAACTTCCAGTTGTTAAAGGTTTGACACTGACAGCCGTCACTTAACTAGCATCATCTGACATTTCAAATGCAAATTAATACGCTAATTTTTATTCACATAACCTAAAATCTGTTCGCTGTTCAAGTTACGTCAAATAAACCAACAAAAAATATATCCGGTTGCAGTGTTGCAAATAGCCGAATAAAAAAATGCTCTTAATTGTATTGCCAACTCAATAAGTTCTTCTTGACCACTTTGTATGTAGAATTTGTTGAGAGTAATCTTCAATTTCCCATTCTCATAAAAAATCAAGAATACTTTGATATGTTTTTTCAATATAAAAAGAATAATGTTGTTTGTAATTTTGTAACATATACAGGGTGCCCGGATTTCGTAGGGACAACATGGGTAACTTTTTTATTCGAAGAGATAGAGAGATGGTTAAATTACTAAAAAGGTGCGGGTTCAAGAGCTCATTGAGAATACATTTTCAAATTTTACTTATTATGGCCAACTTGGTTAAAATTAAAAAAAAAAACAAAATTTCATAATTTCTTTTATTTGCCGTAACTTTTTTGTTACTTAGGATATTTAGATGCGGTTTGAATTAATTTGTATGGTAATTTAAATTGGCAAAACAAAACCAAACTCATTTAACCATCTCTCTATCTCTTCAAATACAAAAGTTGCCTATGTTGTCCCTACGAAATCCGGGCACCCGGTATTTATATATAGAAAAGAGCATTTTCAATAAGTAGTCCCTAATTTCCTTAGAATTTAATTGTGATAGGGGAAATAAAACTGTAAATAAAAAAATCAGCTTTATTTTATTAAAACTAGGTACACTTTCAATAAATAAGAAAAAAAAATTGTTATTTTAAAAACAAGAAACAAATCTTTTTCGATCTTTGCCTTAAATTTATATTTATTTTCACAAAATTTCTTCAAATTAATAAGAATTTCCTTTTTCTCACGTGACACAGAAAAATCCCTAAAAAACAAAAATTCCTTCGGGTTGGCAATACTGCCTTACACCACCAGATTTCTATATTTTTGTTAGTTTTCTCTAGTTGATGGCACTGTTAAGTTCTTGCCTTTACTTGCCTATTCTTGGTCTTTTTAGAACAGTAAATAAAGTTATTACTTTATTTATTATCTTTTAAATATTCTTAAATAATTTTTCTTTTTAACAGGAGCGTCTAAACTTCCCTAGATTTTATAAAAAGTCTCTAAATGAGCTTAAAATTCCCCAAAAGAGGGTAATTTCCCTATAGTTGGCAACACTAAGTATGGCGGTAAATTCAAATCATCGTTAATTGAAAAGATGAAGAAACAAATTCAGATCAAATTTACAACAGAAAAATTTTAATAGTAGGCAGTGGCGTACGCAGGATTGGTGAATGGGAGGGGTTGGGTTGGGTCATATTTCGCGCATGGTCAAGTACCAATATTAGCCGTTTTCGTTTCAACGCGTGGAGTTGCTCCGACCAGCACTGAGTAACACAGATCTGATCCGTACAAAAAGCGTTCTTTTCATATCACCGTGGAATCAAATGGAAATAAATCAGTTCAGGATCACTTCAAGTTCAGATCAGTTGCGGATCACTTATGAAACGAAAACGCCTGTTGTGTGCAGTGACCAACGACGTCAAAATGTAATAGACTCGGTGTTGTATGTGGTGGGTTAGATCTTGTTAGATGGAAGCAACCAATCAGGTGAGGGGGTACATAAGGTTCACTTTCGCACCGAATCCTGCACCCCTCTGCAGCTGCACATCATGCTTACAAACTAAACATCGGTGTTCTTCGTCTATATCTTTTATACTTTTATGATCGAAGCCGAAGGCAGTGACTGGTCGCACAGTATAAGAATCACACAGTAGCGTCACTGGAGTATAACTGTCACATTTGCTCTTTTGTTTGATACCTACCCAGCTGCAAATTACATTGCATTTCCATAAGGGTATCAAATAGAATGGTGGTTTTTTTGACACAGACGTTCAAGTGACGCTACTGGGTAATTACTTATACTGTGCTGGTCGCGTCAATGTTGCCAAATTGGGCGATTTTTAAGTAACATTCGACGACCAAAAAAATTTGTTTGTCCATATAAAATGCATTGGTGGGCGACTTTTACTTTTTAATTTAGCGATAAAAAATTTTTATCTACCGTATAAAATATACATAATGAGCGATTTAATACGGAAATGTTGCGATTTTTCATATGAATAATCTGGTAACACTCGTTGATTTGGGGGGGTTTTAACCCCTTACTGCGTACGCCACTGATAGTAGGTACACTTTTTGGCGGTAAATCTAAATGTTTTGATATTTGATAAATGTAAAATCTATTCTCAAGTATATTTTGGTGCACGAAGAAATGATTTTATTGACAAGCGACTTGTATGTCAAAATATATGGGAAAGAGGTGTAGAGGATTAGTTTTACACTGTGTTTTTGAAAGCTCTATTAACAAATCAGTAGCGGACAATTACGTCATTTGTAGAGTGTAAACTTTATTTTAATATATTTGACGTTAGGTAACATCGTAATCATAAAAATGAAAGTGAAATCGACACATCCATTTTAAAAAATTTAGTTGTGTAACGTTAGGTTTGACAGTGTTTGTCATGTGTTTGTCAAACTCTAAAGTCTCATCCATTTCATTCGATTCCAAAGAAATATTCTCTATGATTAGTAATACTAACAGCTAATTCAGTTGCAATTGCTCGAGTGCTCATTCCGTCTTGGAATGCCTTTGAATTATTGCCTTCTGAATTGTTTTTAATTAGGGTATTTTTATTTGATTTGTCAAAATAATATTAATGTTAAAATGACAGAAGTTCATTTTGAAGCACGTTTCAATTAACTAAAATTTCGAGTGTGGTCGGTTTTTCTGATTACGATAGTACATATACTATGTGTTTTTTTAAAAATGCCATAAGGGGTGGCTGTGGAAAAGAAAATTCATGTCTTAGCTCCATTCATGTACTTTAAATTGTCAAATTTTACTGCAATAATTCGTATTTATTTTTTTGTTTATTTTGTATTTTGACATTGTATGAAAATGTGATTTTGAATGTCGTGAAAATGCCTCATTTAAATTGCGTTCGAAATGTTACAGTACTGACTTTGATAGGTGAAGGTTGGAGTTTTTTGACAGTAAGATAACCTCAATAAAAGCCTGATTTGCCAAGTTTGTCTAAATATGCATGACATGTCAAATTCTTGCCCGGATTTTATTGTCTGCTATAGTATTGTCCGGTTACTTGACATCTGCAGTGTCAAATTGATAGTATGTTGGCATTACTGCACACTTGTGACATTTCCTGTTTTATTTAACAGTATTTCTAAATTTATTCATAATAATTAAATATGTTGGACAATGGTTTTTAATTTTAAGAGCTAATAAATATTTTCTAACGTCGATTATACGGCATACCATATCTAATCTGGCTTTTATCCAGTGACATGTTAGTAACTGAATACAAGTACACTCAAAATCGTGAATGTTTTTCCAACTGTGCAGGTGTCAAGTAAACGAACAATACTTTTAGCGTCAACTTGCGAAATTTCCGGATACAACCAAACAGGAATTTAACGAAATTAAACGAACGTCCTGTATATTGTTACAATTTTAATTAGAAATCGAAATTAACTGCGATTGCATAATTTTAACGTTACTCAGAACGTGCCATTTTTGATTCTTGAAAATGTTAAATACGTGATTATTACATATTATTAAATGCACAAAACTCATTTTGTGGCAGCATTTTTGAATATGTTGAAAAATGTTTAACTATATTCATTGCTAGGCGTTTTGCATTGGCTTTAAAATTCTATTGGCTCAATTTCAAGCGTTAATGTAAAATTTCCCGCAGCTTTATATTTGAGCCAATAGAATCGTGTGGAATTTTTAAAGCCAACGCAAAACGCCTAGCAATGAATGTGGCTATATTTCAATTTTTACATTGTTTATTTAATAAATATGGAAAGAAAGAGATTTGTCAACAGTGCAGTTTGAGATAAGACAACGTCGAAACGCGCGTGCGCACAACGTGACGCGCCAATTTTATTTAATTTGAATTCGTTTCCTGAATATTAATTTAAGAAAAGCCATCTTTGGTTTCATTTATTTAAGAAAAAAAATAGAGTTGTTTCCTTTTTAAATAATTATGTTAACCAGCAGTGAATGTTGCAGTTATAGTAATTAGTATTATGCTTTGCAATTTTGGTTGCATATATTTAGGTAGATCGAATGAGTTCTGTGAGAGTATTTTCTTCACGGCAGGTCCCAAAAATCGGGTTTAATGAGTCATTGTCAAGGAATGAGCGCGAATCAACAACGATGCAGCCGTGCTTTATCGACCGGAGTAAAAAAAGAATCAAAAATGAATTAAAAAACGTGGAATTTCAGCGAGGCATCCGCTCAAAGCCGTCGTGAAAGAGGCGCGCTCCTTCGGGTCCACGAACCGCCACTTTCGAACGACTTGATCGACTGTAAAGTGAAGGGAAAAGTCAACCGAGAATTTATAAATATGGGTTCGAGCTTGCAGCGGATCCTAGTGAACTGTAACTCTTCGCCGCACTCGTACATCCCCGGAAAACGCCATGAAATTGAAAATCACGTAAGTCCTTTTTTTGTGGTTTTTGGCTCGCATTTCTTTTTTCTTTAGTAGAGCACGACCCCAAAATCGGGGCCAAGCGGTGGTGAAATTCCAACTTTCCTTACAGCTTTTTTTTTTAAGGCGGATTAAATTAGAGTGTGTTAAATGAAGTTGTTTCTTCTTCGGTTCTTGTAAGGAGCAAAGAGAAATGTTTCGCCTTGGGACGTTAAAGACCAAACAAAATTCCGTCCGTAGTAAAAAGTGTGTGGCTTGAAACGTGTTAATGCAGCAGGAAATGCGTCGTTGGCTTCCTGATTTGAAAACAATGGTCAGTGCGTGCGCGTAATATTAATTTCGTTACGTTGGCCGGGGGGGCGCCCAAAGCCGGGTTCTTTTTTGCTTCTGTTTGGAGAAACTATTTCGTGTCAAAATGTCGAAGCCGATCGTATCGAATTAATTTGGTGCAACCTGTTTTTCGTCGATAACGAAAAGTGTGTCAACTGCTCGAGGAAATGTTGTATATACTAACTTTTGAAAACCAGGAAGAAAAATCTAATTGCTTTTAAATTATCGCGCTTAAAGACGGACGGGTGTTTAATTAAGACGAAAAAATTCTTTGCAAACGATGACGTAGCACCATGTATTTATGTCGTCATAATTCTATTTGAAATAGCACAGCTGTCCTTCGAAATTATAATTATTTATTATATTTTTTAAATTAAAGCACTTTCTTGTTTGTTGATATTTATCGCACGATACTTACAATTCATCGAACGGCTTATAAAATCAATTTAAACGTCGACGTTTCGCTGTAGGTACATATACTGACAGCTTCTTCAGATTAAACAAATTCCGTACTTAAATCCATATTTAAGAAAGCGTTTTAAATTAAATTAAGCTAGAGGGGGGATGTTTAATAGAATTTAAAAATGACGGCTTTCTTTTTATACTCTGTTTAAAAAAAAATAATAATCATTTTTGCAATAACTAGTTTAAACCGAACCAAATATGTAGTTAATTTCCTTGACAGAAAGAGGAAATTATCTTTTTTTCTTCACGTGTTCCTTGCGGCGTCCTTGCCTCGCACTTTTTAATATCACCTGAAATCTAGTCACAATCCTAGAGTTTCGCGCCGGTAATGAATAATTTAGTCGCCTTGAATTTATTGTGGCACCACCAAAAACGACGTGTTACGAATGCAAATGTATGTTTCGAGATTGCTCGAAGTTTTTCCCAAAAAATTCGGCGACGAACCTTGGAAGCCAGAAATATGTACATTGTACATATTTCTGGCTGGTAACCTCGTTATGAAACTCGCACTCATTTGAAGCGAACTGATTAAAGGATTGTGAGAACTGGTTAATTGGAGGTCGGGTTCGTCCTTGCGATGTATGTGGAATGAAATTGATTGATGTCGATTTCAATTTCACTTTTTGAAAATAATTCATTGATTTTCTTTTGCCTCGTCTCGATTCCTTAAATTTTCTGAATGTTTCTACGCATTGTTTAATATTCTATTTCTATAAGTTGTTCTTTTATTAGAATGTATGAAATTAAATTTTTTACCTGTAACTTTTCGCTAAATCTCAGCTCTACAAGTATGTATTAACTTCATTATTATCCATAATATGTTTGAATCTGTAATATTTTTAACATTTTCTAGAGTAGATTATCTTGAAATAATCTTTCTGAAATGTCCTTCTGAAGAGTTTTTCTTTAAATTTCAGTTAAACCTGAAGGCGTTTGAGATATGTTAATATCGTTATTCTAAATATTCTTTTTTAATCTGTAAATTTCATATAATAAACAAAAAAGAAAGAAAACTAGTAGAGAATTGAAAAACAAAACACATGGTAGAATAAAGTACTTATTCACAAATAAAATTTCTTTCAAAACAGAAACAGCAAAATGGGGCGGTTTACATAATTTAAAAAAATCTTAAAATCGAAAGAAAAAGGAACAAAATTATAAATGCAAAAACAAAGAACGTCGATATAAAGCTGAAAACAAACTAGGAGTAATGAGTTAAGTAGGCTCAGAGAAAGAGAGAAATTTTAAAATAATTTCAAAATTGTAACGAATCCTTAACTGACGAGTGAAGTTTATTTTTTTACATTTTTCGAAAGACAGAAAAAAGAAAAAAGGTACAATCCAGGGAAAAAATGGTGAAAAAATTTTAGATTTCAAGGACAAAGGTTCGAAAAGGTTAAAGGTCAAGGTCAAACCAACTCAAGTCAAAAAATAGGAAATACTTTAAAACATTGAAATTTCATTGGACGATGATTAGAAAGGTTAAAAGTTATCGTCAAACCAATCCAAGTCAAAAAAATAGAGAATAATCTTTAAAAAATTGAAATTTCAATGGTCGATGGTTAGAAAGGTTAAAGGTTAAGGTCAAACCAACCTAAGTAAAAAAAAATAGAGAATAATCTTTAAAAAACTGAAAAAGTTTGAGTTTCGAGAGCATAGGTTCGAGAAGGTCAAAGGCAAGTGTCAATCCAACCCAAGGCCAAGAAGTAGGGGAAAATCTTAAAAATTAAAATTTCAAGAGCCGAAGATCAAAAGATCAGAGATCAAGCCCAAATGTAAGTTCAAGGTCAACCAAACCCAAGTTAACCTAACTCTGTTCAACCCAAACAAGAAAATTTAAAACTTAAAAAAATAAAATTCGAAAAGTTAAAGGTTTAGATCAAATGAAATTACAAGGTCAACTTAACCCAAGTCAACCTAACTCTGCTCAACCAAAGCTAGAAAATTAGGAATTAAAAAATTATAAATGTCAAGGTCAAATGAGATTTCAAGGTCAACCCAACCCAACTGAACTTTACTCCACGGTCCGTAAATTGTAAGATTACCTCATGCCGGCATTGTTGGACGAGGGATGGGTGGAGTGCGGGATAGTGTTTGTGACGTCAACGGTGGACCGTCAAAGTCTGCTTGTTGAAGTTAATGTAGTTTTGATCAGTTGTCAAAATTTGGAAAGGAAAATGACACTAAAATAATACCGATTGAAGCACTTCATATGCATATTAATCGCTAGTTGCACTAAACTCTTAAGCTGAGCATAAATTTAAGCGGTGTTAATAATGTGACATTTCAGATACCCAACACTGTGTAAGCAACGCCCAATTCACTCTAATAGAATACTCATATCAAAAAAGAGCGTGAATGGTGTAGGTGCATAGACTTAAACGGGCCGTCCGAGTGACGTTTTACCGTACTCATTATCACTCACAGAAATTTACCAGTTACCAGGCAACCTACGAGTGAGGTCTAGCGATGACGTTGTATGTAGCTATATGTTGGTGCGCGGATGAGGCAACCGTTATAATTTACGAACCGTGACTCTACTCAACTAAGTAAGAAATTAAGATTGAAAAAAAGATAAAAAATTAGGTTGTTACTATAAGCAGACTTCGGATATTTCGGTTGTTGCCATGGTTAGGTATGCAATACGAGGATCGAGGAATAGTGTGTTTACAGTGCGTAGCCATGGCAAGATCCGAATTGTCGTAAGTCTGGTTATGAAATAAGCAAAACTGTGTTTTTTGACAACTGTCACCTGTCAAATGTCAGTCGGCTGAGGAAGTCATCCTTTTTCGTCAAGAAATCAAAACCAACTTCGATGAAACTTTCATTTGAGCACTCGTTATAGAATTAACGAAAAAATTTTAATAACTATACAGTGTTTAAGAAAAGTTTGTAATAAATTAATTATTTTTGGAAATACATATGACGTAAAAATGGGACTACGAAAATTTTGGATAAAAATCATACTTTCACTAAAAATATTATTTAGGATATTAAAGCGACAAATTGGTACCTATACAGGATGTCTCAGAAAAGCTGTTCCTAACTTTCAGACATAGTAGAGGGCATGTAATTAAGCAAATCTTACTAATAAAGTTGTAGCCGGAAATGCTTCAGCGTCAAGTTAAAACGAAATAAAGAAAACGAGGACTAAAAATACTCTCGATGTAAGAAGTAACCCTTCTATTTATTTCTAGTAGCTAAACAATTTTAATTAAGTTCAATTTAATACATACGAAAATTTGAAAAATTATGAGAAACGTTCAAAAATTTTGGTTGCACAAGTTAATGACGATGAATGAAGGAAGAATAACATCCAAATAACTGAGGACAAACGCGATGGGCATCAAAAGTAAGAATAATTCGAGCCAGTAATTCCTCTTCTATGTCGACGGGTGTTGCATAGACGATCGATTTAGTATGACTCCAAATGTAGAATCGATCGAGCAGGCCAATAAAAATTACCAGCTTTAAAAGAAAAATCTGGATTGGGAGAAATGCTTGGCCTGTACGATCGCGAAATATCATTCCAATCCACTTCTGGAGTCATATTGATAATTGATCGTCTATGCAACACACCTGCCAACACAGAAGAGAAGTTAGTGGCTGGAATTATTATTGCTTTTGATAGTCCTCAGATATTTCGAAGAATTCGTCATCATAACTTATGCAACCAAAACGGTAGCCGTAATTTTGAACATTTTTCATAATTTTTCAAGTTTTCTTATCAAATTAAAACTGTTTAGTTACTAGGAATGAATATAAAAGTTACTTCTTACATCTAGAGTGTGTCTAGTCCTCATTTTCTTTATTTCGTTTTAACTTGACGTCGAAACATTTCCGGCCACAACTTTACTAGTAGAAGATGCTTCATTATATGCCCTGTACTACTTCTGAAAGTTAGGAACAGTTTTTCTGAGACACCCTCTATATTATAGCTCAGTGAAGTTGGCCCAACTATGTATTCAAAATACGGAAACCGAATATATGTTACAATAAAAAAAAGCTGGTTCAAGATATATAGTTTTTAATCCATCCACATGTTGTTAAAAGTATTTCTTAAAAATATTCTCAGATATTTTCAGATAGCTGCGCTCGCAGCCAGTAAGAACCGTTCCCGATTTACGTGCTAGGCTTCAACAAATTTGGGAAAATTTCCCATCTGATGAAAGCCAGACTTTAGTTAACACAATGTCCAAATGTATCGAAAGGATGATAAGTCGAAAAGGCGACGTAACGCAATGATAACTTTATTTTTAATTTTCGTCGATTTTTTCGTGTTTCTATTTTTTATCAGATACATTTTTCAAAGTACCTAGATTCAGATACAGATACTTACCCTAATTTGTAACTAGATATAGTTAAATATATTTCTTTTTTAAAAGTAACTAGATCCAGATACAGATATAGTATAAATGTATCTAGATACCTTTTAGATACTTTTAGATACATACATAAATGTGTTACATAATAATAAATATTATAATGTTCTTTATAACCCGCCTGGTTGGTCCACAAGTTTGCATGTTTGCCTTCGGACCCGAAGGACGTGGGTTTAACTCCCAACCCGGCGGTCGGTTTCTCAATTGTGGATGAAAAACGTAAACATGCCTTCTTTTCGGATAGGAAGTAAAGCCGTAGGTTCCGTATCAATACGATGTTTGGCACGTTAAAAATCCCTGCTGGGGGGTGGAATTCCCCTAGATTTGGCTAAATTCTAGTAGGGTTGGCCATATGACTTTAGTAGTTGGAGCCTAAAGGTACGGGGAGTATTCCGCAACCCGATAC
The DNA here is from genome assembly GCA_033060865.1 of Dorcus hopei. Lineage (NCBI taxonomy): Eukaryota > Metazoa > Arthropoda > Insecta > Coleoptera > Lucanidae > Dorcus > Dorcus hopei. The sequence continues at coordinate 8,704,576 of CM065426.1, forward strand.
CTTGCCCATTAGAGAAAACAAGTTCTTTATTTCAATAAAAAAAAAACTGACAAAGCATCAAAACTTCAAATTGAAAAATGTAAACAGAAAGAACAATTATCGTTTTGTGACATTAATAAAATTACATTGAAAAGTAGTACAAGACATCAAATGAACAAATTCACAAGTTCAAAGTAGATTACATTGCATACAGGGCGAATGACAATTGTACCGACAAAGAAAACGCGTAGGTTATGAGAAAAATATTTAAAAATTTCTTGTAAACAGTTTATAATTAATTAAAAAATTACCGCAAAATCAAGCTCCGGCTCTGCGTACGAAATACGGCGGCCACTACTATAAATGCGGCTGTATAATAGGACTATAATTTTTTTATTGATTCTCGCTTGCATACAATGCGACCTTGACAAACATTTCAATTTATTTTATTACTCGTTTAACAGCTGAGGAAGGCGAGTTTCTTTTACGCGACGGAATTATTACTAATTTCTAAAATTGCGTACGAAATACAAATAATAAATTCGCAAATAAATGTGTAAATAATTGTTTGTTAATTCGTACGGAGTATTTACTAGAGCGAAATATACCAGCCGTTTCGTCCACAAAAAGAAATCGCAAGGATTAAATCTGATGATCACAGGGGCCATATGACCGGCCCGACAGGCAAGTGATGTTCATGTTCATCTCGTTATCGCACGAAGACAATAAAACTATTAGGATACAATCTGTTTTAAACGTCGCTGTCCTAGTATTATGCGAAATACTAATTGGTAATAATCTATTTCAGGTAATTTGCTGATTATTTGTGAAGTAAATATTTTCGAGTTCGCATTCACGTCGGGCGTTGACCTAAAAACGGAGTTGTGAAATTCCACTTAAAAGTCAAGTTCACGAAGCCATGCTGCAGTATCATAAAACTATAAAAAAAACTTTTATGACAGCATTTATTTCGTTCATCTGCTTCTCGACTTTTTAACCAGTAACTAAAGTAGAAAGAATTTTTTAAACATTTTTCCCATACTCTCGGACATCGCTTCTTATCGTGGTTTCATTCTGTCGGTATAATTAACAGTCACCCAGTATATTCTTCTACTAAATATGGCTCCAAAGTTAATAGTAGTCGTGCAGCATTTGTGATTGGCTCATTCAAAATTATAGCCAATTACACATGCTGCACGAGAACAATAAAACGCTATCCGCTTATCTGAGTAGGTAGTTTTACTGATTTATCCGTTGTGGAAATTTATTATAAAAAGGCATTGCACAATATAAAGGAGATCTTTCCATTAACGTTTAGCCTATGTATTGGAAACTGTACTTTTAATTTCTTGTAACATAGGGTGACATGGCATTAAATAAATATTTTTATTTTTATTTAAAAAAGTATCTGTGTATCTAAATGCTCAGATACATACATAAATGTAACTAAATACAGTTACAGATACCAAGTACTACAATGTAACTAGTTACAGATACAGATACACTGAAAGTATCTAGATACTGTATCTAAATACTCGTAACTAGATATGTTACAACACTGTCAGTTAGAATTTAGTTTTATATGTTAAAAGTTAATAAACACTTCCCATATCATTACAAAATTGTATTGATTGTCATAAAATTTCCTTCTACAAGGAAGACTTTCTGAAAAGAAATATTTTCGTTAGTTCGGCCAACTTCACTGATTGTGAGACAGGGCTCGTATATATTTTTAGGAAAGCTACTACGTATTAGCATTACGCTTCAATAATTTTTTCTGTTTGAACATGTCGCATGTTATATCTTAAAAACTTTTAAAATGAAGCGGTAAACTTTTGTTAACTTGACAAACAACTAATTTGTTTTACGAAATTGACAGTATTTTTTTTTTCTTTTTATAGCCATGTAAAAATAATGTAGGATAGAAAATGTTCAAGAGAAAGTTGCTTTAGTGAGTCTGAGTCTGCTGTACGGAGAGTTTTAACGCCTAAAAAGTTAACCAATTACTTTATTAAAACAATTACACACAATATTAACACTAATTGATCATAAAAGATGTTCAAATGATGTCACAGTACAAGATTATAACATCAGAAAAAAAATAAATAAAAAGCGTCAGTTTGTGGCATTCGTTTGAAACTATTTTTTTGTAAATTTTATAATAACGGCTCTACCACTTGTGTTTCTTACTTTTTATTCACTTCGTACTATAGTGGATACGTATTTCGATAGTTAAAGTATCATCTCCCGAACTAGACAGATACTATCGGTACTGCTCAGAAGTCTTAAGACAAAAGCAGTCCATTTTAATGTGTACTTTAATTTTGAAATTAAAACCTAAACACCCCTCTCCACATGCTTGCATACAGAGTGTCCCAGAAATGCACGTAAAGCTTCAGGTATTTTTTTTCCTACAATCCATGAAGGTTCCTAAATTGCAAAAAATTAATTGTCTAAGTTTGACAGTTTCCAGCATACGAAGCAAAAAGAAATTGTTAGACGTTTTATTCGCCCTGTACTGAGCGGACACGTATTTCATTTGCAGCACTAGACAGATACTATCGGCAATGCACAGAAGTTTTAAGACAAAAGCAATCCAACCTAACGTGAATTTTAATGTAAAATGAAATATAAAACAAACTTATACAAGGCACCCCTCTCCACATGCTTGTATACAGGGAGTCCCAGAAATGCACGTAAAGCTTCAGGTATTTTTTTTACAATCCATAATGGTCCTAAAATTGCAAGAAATTAATTCTCTAAGTTTGGTAGTTTTTTATTCACTCTGTACTGAACGAAATATATTTCGATAGTTAAATAACATCCTCCAGCACTGGACGGACGCTGTCGGTATTGCACACAAGTTTTAAGACGAAAGCTCTAGGATTAAGCTTATACAATACACCCCTCTCCACACGCCTGTATATAGAGGATCAAGGAAATGTATATAAAGCTTAAGACATTTCTACAATTGATAAGGGTTTCAAAATTGCAAAAATTAATTTTCTCAGTTTGATAGTTTCAGCATCGAGGCAAAATACGAGGCAGAACGAAATTGTTAAAGTTGGCAACGTCATTTATGTATTTACAGTTTGTTAAATGAATCTTTTTACACACGTCATTGACAAACAGCACTAATAATAATGTATTACATAATGAGAGTTGTAAATAGCATATTACGCACGGTGGAAAAGTTGCGCATGAGCCGGGCAGCGGTGAAGCAAGTAATTCCACAAGTGCGTAATTGCTTTACAACTCGAGTTTAGTACTATACTTTATCTACGACCACAAAAATTACCTTATTATTCAAGTTCAAAATAATCAGCAATGACACTTGTAATTTCGACGACTGTCAATGTAATGTGATGCGACTACGTAGATCTAACTACAAGCGTGCGTAAAGTAGGTGCAAATGCCCTCGCTGTGCGTTTTTCTTACTTTACCCACGACGTTTGAAAACACCCGCTTACTTAATTTATGCGTTGTACGGTTGTACGTAGTTCGTCATTTACATTAGTGATCATAGATAAACCAATTTTTATATGTAGCTGTAGTGTCTATGTACATCACTCGTTCAGATTGAAAAGGGAACGTCTTTATACGAATGTTTGTAAAATAAAACTTACGATTTATTACTTGGCTTGAAAGTTTTGGTGTGTTTCATACGGAAAAAATCAATGACGTGCGTAAAAAGATCCATTTAACAAACTGTAGTTAAGTAATTTGATTTAGAAGGACTTTAGACTAAATACAGTATGCGCCAAAATATACAGTACTGAAATATATTATTTATTACAAAATAATGCTCAACAATAAACACTTTTTCCTCAGTCGTGAGACCCATTTTCAACATAACATCACACAACAACGTTCTTTGCACTACTAAGAACACAATAACACATAACGCTGCTACAGTCATATCGCGTTGGCCCAGTGACCACTGGGGATGCATTTTCCGTGAGTAAATGAAGGATAGAATAGTAAAAAGCGCATGAGTAAACGAAATAGCTACATCAATCGACGTTGCCGATTGATAACACGGACTACACTCCGGCCGCTAGCGCCGGTCGAATTCCTACCTTCTTACGCAACATTGTAATATCTCTATTTCACTTCCACACAAGTTTCAATGAGCCTCTCCTTTATTTACTCACAGTAAACCGTATCCCTAGTCTTCATTAGACCATCTGTGTATGTCAAACAGCAGACATGCGCATAACAGTGGCGCGCATTTCAGTACTGTATATTTTGGCGCATCCCGTAAATTTAAACCAAACGCAGGACATCTGTTTTAATTATGTTTCGTTAATGATAGTGACTTGCTTACTGATTTAATAACAATTTCTATTTCGCTTTTAGCAGTTTGCTTCGCGGTTTTCTGTTAAAAGTGCTTTCTTTGGAGGGTTCATATGTACAAAAAAGATACGCCACTAAAGAAAATGTTATTTGCAGTTTTAGTTTCAGGAAGCTTCATATGCATTTCTGAGACACCCTGTATGAATCTGCGCCGATAATAGCATGGCGCGAATATTGAAATAGATAATTTTGAAAAAAAAGGGTGGAGAATAAAGTGACAAAGACATACTAAAGCTTTTTAAATCTTAAAGTCCGTACTTCTTTTTTGTCTTAATATTTCTTTTTCAGTCTTCTTTTGAAATTTGTTAGTGTAATCATTAGTCTAATACTAAGTCTCTCATCTTGCAGCTCTTTTACAAACGGTAACTTCCTGGCTAATATAACTATTTTCTTTCAAATTTCATTTGAAACTTTTTCAAGTACTTTGGACGTCGACTTCTGCAATTTAATGAAACTTCATCCTCCTTCTTCGCGAGACATTTCCAGAAACTTCGTCCTGCAAGCTCGCTTTTCACTTTTCTAAAATTTGTGTTTTCTGCAACATCTTGAATTCGTTTAAACTTTGCATCCTTTGTTAAACATTTCAAGAAATCTCGCAATCTCACCGCCTTCTATTTGTTTAAGCTTGACCTTCTCTTTAAGAAATTTCGTCCTGAAGTTCTCCATTAATTTTTCTAGAGCGTAATGGTTGTTTTCTTCTGAAACTTTGAAATTTGTTCTTAATTTGAAGTGTAATAAACTTACGTTAATGTTGTCATTTTAAAATTTACTTTTTTCAAATTTTATTTTAGTATGAACGCTCTTAATTCAGATAACTTGTTTTTGGAATTGACATTTCTTTCTAACCCGAAATTTCCTTTTAATTTGTAGTTCACATTGAAAGATCATAGTGTTTGTCGAATTATTTCTAAAAAGGTTTCAATTAACAATTGCTTTTCAATTCACACATTTTAGCTTGGACTTTTTTTTTAATTTCATGAGTGAAATTTCGTTGTAAAACTTTGTTTTGATTTATATCTGAAGGCCCTGATATTCATTAACATTGTCATTAAATACCTTCATCTTGTCGCTTTTTCAGTTTCATTTTCATCTGAAAGCTCGAATTTCAGAACGATTTCTGAGTGCAATTTAACTGTAAAAATTTAGGTCTGAAGTCCTGACTGAAAGCCTTAAGATTTATTAATATCGTCGTCACTATGTCCTCAGATACTATTTTAGGCTTTTTAGTTTCATTTTCATTTCAGCGTGATAGCTTGGATGAGGATGATTTATTTCTGGAACATTTCTTTGTGAAACTTCGTTTCGAAGCTTTTAAGTCCTGACCGAAAATGGTGAGATTCGTTAATATCGTCATTACTATGTCTTCAATTGCCATTTTGGGCTTCTTTAGTTTCATTTCAATGCGATAGTTTAAATTCATAATTTACTTCTGGGAAATTTGATTGTAAAATTGTCATATACGCATTGACAGATGACAAAGCACAACGCCAACTCCAAAAAAAAAGATATATTTTTAATATACAAGTTGATCCGAAATTATTTCCCCATATTTTCAGGATTAATAGGAAATTAAAAATAATTATAGGTCACATATTGTGACCTTTGTATTTATAGAAAAACAAACCGCAACTCCATCGGCAAAACTTTTACGACAAATATAATGTGTAAATATACAGGGTGATCCGAAATAGTTTCCCAACATCTTCAACATTAATAGTAAATCAAAAATGATGCTATTTCTGTATTTGTTTTTATAGTAAATAAAAATGAATAGATTAAAATCTGCACGAAAAAGTTACCGTCGCCATTACAAAAAATAATGATGACGTCACAGTCGTGTTTCAGGATTTTGCAAAAAAATACATTAAACAAATTATGAGCTTGGTATGGAACTTTATCACCATTCCAAAAAAAAAAAAAAAAAACAAAATGATTTACATAAATAATAAAAATAATAATATTCTTTCATCGTAAAACTTTAGTGTAAAGCTTTTATTTTAACTTTAAATTTTATACAGACTGGCCCAACGAAAACAGTCAGACTGAATATCTTCCAAGAAAATTTTTGTTTGAGAAATCGCAAAAACAGGTCGATTTATAATCCAAGGGGGACACTTTTCTATCCTATATCCAACTGTCATACGTCATCCCCCTCCCTTCCAGCTCTCTAACCAATAGAATTTAAATAGGGAATGTACCATGAGTGGCATATCATTGAAAACGTAATTTTATAGAGAATTCAGTAATGTGAATATGAATATCAGAAAATTTGATTTTAGCGTCCTCTTTCGGAAAAAAATTGTTACATAATCCAAAGTGTGACAACTCATATGAAAGCTAATTTTAATAGTAACTCAATGCGCGAATTGAAATTACGTAAAGATATTGAAAACTGATTAAAATAACTAAAAATAGGGTTCGTAACAGATTTGGTATCCTTATTTTTAGTTATTTTAGTCAGTTTTCAATATTTTTACATAATTTCAATTCGCGCATTGAGTTACTATTAAAATTAGCTCTCATATGAGTTGTCACACTTTGGATTATGTAACAATTTTTTCCCCGAAAGAGGACGCTAAAATCAAATTTTCTGATATTCATATTCACATTACTGGATTCTCTATAAAATTACCTTTTCAATGATATGCCACTCGTGGTACATTCCCTATTTAAATTCTATTGGTTAGAGAGCTGGAAGGGAGGGGGATGACGTATGACAGTTGGGTATAGGATAGAAAAGTGCCCCCCTTGGATTATAAATCGACCTGTTTTTGCGATCTTTCAAACAAAAATTTTCTTGGGAGATATTCAATCTGACTGTTTTCGTTGGGCCACTCTGTATATATCAATAGCGTGTCCTCGAATGCCACTTTGGATTTGCAACTTTATTTCAGTGTGAAAGCATAAATTTATTGTGCTTTTGTGGACATTTCATTTTATAAGCAAACTTAAAGCTGTTCTTATGCCCTTACATCTCTTTTTCTTAAAAAATTCTTTAACAACATTTCTGAATAAAAGCTCGTCATCTTTAATATAGCTTCTTTCTCTGTGACATTTCATTGTGAAACTGTATTCTAGAGCTTTCAGCTTTAAGTACCTACTGCTTGAAAGTAAATAGGTTTCTTAGTATCATCCTCATTTTTATGATTCATTAACGTAATCGTTAACATGGCTTATTTCTGTGAAATTCAAGAAACTCCATTCTCTTTGAAAGCTTTGCGATTTATTAGTGTTGTTAATCTGCCTCTAAATCTCTGATCTTGGAGCTTTGTTAATTTTATTTCAGTATTCTTCGATTTCTAAAAGCATCAAATTTTCCAAATTATTTAAACGAGATTTTCTCTCGCCTTGGGATTTGGAAATCTACAAGGTTTCCTTTTATTCTTCCTGAAACCCGAAAAGTTTGTATCACCATTAAAAAAAATCGAAATGATAATTTTAGATTTGGGGGGGGAGGGGCTTTCATCTTGTACTTAAATTTTTGAAAGGATAACGAATTCGTAACAATGCGTGCCGTAGAAACTAAATCTATGGCTCTCATCTAAGAAATGTCGAAGATCATCAAATAATAAATGGATTTTCAATCAAAAGAATGTACAGCTGGAACATATCACAACTGATAGGAATTTACAACGAGGAGAGATCACCAAATCGAATGATAAACTGAAGACCTCCAAATCAGAGAAAAAGACGTAGTCCTCTACATATTGGAATATCCAATACAACAAGATATGAAAGGGAGGGAGAGAGAGGAATCTGGATGATCAAGACCAGAGGAACAAAGGTCGATATCATCTTAGATCTAAATGCAATTATATTTTGCATGTACTTCAACAACCGTTTTGGTGGCAAATCTTCTTTGTTTAATTTTGCACATCTATGATCCCTCTGCACTTAAGATGGTGTTAACGGTTTCATTCAAAAGCAGCTGCAAAAGACGAAAACGACAGGGCACGTTCCAGCAAAGGCAAACCAAGGTTTTCTCGGCGATTTTTACGTTCCAACGAACCGTTGATTTCGCAGCAACGCGTCAAGGCTGCGACAGAAACAGTTAGGCGAGCAACACCGCGTTGAACTGGTTGCTTGTACGACTTAGGCCCCCAGGGTATCGCCGGTACTAGAGCAAGATTTGTGTAAGCGAGCGGGAAAACCGTGAAATAGCCCAATTATTATTTTGATCGTTATGTAATCAAATAGCCATTACACAGACCTTTTTTGAACACGATCATGTTCGTAAAACCTTCCAGGATTTTCAAAAGCTTCTCTCAATAATATTTGATGTTAATGAATTTTAAATTTAAATTATGCAATTACTAACTCGAAATTAGTCAAGTGAATTGCACATTTTCTAAAACAAAAATGACGGAGACGAATGGCGTAACTTTAGTAGAAATATGTCGACTTAGAAATTATAAACTTGTTGCACTTGGAGTTTGGAATGATCTTTTTCTTTTATACAAAAAGCGATCGCCAAGGTTGCACTTCAATGAGGGTACCTAAAGTTCAAGAGGATAGAACAAAAATGTGATCTTTTGTAATCATTGCAAGCGATTTTAAATTAAATAGCTCTTTGATTATTAATCAGGTTTTTTTAAAGGACCAATAAATCAAGTATGACTTAACAACAATTGTTGAAATAATCGTTGCCATGGGTTTAAGCTTCAGCTTAAATTGAAACTGACATTGTACAACTGGGCCTTAGAAACATTCCGTTTTGATCCTAACTTGATTACGCAACTGAAAATCAAATTTGGGAAACATTTTTAAAAATATCTCAGAAACAATGAAGGCCATCAAAAATTTTGCAAAAATTAAAGTGCTTATGGATTTGCCTTGTACATTTTAATAAAGAATCGTAATGAAACGAATTTTTTTAAAACAAAAAAAATTAAAAAATTAACTTAAAAAGACAATACGTATTTGGTTTATTCAGTTAGATTCAGACTTAGCAAAACTGATGAAAAAGCTTGAAGATTACGAGAAGCAAAATCTAAATGACCTACTGAAAAATAACCCTTGTATAAAAGACCTTCAAACTAAACCAAAATTTAAAAAGTTGAGCTTTCATCTTGACCTTTTATACGAACTGAAGACGAATCAAAATTTCAAGTAATTTTTGATTTTGAAAAAAAAATTCAAATGTCAAGGTTCCAACATTTAATTTGAAAAGGCTTACAGTACAATAAATTGAAAACCTCCAAATTGATGAAAGATGAAAACTCCCAAATCTAAAATTGTTATGAATTTTTTTTAAAGATGATGCAAATTTTTAGGTTTAAGAAAAAAGAAGGAGAATCTCGTTCAAATAATTTAAAAAAGTAGATACAACTTAAAGCTTTTAGAATTCAAAGAAAAGATTTAGAACGAAATTTCACCGAAAATAGCTAATTACTTTAGCAATGTTCACAGATAAAGTTAATAGATACGATCGTTCGAACTGAAATAAAATTAACAAAGCTCCAAGATAAATGATTTAGAAGCAAATTAAACAACATTAACAAATCAAAAAACTTTCATTGACAATGAATTTTCATGAATTTCACAGAAATATGGAATCTGTCCCTTTCACATTTGAGGACATACTATGGATGATACTAAGAGTTCTCTTTACTTTCAAGCACTAACGAGTGATCAATATCTTTTCTAATCAAGTGACCTATGGAAATAAAATCGTGTGTCTTTGATTAGTTTATTATGTCAAATGCCATTTGAATTATTTATATTGCATTCAAAATCTAACTATTCTTATGTATTACATGTTTTTTTTTTAAAATAAATTTGGATTTTAAGTTCACATTTCCCACAAAATCAGAGCACACGCCAAGAGCAACGAAAAACTGGTTCTTAGAAGGTGCGTAAAATGTCCGCCGTTCTCTTGTAATCACAAGCGAATTCTGCGTTTTAAATTGTTAATAACATTCGCTAAGATTACTGGATTATTTAACTGTTCGCAACGTAACAATAAACTCTTATGAACAAAGATTTCCGTTAATGAATTAAACTTACTGACAGTTATAAATAATTGAAATGAGATTGACATTTAAAAAAACGGAATTAATCAAAGACATACAATTTTCTTTCCATAGGTAACTTGATTAGAAAAGATATTGATCACGCCATACAATTACGATAAGTTTTCACACTAAAATAAAACTCTAAACCCAATGTGGCATTCCAGGACACATTAACGATAGATCAGAAATTCAAAGTTAAACTAAAAGACAACAGGTTAGGGAACGACATCGCGTGGCCATATTTTTGACTTATTGTCAATATATGTTCTCAATTTGAGAGCTACTCACTCTTCTGCTGACGTGGCCCCAAAAGAGTTGTACAGAAAGTGAAAATGAAACTAAGAACATCTACCGCAAAGCAACTTGCATTATTAGTAGGATGGAGAAATGCTCAAAACCAAAAAGATAAATGCTAATCATGTTCTCAAATGCAAACTTGGCTAGAACCTTTGGGAACAAGTATCTCGTAGGTTTTAGAGCTTCTAGAACGCACGTGAGAATAAGATAGTGCTTATTAGGTTTTAGAATATAACAATGTTCCCAAGGTTTCCAAGTCTACTATTTCTTGTTCCCCAATGAACACTGGAATCTAAAACCTTGGGAACATGTAGCAGTAGGCTTTAAAGTCTAGTACGCGCTTGGTAACATTATTGCATAATACATATCTTTGAAAATTGTTTTTTGAAGTTTTCAAAATGCTTTTGTTCTGTTAATAAATTATATCTTGGCCTACTTGGATTATAATCATAAATTCTAAACATGTTCCTAAGGCGTACGCGGCAGGCTTGAAAGAAGTACTTAAGGCTTTAAAGCCAAACAGTGTTCCCAAGGCTTCAGAGTTTGCAACTACATGCCCTCAAGTGCACACCAGGTTCTAAACCCTAGTGATAGGCTTTGAAGTCTAATACTTAGAAGCAAGATATCTTTGGAAACTATTTCTTGGTGTTTCCAGAAATGTTTTTGTTGTATTGTAATTTAATTTAAATTATAGCTATAAATGCTGAATATGCTCTTAAGGAACAAGTGCACATTAGGCTTAGAATTTCGAAGATGCACTTGTGATAGAGCTTTAGAGTTTCTGGTACCTACGCACTTGGTATAAGGCTTTAGAACCTAAGGATGTTCCCAAGCTTTTAGAATCTATTACTATATACTCCTACGGCGACATAGGCTCTAAAGCCTCGAAAATATGTAGTAATAGACCTTAAAGCCTTGGGAACATTGTTCGCAAAATATTCTTGGAAACAGTTTCTTGATGTCTCAAAAATATTTCTGCTTCTAATTTAAATTATGAATACTGCACATGTTCCTAAGTGTATATTAGATTTCAGAGCCTTGGGAACAAGTGCCTGTTAGAATTTAGAGTTTCTGATACGGACTTAGGATTTAGTGCGTATTAGACTTTAGAACTCAACAATGAATTCAGATTTTAGAATCTGCTAGTGTATATTCTCAATTGTATGCTGGGTTCTAAAGCCTTGTGAACATGTAATAGATTTTGAGCTTCTGATACGGACTTAAGAGCAAATACCTAACAATGTATTCAAGATTTTAGAGTCTGCTACAGTATGTTCTCAAGTGTATGCTGCGTTCTAAAGCCTTGGGAACATGTAATAGTCTTTAGAGTTTCTGGTACGGACTTAGGATTAAGTGCGTATTAGACTTTAGAACCCAACAACGTATTCCAGATTTTATAGTCTGCTACTGTATGGTTTCAAGTGTATGCTAGGTTCTAAAGCCTTGGGAACATGTAATAGTAAACTTTCGTCTTCAGCTTATTTTCTATTAGAAAAATATAACAACGTCTCTCTCAACTAGCTACGCATAAAGTGCAAATTTTGATTGCACGAGTCTAGTTTAAAGCCTAGTACGCATTTGGGAACACTGCTCGTAAAATATTTCTTGACGTTTGCAAAATATTTCTGTTCTGTTCATAAACTGCACTTTGATCTGATTTAAAACGTAACCATAAATGACGTTAGAACTTTGGGAACGAGTACGCATTAGACTTCAGAACCTATAAAACGAACTTGGGAATAAGTGCGTGCCAGGCTTTAACAATGTTCCCAAGGTTTTAGAGTGTACTTGCTTGGCTCTAAAGAGTTAGGAACATGTAACAAATTTCCAGGAAATTTCTCGCTATCCGAAACACAAAAGTTTTAATACGCACTTGGGAACATTGTTTGCTAAAACCTGTTCCTTGATGTTTCCAAAATGGTTCTGTTGGGAAAAAGAGCTGTACTGAAAAATTGTTCCAAACTTAATCGAAAAAATGTTTGGAAAGTTTAGATGTCTTTTGCCGAAGAGAATACTGGACTAAACCCACAAACTTTATTTCTTATAATCCATTTGAAATGGATGACAAATAACATTGCTTCTTCGTACCAAAAATAGAAATTATGGGAGAATATTTTGAAAAGAACGATGAAGTTTCCAGAAAATGTTGCCACAAACATACTAGTGAGTTTTTGGGCTAACTTTTCAATTCCTTCCAATTGCATGTTTCTCACTGTTTCCTAAAATAATAATTTTTGTTAGACAGCTTTTAAAATCAATTAAAATGCTGACGTTTCGCGCCTTGTCGACCATTTGCAGTTACATCCCGATGCTATTAGTAAGGTGCGCTCGCCTGTTTATGATTGTTACGACAGTTAGTGGCTTCGGGACAACTCTCGACGTGGTTTACGCCCATTTCTAAACTTCTTTATCCATTCTGAAACATTCCCGACGGAGGGACCAATTCATAAAAGCAAAACCGAGCGCGAAGTTTAAGAAATTTTTATATGACTATGAACGTCCCAACATTACTAGTACATTAAAAACTATTGGAAGTCCCAAATATTCTGTCTGTTTCGATTCTTTTTCCTTTTCTTCGCCATTGCTAAAAGATGTATTTTAAGGTATCGGTCATTGTTCATAAATACTAAAAATAGTTGTTCGATCTTTTGTACGTGCAGCAAAGTTATCTTCATATATTTTTTTATTCTTCGCTGAAGATTATTTTCTAATTCTATTCTAATTTCATCATGTCACCCATAAACGTAACTTCTGTTATATTTATTTCATCCAGTTTTCAGTGTTCCGCAAAAGTATAAACTCCAGAATTTAAAATTTTAAAATATTGTTACGGTTAGTGTAGTGACGAGCCTCTTAGGTATCAACGTGCAATTTTCATTTAAAAAGTAATCTCTTCATTCTTCGCATACTTCTTGGAAGCTGTGATGTCATAGAAAATCTTGGTTTATTGAAACGCAAATACACACACACACACATACTTATCAGGTTGACTTTCACTTTGCGCGCATACGATGCCAGTCATCCGGGGTATTTATTTATTGCATGATCACGGAACGGCATTGCAAGAAGCCATCTCGCCAAACGACCGACAAATAATAATTTGGTAAAATGTCATTGTTACGCCGCCGTGTCGGTTACGTAAAGGGGGAAGCGGGGTGCAATTTCTATTTTATTATTTTGCTAACCAGCAAATCAATCGGCGCTTTATTAAAATAAAAGTTACGTAAAATTATATTGCGCTCGCGTGACTGTGAAAGCGAGGTACTAATTACGACCAGCAAATACGAAATTTTGCGCTGGCGATTTTTAGAAAGACAAGAACAACGTTTTCCCGTTCCGTGCGGTTCGAGTCGACATATTCTTGAACTAAACCTTGTAGACAGGCTATTGTTTTAATGTTGTTCAATGTTACACTGCCTAAAAAGTTAGTTTCAAGAACACTAACATCTAAATTCGTAAAAAAATTTAAAAGATACATTTATAGAATTGAAAAAGAACAAGCAGAAAATTATAGTTTTTCTCAACATGTCGTAGGAAAAACTTGAATTTTAATTTCTCCAGATTCAAGCAAAATGAATGCAAAATGGTAGGTGTGTTCTTCTACTTATATAAAAGGGATTTGATTGGCTGGAATAGTCAACAAGGTTTATAACATTAACTTGAAGAAGTAAGGACCTGTGTAATCTTCCTTATGGAATTTCAAGTGTCTGCATTTCACATTATTTTTTTCACATCTTCAAGTCAACTCAACATTTTACTAACGACAGAGCGCTCGCAAGAAAATATTCATAATTGTAAAAAAAAAAATAATTTATAGAACTCGAATAGATGAAAAGCTTTCATCTAAACATCCAGGAAATTATATTCAGAATCTTTGCATTATTAGGATGGAGAATAGCTCAAGGCAAAATAAAAACAACGAGAAAGAATCTGACTATACAGGGTGTTTCAAAAGTCGCGACGAAAAATGAAAGGGCTTATAGGGAATGGAATTTCAAACAGTTTTTCTCATATAAACATGTGTCCGATTTCTACGTATTTACTAGATAAAGGGCTTAACTTTGTTATAGGTAAATATTATTAACGTAGGTTGATATGACTTGATTGTGATCCTTTTGGGTTGTTTAAAGCGAATGTTCAAAAACACCTCCTCCAGTTGCAAGACAAGCTTAATTGACATCGACGAACTAATTCGTGGGTGTAATTAAATTCAAAATTCCCATTTTGAATTTCAGCGAAAGCTAAATTAATTCTTTCCAAAAGCTGTTCTTCTGTATGAATTCCGACAGCATAATGCTCCCCAGAAACGGATATGCTTGAAGTTCTTAGGTGGTGATGACTTGATTACATTACATAAGTGTCTAATTGACAGTAGTTTATTGTTAATTTGTAATGTTTGTACCTTAATAAAAGTTTACATGTAACAACTTTGAGATTCTGTATCTACTAAATGAGTAGAAATCGGACACATGTTTATATGAGAAAAAACGTTTGAAATTCCATAACCTACAACTTATTTCATTTTTCGTTGCGACTTTTGAAACATTCTGTATACGATTTTATATAAAATTTAACATTTTCACTAAAGTATTTCATCCTAAGTTTATCTCTCGTGAAATTTATGACGAAGTTGGTCACAGTGAAGTTGATACTTCCTAAATCTATCTAATAAAGTAAATCGTAAGTGTAAACTTAGGATTAAGTAACCAATCTCTCCTTATTCATAAATATTAAATATATTCCTAAATATATGTAGGCCTCAGAGCCTTGGAATATGTGCACATTAGACGTTAGAGCTTCTGGTATTAGTAGTACCATTTAGGAGTAAGGTTTTAGAGTCTAATAAGGTTTAGAGCCTGTGTACATATAATATGTACCCAAGTACGTCTTGGATTCTAAAGCTTTCAAAACATGTAGTAGTTTAACACGTGCTTGAAGACATTGTTTGCAAAATAATCTTTAGAAACTCGCTCTTGTTATTGTATGTATCTGTATCTGAATGTATCTGTACCAAAATGTGTCTGTTTTGTCCATCAATTCACCTTGATTTGATTTAAAATGCAAATACAGACGCTAAACATGTTTCTAAAATCGCACCAGGCCCTAGAGCCTTAGGAATAAGTGCGTATTAGGATTTAGGACTTCGAGTATGCACTTGGGAATAAGGGTTAAAGGATAAAGGATAAAAACTTGGCTTTGGATTCTTCCAAATTGAATGCAGAATGGAAGGGATCTTGATTGGTTGAATTTTAGGAATCTAACAATGGATTGAGTGATTTAGGATTCTTGCTAAAATAAATAGGACATCCATTAGCTTGGAAAAGCAGAAATCTGTGTAATCTTCTTCCTTTTTCTGCCCCTTTCAGCTCCTTAATAACACTTTGAATTTCTTCTGGACTATTTTTTCATCTCAAATTATATGAGGTGCGATAAGCAGACATCGCATAACTTTTTTCGGAGATTGCACTTTTCCCTAAACCATATTCTCCACCCCTTTCAGTCCTTCGCTATTATTTTCTTTCTTCTCCAAGAAAAACGTCAAATGGTAGTGGTTTTGATTGGTTGAATTTTAGGAATCTGAAAATGGATTTAAGTAATTCAGGATTCTTGCCAAAGTAAACAGGACATCCAAGACAAGCAAAAGCTTGAAAAAGCAAAAATCTGTGCGATCTTCTTTTTCCAACCCCTTCCTTATAACGCTTGTATTTCTTCGGGACTATTTTTTTCATCTTAAATTATATGAGGGCCGATAAGCAGACCATCACATAACTTTTTTTGGAGTTTGCACTTTTCCCGAAACCAAATTCTTCACCCCTTTAAGTCCCCCGCTATTATTTTCTTTCTTGTCCTTGTTCTTTCAAAAAAAAACTTGGATTTGGGTTTTCCAAATTCAAGCCAAATGGTAGGCGTCTTGATTGGTTGAATTTTAATAATCTGAAAATGGATTGGGTAATTCGGGATTCTCCAGGACATCCAAGACAATAACATTCGCTTGAAAAACAGAAATCTGTTGCTACCTACCTGAATGGCAACAAATTGCAGGAGGGCAATTTAAAAAAATCTGAACCCGAAAATTCGGTACCGACTTTCCGTTACAAAGTCAAAACAAAATTAACTACCTCGGCAACAAACGGTTGCTTAATTTACAAAAGAATTTAAAAGCGTGCGTTACCGCAATTCAAATCAAAATATTCCGACCTTGATTACATCCTCGCGCCTCCAACGGCAGCTATCGTCGTCAATGCCCGGAGAGTATCGAATCCAGCGGAGGACCACTGAAGCCAAGAAGGCGTATCGCTATTCCCAGCGACCTCTCACGACGAAAATCACCAACAGCGGTTGAGTGAGTTCAAGTCCGGATAGACAGGGGAGTAATGGCGGTGAATGTAACCGTCGTTGTCGAACTGACCTTGCGGTAACTTCAAGATGGTTGAGCCCCAGCAATCACCACCGAAGGTAGCCAAAGAATGATGATCGTAGTAAACGTAATAAATCGAAGGGTAAAAGAAAGAGTAACAAACAGCAAAACGTAAAACCAAAACAAAGAAAAAAACCTAGAAGAAAACATGCGTTACACTCTGAACCACGCCCAAATAATCGCCATATTTACCTAATCTCAATCTGCCGGGACTAGGCTTGGACAAGCATTAAACAATGCTTAAAAGTGCAAGGGTGACGATTTTAAAAATCCGGTAACCAAATTACCGTTAATCTTTATCTCCAGGCATTTTCAGCCAAATGAAATCGCAAAGCACACTAAAGGCAATAACACGTCTACACCCCGCAACGAGCCACGAAGGACTGCCGGCGTACAAAATTTTCGATGCATGTAAGATATCAAGAGGGGGGTTGATAGAAGAACAGAGTTAACTCGCTTAAGGATCGAGAGAGACGGCAACAATTCCGTATTGCGTAGTGCAGGCTCTCTTTGATTGCGCACCAAAAAACGCGCATGTCCAATAACGGACAGTTCGTGCTACTTCGCAATATAGGGTGACTGACAATACTAACACTGTGCAATCTTCTTCTTCTTTCTTCTGCACCTACCAACTCCTTATTAACACTTTGAATTTCTTTTGGACTATTTTTTACCTCAAATTATATGAGGTGCGATAAGCAGACATGGCGTAACTTTTTTCGGAGTTCGCACTTTTCCCAAAACCATATTCTCCACCCCTTTAAATCTCTCGCTATTATTTTCTTTCTTGTCCATGTTCTTTCAAGAAAAACTTGGGTTTGGCTTTTTCCAAATTCAAGCCAAATGGTAGGCGTCTTGATTGGTTGAATTTTAAGAATCTTAAAATGGATTAAGTAATTCAGGATTCTTGCTAAAGTGAACAGGACATCCAAGACAATAACATTCCAGATTCTTGTTAACACTTGTATTTCTTCGGAACTATTTTCCTCACCTCAAATTTTATCTGAGGAGCGATAAGCAGACATGGCGTAACTTTTTTCGGAGTTCGTACTTTTCTCAAAACCATTTTCTCCGCCCCTTTAAGTCCCTCGCTATTATTTTCTTTCTTGTCCATGTTCTTTCAAGAAAAACTTGGGTTTGGTTTTTTCCAAATTCAAGCCAAATGGTAGGCGTCTTGATTGGTTGAATTTTAGGAATCTTAAAATGCATTAAGTAATTCAGGATTCTTGCTAAAGTAAACAGGACATGCAAGACAATAATATTCCAGATTTTTATTAACACTTGTATTTCTTCGGAACTATTTTCCTCACCTCAAATTTTATCCGAGGAGCGATAAGCAGACATGGCGTAACTTTTTCGGAGTTCATACTTTTCTCAAAACCATTTTCACCGCCCCTTTAAGTCGCTATTATTTTCTTTCTTGTCCAGGTTCTTTCAAGAAAAACTTGGGTTTGGTTTTTCCAAATTCCAGCCCAATGAATACAGAATGGTATGCTTCTTGACTGGTTGACTTTTAGGAATCTGAAAATGGATTGAGTAATTCAGGATTCTTATTAAAAGAAACGGACATTTCTTCTGGACTATTTTTTTCATCTCAAATTATATGAGGGGCGATAAGTAGGCATCGTATAACTTTTTCGGAGTTCACACTTTTCCCAAAACCATTTTTTCCATCTCTCGCCATTATCTTCTTTCATGTCCATTCAACGTTGTGTGTGTTGATTTATTTCTTTTAAGTTTTAGATCGCATTTTATGTTCTCTTAGCTAGTCTGTTTTGCTTCGTCTTTACATCACGGCCGAACCATTGTATCTGTTTCCTTCAAAGACCGACAACAAAGTGCTAGATATTCTAGAGCAAGCGATACGTTTTGTACGTCTTTGGTTTCTTATGAAATTGTCGAAGTGTTTACTAAACGGAACTGACGCGACGGTAGAACTCTTCAAATAATTTAATATACCGAATATATTTGATTTAAACTTAAACAAAGTGAAGACGGAAATGAAATGGCGATATTATGGAGTAAAGGATGCAATATGAAAACGTTCACTTACTGGATAAGCTGGACGCACTCTGAAGAAATGCGTTCAAGTTATGTGCTTACGTTTTCAATTAAAAACGAAACATATGGTATGTATTATATTTATTATTCGAGTTGCGGACTTTTTTAAGTGGCCTTCGGATGATCTAAGACAGAACATCCCTGCTTGTCCACCCTATGTTTTCCTTGTGTCTTTTCGAGCGAAATTCATTTTTCCCACATCCACTTTTGATGACTCAGATGGCTCCTTATTAATACTTTATTTCTTCTGGACAATGATGGACAATAATCAGGTGACGAACACTTTTTTTTACACAACAAGGGGAGGAAGCTTTCCTCTGACTAGGTTGACACTCTAATGGTCTACAAAATCTCGCCAGTATTTAAAGGGTTCCTTTTTTAGAAGGTCTTTCTAGGAAGGTTTTATGAAATCATGACATCGTGACATATGAGTCGTAGAAAAATCGTAGATGAATCGTGCTTTTTTAGTGACGAAAAAACCGCCTGATGTATTTATTTATGTTTTTCCTGGAAGCAGTGGTGGACTGCTTCATGCAGCTACATATAATCTCAGAGGTCTTGCGCGTTTCGCGTTGGCAGCGTTCCAATTTCCTTGTTGCAGTGTAGAGAACTCCGTAATATATATATCTTTATATTGAAGTGATTCCGAGAAGGCTCTTGAGGTCTTTCCACAAAAAAAAAGAAAAAGCAAAGTGTTTCATATTCGACATTTCTTTAATCACCCATTGTTCTACATAGTCGAAGGTTTTCTCGTAGCCCACGGAGGTCATGTCATATAAAGAACTTTCGTTTTCTTTAAATTATATTTCAAAACTTTCTTTCTTCACGTCTAAATTTCTGCTTTTCTGAGATTTGAACTGGCTTCGTCGCTTTATGGTTTTCCTTACTTTTAATTTTCTTTTACCCATTTTTAATTTTTTTTTTTACAAAATGTAACTGTGTACAAAATTAGATTTTTACCAATCGGGAAATTTCTGTTTGAACATTATCAAAAGCCTCTATTTTTTTTGTCTCAAACGCTGTATCGGAATTTTTAGATTCATGTTATAAGACCATTTGAACGGTCCAATTATTTTACTCTCTTTGATTAGATTAATTTTAAAGTCTGTAGAAATCTGTAGTGGTTTCCTATAATAATTTCTTCTTTTGTTCCTTTGATACTTGCTGCTTTAGTGCAACTGTTTTCAACGAGGATGGTTTTCCTTGATTTTCCTTCGTATTGAAACGTCTCCATGATTTCAACACTTTAAGATATTTATTTTCCTTCTGAAATAATTCTGACTTTAATTTCGTCTCCATCCAAAGTCTCTTTATTGTATGTCACTGCGCGTGGTTTGGCAAGTCCAAGGCTCTTGACTTGTCGAGCTGCGCGACGTGGGAATGGAAATTTTGGCTTGGTTTGATGTTCCCGTCTGCTGACGGTAAAATGACGAGAGTAAAAGCATCGGATTTGTAGTCTCGTCAAATCACATGCCGTGGGAACGGCCACGGCTTGCCGAGTCTTGCTCGTCAAGTTGGTTTGACAAGCCCATGAGCTCGCCAAATCACACGTACGTCGTGGGAACGGCCATGGCTTGCCAAGTCTTGCTCGTCAAGTTAGTTTGACAAGCCCATGAGCTCGCCAAACCACACATCGTGGAAACGGCCATGGCTTGTCGAGTTTTGTTTGTCAAGCTGGCTTAACAAGCCCATGAGCTCGCCAGATCATACGTTGTGGGAATCCGGTTTAAGGTTAGCACAAACGACTCCATATTTGAAACGTCATATGGAGGATCTACAGTTGGTTGCATATACTAGAGTTTTAAGCAGGGAGATTTTGATACATTTTTAACGCGAGAAAAAATATTACCTTCCTCGAATTATTTTGGCAAATTTTCACTGCACAAGTTTGATATCTGGGCATAGTTTATTAACACAACACTAACCTAAATACTGTTACAGTACTATACACAGATCCCATTTATGTCCTTTATAATTAAATTGAAAGAAGCACTAACATAAATTTTCCGCCAAAAATTTATGTTATGTTAGTTCAATTTAATTATACATAAATATTATTCACTAACAATCTCTTCATTTAATTAATTAATCTATGTCCTTTACATTTAGTTTAAATGTGCAAAACTCAACTCATATTTTTTTGTAACTTGATGCTTGATGCTAAAAGGATCAATGTCATGAATTAGATAAAGCATCAATAATAACAAAAATAAGTAAAATGCTTCCTGAATGTACGGTTAATAACTCGAAAGCATCCTATACAAAACATGATACGTTGACTTTTTGACATGGACCCTTTTAGCACCAAACCATAAATTTATTAAAGCGGCTAATGGTTGGCTTCAAAAGCAGCTTGACATGCATGAACTCAAATACAAGATAGACAACCAACAAATCAACCGTGACGTCATAGAGGTACTTTCATTCCCTTTTCCCCTCGAACTACTAACCTTACACAATAAAGAGACTTTGGTCTCTGTCATCTTTCTTCCTCCATATTCTATACTTATTCTATATTCGAATGCCTCTTACTTTGAAGATTATTTCTTTTTCCAGTTTAGAAAGCTCTTCTCTCACGGGCACTTCACGAAGTTGAAAATTTTGAAAATTTTTTATAAAATTGAACAATTTTTTGCCAAACAAGCTCAGGGGAATGATGTGGTAATTGGAAACTGATTCTTTAAAACAACAAATAACAAAATTTTACCTCGCCCTCGATTGCTTTTGATTTCTTCCTTTTTTCTCACTTTAATGACCAACGTATTTTCAATTTTGCGAGTTTTTCTTTTACATGTGTGACAAATTTTGAAAGGTACCAATACGTTAGATCCATAGAAAAGTAATGAAACCCCCACATGAGTTAAACAGTTTGTAAATGCGACGTTTTTCATATTAATGACGTTCGATTTATTTCAAGGAATGTAAAACTCTGGAAAGGGCAGTATACTATCATTTTCTCTTTGCTTCTTCTTTCTTCTTTTTGCTTTTGACCATCGCATGTAAACTGCAGATCCTATGGGTATCTATCCGTCGATTTTAATTTTTTTTTGATGCTTTACTCCTTGTTTCTCTGCCTCTCTAATCCTGGTTAACCAATTTTCTCACCCTTCTTGTTTCTACCACTTTCTCCACTGCCCTGTGTTCATTCATTCTTCAAACATCATTGAGCCATTTCAAGTGAACGATTTTTATTCTTTTGGTTAAGAATTTGTTTCACAAATCAAAAGACCCTATTGGGTTATTTCTCACCAAAATGGTATTTTGTCTTTCGCCTCATTTTCATTCTTTGAGGTCTCTTACTTTACCCATTTTAACTTTTAGTACAAGAAATAGTAGCCGAAAGGTATGGGTTTCTTTGGGGGAAAAAAACAAGTCATTCGATAAAGGTGCAGATAGACATGCGAGAAAACTTGCGCGAGTTACTGACTGACACTGATGTCGCGAGTTACTTGCGACAAATTTCGCGTAAGTTACTCGACTCGCAACTCTATTTATATCAGCGACATCAGTGTCGGACAGTAACTCGCGCAAGTTTTCTCGCATGTCTATCTGCACCTTAAGGTTCAAGGAATCAAATCGTAATGAATTCTTCATCTGAATTCAAAATGTAGGAAAATTATCCTCGTCTTTCTTTCCACCGAATAATTCTTCTCTCCTTTTTGGGTCGGTGGGTTAGCTTTTTATTTACATTCTCGGAATCTTTCCCTCGTATTCCTTCCAATGCAATGTCAAATATGCGTCTCCTCGAAAAATTGTGACCTCGAATTGGGATTCGCTTCCTTTTCCCAATTTTTTCCCTGTGTACCTTCCACAAAATGGCTGTTATTTTTTGATGTCTTATGCTTGAATGCACCGAATTTTAATTTTTTTGAATTCTATAAATGGTTACCAATTAGGAATTGTTTTTTTTTTTTGAGAAGAATGTGCCAAACCATAGCTTAACAATCGTGCAAATTCTCTTTGCATCGACGAATCACGAACGACATTTGAGTGAAAGGAATGCAGCGGCATTACAGGCGACCGTGAAGTTATATGTCAACTTATCCTGCGCCGAGAAACGTGCTAATCGATCGCCTCAAAACTCTTTGGCGAGGGAATATTGGTCAGTGGTACAAGTGTACGCGCGATTTCGAAACGCGTTTTCGACCGAACCGGTCGGCGGCGGTCACAAGTATTTGTTCCATAAGGCACCAGCGGCGCGACACAAATTCCTCACCCAAACCACACTCCGCAACCAAAATATTTTCGAATTCACTTATACAAAGTAAAATGCAGGATCGTATAATCCTCTTCGAAAAATCGTTAGATTTATGGAGAAAGCCGTCGTAAAATAAAGACACTTACATAAACGCGAAACTGAAGAGTCCAAGAGGTGATTGCGCAAGAATAATTAACTCTGACGACATTTTAATTGTGCACTAAAACAGGGGTTGGACTCCATTATGCAACATCATCAGAAGATTTTTTTTAGCAAAAAGAAAATTATTTAAAAAAACTCTGATGGAGATTAGTCGAGGTCGAAGATTGCTGCGAGCTCGAACTCTTGCGGCTTCATTCGGTCGGCAAGTGCATTTGCATTTAGCATTTAAAAGGTCGAGAAATCACGTACTCCTCGATTAAAGTGGGTCTTCTCGTTGCCGAAGAATTTGCTTTTTCGTAATCCTGTGG
This sequence comes from Dorcus hopei, assembly GCA_033060865.1. Classification (NCBI taxonomy): domain Eukaryota; kingdom Metazoa; phylum Arthropoda; class Insecta; order Coleoptera; family Lucanidae; genus Dorcus; species Dorcus hopei. Next base: position 8,728,369 of record CM065426.1, read on the forward strand.
CATTAAAAAATCACTTTTGGGTGATATTTTATTTTTGCTTGAAAACGAAGAGTTGTTTAGCCTAGAACCAATCTCTTAGTCGCCATTCTTCTTCTCCTTCTACTGTTTTCTCTTCTATCTTCCAGTGCCAGTCACTGTAGAATTTTCTTGGGCTACTTCTTTTACTCTTTGGGCACCTCCAAATACCTTCGTAACGTTCTTCTTTTTGTGATGGATTATATTAGGTTACCTACTTATGGGTCTTCACGTTGCTCTAGAATTTCCGATTTCGCAATCCTTGCATTTAAAAAATTAATCTCCAGCAACTTTTTTAAAGCAAAGTCTGGTTCAGGTTAGAGCCATATTCCTGGACATGCGCTTTATTCTTCTTTTCCTTCTTCTCTCTTTCTTCTACCGTTTGGTGACAGCCAGTGTAGAATAATCTTAGATTAGACCATCATCTCTCATCGTTTGGATACTTCACACCATTACAGTGCTCTCCTTTTTTTTTTGGATAGATCACACTTCTCAAAATGGACCTTCTTGTTGCTAGAGAATTTGCGATTTCGTAAATTAAAAGACTGATGGACACTGGTTCAAAGTAAAACTATACTTCTTTCTTCACGTTTGTGCTTTTCCTTTTTTCTTCTTCTGACTTCTATTTCCTGGCAGTGGCCAATGCAGAATTTTCTTGTACCATCTTTCATATATTAGGGTGTCCAGAAAGTTTTGAGCGTTTTTTAGAAAAATAAATAAATATTTTATTACTTAAAAAATTAAAAAACAATTAAACTAAATGTTCGCCGTTATTGTCAATAACTTCCAACCATCTTTGTCCCAAAAGCTCAATTCCACGACGATAGAAGATGGGCTCTTTCGAGTTAAAAAACTCTTGGCAAGCAGCTTCAATATGATCGATATCTTCAAACTCCCGTCCTCTTAGGAAGTGTTCCATTGAGCGGAACAAATGATAATCTTATGGCGCAAGGTCTGGACTATAGAGTGGATGACATAGAACTTCCCGCCTAATTCATTCAGCTTTGCCGTTGTTAACAGTGCGGTATACGGTTTTGCGTTATCTTGCAAAAACACTACCTGGTTTCTGTTAACCATAATTGAGACGCAGAGATTCTTGAACTCGGTCCAATTGTTGACAATAAAGTGCGGCGGTTATGCTACGACCATTTGGAATCATTTCAAAATGAACAATTCCTTCTGAATTCCACCAAACACTTAACATAACTTTTTTCCCAAAAGATTTTTTTTTGGTACTGGTAGAGCAGGTTGACCAAGTGTAATCCATTGATTAGCATGATCTGGGTTTTGAAAAAAGATCCATTTTTCGTCGCATGTAATGATTCGCCGATAAAATCGCCGTCTATCAAGAGCATTTTGGCGTAATTGACGACACAGGTCGATATGTCGTTGCTTCTGTTCAGCCGTTAATTCTCTGGGAACTTGTCGGGACCTTCTGTTCGCTTTTCCAATACGATGAAGATGATTCCCAATGGTGGATTTTGACACCTGGAGTTCGGTTAGCAATCTCCGAACACTAGTCCTTGGATTGCCTTCAATGGTTTGTCTTCCAGATTATAAGCTAACAGTCGTCCCGAACGATTCTTATCTTTAAGACCTTCTTCCCCATTCCGAAATTTCGCAAACCATCGCCGAAAAGTAGACTCTTTTACCGTCCCCGCACCTTCAATTCTGCATATATTTCTTGTGGCTGCTGTCGCTGAATGTCCACATTTAAATTCATATTACATTAAATTACGATTTCGTTCTTTTTCCATGATAAACAATCAATTACCAGAATGCAACCAATTGAAAATTATTTAACTTTATTTTAAAAAACTAACAAAAATGAAACAGAATACCTCAAAAACGCTTAGAACTTATTGGACACCCTAATATATACCTACTTTTTTCCTCTTCTTTATTCTTTTTTCTTCTATTTCCTGGCAGTGGTCAATGCAGAATTTTCTTGTACCATCTTTCATATACCTACTTTTTTCTTTTTTTTCTTCTTCCCTTTCTTCTGTTGTTTGCTGGCAGCCAGTATAAAATTATCTTAAACCATCATGTTCCTTCGTTCCATCGTTTGTACAGACCATTGCAATGCTCTCCTTTTTTTTAATGGACCACACTCCTCAAAGTGGATCTTCTTATTGGGAATTAGCGTTTTCGTAAATTAAAAGACTGATTGTGCTTTTTCTTTTTCTTCTTCTATTTCCTAGTAGTAGTCTTTATACTGTCGCAGTGCTCTCCCTTTTTACTTACTTCTTCCCCTTTTTGTTTTTTCTCTGTTCTTTTTCTTCTTCTATTTCCTGATGGTAGTCAATGTAGAATTTTCTTGTACCATCTTGTAGAATTGTAGGGTCGTGGGGGTTGAAAAGTGAAGTCTTCCCCCGTAATTAACCCTTCTCACTGTGTCCGCGGAATTTATAAAGTAAATAGGCTAATTAATGCATGGAATAATAGAGAAATTTTGTTATTTATCACTGCCACCATCGGAATTAGGGAGAGGCTTCCGGTGCCTTTTTAAATTTATATTATTATTACATATCCCATTTACTAAGAAAGTTAGAGGGGGGTTCTTTCGATTTGGAACTGTTTAAGGGTATATTAATGCCACGATATACTCTACAGGGTATAATAGTTATTTATTGTATAAGTGTTTTAGGTAGCAATTTATCCACGCAAGAATGTTTAAACGCGAGAACGAAGTTCAAGCGTTTAATTTTCTTAAGCGGATAAAATGCATCTAAAACACGCATGCAATACAACGTTTTATCCACAATCACCACATTTATGGAATCAGAATGAGCGAAATTTAATTTATTCGTATTCGTAAAATAAAACGTGGTAGGCTTTGTCATACCTACTGGTTCCTATAGTACGTTGTTTACTTTATTCCACTAGTGGATAATAGGTCACTTTAAATGCTTCATAAGTGTGGATAAAAGTCCAATTATAATGTGATTGTGGATAAAAGTCAGTTGTGAGCTCAAAGTAGGGTATACTAGAGCAGGTTTGGCCTATTTTAAAAACACATGGGTTCCTACCTTACTGGAGATTTTAATCTCGCTTTTTGGGGGCTTGTTGAGTTCTCCAGGGGAAGGGGCTCTAGGTGAAGGATTCATTTCTTACGTCCTCACTTGCGCCCACACTAAAAGTCTAAATTCGACCTACACGGGAAAGGGCGTCAGGGACTTGTTATCGGCAGATTTATTTCTTTTAGTGATATCTAAATGGCCCTTATCTCCCTCAAGGAGAGTGTTTGGCTTAACTTTTGTCGTTTGGGCGTGGGAATTGTTTACATTAGTGCTTAAAGCGTGAAATAGTTTCGTGATTAACCCCGAGGTAAATTAGATTTAAAAGAATTTTGTTTACAACGTTTTCATACTATCGCAGTGCTCTTCCTTTGCTTTCATTTCTCTCTACACATACACTTTTCATGCACCTTTGGTTTCACTTAAGGTAATAGCATTATCTCTTATATTAAAAGAGAAAAATGAAAGTAAAGATACAACCTTGCGACACTCTTATTTGTATCCCGGTTTAAGTTCAAACGAAACTTGCCTGTCTTGGACTAGGGAACTGTCCCCTACGTCTGATTGCCGATCTTCATTCTGTGCTCATCTCTTAGTGATCGTTTTCCATACAATCTTCCTCCTTTCATTCCCCATTCGTTTCCTTTTTGATTTCTTTTTTTAGCCTTCTTGAATTACATCGCATCTTCTACATTACGCACTTTTCTCTTATTGAACCGGTTTGACGCGCACCGAAATTTTCTACGCCTGGTTTTCCACAATCTTCCCCCTCTTTAGTCAATCAGATTTCACCTGACGTCTCTTTATCTTATGGTGACTTGCGTTTTTCCTTCAACTCTAAAGTGCGAAAGATAAGATACCTTAAAATCTCGAACGTGTAAGCGTCTCTCTTTTTCGCTCATGAATTTAAAGAAAGACACACGATGTCTTCTTTTCTTGTGGCGATGTGGGTTTTTCTTCAAACTCTAAAGAGACAGAGAGATGCATATAATAAATCTTCAACGTCTGTCTCTGTACGTCTCTCTCTCATGCTGTAGGGTTGAAAGAAAGACAGTCACGCAATACCAGGATTATCACAAGCGTGCTGTCTCGATCGCATTGTCAGAAGTTAAAGCAGAGAAACAAAGAAAGAAATTTGAGCTAATAAAGGAGAGCTAAATAAAGTTTTATGAGCTTTATGCTTGTTTCGGACTTGGATGAGTGTCCAACAAGTGTATATGCAAGGCGGCTTTGTGGTTGACAACCTTACACAGAAAGGTAGAAAAGCAGTTTCGATTATGTACCTACATACCGAGGGTCCCAAAACCCTCGTTTGAGACTGAAGCAATATATAGAGAGGCGCAAAAGAAACAAGTTTTTTCAATGCTTTTTTTTCCAAAAGTCAATAATAAAGGAATTCTAAGCTTGGGGTTGGAAAATATTTTTCTTTTGGCAATATCTTCTGGATCCTTAAAGTTATGAAACTAACATCTTAAATTCAGGTATATACGCATTTACAACGTATTTGTTAGATCCTCCCTACTTTTTAAAGGGTAGTTGTAGGTGGTGAATTTTCAGTATTTTATTGACTTTTGGAAAAAAAGTATTGAAAAAAGTTGTTTCTTTTGCGCCTCTCTATATACTGTTTCAGTCTCAAACGAGGGTTTTGGGACAGCCTGTATGTAAGGAAATCAATTCTGCAGCAATTTGAACAGCTAAAGAAGATTCAGGCTTTAGGATGATATAGAAGCAATTGTCACAAGTAAACGAGGCTGAGGCATAAAGATGTTACAATGAAGGAATGAAAAATAAACTCAATTCGCAAAGATTGAAGATGATTAAATTTGAACATGTCGAAACACACAGGAGAAATAAACAAATCTAACACAAAGAAACAACGAAAGGATTCAATTTCTTGAAATCCAGAGTTTCCGGATTTATTTATTTTTAATTACTTTTACGAAGGCGAATTAAACAAACAAACAAACAAAAAAGGAAAAGTATTTATCATTGAGTAATTCATTTAAAAGAGAAACAAGGACATAAAGTCAGTAATTCTATAACAACTGCAATACAGTAATAGTAATAATTATTACTTCGAAACAAATTGTGAACAAATTAGTTACGAACGACTTAAAATCGTCAAATACGAAAAAAGGAGAAATAAAAAGTACATGAATTGAAATAATAATAATAATAATAAAAGCGTACTTATACAAAATCTAATGAATGTTATTTCTAATAGGTATAAACAAAATGCGTAATCAAACAACAATTAAACAAAATATTTTTTAATACCTGTTTCATGGTTACTAAAAATAGTACGTATACATTAGATAGTAGTCGGCATAATTAAAAAGCATTACATTAATGTTGTTGGCAGAGCATTTAAGTATATTATAAATAGAAATGTCCCCAAAGTCTCCCCTATGGCATACCATGGTCTCGCAAGGAAGATTTCTGTATGTCTGTAAACGCATTTTATTCACGAATGACATACAAACTACAGAGTCTTTTAGTTGCAACAGTTCTTTGTGCTTCTTGCCTAGTTTATTTTTTTATGCGTACATAGATTTTGACAATCGTCTTTGACTTACCTGGATATACACAAAATCGGACGAGATGCATTTTGCAGCTTTGCTTATTTTTTGATTAAAACAAAATGTTTGAGTAGTTTTAAAAATGTAATTAAATTTCTGAAACTGTTCCAACGCAACAATAAAAGAGACAAATTTTATTTGCGTTGGTTTCTGCTTTGAAGAGAAAGGACCCTCTCATTTACGTTGCTTGTTCTATCAGCGTTTCTTTATTTTTCTTTTACGAAATATTCTTTCTGCAGTCACTTCACAACGATTATCTACGTAAAACAGTTATTTTCTTAGAACAAAAGGGTTCGAATGGTTATGAAAATTAAAAAAAATATATCTCGGCTCCTCCAATCAATAAATTTCTCTTAATTTAGCAATACTTTTGTTACTTAATCTTAGGTCAGGTAAACACGCTTTGGCCTTGGCCTCACCACAATGACGACACCTCTGTTAGTCAATTTTTAATAATAAATTAAAATAGAAGAGAATGAGGGCGGCAACGATTTTTGAAACTCTTCGGGTCTCAGGTGTAACAATACGAGTAATACCTAAATAGTTCACAGGAAGAAAACCAGATGATCTTCGAGTTATTTTCGAATTCAATCAAACAATGATTTTCCCAGTATCAACGATAATTACCGTACAACTCAACACGACATCACAATGCGGTTAGTTGACCTTTGACACGACTTTCACTGCCTCGGTACCTCAACCGCGATGGCACCGTCTGCTAAAAGCTTCGCAGAATCATAAACATAACCCGTTCCGTTGCGATCCTTGTTAATCCGCGTTGTTTTATTGTAGAGCCGTCCTTGGAATAGTGTTTCTCGTCGCAGCCTGCTCGGCTAGACCCGCCGACGAAGAGGAATATGCGGAATACGAGGATGAAGCCGACGCACCACCGCCTCCTCCACCAAAACCGACCGCGAGGGTTAATCCCTTGCTAAACAGGAGGAACCCCCTGTCGAGGAACGCAGCTGCAAAACCCACATCAACCACAACTACACCAGCACCACCACCGGTATGTGTCCATATTAGAAGGACAATATAAAAAAAATGCCGCCCCACGTTGGGCGCCAACTTTTGCTAAAAGAAATTTCCATACCTACAACAGTTCCCCTTTGCATCTTTAATAATAACGCGCGTCCTTAACACATATACAGAGCGATTATATAATACGTGCAAGCAACGGCAATTACATAATATTTAAAATTTTGCATTCCATTTCACCTACAAGCTCGCCGTAAAAACCGTTTTTATAAATAAACATGCGTTGAGTAAGTGCCGGTGCTGACGAGGAAATTTTGAAACGGGCTTGCCCACACACGAGCGAATTTCTCCGCGCGCGCACACGACGACATCCATCATAATAGCCCCTGTGAACGGCCGGAAAGGAGTGGCGCTTGCTTGTAATTAATAATTCCCGGCTAATGTTCGCCATCGACGATAAGATAAAATCGTGCTTTCTTTTGTGCGGACCCTGTAGACGGTACGTCACCGTGGCGGCGACCGACGCGGTGAGAGCGACGCTTTCGTTGCTCTGGAATTCTTCGTCCCACGCAAAAACGTGATTTATTTGGCTCGAGAATGGGCGATTTCCGGTTGAACCGGAAGGTCCTCTCTTGAAATTCGTGTTCCTCGATAAGTGAAGTTTGAAAGTGTTCGCATTTCAAATTGCAATTAAATGGCTTATTGAGTCATAAGCCATAAAGAAGATGTACAACGACTGCGAAAGCCTTCAAGTTAATCTTAATACGTATTTCGATAACTGTGCTGTTGTCCTTAGAATAGATGCCCCGAATTTAGAGAATGTAACTTCATTCAAATTTCTGGCTCAAAGACTCAAATTGCTCCCTTACTTCAAACCTCAAGTGACTTGTGATTAAAGTTTGGATGGAGTTGCATCCATACATTCGGGAAACGTTTGAATTTTTTTACTGAAGATGCGTCAAACCGACGAAATACAAATTTCAATTAAAAATGACTCAAAGTGCATCCAAACTTCAGTCAGAAGCGACTTCTGACTACTAAAATTTTGATGGAGTTGCACCCCTGTACATTTGTGAAGATGTTTCAATTTTCTTTACTGAAGATGATACCATAAGTGTTGAAATTTCTTTTCAAAATGACTTCTGGGTTAAATGACTCATACTTCATCCAGAAGTGCATTCCTACATTCGGGAAACGTTTGAATTTCTATTTAAAGTGATTCTGGCTTAACTGACTCAAACTGCATCCATACGTCAGCCAGAAGTGACTTCTGATTAAAGTTTGGATGAAGTTGCACTCCTACAATCGGGAAACGTTTGAATTTTCTTTGCTGAAGATGACAACACCAGAAGTATCGAAATATGAATATCTTTTTAAAGTAATTCTGGCTTAAGTCACTCAAACTACATCAACATTTCAGCCAGAAGTGATTTCTGATTGAAGTTTGGGTGAAGCTGCACTCCTACATTCTGGAAACTTTTGAAAAACGTTTGAATTTTCTCTGTTGAATATGACACCGTATTTGTTGAAATATAAATTTCAAATCAAAGTGACTTTTGGCTTAAAAAACTCAAATTACATCCGTGCTTCGACTGGACGTGATTTCTGATTAAAATAAGCATAGAATTTGCACCGCTACACACGGAAAGTTTATTTGAATTTTCTTTACTGAAGATGACACCATAAGTGTTGATATACAAATTTGTTTTTAAAGTGACTGCCGGCTAAGTGGCTCAAACTGCATCCATACTTTAGCCAGATGTGACATCTGATTAAAGTTTGGATGACGTTACATATTCGGGATACGTTTGAATTTCCTTGAATTTACTGCAATTGTCAAAATACAAATATCAAATGAGTGTCTGCCTTCTGGCTTAATAAATGACTTAAATTATATTCGCGCTTCAGCTAGAAGTTATTGTTGAATAAAATAAGGATGGAATTACACCCTCTACTTTCGGGAAGTTAAATTTTCTTTACTGAAGATGACACCACAAGTACTGAAATGTACATTTCTTTTTAAAGTGACTTCTGGCTGAAATGATTCAAACTGCATCCATACTTTAGCGAGAAGTGGTTTCTGATTAAATTGATTCAATCGAATTGCATCCTCCACATTCTGGAAGTCGTTTGAAAGTTCTTTTTGTTGACGCCGTAATTGTCGCAACACAAATTTCACACAAAAGTGAATTCTGGCTTAAGTGATTCAAACTGCATCCATACTTCAGCCAGAAGTGACTTTTGATTAAACGAATTGATTGGAATTGCATCCTCCACATTCTGGAAGTCGTTTGAAAGTATTCTTTGTTAAAATTGACGCTGTAATTATCGTAATACAAATTTCAAATAAAAGTGACTTCTGGCTTAAGTGACTCAAATCCCATCCACACTTCAACCAGAAGTGACTTCTATCGAAAAACAAATTTTAGTTAAAAGCAACATTTTACTCAGATGACTGACATTGCAATTTTAGTCAGATGTGACTTTTAAAATGACTTCTGGCTTAAATGACACTCCAAGTGCATCCATATTTCAGCCAGAAGTGACTTCTGATTAAAGTTTGGATGAAGTTGCACTCCTATATTCGGAAACGTTTGAATTTCCTTTGCTGAAGTTGACACCATAAGTATTGAAATACAAATTTCTTTTGAAAGTGACTTCTGGCTGAAATGATTCAAACGTCATCCATACTTCAAGCAGAAGTGACTTCTGCCGAAATACAAATTTCAGTTAAAAGCAACTTCTGTCTTAGATGACTCAAACTGCACCCACATTTCAACCAGATGTGACTTTTAAAGACTCTTCTGGCTGAAATGACTCAAACTGCATCCGTACTTCCGCCAGAAATGACTTTTGATTCAAATAAGGATCGAATCGCACCCTCTACATTCGGGAAATCGTTTGAATTTGATCTCTCTTGACACCATAAGTGTCGAAATACAAATTTCAAACAAAAGTGTCTTCTGGCTTAAATGACACAGATTACATCGGCGCTTCAGCTAGAAGTGACTTTGGATTAAATTAACAATGGAATTGCACCCTCTACATTCGGGAAGTCGTTTGAGTTTTCTTTTTTTCACTGCAGATGGCACCATAAGTATTGAAATTTTTTTGAAAATTACTTCTGGCTTAAATGACTCAAACTGCAACCATACTTCAGTCAGAAGTGACTTCTGCGAAATACAAATTTCAGTTAAAAGAGACTTCTGGCTTAGATGACTCAAACTGCATCCATATTTTAGCCAGATATGACCTGACTTCAGTCAAAAATGACCTCTGATTAGAATTGATGATTGATGATTGGAATTGCACCCTCTAAACAGGAAGTCGTTTGATTTTTTTCTACTGAAGATGGCATCATAAGCGTCGAAATACAAATTTCAGTTAAAAGTGTATACTTCAGCCAAATGTGACTTGTGATTAAAGTACAGTTGGGGTTGCACCCCTTACATTCAGAGATCGTTTGAATTTTTTCTACTGAAGATGAGTCAGAACTGACTTCTCACAAATTGCAACAAAATTTTAGCCAGAAACTACTTCTGAGCAATACTTTGACGGAGTTATCTCTGCGTTCGAAAAGCCATTTGCATTTTCCCTGCTGAGGAAGACAGCATAGCAATCGAAATACGTAAGGTTCGAGAAAAGTATTGTGACTAAAGAAGATACTTGATTTTTATTATGCAAGGTTGGTTTATTTTCAAATTGCAGATTAGCTACAAATATTTTTTATTTGAATTATTAAAAAAATTAACTTGGATGAAAATAATTTTCGGTTTAACCGGAAGTTCTTACAGACGACACTTGCTGTTTCTAAACTGGCTTTACTTTCTGCAAATTCTCTTTTGTAACATCGAAACGTCAAGATCTGTAATTAATAATAAATTTAGTTTGATTTAGAAGAGTGCTCAGAACAGTTTGAATTTTATTGGCCTTTTGTTAACTTTAAAATTCAATATCATCTTCAACGATAAGAAAGAAAGATGTAATCAGATTTTTTTATGCGTTTGCCTCCATTTATTTTTATTTCTTCTTCTGGGAGTTTCTGTGTTCATGTTGCTTCATTGCCTTTTTTGTTCATTTTGCCTTTACATATCACCATTCCGGCCGTTCACTTCGATATTTCCTATAAGAATGAAAATCGAATTTCGATAATTAAAAAAAATTAAAAAATAAACATTGGATGTCATTTTCTCTTTTGTTCCAACGCAGAATCGTGAGAGTGAATTATTTATTAATGCCATGTACGTTTAACAGGAAGAGGAGGCCGTGGCGGAAGAGGAGGAAATCGTCGACGAAGTTCCGATCGAGCCCAGCTCGACGACGGAATCTCCCAGGTTGTTGAAGGGCGGCATCGTCAGGCCCTTCAGGAGCAACGACGACCTCTTGGCCGCACTGAAGCGCAGAAGGGAGCAAGCTTCTAACAGTAAGTACCAAGCTTTAATATATTTACTCGTATTTCAAAGTTTCCAGTAATTTTCTTAATTTCCGATTTTGGAAGTTTTCTCTCATTTACGGCTAGAAAAGATTTAATATAAGGAAATAGAATGACAAAACATTCCAGCATGCGGCAAGGATTCTTTATTTTTATTCGTAACTGAAATGAAATGCTGTGATAGGCACTTAAAAAGTAGATCAAACATTGTTTGATCCTATATTTAAATTTTGAGCATTAAACTTTGGCATTTGATAATAAACAAAGTATTAAAATTTTTCATCTTTAACAGGAATGCGTTTGCACAAACTCACAACATCACAGTTGCTGATAAAAGCGTTTGACTGGCAGGTCCTCACTCAGCGCCATGTCATCAGCATTTAAAGTACTCATTGTTAAATTTCAATAATTCTTAGATGATCAGGAAGTAATGGTACATAATGTCAAAGGCAAACGATTTAGCATTTAGGGGATTTTTCAAAAAGAGAATGTATTTTAAGCGTTTATTGCTTACTAGGGCATTTTTGTTCCTAGTTTCATAGTTGTGAACATGAGTGAATGTCGTAAGTTGAAGTATCTTTTGAGTGTGAACGTTAATAGTTTTTATAAATAAATTGAAGCCATTAATTAAAAATTAATTGGGTATAAAGACTTCATTCATCAGTCCCCATAAAATTATATTATAACTGAAAGCAGAATACTCGTATAGCATAAAACACATTCAATAGTAAAGAAAGCGAGACTTTATCAGATGTATTAGAGCGTAATAAAATTTACTTTCCACGTGGATTGTTTGGGTGACAAGTGTTTATCAGCTCTCATTCCAAGAAGAGTAACTTGATTACTGCACTTTATGGTAATGTCATCTGTGTTTACACTGAAATTGTACCTACAAAAGCTGTTTCTTCAATGCGTTTAATTAGACAATATTCAGGGCACCACGATCTATAGTCATTAATAACAACTTTTACTTTCTCCATTGTACAGTCATAATCTCGTTCGGTAACCACAATTGAAGTGTCATCGACATACATAAAATCATTGGCCCGTTTACGCATCCCATGATTAATTTAATAACATATTTAATTTCCATGGCAACCCTCGCTCTTACAAACTAAATCGACATAAAGCTGTATCGTTTCTTGTTTATTGTAATCACGGCTTTAGTTAAACTTTAGACTTTAATCGTAAATTCCGCGTCTTTAACAATATAACGCGACAGGTCGTTAATAAATAAAAGAAAAGTAAGAGGACCGAAAACACTACCCTGCGATGTACTTACTTTTACTTGGGAGTTGCGATGGCTATTGGTTCCTTGAGACCAAAGGCATACAGCTTCTTGTGATGTAAAATAAAATCAAGTGTAAAAGTATTGAAAGCTTTGATTAAATCAAGAAAGATTGTCAAAGAAGAAAAAAAAGTCAAAGTTTGCAAAGAAAAAGAAAGAATCAGAACTCTTTCCTTTCAGCCACGTAATCCCCCATGGATTACCAAAAGTATCAGAAACAGCATCATACGTACAAAGGTTCCCACGTTTGGAGTTGGCCCCGACTTGAGAGAGCAAGCTAACACAGTAGAGGTCTGTTCGTTTGTTCTACACTTTCTACACTTTTAAAGCCTCTACTCTATTTTTCTCATTCCTACTTACATTATATTATATACATCTCACTCTCTCAAGAGCTGTTGGTGCAAAAAGTGTAGAAAAGTGCAGAACAAACGAACAGACCTTAGGTCTTCTTATATTAAAATGTCAAATAAGGGTCAGACGTGGGAGTTTTTGAACGCAGGATATTTACTTCTTTCTTTAATTAGAGACTATCAAAAGGTTTGGTTAAATTAAGAAAGATTGTCAAAGAACAAGAAAAGAATGTCAAAGAAATGAATCGGTCAGTACACGAATAACCAATCAAAACAGGTTTCACGACAAGCTTGAAAAAAACCTGGAGCTAATAAAGTTGTGGAAATAAGAACTCCTTCTTTTCAGCCAAGTCGTAATCTCCACAGATTTCCAAGTCTATCAAAAAAGTATTTATTTCATTGCACATAATAATTAATTAGAAATTATTTTTTGAGACTTTCCCTAAGTACTTATGTACATAATTGTTTCGAGATGTTTCTAAAGATGTCGGTACAGTTGTGCTCCTGTATATTTGTACCATCGATAAATTTGTGGAATCAGAACACTAAGGTGTATGTGTGTCAGTTTCATGTGCTTTTGAGACAATGTTATAGGTTTGTCTTTATATATAGTTAACGGTTAGGCTATATTTTCAAAATTTTGTAGATTTGAAAGTGGTGATTCACCGAAACATGTCATTTTTTGTATCAACCTTGAGATGAGCGAGAAATAAAAAGATTTTCGACTTCTACAGTGACTTAAGGCAAATACATTTTTTCTATTTTTATTTTACTTAAAAAAATGTTCTTCAAATTACTTACCATGAAGTGAACCAGTGGTTTTCTTCTAGTACTTTTTGTACTGTCCAAGAGATTTTTAAAATGTCTCTGATTATAAGAAGAATCTGTTCTTATTTTATTTTTTTTATAAAATGATAATGTATCATCAAGCAAGGACATACAAAAAGCGTTTCGCTTTCGATAATTGCCAAATAAATAAATTACCAAAAAAAAATGAATGATTGTTTTAACAACAGGTAGAAATATGCTCATTTATAACTGGAAGTCTATAAGGGTAGTGTAGGGGCACAAATATTGAGATACAGTTTATTTACCTGAGCAGTTATTGGACATTTCTGTAAATGTGCAGGTTCGCAACTGTCCCGGATTCATCTCTAACACCTTCTCGGACTCTTCTTTCGTTTTCTGTAGAGCCTTTCTCTGTTTCTTTCTTAACAACTTAGAATGCATGTTTTGTTGATGAATTTATTCTTAATTTCGTTTCGGTTAGGTACTATTTTGTCCTTTTCCTTGCAATCTGCGTATAGTTCATCGAAGCTTTATTTATAATTTAGAACATCAGCCACTTTTGCTTGCTTTAAATTCTCAAATTTTTACTTGTCATTAGTCAAGGACGTCACCTTTCTGTATCTAGTATTACGATCTTGTGATGTTAGATAACGTAAGTGAAACGAAACTTTTTAAGTTACAATTTTATTAAAGGAGATTTTCAATAATTGTGGAGCAGCGGAAAAGAATTCAGTTTTCGCTCGTCTGAAAAAAAGTTGCTCTCAGCTTCCACAAATATTTGTTAAGCTGAAAAAAAAAACCGGGCTATTTATAACCCGGCTAATTTGCTTAAAACGACGGCTACCGTGCTTAATGCGGTGCTAATAAATCGAAGCCCGGAGGCAATTAACATTTCACACGAGAACCTGTTTTCGCAATTTACGCAAAATCACCGTCCCCTTCTTATCCCCTGCGAATATTTGATAAATTCTGAATTGTATTTGCAGATAAATCTCATTCGAAACCAGTTCCATCCGAACCAGACAACTCCGACGCGCCGGCGGAACCCGCGACGCCGAAGCCCTCCCGCGCCTCGACGCCCGCCCGGAGGAGATTCAACAAGAACGACGCCGCCAACGAAGCCTCCAACGACCAACCCTCCACGAGTGCACCAGCCAGGACAGGCAGGAGATTTAACACCAGGAGTTAATGAACGAAAAGACACCCCCCCCAAAAAACTCAGTCCTAGTATATGAAAATACAACTTCTTTTTTAAGGACATAATAATAATAATGTTATTATACTGTAAATAATAGTAGGCTCTTTGTACTTTAAACGTTGGAAAAAAATGTAATAAACCCGGAAACTCGTGCAGAGAAAAACGTGTAAGGTGCTGTTCAGTAAACAAACGTCCGAATAAATTTTTACTGTTGTGTTTTGGTTTTTGTGATTTTCAATCGGCGCTTTATTTTTTAAAACCCAAATTCTCCTCTTTCTGTCTTTAAAGTCTCTGTGACCAGACCTGAATGAAGATATCCAGATATTAGCAGGTAGTTGGATGACCACGTATGCGACCGAGACCCTACATGGAAAAATGAAGAGAAACACTTTGAGATTTTAAACTGAAGAAGAAGACGTGGAGTACCTTAAAGATTACTCCTTTATAGCTAAGAAGGTGAAGCCAATTTAAATTAAAAAATAAATAAACAAGCAAAGTAATTAAAGCAAAACGTAAAGCTGGAAGTAGATTTAGATAAGGCATTTTGGGTCAGCCTGTATATCGCATTGGATATTTAAAAGAATCATTTTTGGCTGAGTTGAAAAAAAAAGAAGGACGATATTGCTGACCATGGATTCCAGTTACCGTTTCCATGGTCTCCTATTTACTCAGATGCTTCTTTAGCTCTTTTAAAATTGACACCAATTCTCGCTGTCTTTTACACTCAGAATTCAACTGTCAAATTTCTATAGAAAGAAGGAGAGGTGAAGATTATTTTAACCATGAATTCTAGTCACTGTTTCTATTCCTTGCAATATTTCGTCTTCTCTTGATTATTGTTTGGCGCCATTTCACATTCCAAAATTCGCAGCGCAATCTCGTTTTACGAATTTGCGGATCTTTTTTTAACTTGTACTTTTTATCCGCCAGATTTCTTTCAAAACGAAGTAAGAGGCGAGGTTTAGAGTGGGAGAAAAATTGTCAACGGAGAGTTCCAATCACTGTCTCTATTTCTTACAACTTTCCTTGCGATTCCTGCGTTGCTTCAATTGGTTTCCTCTTTCTTTAATTGAATTGATTCGTCTCAATTAAAAAAAAATCGCTAATGAAACAAACAAATTTTGTTCTCAAAATAAAATGCATAAAAAACGCATTTCCTTAGCATCAAAGTAACAGTCCTTCCCTGAGGCGCTTGAAGCGCGTTTGAAATTTTAATTTAAAAAAGTTAATTTGTTATAATTCATTGCATTTTTTTAAAATAATTTAACCGTTTTTAACGAAAATAAATTCCTTGATGGCAAACACAGTAAAATGCTGAACGCATCCCTGCGTTCGTCGCTTGATCTAGTATTGAAGTCTCCGGAAAATTTCGCTTTCTCGTGGCGTAAGCAAGTAAAACGGATGGATACTTTCTAGGAAAATCGGTAAAGTTGAAATGCAATAACATAAATTTCAAGGTTTGGCATCGTCGGCATGAGTGAAAATGATATCAATTGTGGATTCCGGGCGCATACGAGGAAGATTATCGCAGTTCAGTCAGGTCGCCAGGGCGTTCCCCGAAACACGTCTTGCATTATGCATTTGTTTACTAATCTCGAAGCCGACTTTCTAACAGAAATTCACAGAAGCGGTGATTTCATTACAATAAACAGTACATTCTGAATCAACAAGTTTATTTACCGCTGAAATGGGAGAATCGCTCAACAAAATCAGTTTTAGTGAATTTCACAACGATTCTAACGGTTATTTATAGATGGCAGATGCATAGCTATTAGATAATTTCGTTTGTTTGTTCCTCTTGACCTCGCGCTGTTTTTTTTTACACAAAAGTTGCAGATTTGATTGAAAGCTTGCCTAACCAAAAATAATTCAGTAAAATATTGTTGATGTAGAACTTCCTGTACGTTTTATGTTTTAAAACCACTGGACTATTGGGGTTTAAACAGAGTGGCCCGTATTCTCGTCTTAGGATTAATTTAATAACGTGTTTATTCCCCTTGATAACGCACGTCCGACGCCCTCTTGTACATTATGTTGACGTAAAGCTGTATCGTTTCTTGTCTTTGTTTTCATTACGACTTTAGTTAAATACGACTTTAATCATATGTTGAGAATACGGGCCAGTGTCTTTATCTTTCATTATTTTAAAGTCTGTGTAGAAACGTTAAATCTAAAAACTGTGGAGGTTTTGAATTTCGTTCGGCGGGAAAGTTCTGGCGACAGAATTCCTGATCATCCTAACTGTACACTCGAATGGATTTTGATTTTTCTTTTTTTGATGTTCCTCTTTTGACTAAAATAATAAAATTGGCTTTTAATCGATGGCGAAGGAAAAGAAACGAAAGGGAACTAAGATGTTGAAAAGGTGCTCAGTTTTTAACGGAAACATATTCCCCGATGGCAAACGGAAAAATACTGAATGCCTCCATGCATTTGTCTCTTAACATAGCATCGAAATTTCCGGAAAATTTCGGTGTCTTTGCGTGGAGTAAGTGAAAATGAAACGAATACCCACATTATTTTCAATTTTCTGATCTAATCGGGTAAAAAGTTTTTAAAAAATTGCAGTTGCCTTTTGCTTTTGTCTTCAATGAGGATCGACTTAAGTCGCGTACAGACTTGAGCAGGAACGTGAATGAGGCAAGTCGAGGTAGCACAAATATGCAAATGTGGACACTGAGACAAACCGAGGCAACATGCTTTGGAATGTGCGGCCTCCGCTCGATTCAAACGCTGTCGGTACATCAAAGCAAATTCGTGCTCTGTGTGAATGTATTATATATGTATATACTAACATGTATCAAATTTGTTTACTAGCAACTTCAAACAACTGGAGTAATGGCGAACACTTCCTCGTGCGGAATTTTTACGAGAGCGGGACGAGGCAGTCAGTGCGGCCTCGGCTTGCGTCATTCGCGTTCGTGCTCAAGTCTGTACGCTCCTTTAGACGAACGAAGCCTGCAAAAAAAATTAAGAAATCCAGATATTGGAAATACTAAAGTGGGATAATCGGCTCTGTATACGGCTCTGGAACTTCTTGTGATTCTAAGGCAGAATGAGGAAGACGTGATCGCATTGAATTTACAGAAGACGAACTTCAATTTAGTTAGAGTTATTCATACACACAAAAAATCAATAATACAATCTTCTCGAATCCTATATTATGGATTGCGTCCTCTTCCCCCGTCTTTGTCCGCCCCCGCCGTATCTTAAATATCATAAACCATGTGACTCCCGGCGATGATGACATCACTAGCAGGCGGGATCTTAATGTAATATTAAATTATTGACACACGTCACGCAGTATAACAATTGAAGTCGAGAAATATTTTAAAATACATTGCCTTTTTATTGTGTTTTGTAAACTTGAGATAAAACAAGTCCGGCTCTGAAGTGCCCTAAGAAACGCCGAAGTCTGTAGATGACATCCCGTATAAATGAATCATTTTCAACGAGGTTAAACTATTTTAAATTCAATTGAAACGTTCTGCACAGAAAAAGTGTTTCTGTACATGAACAAAAGATATCGGAGGCAGGGAAGTAAGAAGGAAGGGAAGCACAAAACAAGAAGGCAGTGTTTTGATTAAATACTTTTCTCTCAGAAAGAAACGTTTTGACCAAAAATAGGAGAAAAGAAAGTTTCTGGACGGAAAAAGTAAGAAATGTTCTGCACAAAAAAGAAAAGAAATGTTTCAAAACAGAAAAAGATAGAAATGTTTAAGAAAGATGAAACTATTGCTAAAGCGAGATGAAAAAAATTGTTAACCGTGAATAATTCCTGTCCCTATTCTATTTCTTATATTCTTTCGCCATGATCCTTGTTTAGTTTCATTTGGTTTCTGTCATTATTTTTTCAATTAACTAAGGGGCGCTATTAACCGCACATGGTGGTCTAAATACTGATAGAGAAAAGGTGGAGAAATAGAAGAAGAATAGGAATTTGAAAGGCAAACAGCGGTGCAGATGATTGCGGCTAACTTCGAAATATCGCTGAAGAACAAGAAGAATCCAATGGGATGAAAATGCCGAAAAATCTGGAAGAACGAAGGGTCGAGGAAAGGATACGAGTGTTTCCAAAGCACTACCAAATGCAGTTGAAAATAATTAAAGAATCTGAGATTGAAAGGAAAATTAAGAAGCAAAAGAAACTGGTGCAAATCGAAAAGAAAAAAACAAAGACAAGAAGAAAATAATTTATAAGTATGGTTGCAAAAATTTGGAACTAAAGAAAAGTTTAGCATTTCCAAGCAGACAGGTCCAAATCAAATAAATGCTAAGAAGAAAGAGATGGAGGAAAAAATAGTAAGGAAGAGAGATGACTACGAGCCCTCTCCGTCTTCAACTTCCAATTTTTTTTGTCATAGCGCATATTCTTTTCTAAGATTCTCGTGGTCATTGTTTCTTTTACCTCATCTCGCCACCTTCTTCACGATCTTCTTTTTTTTTCTCCCTTAAGATGGCAACGAATGACAAAATAATTTTTTCCATTTATTTTTTTTTTAATATTTTGCATTTTCTTTCTTTAAAACTATTTTGCAGTCATTTGCTTTTGTTTTCCTTTTCTAACGATTTCAATTTGAACTCGGAATTGAAACGATCGTCATTTGTTTCTTTGAATCAATTATTTTCTTGGTCTTCATTATTCTTTGTTATTCTATCTAGTTTTGATCGTGTACTACTTCTTCTGAGAAAGTTCCTTTCTGTTGCTATTAATTTTACTTTCTCTGTTGCTCTTATCGACATCCCAAACTTGAAAAGCGAATGGAGCAAAACACAAAATCAAAAAGGAAACACAAAACAAAAAATGCTGACAGGAAAGTCATCGAGCAAAATTGGGCTCTTAGGATAGATACAATTTGGAAAGAATGTGAAATGTCTTTTATTCGTCATTTCAGGTTGGCATGTGTTAGTAAACAAAAAAAAGAGATATCCAGGTTTGCAATTTTTTACTCGGGGAAACTGGATCAAAAATTGCTGTTGTGTATTTTGGGCTTCCTAGTTCTGCCTAAATCGGTAAGGGTCCGTTTGGATGAGCAAGAAAATTGCTCAGGGGGCAGAAGATGCTCAGGGGATGTCAAAACATGATTGCACCTTCTGCACTGAAATACCCCAAATATCTCGACCGTGCTTTAATAACTCCTGATCTACCTGTTCTATGTGTACGAGACTGCTAACTATTAGACTTACGAGTCTTTAGACAAACGCTTTTTCTATGGAAAAGAATTCATCCCTCCACATTATGTGATATGTGTGTTATTTCATGGGCGCAGTCAGTAGGAGGCAGTGCTCTCTTCCTAAAGATGTTTTAAAGGAGAGGAAAAAATGCAATTGGATAGAAAAAGATGTTGGTCTCGAATTATTATTATACGTGAACGTGAGCTATTAAAGTCATCGCATGTCCACGACCTCTTCCGTCAAACCAACGAATTAAGTAATAATATGGGAAATAAATTATAGTTATTATAACGAGTGGTTTTTTAAATCCGACGTCAAGTTGGCTGTGAAACATTCGTTGTTCTATTCATTGTGAATAGAACAACGAATGTTTCACAGCCAACTTGACGTCGGATTTAAAAAACCACTCTATATTTGTGTTTCATTTTCTTTTCTCCTGTGGGGCACAATATTCAGTTTAGTTATCTATCGATTTAAATAACATCTGAGCTTTTTTTCTGCACTCTTTTCCGTCCTTCTCCTGCTTAACAAACTTTTCTAGCCCATGTGCAATTCACTCATACAATACTTCTTCTTCTTCTTCATTTTCCTTTTGCCCATGTGGGCATCGGCCATTCTTGTTCATTCTTCCACCCATCTCTTCCAGTTATTCCGGTCATTGGCCAGTAGTTTCATTTCATTTAGTGTTTTTTCCTTACTTCTTCCTATCTCCTCTACCTGTTGTATCCATGTCTTTCTCGGTCTCCCTCTCCTTTTCTTCTTTCCTGTCTTTGCTTCCATTACCTTTTTCGCCAGTCTGTTATTGTCCATTCTTGTTATGTGTCCAAACCAGTTCAATATTATCTTGCTTTTCTTCCATTCTATGTCTTCTTGATTCAGTTGCTCTCTGATGTCGTCGTTTCTTATTCTATCCACCTTTGTCTTTCCTGCAATTTTTCTCAGTACAATATTTTTCTCATACAATACATTATTGATAAATTCGATGCCATAGGTAAAACCGGCCGTGAGGAAAAAAAAGAGAATTTAGTTTTTTAGAAAAAATAATTGTAATTTTTGCTTTTCAGTTTTTCTAATTACATATATCTTCATTTATTTTTCTTTTCATGTTTTCAATTGCCTTTGCACTAAATAAATTATAATCTGCTCTAAAGAAAGCCGACGATTTTTTGTGTTTCTTGTTGCCTTGTCGATCGATATATTGTAAGAATTGATACTCGTTTTTTTTTTAAATTTTTTTGTATGTAATCCGGGCATGTAGACTCCCCATGACGAGACACAACATTGAGGCAACTAGCAAACACGGAATACCATCGGGATATGATGTCCGGTGTGGAACCCACAATCGCAACTAACCCACCGTAGGGAAACCTGACCCAAACAATTTCGAATGAGCCATGATGGTGTGGTTAGCAGACGGAAACCTACCAACTAGAGGGATTCCGAAAAGTGATGTATGTTTCATCTCCAAGGAATGGGCCCTCTCAGCCAGAGAAAACCGTGTCCTTCTGTTAAGTATTGCCATATGTGTGCTTCAGTGAACCCAAATGTGCCTCATACCTGTTGAAAAGTCTCGTGTCATAATTTTTTTTTTCTTGTCTCATGTCATAATAATCCAAAACTTTGCTCATTACTCTTGTCTCATATTAACAGTGGTTATACTGCACTCCCAAATGTAAGAAACCCAGCAGCAGAGACCTCAGTAATCCTTAAAAGATATTGACCATCGGGTCAACATTTTTTCTAAGGGGAAAGCGATGTAAACGTCCCAAAATTTTAAATCCAAAATTAATTACAGTAAAATTCTTTGTCGCTTTAAAGGTAACGAAGGAATTTCGAACTCGATCCTAATGTAAATAGTTCCCAGGCGAGTTAACCCAAACAATCTTCGTAAGGATACTCTAAGGGTAATTAAGATACGCAAAAGTAAATATATCTACCATTAGCAAATTACACTCGTGAGAACGGAAAACTTACACCCACGCGCGCAGAGGAAGCGGGCCGAAATTGGACCAACTGGTGCCTTAAGGGTATGCAATTTTGGCCACTCGGGTGATCTAAGCGGCTATAAGTCGACAAAAATTGAACGACTAGCCCGCGAGAGAGCAGCATCTTCCGGAAGAATTATTAAAGAGGGGGAAGATTTTGAATTTGTAAACAATGGCCCGTCTTAAACGAACCTCCCCATTTTTACACAAAATTTAATCTTTGAATGTTACATTCGTTTCTATTGTTCCGATTGTTCTTCTTGAATTAAATTCGCGACCCTCTTCGCGAATACCTAAGTTTAAATCTGGTGTCGGTGTAAGTGTGGGTGCCAGAAGCCACCCCGAGTCTTCCCCAAAAGGGATTAGCGAGCCCCATCCCCGAATCACCTTATTCGGTAGATGAATTTGTCATTTTATTTTTTGTTAACGTACATATCATATAATGTCGCCCCTCCAGGGTAACCCAAAGTATATGTAATATACCCTGCCTTAAGCTAGTTCACGACTTTTATTTACAGTAGAATAGATTTTGATTTTAAGATGCTCTTGCACAGTTCCAGCCTGGAAGGATCCTCCTCCGAACAACTGTTAATCGGTCATGTAATTTAAATAAATATTATAGTGTCCGGAATTCCCTTAAACTCCGGTGGTGGCAGCGAATTCCGTTACTTTAGTTAAATTTTTCCCATTTTATTTTATTTAACATGCTTAGTTAAATTTCTTGCTAAAATTACGCTACCAAAGTAAGAAGGGTTAGAAACGGGGAAAGTCTTCAACTTCCACCCCGGACCCTTCCTATAATATTGAACTGTCTGCAACTTGTATACGGAGTGCTCCAAATATGGAAGAATGGTTTTAGAACTATAGCCATACATAAAAGACTATTTGACAAAGCCTTACTCAGGTACACTATACAAATGTCAAATTTGAAGAGATGACGTCATAACATATTTTTTAAATCAAATTGTGTGGTTTTCTATAATGTAATTTTTGATATCTTTTTATTAATTAGGGTGATAAAGACAGTCCTTTCAATTTTAAGTTAAACTTTCGGAAACGTTTATTTCCTTCGTCAGGACAAAATTGTTGAGTTACAATGTCTTCCATTTTATAACTCAACCAGGACAAAACTGCCCTGGTGAAGGAAATAAGCATTTCTGAAAGCTTGACTTAAAATTAAAAGGAGTTTCTTTACCATCCTAATTGATTGCATCCCCAAACATTAAACTTTATGTTTTCTTTAATTGTATTGTAATGATTCGTCGACACCAGCCGGCGCCAAATTGTCTCTTGCGTCACTGCCGTCTAGTCGACGCGCCTTAGGCGACAGCCCAGAGAATTCTGACGGCGGAATAAACTATAATAGACAGTGGGCCGCCTCCAGAATGTTCGAGATAAACAACCCCGGCTTATAAAACACGCGGCCGGTAAACGGAGATTCATTCACTGTTAGATAGTTCGAATTGAATTCAACGCTAGACGGACTTAAAGTCGCGATATAAATATTCGCTCGGCCGTTAAAATAAATTAGGATTAAGTTTGTAAATTATCTAGTGTTAAATGTTAGTGTTAATTAGTTTGCTTGTAAATAAATCAGATTATTAACTATTTCGTGTTTTGTTTTAAAATAAAAAATAATAGAACGTTTAAAATCGTTACAGTATTAAAGAGCTTTTGTCTTTGTTTTTTTGGCGTTTGAATTAACCGCGTCAGAAATTCTTCTTTAGGGCGATGTTTCGTCCTTCCTTGCAAAAGGACTTCTGCAGATGTTTTTCTTTGTCGCTGTTACTCCGTGGTAGCAGGTGGGCAACGATCGCGAAAACCTTCAAGTTCATCAAGGAGCTTGTAGTAGAGATTATAGTAGTTGTGGAGAGATGATTCATGACCTAAAAAAATGTACAGGGTGTTTTTAATTCCAATATTTTTAAAGATGAGAAACGTATTTTTGAGTGGAACGTAATATAATAAAATTCTGCTGCGTTCGAAACCTGCACGTTTTTATTAAATAATTTCATAAATAACGAAAGGGAAAGGATATTAAAACGCGTTGTCACCTGCACTTACATATTTACTTAATCGAACAAGTAACGGTCTGCAGTTTTCTAAATTTGACCATACCGATTACCTAATCGTAATGATATTATCACATCGACGTTTTCCCGTAGATTACGTGAAAGTCCGTAAAATAAATACATCCGCACAACTCCGGCCGATTACATAAACGCGCATCATCTCTCTCTGGGTGCGCAGACATTTGCATTGTTTACAAATCGCTTTGCACAACTCTGCGCTTCACGTAATTAGCGAGCCACGAGGAAGACGTGCGCAAGAACGCCGCAAAAAGGTCAACCGACAATTATGTTTCGCGTACAAGTAAATGCCGCTTACCTTGACCCGCCGCACCGTCCACACGAAAAGCGAAAATCCCGGGGGAAAACGGCCGAAATTTTCTGGCAGGAACGCCGGAGGTTCGCAGGAGATGACCGAGAGAGAAAGTGGCGAAAGTTATATCAACAATAGTCAATCAGCGGCGAAAACGAAAATAACGTGTTTACTTCTGAGTTACACGTTTTTTTTATTGTGTTGTTGCACGAACGATTTACATATAATTGATAATGGACGTGTTGATTTCTTTTTCTAATGCGGCTAACGCTCGCAAATCTGTCAACATTTTCATATTTACATTCCCTGTTATCATATTCTTTTATTATTCGTTTTTATAACCCTTAGGGGCATTTTGTTTTTGTGTCCCATCTCTAACCTTATTATTATTCCAACTTTAACTAAGACCTATTGCATTGTATTAATTGAAAATTAAAAGAACAAAGTATTACCTACCTGAAGGTTGCTGATCTCGGGCGGGAAAATTAAGTTCGTCCCAAATTGCCGGCTAAACTCAATGGGACGGGTTGAGGTCATATGTAACCCCGAAGCAAAGGGGGACAAATTAAAAATAAATAAGTCACCAGTTCCGGCACACTTGCCTTTATTTGCGCATCAAAATGGGAGATTAACAAAACGAGACCACCACAGGTCTAAATTAAATGCACGTTAACTATGAACAACGTAACACTTTAAGTAAAATTTAAATGAAACACGAAGCACGGATCCGCTTTTCGTTCACAAAGAAAATAAATATCAACGCAATCTAAAACTAACTCCGCGCAATAAAAGTTACTTGTTTCAATTCAAAGCAATCATATTATTAGAAATAATCTAATAGCGTTTTTCACTGGGACTAAATTGTGCACTGAGTGCGCACTCAGAATATCTCCATCCCGTTTCATTACATGAGGTTAAAATAGGATGAGAATATTCTGAGTGCGCACTCACTGCACAATTTAGTCCCAGTGAAAAACGCTATATCTAAAGGTGTGTTCGTACCAGCTAAACCAGTGCCGAAGAAGTCCTCCGGGTACCAAAGACAATCTGTCACCCAGCGTCCCTGTGTGTAATGTCTCCCTCTTCCGGCGACGATGCCAAGCAACAGGATTATCGACCTCTAGTTCAGACGACCGGAGATGATTCTCAACGATGCCACAAGTTTTCTACACCAGCAAGGTGGCCCCAAATAACAGCTTTGATAAAACTTCCGGTACAAAATCTTCGATAAAAGTTCTGGAGCGAACCTCCGACAAAAGTTCTGGAGCGAACCTCCGATAAAAGTTCTGAAGCAAACCTTCGATAAAAGCCTAATTAAAATAACGAAAAACAACATTACAGCCTGAATTGCGCTCGTATATATACCTGACCTATTTGTTGAGCTCGGGCTTCGGAAAGCATAAACATGGCATTCTCAGATTACGGTTTAAAAATCTTCCATTCACTATTCAGTCAGACAACTCCGTCTGAAAAATTTACACAATGGCTGAACAGCACAGCAAACAACGATGTATGCTCAAGGAGAGAAGCAGAAATACTGGCCGTTCGTACAGGCTTTGGCGTTGACGAACAAACACAGCAAGGGGTTGTTAAGGGATGACAGTCGAATTACGCAGGAGAGTGAGTGAAATAGAACATTTGTGTGTAGCGTAGATTATGGCTTTTTTTTGGTTGTGTAATATTTTGAAATCTGATGAAACGAAAATAAAACAAGTAACTTATGTTGGTTCCCACACAATACAGGATGGCCCGAAATACTAAAATAACTATAATGAGTTTTTAAACCGTAATTAATACAAACAAGGTTGTTGGTAGGAAGTACACATGGCTTTGAATCGATTGCTAAGTAAGTAGAATACAACAACAAAGACATACGACATCACCCTCGTATAACAGTTAGTATGAGT
The DNA here is from genome assembly GCA_033060865.1 of Dorcus hopei. Classification (NCBI taxonomy): domain Eukaryota; kingdom Metazoa; phylum Arthropoda; class Insecta; order Coleoptera; family Lucanidae; genus Dorcus; species Dorcus hopei. Next base: position 8,754,464 of record CM065426.1, read on the forward strand.
TTGTACAGTGCGTCGAGGAAAGTGTCTCTCACTCGCATTTTTTTAAATAAAATAAAAATAAACCAAGAAATACAAGCAAGATTGTTGGTAGGAAGAAGTTATGTGCATCGACTACTAAAAGTAGTATACCAGTTCTATATCAATTTGTTTGGGTTTATATAGTGTGTCTAGGTAAGTGTTGTCATTTTGTTTCTCGCTCGCATTTTTTAAACCAGAAAGTAAAAGACGAAATACAAACAAATTGTTGGTAAGAAGTAGTATCGTGCATGTTTTGAATCGACGAGAAAAGTCTGTTGGAAGTTTGGGAGGAATAAAATATTACCAAAAATTGTCAAGGGTAAAAAAGTGAAATGAAAACAATGTTTATTACTCAACATACACACATAAACTGCATAATAACAGAAAAAGAAAAAAATAAGGAAATAAACTTTAGAGTACAATACACATAACTTCCCCAATCTTCCTTTTACGTTCTCTTTTTCTTAAGTTCCTCGTTCTACGGACGCCATGAAGCGATCATGTTTATGTCGAATTCAAGGCTTCGTGACAGCATCTGAAGGTGATTTTCCTGCACAAGAGTTTCTAAAGCTTCACAAACGTATCAAAAGTACGCCGAAACAGGTGGACACTACTTCGCAAACCAATAAAGATAATTCCTACGTATGAGGGGCAGTCAAATGAAACGTGTCAAACGTCAAAAATATGTAACCTCAAAAGTAATATATTTATCCCACTGGAAAATAAGATGGTCGATTCTATTCTGGTAGGTTGCTGACAGATACACGACTTTACCCAGTTACACACTTCCTCATCCACTTGAAACCGACGTCTTCAAATGTCAAAATCACACGGGGAATGATTTGGGAAGGTGTTGAAGTACTTCCCAGCCAAATCTCTGAAGAGTATTCCTCTTAGAATGGAAAATATGGGGTTGGGAGTAATCATAGAGAAAGTGATAGCAATCCAAGACATTTTGACTTCAATCTCTATAAAATCTCTTCATAGTGTTTTACAATGATTGTGGCGCCTTGCTCAAGAAAGGTCCTCGTAGTCAGATGTTGAACATCGCAATCTTCCGTTCCAGCGCAACAAACAAACAGAACAGAGTGCGTTCACAGGATTCGTCACTGTGGTTCTCTCTTTTCCCACAGAGGGCAGTATCGTTAGTATTGTATTAGTAAACAGCGGAGTCAGAACGCGGCGATCCGTTTTCGTTTCGCTGACTCCCGTATATTATATTATGCTGTTTTTTGTAACATTTATGCACACCTCTATTTACATTGGATCGTGCACGCTGCAAAATACATATACTCGTAATAGCCACTTCATTAGGGAAGTTATTTTGAAAAATAAATTGTGCGAGCCTTTTAATGAAAACAATTCTTTGTTAGGAATTTGAAAGAGCCATTTTTTTGGAAGTAGATGCGCGCCTGTGTGAGCATGTTTCTTGCATTGAAATGAATTGGAAATTTATTCAATACATTAATAAAATATTTTTTTGTTTTAATATAAAAGAATATTTCTCCTGAGAGTAGAAGAGTAAACTATAAATGTGTTGAGTTTCTTCTAACAATAAGACTCTATCCATTGGATTGATGCTCAGCCGATCTTTTCATTTCTTATTTTTTCTTTTAATGATATTCTAACTGGTAGAAAGCATGCATTGAAAAAATTTCTCTTGCTCTTTTTCATTTTACTTTGTTTGTTTTGTTGGGGACATTTGGTTAAATTATCTAATTAACGAACGAGAACTGGTAGAACATGCATTTCTCTTGTCTTTTACCCGACGTATTCGGCTGTTAAAATCCAACTAAAATCCTAGAACAAAACTGCAAAAAGCCGGCAACAAAATTGCGTATCGACAAAATGTAAAAAAATGATGTGACACTGAAATATTGACTCTGAGGGTGCATTCGACATAACGCCCGGAGCGCTCGGAGCGTTCCTTTGTCTCACTCTTACATGCACTGAAACCAACTGAAACGCATTCGCTCTCCCTCACATTTCTGCTCAGAGCGTGCCCCGAGCACATGTCGAACGCAACTCGAATGGGATAGATACCGAATACCGAATATCGCTGCCGCGAGCAGTTTCGATAGAATGCAAGGTCTGTTCGATAGCTCTGCACTTTCTACACTTTTGACACCTTTACTCTATTTTTCTCACTCCTACTTATGTTCTATTATATACATGTCACTCTCTCAGGAGCAAAAGGTGTAGAAAAGTGCAGAGCTATCGAACAGACCTATCATGATATGTAGCAATGCAGCGCAATATTTACAATTTCTTAATAAAAATTGTTTTCGTTAAAACGTTCGTACAGTTTGTTTTAAAAAATAATGTCCCCAAAAAAGAGCCTACATATAATATCTTGCCACAACCACATCCCAATGCAAACAAACGAAAAAGAAGATGGTAATCTAGGCATAGCCTTTTAGCAGAGTTTCTTGTAATGTGAAACATATGAGGTGTGTCCAAAAAGTTAATGAAAGTTACGAAATATAAAAAAAATGTGTACCAGACACAAAGTACTCTTGATAATGATCGTAAAGCTTTTGAAAACTGTTCGAAAAGGCTTCTTTGGGAATCGCCTTCGGTATGCTTCAGTCACGCGGGCTTGAAACCAAGACGAAAAATGTGATCTCTGAACAAAAAAATAGCAGGAGCAAGATTGGGGAAGCAGCTTTTAACGTTATGTGTTATAATAATAATATTTTACGTTTCTGGTTCTTTCTAAGAACTAGAATCAAAATCAAATAGCGACACTCATTAGAAAACTATTCGAAAAAGAATATTATTTTTATAAACAGAATATGTGACATTTACATTAAGTTATCGTTAAACCGTTGGGGAGGAAAACTAATGCTGCCTTCGAAAATTATACGTCGGATGCATCTGGAGCGTATGATCTCATCTTTCTCACTCAAGATTTTTAAACCATTTTGTATCTCGCTCATCCGTCTAAAAAATCTTGCGTTTATATTATTCCCATGACAACTGGCGATCTTTCAACATCCCACATTTAAGTAGGGTCTGAAAAGATCGCCTGTTGTCGTTGAAACAATATAAACACAAGATTTCTATAAACTAATGAGCGAGATACAAAATGGTTTAAAAATCGTGAGTGAGAAAGATGAGATCATACGCTCCAGATGCATCCGACGTATAATTTTCGAACGCAACGTAAGAACGTTTTATTTTTTTTTTATTTGAAGGATGAAAATTAATTAAAATTAATTGAAAATTTCGAATGTAATTCCAAAGGAGAGAAAAACACAAAAAGAAATTCAGATAAATACGTTCGTTTTCTGAAATACATAAAACATATTATGTAAATAAATAAAACTTTGATTTAAAAAAAACCTAATTTTTTTAATAGCTACATAAAAGGTTTGAAAAAGGAATTTAAAAAACAGTAAATATAATTTCATCTCTACAAAAATCAGCCAAGATTATTAAAATCTCAGGAGGACAATTTAAGAATTAAAAAAAAATAATTAAAAATGCGAACAGTGGACCGAAAGAAAAACAAAGGACAAAAAAATAGAATGCAATAAAACTCTGTAAAAAAACTTGTTCTCTCTTTTTTAATGTCTGTGAAGTTTCCTCTGAAAGCAGTTAACAAATTACAAAACGATAGAAGACAACAAAGGAGATCTGACATTCGTCGTTCTCTATTTAAAAAAAATTAATAATTTAAAATGTGGTAAAATTATTTTTGAAAATGATTTTGAAATCGTCAGTTGAAAATATGAACGACAGATTGGGTCGCGCCATCTTGCGGTCGATTTAGGACCTAAAATTGTGTGAGATATGACAAATAGCAATTAGTTTGCTGCCCAATAAATCATTCCATAGAAAGCGACCAAATAATGCTTTTCAGCAAATTAGAAAATTTGTCGGTTTTGATTGATTGAGCATCTGTTTCGGTCCTATTTGAAGCCTCGATAGCAGAAGAGTATCTCGAGAACTCCACTGCAATCTCACTGGTCGGTCCTAGTTACCTCGAAATCGAGCACATTAGTAATTAGTAGTTTAGGTCAAGACATCTTGCGGCTGATTTTTGACTTAAAATTGTGTGCGACCTAAACTGTTGATTACTGAAGGGACATTTTTTTGACCTGTAGTATTATTATAATTGTGTTCCCATGTAGGTGACCAATTTTATATGTAATGATTTTTCAGTTGTATAGTAAACAAATTCCACTTTATTAGAATATTTTTTTGAAGCTTATTACAGGGTTGTAGATTCTTTTTTAATTAAGAAAGCCAAATCTTCTTTTAAGTGTCTGTGCGTTTTTGAAAATATTAATAGATTTAAATAAATTGTTTACGATACTAGCAAATCGTCAACGCTTTATCATTAATTGAATATTTTCTACTTTTTATTTTATAATTTTATTGAATCGGTTTAAACACCTTGATTGCAATCCGAGCAAATCGTCGCCAAAATATTCTTTGATTGAAATAAAATTAAATTTATGAAACAAAACCTGTTCAATAGGTTTAAATGCCTTAACCACGATGCTTGCAAATCGTTTTTAAATAAGCATTCATTAATTGAAACAGATTTTATTCAAATGTCAAGTTGATTTGTCAAATGTTTGTTAAAATTTTTAAATAACAAAATTTTCCTTTTCTTTACTCACTGTGATTGATTATCCTTGGCTGTCTCCTGGTTCAAATTAAAACTATGTATTTCAAATAAAATTTCTTGAAAAATTATAACTGTTGTATTAAAAAATAACTATAATTGAATATTAGAACTCTTAACTAAAAATTGAATGAATGAATTAACGAATGTATGTAGAAGTAAAATTTTAAAATTGTATTATGATGAGAGAGGATTTATTTTGATGTTTTAAGTATGAGAGGCAAATGTATTCTAAATTTTTGTGTCGTGAAGGGTTTATTTACAACTCGGATAAATATTATTCACCATATCAATCATCATCTATATGGCAACCATCACTTTTTTATCATATTAACCGTTTTTTCATCTCCAATTAATTTTATCTGGCTATTAATTTGTGATCACAATTGTTAATATGGGAATAAACCGTCAGATAAAGTTAACTGAAGATGAAAAGACCGGGCCTGAATCTAACAAAGCCTAAACACATTTATCTGACGTTTATAATTTTAAATGTATTTCTAGAAGTTCCGTGCAGTTTACCTGGACGTCCTCTACCTTTGACCTCTTCACCCTTACTCTTCTTTCGTCTGGCAAGTACACGATTCGTCCCTTTCTACCGCACCTGGGTGGTCTCACCGGCCAGTTCCTCGCTGTCAAAAGGACCTTTAATTTTTCTTGAACCTTATCCATGAATTCAGAAAACTCTATCCAATTTACACTGTTTTGGATATCCTGGAGCTACTTCACTTTTTCGTCCGGTACGTTCTTCAAAGGGTTGTTGATTTGACTTAGATTTTCGAAATTTTTTAACTAAATTTGCCTTCTGAATTTTACTTTAGTACTCTTTTTTAATTTTCAATTTTGAAATTTATTTTGTATGATTTTTGTAATATATTTTTATTTTCAGATGATGTTTTTGGTGTTTATGTTGTTGAATGGTTCATGAAAAATGATTTGGAATTATTAAGCTTTTCAAGAATGAGTTGTTCTTCCTTTTATTCTTTTCATTCAGGTAATATCACAGCAATATGTTCTCAATTTGAGATGAACTAGAAAAGGTTGGTGAGACTGCAGTGGAGCTCTCGAGCTACTCTTCTGCTGACAAGGCCCCAAATAGGTCCGAAACAGCTGTCGAGAGGATGCTCAAGGAAGCCATTTCAATCAAAACCGATTTGCAACAATTTTTCGGAAATATGAACATGTTGAAGGAATAATCATCTCAAACAAGAACAAGAAAATAAAGATTTACGCTCGTGTTTTGTTTTTTAAAATTATTGACAGATGGAAAGGAACCACAATTCCTGACAGGAAAGGAAACAGCAGAAATTTATTTTCGTTGCTTTGAAAAATTTTTTGCTCGAAAAAGAAATTAAAAATAAAAAACATTAAAAATACTAATGGAAAATAACCAGCACAAATAATCATCGTGAAAAACAAAAGGAAATAAAAGAATATTGATCGACTCTATTTTGGTTGCAAAAATTCGTATTTCCAAAATATTGAAAATGACTGTTCAGACGACAAATAAAATTACATCCGTACTTAAACACATTTGAAAATAGAAAAACAAAAAATTCTAAAACAAATTAAATAAGTATAATAAAAAAAAAACTCTAGAAAAATAATACCTGGAAGAATATTACGATTTTAAGGGCTCCTTCCCCCGAACAATTCTTTTTTCATTCATATCTCGGTTTCTTCGTTTCATTGGATTATCAATTAGTTGTGAGCTCGGTCGTTTTATGTTTTAATTTAATTCTAACGATTATTCCAAAACAACAACTAATACTTATGCATTTTTTAAAACTTTTATTGCGCTTCATTTTCTTCTCTTCCTTCTCTTTGTTATGCTGCGGGCACTTAATAGGCATTTAATGTAACGCCTAACGTGATTTTTAACATCTAATTTGACATAAATGTGCGGTTACACTTAAGTTTAATATCAAATTACTCGTTATAAATTTGTTTTCTTTTCCATATTATCATATCACAAGAAAAAACTACACCAATCTAGTCAAATTAGACTTTGAAAATCACGTTAGGCGTGACGTTAAACGTTAATGTGGCCGCACCGTTACAGGAACACCATTTTATTCTCAGATTGTTAAATAATTTCATTTCTTTTATACCTAAAGAGAACAGAAAAAAATATTTTGGGGGCCTAATACTAGGTCTTTCAGAACTCCCTGTATCCCTGTTTGAATTGGCTTACCGGTTGGAACCGCATCACGTTGACTTCTTCTACTGCCGACGTTTCGTTCTTCCCCAGGGCTGCTGCTGGTGTTGCAGTCTCAACGACTAACGAGAAGCAGCAGCAACATCAGCAGCCCTGAGAAAGTTCTTCTGCAATGGAGAACGAAACGTCGCGTCGGCTGTAGAAGGAGTCAACGTGACGCGGTTCCAACAGGAAGCCAATTCAAACATGGACGACGGCCGAGGAAAACTTCAAGTTAAATCCCTGTGTCCCTGTTTATAAAGTTTATAAAGTGGTATTGATATTGGGGGCACTTTACAGACAATAAGGAACATACAAAATTCCTCGTCACCAACTGCAAATTCGAATTAATTATTTAATTTAGGGCACGTTAAAGAAAATAGAAAAAAGTAGATTGTTTGGGGGGGCTAATACTAGGTCTTGCAGAACTCCTTGTCTGCCGTTTGTAGAGTGTCCATAATATTGGTATTGGGGGCACTTTGTAGACAATAAGGAATATACAAAATTCCTTGTCACCAACTGCAAATTCGATTTCATTATTTAATTAAGGCCACGTTAAAGAAAATAGAAAAAAGGTTGATTGTTTGGAGGCTAATACTAGGTCATGCAGAACCCCCTCTTTGTAAAGTGTTCTCAATATTGATATTGGAGGCACTTTACAGACAATAAAGAATATACAAAATTCCTCGTCACCAACTGCAAGTTCGGTTTAATTATTTAATTAAGGCCACGTTAAAGAAAATAGAAAAAAGTAGATTGTTTGGGGGCCTAATACTAGGTCTTGCAGAACTCCCTGTGTCTCTCCCTGTTTATAGAGTGTCTTCATGGTATTGGGGGCACTTTGCAGACAATAAGGAATATACAGAGCGAGCAATAAATTCCTCGTCACCAACTGCAAATTCGATTCAATCATCTAATTAAGGCCATGTTCACCGCGAAACGTTTCGAAATATCGCCGGGCTTTGTGTTCGACACATTTTCTGAGTACGTGTGTGTGTGTGTGTGTGTGTGCAAATGAAATTTCGCCGATAAGAGACGAAGGTACGCCCCGTTATCGGCGAGCGCGATCTCCGAGCGTGTATTTTTAAACCACGATTGCAACCTTGACACTCCCGAATTGCTTGCGTTGCTGGTGCGAGCGAGAATGAAAAGGAGCTGAAACAAGAGAAAATAAAAAGAACGGGTGGAATGTAAACAACAGCTGCTGCACTGTTTCTAACTCGAAGAGACTCATTTTTTTTTTTTAATTAAATTAAAAGAACAAAAGGACTTTGAGAAATTTTATTTTCTGTAATTTCTCGAGCGGGACATTTGGTGGAGGCGCCCAAACTATATTTTATTTCTCGGGCCTAATCAAAAAAACTCTTCTGTTATAAGAAGGCGATGTTTTCGAAACTTCGTTTATATCTCGGTTTGACCTCGTAAATATGAACAGTTCACGAACTCAAAATGATTCCCAAAATATTCGTACATTTGAAACTGTATGAATGTTTTTCGTTACTGTTGGCTTTCATTGTACAATATCGTTTCTTATTAGAATTAAATAACCTCTTACAAAAACCACTTGCAGCGTAATAACAATATTTTAATACCGCTCGAGTGAACGTTAGCGGTAATATACCGCTACTAAGGTGCGCGTTTGACATTTCACCGACGACGATGAATAAGTGGTTTTACCTGCAAGAAAAGCTGAAAAATAAAAGGCGGTTTTCTCGGGGGGGCCCCGGGGCAAGGCCGTCCGCCTTGAACCGCCGGGGGGCTAAAGCACACACGTATACACGAGGAACGTTCTCACAGAAAGACGTTGGATTGATTGATTGTTTGAATAGATGCGCCCAATTACGAACTTGTATGCTTGGATGCTTAATGAGGAGCAAGCAACAGTTTCACCGTAAATTACGCATTGTTAATATTAATGGCTTCATTTTCGCAACTTTGCCCGTGAGAACCCGTCGCGTTTTCTACTTGGAATGCGTTCAATTAAAGCTAAGGAGGTCTTCGAATTCAACGCTTGATATCAACTTTAAATTTAGCGATTTTGCAACGCCTCTCCACTACGTCCAATAAAAGTGAAGGGATCGCGTATGTAAATTATAGAAAGTGAGAAGCGGACCGCAGTTTAGGGGGCTACCCTAAGATGTGTATTTTGCCGAGGGGGAGACAGGAAATGCCGATGTGTTAATGGAATGCTATTATCACGTCGATGACAACGATGATGAACGAACCAAGTTTAATCAAGTAAATGTCATAGGTTCTCGGGGAACAGAGGCGACGTGAAATTAAGTTACATTATAGCTTCGGCATTTGATTGACTGCAAAGGAAGGAAGCATCGTTAAAACTCCAACAAAGAGGGGTGAAGTATAACGAGGCACATCTTTTGAAAATCGAGTAACCAAGAGCAGAATCAAATGTGGAAACGTAGAATGGCCACAAATAATCCTTACTTTCTTGGATGCAACATTGATTTTTATTATTTCAGACTTACAATTAGATAAGGTAATGCTTACATTACTCTTGTCTATAACTGTACTTATGTATATTGTAAAGTGCTGTTAACGTCAAATCTCAAGTTTCTTAAGAGTTTCAGACTTATATAATATGAAACGTTTGTTTGCTTGCCTCGGGGGCACCTAATGACCGTTATTATTTTTTCAGCGTCAATATAAGCATTCGATTTGCATAACGTGCACCGAGCATGAGCACTGCAGATCTGGGTTAATCATAAGCCGTCCTGTACTTAGGTATTTGGGGGGCCAAGGTGTGTCGTAAGCCAAGGCTTTTCCTACATTTCACAAAAAAAATCAACGCGTGTTTCGGTTAACGCGGTCGAATTTACGAGTGTCCTTCCAACCGCGTTGTTGTTGTTGTTGTTAAAGGTCATATTCCATTATGGCAGTTAGCTACTCGATTTTGAAACCAACAATAAAAGTCCAAGACATTTCGGATTTAGATGACCGAAAGTGTGAGCGAAATTGAAAGCGAATTCGTTATTTTTTTTTTTAATCCAAATTTTGTAATCTCTTACCAAGTTGTAAATAGAGATTTTCCTGCGGGGCATCGTAAACCGAAATCCGTTTAAAATCTGACTATTTGCCGAAGGAATTATCGCCCGGTATAGGTTGGACAAACCCCGACGAGACGCGGTTGGGTTTCAGCCGTGTTAATTGAACCAGCGAAAGCGTTTAGGAGGAATTTAAATCGTCTTTAAAGGTGCTTTTATTTTAACAAACACTTCGAACAGGTTTCAATGGAATAATAAAAAAATAAATCATTCTGAGTAATTCGTTCGAAAGTCAAAGAAATTAAAAAAATAAACGTGAAACATTAGGAGAATGAATGGAATTTTGAATAATTTATTGTTGTTGTTCTTGGCACGACCTGAGAGGCAGCGACGAAATGAAATGGCAGTACCGAACTAAGAGTATTCAACTAAAGCCATTAAACAAAGGAAAATTTTTTCGTTTGTAAAATTTTATTGGGCCGCCCTGTTTTCTAACAAAGACAGGGAATATGGTGTTTTTTAAGAATCGCTGGTGCAGAGATATTTTGGATAATTAATTCCAAACATTGCACACAAACGTCACAATTTAATTTGCTTATAATTTTTTTCTTAATATTAAATTCTATAGCGTCGGCCATATAAAAATTTCAGAGGGGTTGTACGTTGTACAAGGTGGGCCAAAATTGACACTTTTAATGGGAAACGGCCGTTTCTAGAGGATTTAGATAAAAACCGAGCTCAGTGCCTGGAGCTCGATTTTTATTAGAAAATTAATGGCGAAGACCGCATTTTGATATCTTGTACCGTTTCGGAGTTACAAGGTGTTTTTCGAAATTCCGCAGTTTCTAAAAACCATGGTAGCTCTTTTGTTTGTGAAAATATCTGCCTAGATCAAACAGAATTCGTAGAGGAAATAAAGAAAATAAAAACTGAAAATGAATTACTAAAGGAAGAAAATGAAAAGATTAAACAAGAAACAGCAGAGATGAGAAGAATTATACAAAGACTAGATACAGAAAAAAGAAGAAAAACTTAATCTTGAACGGGATAATAATAGAGAATAAGGCAGAGATGGAATTGAAGAACGAAATGAACAAATTCATAGAGGAAAACCTAGAAATTTCAGTACGGGTCCAGCAATTGACGAGCTTCTTGGAAAAATCTCACATGTCCATTTTTGCCGAAATCGCGATTTCACTGCCATCTATTGCTTATAACAGTAGGCTATCAATTCTTATACTGGGATTCCGTAAAAACGTCATAAACCGGGAAAATAGCTTAACAAAATCTGGGGGTTTCTGTAGCAATATGTTAAGTCTACAGGTACATTTTTTTGTTTTTCCAAAAAAGTTGTTTTTGGACAAATGAGGTTTTTCCAAGAAGCTCGTCAATTGCAAAAACTAGGGAAGCAGATGTGTCTCATTGGATTGAGTAATGAAGAGGACAAAGAGAAAATAATGAAAACTAAATAAGAAACATTAAGGATAAAAGAATCTACATAAGCCACGATCTAAATAAAATGAAAAGCGAAAACAAAAACAATTAAGATTAAAAGCCAAGGAGGAGAAAAATAAAGGGAGCCAAGTAAAATTGGGATACAATAAAGTTACAATTAACGGAGAGGAATGGCGCTGGAACAAAACAGCCGGGAAAGTGAAATCGATAGGAACAAAAAACTAAGTGAAAACGAGAAAGTGGAAATGAATAAGAAGGACTTGGCAAAGGAAAAGGTAACGAGTAAGGAAGGGAAGGTAAAAACAAAGGATAAACAAGAACACATGAAAATAGGGACATGGAACGTAAGGGGAACATTATGAAGAAAGTAAATTGCAACATATAGTAAATGAAATTAAAAAAGATAAATTTGACATAGTCGCACTACAAGAAACAAAGCAAAAGGGAGAATTTGTAATGGATATAAATAGCTATGCGTTTCTTAATAGTGGAGGAAATAGCCGAAGATTAGGTACAAGGTTCTTGATAAGTAAAAGGATTAAAACATTAATAGTAAATTTTAAGGCAATATCGGATAGAGTATGTGTGCTAAGAATCAGGGGACGGTACCAAAAAATAACATTATTGAATTTTCACGCACCTACGGAAGAAAAAGATATAGAAGACAATGAAGAATTCTATAATGAGCTAGATAGGATTTACGAGGAAATACCTAAATACGATATGAAAATAATATTAGGTGACGCGAACGCAAAAATAGGAAGGGAGGAAATATACAAACCAACGATACAAATGTATAGTAAGCATGAAGTGTCGAATGAAATTGGTATATTCCTGATAGACTTTACAAAGGAGAAAAACATGATCGTATTTTCAAAAACAGTACGTATTTTCAAAGAAAGGAAATTCATAAAGGGACATGGAGATCACCAGACGGAAGAACAATAAATCAAATTGACCACATACTAATCGAAAGAACAGAAGGAAAAGCCATAAAAAATGTAAGATCGTATACAGGCCTAAACGCTGATACGGACCATTTTATGGTAGGAGCGAAGATCACACAGATAATACCGGAAATCAAAAACCAAAAGGAGCAGATACCGTCACAATGGAAAGAAGCAATAATATGCCCGATACACAAAAAAGGTGACAAAAGTGAATGTGGTAACTATGGAAAAACCCCCAGAAGAATGAAATAAAAAAATATATATATATCACTTCTAAACAAAGCGTATAAAATATTGGCTACATACATAAATAATAAATTGATAGAAGAGACTGAAAAAGTAATAGGTGAATACCAATGTGGATTTAGACAAGGTAGGAGCACGATAGACCAGATTTTTGCGTTAAGGGAGATACAAGCGGAAAATCACGACTATAGAAAAGCAACGATGGCTATATTCATTGATTTCAAACTAAAGGTATTGGTGGAAGAAAATTGAAATTGCAAATGCGACCGTTCATGAGCATTTGACTTTGACGATTTTGTTTCAAAACTCCATAATTGGGTTGCACATGTTCTCAAAGAAAGAGATTTGATTCTACCATTTGCGATTTGTTGTTGAAACCTGAGGAAAACGATGTACACTTACGTGCAAAGAAATCGCCCTGCTTTTAACTTGATTGTTTTTTTTTCTATCCGCTTTAGAAGACGAAAGAAATCTTAATAAATTTGGCTTCACCTTAAAGGTTATTAAATTAAGCAACAAAGTTTTTTTAGATCTGATATCTTGATTCAATTAAAGAAAAATTACAACAAAGTCTAAAGTGTGTTGTGGGTCGATTTCTTTGCACGCAAGTGTATTTCTGAAACGAATCATAACTGGCGATGTGCGAAAAACGGATGTGTACAAAATGTTAAACGCGGAGGAGACGTGATAAACCAGCTCAAAGCTGATTGGTTCGACTATGTAGGTACTCCCAACAATTGGATAAAGTGAATGGATTCCATCAAACAAAAAAGGTCAGAATTGGTGAAAAGAAAAGGAATAGTATTTCATCATGACAACGCCAGATCTCACAAAAGTTTGGTGACTCGTCAGAATCGTCGTCTACTAGATCTTAGATGACATGTCTACCATATTCACCTAATCTGGCACCATCTGATTATCACCTGTTTCGGTTTCTGCAAAATTCCTTGGATGGTAAAACTTTTGATTCGATTGATGGTATCAAAAACCACTTAATTCAGTCTTTTTGCTAGTAAAAACAAGAAGTTCTACGAGCGTGGAAACATGTTATTATTTAAAAGAAGGCAAAAGTTGTTGGAACGATATGGTCAATACAACTGAATAATTTCTTTCTATCAAAAAATAGTCTTTCGTTTTCATGCAAAAAAAAAAACAATCCTTCCGAACACTCTCCACACGTAATCGAAAATGAACTTTCACGTTTTAGAGTGAACACCCTATATACTTTTGGATTTTTGGATTTGCAGTTCAGTTCTATGCATATTCTTTCGTATTCGCATAATTTTTGCCTAAGACTATTCAATTTTTTACAATTTTAACGTTTGCAAATATTTCAAAAACTTTTATAAACTAAAAGAAAACAGAGAATGGTACTTCTTTACTTGAAAAGGGATGGTTTTTAAGAAAAAATAAACTTTGTCACGGTTGACCAAAAGGCAGAAGCGTGCACGTGCACCCATTACCAAACATTTTGGATATTTTGTTAAATTTGCTTAAGAAGTTTTAATTTTGTAAGATCTTAATATTTTTAAATTTCATTTCTGGGTATACGAAAATGAAGTAAAAATACTAAATATATTTATATACCGTGTGTCCCAGCCCATCTGGGCTGTAGGAAATACCGGGTGTCCCAAAACCCTCGTTTGAGACTGAAACAGTATATAGAGAGGCGCAAAAGAAACAACTTTTTTCAATACTCTTTTTTCCAGAAGTCAATAATAAAGGAATTATAAGCTCTGAAAGAGGGTTGGAAAATATTGTTCTTTTGGAAATATCTTCTGGATCCTTAAAGTTATGAAACTAACATTTTAAATTCAAGTGTAAGGCACCTAACTACGCGTTTGTTAGATCCTCCCTCCTTTTTAAAGGGTAGTTTTAGGGGGTGACTTTTCAGTATTTTATTTCTAACTTTTTATTTTTACGTATTTCATCAAAAATTTACGAAGAGAATATTCTTTAGATTATTTGGCACGAGAAGGCTCTCTTGTTGCATTTAGATGAACCGAACCGTTTTCGAGTAATTGAGGTTTAAAAGTTAACATACGCCCATTGCATTTCGTTATCATAAAATACTGAAAGTAATCCCCTCAAACTACCCATTAAAAGGGAGGAAGGATCTGACAAATGCGTTGTAAATGTTCAGTTAGGTGAGTTTCAAATATTAGTTTGATAACTTAAAGTATTCAGAAGATGTTGCCAAAAGAAAAATACGTTTCCTCTTTCTTTCAGGGAATTATAACTCCCTTATTATTAACTTTTGGAAAAAAAGTATTAAAAAAAGTTGTTTCTTTTGCGCCTCTCTGTATACTCTTTCAGTCTCAAACGAGGTTTTTGGGACAGCCTGTATACAGGGTGAGTCATAATGGGTGGAACAAATTTTACCAGTATGTACGAAAGATTTTTTTAAGTAAAAAAGTTCCTATAAACCTATGTCCTAATCCACTCAGTCGAGGAACTACAAGAAATCAAAGTTTTGTAATAAACAAATATTTAATAATAACGGCAACTGTGAAAACTGTTAAAAAGTTGGATAAACTGCACAAAAAATTTTCAATTAAATCACAGTATTACAAAAACTGTTCAAACTGTGCTCCTTGAACTCTAATACAAGCAAGACCTCTACGAATAAGGGAATCGTACACTCTAGCCACTTGACCATTGTTGCGAATTTCATTGACCGCGTTAAAAATTCTTTGACACGCTTGTTCACGTGTGTCAATTTCAGTATTGTATACTAACTGTTTCATATTTCCCCAGAGGTAAAAATGTAGAGGATTTAAATCGGGACTCCTCGCAGGCCAGGCAACTGGGCCTCCACGTCCGATCCGCCTGCCAGGGTAGTGAGTATTCAACCACCGGATGATTTACCTTCCATGACTTAATGACTTCTTGTAGTTCCTCAACTGTGCGGATTAGAACATAAGTTTATAGGAACTTTTTACTTAAAAAAGTATTTCCCACATACTGGTAAAATTTGTTCCGCCCATTATGACAGACTCAACTTTAACTTCTTGTAGTTCCTCAACTGTGTGGATTAGGACATAGGTTTATAAGAACTTTTTTACTTAAAAAAGTCTTTCCTATATACTGGTAAAATTTGTTCCGCCCATTATGACTCACCCTGTATATGGGATTTCTATTATTGTTTTTTTTTTATGTCCCCAAGCTAAAATACCGGAACAATTCATATTGCGTCTGCTAGTTCTTGAACGAATACCTCTTACGCCCAATTTTACAATCGTCGGATAAGCGTTATTCTTAGAATTACGTGACGTAGGGTGATGTAGATATGGAGGAACATTAAAGGATATTCGGTGAACAGTTATTCCGTCTTTATTCCACAATTGTAAAACTGGACCTTAACGTTTCAAATTATGAAGAATTACATCACAGCTATTTAAGTAATTAAATAAAAAGATTTTCCAAAATCTAGTTTTATTTTAATACCCTATTTTTAATGTTTGATAATAGTAAGCAAATTAGTCAAATTGCATGGTCTCCAGGCTTCCGCTTGGATACTTCGTCTTAAATTTTGATTACAATCTTTAATTATCTACATTATTGTTATTCTATTACAGAAATTATGAACATTAAAATGCAGCTCATTAAAAATTGTACTAATAATAAAAAATTGTGATGATATTTGAAATGATGATATTTGAAACTGAATCGAGAAACTGTGGAGTTTGGTCAACCTGCTTGCTGGAATAAAACGTTAAAAATAAGGTATTCAAATAAAACTACATTTTCTAAAATAATTTTATTCTGTAATGTTAGTTCGATACAAATTCATATTATGGTATCATTGTTATTTAATATAACCTTGTATATTCTCACAATTGTTATTATTTTGAAGCCCCCCCCAAGGCAAGGCAAATTGAATGAATTAACTTTATACTTGTTTGAGCAAAATTTGTAATGTATCAACCGGATAATTACGGGTTGGTTTCCAACTTTTGCAGATCATTAAATAGAGGTGGCGGAGTTGCGAGCTTTGTAAAAAATAACGCAAATTTTTACGTTAGGGAGTATAGTATTCATAATGTTCTCAGTATTGAAATATCCTTTGAATATTGCAGTTTTGTAATAGAATTTAACGGCAATCAAATTTTAATTGTTACAATCTACAAATCTCCAAGTGCAAATTTGGACATTTTTATTAGTAATATGTACAGTTTATTGCAAAGCGTTTTTTCTTTTAATGGAGCATTAATTGTTGGAGGTGATTTTAATATTGATTTTTGTAAAAACACACCCAGTGTTAGGTCAATTGTAGGGCTGTTTTCATCTTTTGGATTGTATCCATGTATCAAAACTGACACAAGAATAACCAGGGACTCTTCAAGTAGAGTGGATAACATATTCACTAATATAGATGTCAATGAATTTGAAACCTATGTGACTGATCCTGGCCTTACAGATCATCATTGGCTGTTTTTTCGTTTACCTTTTACTGGTGGAACTCGTAATAAATCTGAAAGAATTGAAAGAAGAGTTTTTAGTGGTAACAATATTCATAACTTTAAATTAACACTGAAGGAAGAAAAATGGTCGTTCTTAAACTTAAATATTAATTGTAACGATAAATTTGATTTATTTGTAGCTACTTTTAGTTACTATTTCAATTTAGCATTTCCTGTAAGGCATAATCAGTCAATCACAATTGATTTTATCGACAATAAATTAACATGGTCTAATTATTGTTTTGATCTAATTAAAAAAATTTAATTCTTACTGTTTTCTGATAAGAAAATTATCATTTGAGGTAAATATAGACACGCTAAAGCTTCTTTATTATGGTCATATTCAATCTCGTATCTCTTACGGCATATTATGTTGGGGAAATTCTACTCATGCTGCAGAAGTGTTTGTGACCCAAAAATTAATCATACGTGCAATGTTGAAGGTGTCTAAGACACATTCCTGTAGATTACTCTTTAAGCAGTTGAGGCTTTTAACTCTTCCGTCACTGTACATTTTATCTTGCGTAATATATGTGAAAAAAACACACTAATACCTTAACTTTATACCTGCATCAGATATAAATTTAACATATAAGACACGTACAGTCGAAGACAATTTAATATATTTACCACAACATAGAACGCAACTATATCACAGGAGTGTGGGTTACAATGCAGTGAAACTCTTCAATCACTTACCTAAATCATACAGAGAACTGAGTGTGAATAGTTTAAGAAATAAATTAAAATCAATAATGTTGGATGAGGTTTTCTACTCTCTTGAAGAGTTCCTGGATTATAAGTTTTAATGTTTGTTTGTTGTATCGTATGTGTATTTTTTGTATGTGTACATAGGTACCTGACGACATACATAATGTATCTGTTGTATGTTAGTTAAACGAAGAAATTAACATTGTTGATGTTTACAAATGTAAATCAAAAACAAATATATATTATTATCATATTATTATTAAGTTTCCGGATGCTCCACTGTCTTGGGGACATAAAAATCAACATTATTTGAAATCCCACCTTAATTTCCTATGGCTCAGATGGGCTGGAGCACCTGGTAAAATATTCAAATAATATTTCTTTGATATTAAATTAAACTGTATATTTTGATAGCAGGTAAATTAAAAAAAAATCGATTTCAGGATTATCTTATGTCTATGAGTCAGGCTGATGATATCTTCGTAACTTTACGCCCCCAGGTGATCGTCTGGGTTCGCCTAATTATAAAACCGGTCCTGAGCAATTCAAATAAATTTCTAATCGAAGAAATACGCTTTGGAATGATTTTCGAACAAAAAATGTCTAAAACTTCCGAAAAATTACAAGATGTCATGTCATCGTGAAAAAAATCAAAAAATTGCGTCTGATATTTTAAGAAAATGAACAGAAAATGTGCGTCGCCTGGAAAAGCAATACTGTTAGTGGTAGTTCAAATGAACGAATTCTTTTTCGGCGCAAACGTTTTTTGTACAAAAACGTTTTTTAAAGTGACTGTTTGAAATTACTTAATTAATTGAAATTTTAACATCAACATTTAAAAAGGAAAAACCTGAAACTTAAAGTGAATAAACAGTGGGTATTCGAGTAATTTAGCGTTGTTGTTGTTGTTGTTGTTGTTGGGATGATTTGGAAGAGGATCGCGAATTGAAATGCAACAGTGTATGATGACAACAATAAAGCATGGACGGAGATCGGAATGCCATGCCGGTTAGCGCGCCGCGTGAATAATTCCGAGCCTGAATGCCGTTTTTTGAAATAAAAATGCAAACGAAAGAAAGTGAACAGGGCGGCCTTGAAGGCGCGACTTTATACCAGCGACCCAACACATGTTGTTAAGACGCGACGTTCGGAAAATCGAATCGTCCTGACATCGAGAGTTCGAAACTGATCTCCACTTTTCAATCGTTTTTTTTTTTTTAAACACAGTCAAATCTGAAGGTCTAGAAATTTGTCCATCAGAACATGACCGCTTTCACTTTCATTGTATTTCTTGTCATCAATTGACTAACTTTCGCTTGACTTGGCGGAGTCAAATTTGAGGCTTATAATTTTGTTCATCGCAATACGTAATTCCCAGAGTTTCTGGAAATTCGACAAAAGTTTAACGACGTTTCAATTTCAAACCAACCTTCGTTTTTAGTTGTTGATTTTTTCCTGAACTTGGAAGAGGACTGGAATTTTTCCACAGAGAGTAGAATCGTAGTGACATCGATAGTTCAAAACTAACCTGCACTATTCTGTTTTTTCTGAAAATTCGGCGGAGTCAAATTTGAAGGTCCAGAATTTTATTCAACACATGAACGCTTTCAGTTTCATAGTTTCCTTGTATTTCGCTTTCCAATAGTTTCTGTTTAATAAAAATTCGAGTCAAATTTGAAAGTTTAGAATTTTATCCGTCGCTATACGCAATTCGCAAAGTCTTGGAAACTCGACACGAGATTAACGTTGTTTCAAATTTCATGTGACATCGCGACTTCGAAACTAACCTTCGTTTTTCAATTGTTTTGATCTGATTGCGAGTCCAATCATCAGAGTCAACTTGATGGTCTAGGATTGTGTCCATCGCAGTATGCGAACGGCTTTATTAAAAAATTCGCAGAGCTTTTTAGAAGATCGACGTTTCAAATGTTAGTATCGCTGTTCTTTTTGACATTGAGACCTAGAAGCTAACTTTGGCTTTTCAATTCAAAATTTGGCGGAGACAATAAATTCTGTCCATCGTAGTACAATCAGTGATATTCAAAACTTTGCAGAGTTTCTGGAAATTCGACGAAAGATTTGTTATTTTTGACGTCAAGTACTTGAAACTAACCTTCGCTTTTCTATCGTAGATTTTTTTCTGAGGTCAAGAATTTTTTCATCGTAACAAGCAACACCATTTCGTTTATTAGGCGGTCTATATACGACAGACAGGGATATTTTTGATAATGGTATACAGAATACCAAAAATATTCGTATTTTAATGGTACTAGTTACCCTAGGATATAAGTGATACGTTAATTAAACGTTTTCATTAAAATGCAAAATGTCGCGACATGCAAAACACATTTATTCCATCTTATCATGTAGACGTAGGCCCTTAACATAAATTTTTCTCATTAAAAATTTAAAATATAATCTCAAAAAGTATAATAAATGTTTAGGCGTAACATTTATCCAAATTGGTCTTGTCACCCTTGTTACAAAGTAAATTTTCCATAAAACTACTAACATTGTATCACTAAGGCCCAGTTGTACAATGCCAGTTTAAATTTAAGCTGAAGTTTAAACACATAACAACGATTATTGCAACAATTGTTGTTAAGGGTTTCGGCTGAAATTATACCACTAGACCTAAATGAGACGTGAGCTTAAAATATGAGTAACTTATAAATTTCGCCGCGAGATGTTGCGGCCATAACGAAAATTGTAGGAGTAACATATTTCATTGATTTTGTAAGATTGTCTTCTAGAGCGTCATCTCTTGTTCAAAATGAGTAGCTTCTGATACGAGAATATATCTAAGGTTCTAAGGACCTCTCCTAAATATTAATTTTACTGAACAAAACAAAAGAAAGTCTACGGGAAGACGAGGAAACCGATGCCTTAACCTAAATTGTGAGGCCTGTGATTGATTTTGTGAAATTGTCTTCTAGAGCGCCATCTCTTGCCAGAAACTGATAGTTTCTGATGCGGAGGCATACTTAAGTTTTTAGGTTCTTCTAAATAATAATATTACGGAACAAAACAAAAGAAAGTCGACTGGAAGACGCGAAAACAGACGCATTAACCTAAATTGTGACATCTCTGATGGATTTTGTAAAATCGTTTTCTAGAGCGCCATCTCTTGCCAGAAACTAGTAGTTTCTGAAACTGAGGTATAGTTAAGGTTTTTAGGCTTCTCCTAAACATTGATTTTTCCAAACAAAACAAAAGAAAATCGACGAGAATCCACGATTTAACCTAAAGTGTAACGTCTCTGTCGGTTTTTGTAAAATTGTCTGCTAGAGCGTCATCTCTTGCCAGAAACTGGTCAGTCAAGCTTGTTAAACTTCTTTCTAGGCATTAATTTTGCAGAACCGAACAAAAGAAAATCGAGGAGAAAATACTAAAATCGTTGTCTTAACCTAAAATGTGACATCTCTGATTTTGTAACACTATCTTCCAGAGGGCCATCTCTTGCTGCTCAAAACTGTTAGTTTTTGACACGGAAATATACCTAAAGTTCCACAGGCTTCTCCTAAATTCATTTAGTAGAGCAAAACAAAAAAAATCGACGGGAAAATACCGAAACCCTTGCCTTGACCTAAATGGTTTCCATCTCTGATTGATTTCTATAAAATTGTCTTCTACAGCGCCATCTCTTACTCAAAACTGGTAGTTTCTGACACGGAAATATACCTAAAGTTCTACAGGGTCCTCCTAAATTCATTTAGTAGAGCAAAACAAAAAAAAATCGACGGGAAAATACGGAAACCCTTGCTTTGACCTAAATGGTTTCCATCTCTGATTGATTTCTATAAAATTGTCTTCTACAGCGCCATCTCTTGCTCAAAACTGGTAGTTTCTGACACGGAAATATACCTAAGGTTCCACAGGGTTCTCCTAAACTCATTTTGTAGAACAAAACAAAAGAATTCGACGGGAAAATACTAAAAATCGTGCCTTGACCTAATTTGTGTCCACCTCGGATTGATTTTGTAAAATTAACTTCTAGAGCGTCATCTTTTGCTCAAAACTGGTAGTTTCCGATTCGGAAATATGGTTAAGATTTTTCGGCTTCCCCTAAACGTTAATCTTGCAGAAGAAAACAAAAGGTAGTCGATGAGAAGACACGAAAATCGATGCCTTAACCTAAATGGTAGAAGTTTCAATTTAAAATGCGCGCCAAAATCAACGACTCTTCATTGGGTGGAAATTACTGCTTCAACGAATTCAGTGCGACATCTGTTGACCAGATCGCTTCTATTTTTTCGTAAAATCGTTGATTGAAGAAATATAAAGATACGCAAGCCTTATGCAATATTGCGTTCCCGTTTGCACGGGGACACAATTTGACAGTGGGGAAAGAGGGGTGTCCCTCTGCTCGCCACTGTCTACTTTCTGGTGCTGCTATCTTGCGTCAACGTACGTAAGTAGAAATTAGACGATTTGCGTTTTGCATTTATTTCTAAAATAAATCAATATCAAAATGTTGGAAAGAATATGGGAATTCATTATTGGAAGAGAAGGAACATTTCGCGTAATTTAAACCTTAAATAAGTAACGCAGGACGTCGAATAATAACAGGTTCTCAACCAAGAATTATTTTTTTTTCTCCTGAAAATTCGGAGGAGTCAAATTTGAAGGTCTAGAATCCTGTACACTGCAATAAGAACGGCGTTATTAAAAAAAATTCCAGTGTTTTCAGATATTCGATAAAATTTCATATTTTCGTTGCTGTTTTTGACAGCGACTGCTTCACTTTTCAATTGCTTTTTCTTTCTAAAAATTTGGCAGCGTCAAATTTGTAGGCCTAGAATTTTGTACGTCGAAATATAATTGGCATTATTAAAAAAACTCGCAATTTTCTTAAATCGACAACAGATTGACGACGTCTCAAATTTCATGTTTTCGTTGCAGTTTTCATAGCGAAGGCTAGAAATTAACCTTCACTTTTCAATTGTGTTTCCTTTCTGAAAATCGTGTAGTCCAAAAATTTGCTGAGCTCTCGACAAGAGTTAACAACATTTCAATTTCATGTTTTCTTTGTAGTTTTTGATAACGAAAGCTCGAAACTAACCTTCACTTTTCAATTGGTTTTTCTTTTTGCTTGAAAATTCGGCAGATTCAAATTTGAAGGTCTAGAATTTTGTACATACAAACGGGGGTTATTCAAAAAGTCGCACTTCTGAACATTTGACTGACGAGTTTTTGACATCGGGAGTTCGAAACCAACCCTCGCTTTTTAATTGTTGATTTTTTTTTGAAAATCTAGAATCTGAAGGTTCAACAAAACCTGAACGACGTTATTCAAAAATTCGTAGTACTGTTTCAAATTTCATATTCTCGTTATGGGTCGTGGCGTTTAAAAATGTTTAAGTAATTAACTAATTAAGATGAAAACAATTGATAGAATTAAAACCATCATTTTCTAAATAATTCGAAATACTTTTTAAACTTTGTTAGGCGCAATATTTTTAATGTGATATGTGATAGCCAAAGTAACATCAACTTCTTCTTAAAGAATTTTTAATTCAAAATTCTGTAAGAGTTTTGAGCGCCGGCATTCAAAATTTTGGAAATTTGTTGCGGATTGTTTCAGGCGTCCATTGTTGGAAGGAAACCTTCATTTTTCTAAGGTCTCCATATACACTTCAAATTTTTTGAAAATTCTCAGACGATTTCTGTCAAATTTTTTAAGTTCATTCATCTCAATATCCGGGAATTTTTACTTGACATTTTTAAAAGTGAACACTTTTAGAAAATTTTTACCGAGGAGCAACTAAATCAATTTTTTTTAAAGTTACGAATTTTTAGGAAAGTTGCCATAGCTTTCAGACTTCGTACAGAAGATTTATGGCAAGTTCCGGGCATCATTGATTGAAGTGACAACCTGATTGGCATTTTTGATAACGGTGACAACATTACAGTATCGAATTCTAACTTGGCACTTGACAGTTTTATTTCTTGTAGAAGCTTTGTTCATAGGGATGCCGATTTTTTGTCAAAAGCATCGATCTTTGAATCGATACAGATCGTGTCTGTCAAATATCGATTCAAGTAAAAATCGTGCAAAAAAGAATCGATCTATCCAAGATCGATTTATATTTCTCAAAAATTAAACACAAAGTCAAAGTTCACAAACTTTTATTAAAACAAAAATAACAAAAATAAACTTCACCCCTAAACTCACTTTACAATTTAGTCGGCGTCTAACAAAATGAAAAAATCACCAAAAAATACTTACTGCCATGAATGAACCTAACCATAACAACAAACACGGAACGAATATCAACACGATCACCACACACACTGCCCATGAACACAGGATGGCCAATCTTCTCAAAATGAATTTCCTACCACATTTACGAAAATTTTCGGTTTGCCCAACTCAAGTCAAAAAATAACTTGAATATTATCATTTCATTTTCGATTCGATTTCGTAAAAAATAAAATCGATTCAATAAGATCGAGCTGAAAAAAAGATCGAAAAAATAATCAATATTTTTAACAGAAAAAATCGATCTTTTGAAAAATAGATTTCTGAATCGGCATCCCTATTTGTTCATCGGTTGATGCTATTTTGGAAAAACGTGGCAGCTTGGATAATTTTTTGAAAATTCGAATTTTTAGAAATTCAAACTTATTGTGTCTTACCTTTTAAGTTTCAATGAACATTTTGAAAATATGAACGACATCAGTACATCGATTTTGAAGCTCCATTTTTAAAGAATTTGCGACACTAGGGGCCGGTACATTAGACACTGCTTAACTTTAATCTTTAGTTTACTCCCATACAAAAAATTGTCTTTACTTGACTAAAGTACCGGCCCTAAAACCCGATTAGCTTTAGTTTATTCCCATGCCTACAATTGTAGAGACAATTGTTTCTATGGAAATAAACCAAAGATTGAAGTTAACCAGTGAATAAAGTACCGGCCCTAGAAGTACATATTTTTTTCCTAAAAGTTTTTATTTCTGACAAAATTCGCAACTAAGATGACTTGTTTAGAAGGCTTAGGGCAAATTCTAGATAAGGTTAATTGCAGAGTTTGAAAATATGGGCAACATCAGAGCATCGAATATCTATATCTACATTAATTTTTAAAGCGTTTGCAACTTGTCGTTTCAGACCGTCGATCATTGGAAATAATGTTCGAATTCGAGCACTTTTTAAAATCCATTTATAGACAGTTTAGAACATCGTATTTCTGAAAATGTTCACCGAAATTACCTGCGTCTATCAATGGTAATGTATGGCAACTTGGGTAAATGGGCCGATTAGGACTTTCATTATTCAGCTATTTGGAAATTCGTACTTCAGATTTAGGTCACGTTAAGGAGTTGAATCTGGTTCAATATAGTGGGTAGGTATGAGGTCTAGTTTTGCGACATTGTTTTTGAACTTTCTTTTCAAAATGTTCAAAAACACAAACGACACCACTCAAATTCTCGAAATCTTCTTTTTTCAGAGAGCTTGAGCTTTCGTGGAACATTGATATTTGAACTTTCATTCTGCAAGACTTGCCATGTTTGGAACTCGTTTCAACTTTCAGACTTTGATTAGAAGATTTCAAGCAAACATCAGCTGTGGATGATCGCAGTGGCTTTAGGGTTTTATATTTATGAAAACATCAGCAATATTACAATGCCCCTTCCTTTTATTTTTAAAGCGTTTGCGCTTTTTTTTGAAAGTTTATCAGAGTGTTAGGGCCTGGTTCACTACTCGTTTTGGAAAAACATTGCGACTTTCATAACTGAATTAAACTCGAAACTATTTAAAAACTCAAGCTTAAATTATTATGTTTAATTGATTTATGTCATCAGTTATAATCCAAATATCGTTAATTGCAATTAATTTTCGGAAGTGCAGTTAATCTTTTTTCAATGTCATCGAGCGTAGAACCCGAACCTTTATTTTTAGAGAGTGTGAGGACGCCACATTTTGAAATTTGCCCCTACTTTTCGAAAGCGATTGAATCGAATTCGGATATTCGTTTTTCAAAAGTTTGAACTTTCGATAAACTCCCACGACCATTGTTCAAATTTTCTGGTTTTTTTTTGCCGACGTTTCACACTTTCTTGCTTTCTTCATCAGGTCTGCCGATGTTCTTCTTTATCGTTGCTGCTGCTACTGATTCGTTTTTCTCTCATTTTCCCTCTTTTTCCGCCTTTCTTTAATTTTTTTTGCAAAGTTTTTCAGTTTATTAAGAACTGATAAAGAATTTGAATATTCGTTGAAACTCATCGCACTTTTCAGACTTCATTTTGAAGACTTATGACAAATTCTAACTTTGAGGACTTTTTGGGAACAACAGAACATGATATTTCTCTCATTTTCCCTCTTCTTCCGCCTTTCATTTGTTTTTTTTTTTTGCAAGGTTTTTCAGTTTATCAGGAATCGATGAAGAATTTGACTTTTCGTTCAAACTCATCGCACTTTTCAGATTTCATTTTGAAGACTTAGGCCAAATTCTAACTTTAAAGACTTTTTGGGAACAATGACAACATGCATAGTTCTGAAATTTCAACTCAACACAGGTGATAAAAATGGACCAAAATTGGAATCTATTTGGAAAATTAGCTGAAGTTTCAAATACGCTTAGTTTGCGATTTTTTTTAATTCATAGTACAGACTCAGTGTTTGTTCTTCAGTAGTTTTGAACGCCAATTTTTCCTTTCTATATTTATCGAAATTTAAAGGATTTCGTAAGTGACTTGAATCGAAAATTTGACATCCTTTTAAAATTTTCATTTCCCAGTTTTCGTACACATCATTTACTTTTTGATTAATCAAAATTTAAATAAGTTTAGTTTCGTGGTAGCTTTTGAAGTTTATCAGCAACAGTTTTGGTACCGCTCGTTGTTTTTATACGACGAAACCCGTACACAATGTAAAAGTACAAAAAAATCATCGTCAACAGGTCGACATTACTTGCTGATTCTGAGGCGTATTCTTAATGGTTTTTTTTTTCGCAAAAATTTTACCGCTAAAATAAATTACTGTTTCTTTCGAAGAATTCTTTCCAATAACAAACCGAAAACGATAAAAGCGAGCGCTCGTTTCAAACATACGTATTTCGATGTAATTTTAAAAAACACTCCCTGCATTTTTTCCTGGCCCCCAAGTCCATTGCTGTTTTCGTTACGTAACCTTCAAACGCTCTTTTTCTACGACGGTGGTGAATGAATTCAGCTCGATTTAAAGTATCCTTGCCAAGAAACTGTATCACAGCAGTTGCAGAAAAAGTATCCACCCCAAGGTTAACAAGTACTTACAGATATTCAAAGCTTTACTCTATAACGAGAAATAAGTCTAACGACGATTTTCTTACGCGATGATGTCAGGTGGCGACCCACATTATCTCACAATCATCAGATTATGAGATCATGAATTAGGTTGGTGTTTTATGGGAGAAAAAATGAGTTCCAAGTCGTGGTCATTCAAGGTTGTGATCGCCAAGAGCAATAAACTTTACAATCGAAACAAAGATCGCATCCACATAATTCCTCGTCGAGAAAAAATTTAAAAAAAAAACCGAGTCCTTCGAAGGTCTCCATTTTTGCGTCTGGCTTACTTCTTGTAATTCTCAGCGCGCCTTAAATTTATGGCTCGATGAATTTCATTAAGTTAACATTTAAGAATTAATGGAATAACAAAATTATAACGTGCGTGAGCGCCTCTCAAATATTTAATTAGGAAATCGAAGGAAGGCGTAATTTAGAACTGACGTGAGTCACGAAGATTTCGTCCTCCTTTGCTTGGGTCGAAACCGCAATTTATTATAATTTTTTTTTTGAGTCGTGTGTCTTTAATAATTAATTGGTGGGAAGAACCTTGGCACTTCCCCGCCTTAATTTGGACCTGGCGCTGTGAACAATGCACTTACGTTTTCGCAATGCATTTCGCAAAGTTTGCCAGAAACAACGGGTTACTGTTTGAGCAAAAATTTAACTGTAGTATCGTAAGTCAGAAAAAATATTAGTTTTTTTTACTCATTCTTATTTCTATATCATTTTTTTTTCCTTTAGTTTCAGTCTACTCATTCCTTACTCCAAGTCATAATACTACCAACTATTATATTTATTTCTTTTTTTTTCTAGAAATGATCATTTCAAATTGCTTAGGACTTTATAAACACTCCTGCTAACTTCCTCACCCCAATCAAAGTTATTTTTGAACCAAATTGTTGGCTGTCTTTTCTTTTCCTAAAAGTCAATCAAAAACGAAACTCTTGCCTTAAGGACAGTTGGAGACAGGAAAATGCGTCTTCGTAATTCTTCTTGAGGACATGGGTTCGCGATGATTGTCTCTATTTAAGAACAATTAACTTCTTAACGTCAAAACTTAGCCGTGCGTTGGCCCGACTAAACGGGAACGTCTTTATAATTGTCCTTCTCTCAAAGACAGATTCTTTCTTATTAAAGACCGTTGAAAATATGAAGTTCTTTAACTTATCCAAAATATCTAAAACGATTAAATAAAGAAGAATCCAACGTTGGAATAAATATTGAAAGCGTCTTGTCCTTCTCTCCTTTACCCTTTATTAAGACTTGATCTAATTTCTTTTCAGTTATAACTCAGTTTACTGACGTAATCGTTTATTACGTTTAACTTTACTATGAATATTTGCGATGTTTTTCAATAATCCAATTTTTAATGTAGGTTGACAAGGGATGAGCTTCTGTGAGATTGCTTCTTAAGAATTGACTCACCCTGTCCCAATTAATAAACACCTTGTTATTCAAGCGACTGAAGGAAATTTCTTTTCCCAGTTAGTGCTTAGCGCATTTTTAGGTGTCTCTTAGATAGGAAGTTCAGAGATGGTCCTTCCTTCCCCGTCTTCCGAAAACACTTCAGATAAATGAGGAGCGTTAACAAAGAAAAAGAATAGATTTTCTCAAGAATATTAAAAAGGATCAATTTTTTTTTCTAATTATCAAATTCGTTCTTAATATAGGTTTACAGGGTCATCTGTTGGTGAGTAGTAAAAGTTTTTGGCACATTTTTCTTTTTTAAGCTGAATTGTTCAACGATTTAGCAACTAATAAACATCCTGCTATTCAGGCGATTGTTAACTTTGTAATTTTAAACGAAAAACCTCTGTTAACTACTTTTAAACGAGAAATCTCCAATCCTCTATCGGAATTAACTCTAAACAAATGTAGACAGTGTTGCCACTTGAGGCGTTTTTGCGTCAAAACGGCGCTTTTCACTCAAAGACGAATCGTGCTTGAAAATTTCATTTGGTGCTTGGCGCTAAATATGACGTTTTTCACGATAAACATTGTTTCTTTTTTTTAATTAGGAGGAACTCACGAAACCAAACAAAGTAGGCGACCTCTGGTGGTCAATATTCAAAAGGGTGAACAACCTTTCACGAATTAGTTATTTGCGGGGTAAGTTCGTGGTCATCTTGAAGGACAAGAGTTCAGGCACGAATCTCACACAACTTAAAGAGAAAGAGAAAACACAACTGATAGTAAATGGGCACAAAACATATAGTCGTGTTCAAAAAAGTATTGTACAGAATTTTTACTGTGTAACCTTTTATGTGCATTCAAGTAAGTTCAAAAAATTGTTGTACAAGTTTTGCTGCATGTACGGCTTCTGGCAATAATAATATTATCGAACAGAAAAATAGAAAAGCCAATTGCCGATCAAAAGCAAAGATATTTAAAACGGAGCTGTACAACACCTTTTTGAACACAACTGTACATGTAACATGTAGGTTTTATCGCCCATGTTGCAATTAGCAGCGACCTCTCGCGTTGACAATTAAATCGAGAATAATTTAAAATTTTCCCGCCAAAAGCTCCCAAACTTATTGGCTATTTAATAGGGAGTTTTTGCAATTACGTTTCACGTGCCCGTCATCCTTTAACGTCAACTTTATTAACCCCGGTGTAGGTATTTACGTAATTTACACTTTGAAAGTTTTTGCATCATATTACGTCGACGTAAACGTGAATGTAAATCAAGAAAGTAAATCATAGTATTTTGTCTTGTCAGATTTGGTTGCAGTCATTGTTATTTAATTTATGTATCAAATCTGAGTTTTGTGACTTTCGATAACATATTCCAAAGCTTTGAAATGTCCTAAATTGACCGGCCCGTAATTGCATACGTGATGAACTTAAGTTTCACGTAGTCCGTCATACAAGAAACGTTAACGTAAACGGTAAAGCTGATCGTTACTAAGCAACTGGTTATTTACGTATACGTTTAATACGAAAACGTCATTGCAAAAACTCCCTAATATCCGGTTAGATTAATTCAGATGAAAGGGCCATAAACATCCTTCGGACTTTTGGGCGTTACCATGGCTACCTAACGAATGCACGCTCAGGGTTGCCAGATTTTCCCTGAAAAATATAGCCAAACATTTCACAAAAAATAACCCCATTTCGCCAAATACCTAACGTACACTGTCTTTCAAAAAGTGTGCTACAAATAGGATTTTTTATTACCGATTTTTATAAAAAAATTATTGACGCATAAACTTCTGCATCCCTTAAAGTCGAATTGAGAAATGTCAGATGAAATTTACCCTCAATTGTATACAGCGTGGACACCAAAAAATGAAGATGGTTTAAGAGTAAAGTGCCCTTATTTTACAGAATACAAGAAAATGTTATAAGAATAAGTCGTTCAGAATTAAAAGTTATAACTACAGCCTCCCATCTCAAAAATAAAAAAATCACAATTTATTGTGCGTCACTCTTTATACAGACTACATTAGGAAATACTGGTGGGATTAAAGAGTCCACCAAAATAATATGAATAGAAAAACATGAAATTTGTTCATTTCTATTAGTTCTGAGTTATTATTTTAATGCGTTTCGAAACTTTGTGCTTTCTTGTAGCACACTTTCTGAAAGACACTGTATAATACGGTTTTAAAATTTTGAGAAGAAAGGGTGGCGATAAAAAATCACACAATGTAATTAATTTAGCAGTTGTCAAAGTGAATTATTAATGTTCCTTTTTTTTGTTTGTTAAAGTAAGTGGTAGAATTCTATTTTCGAATGGCGAAATAGTAACCTGTGAGCAACTAAAAATCAGATTAGAGTCGGCGGTGCAAAGAAAAAGTATGTCTGTTACTAACGCGGGTTAGGCTGATCTGACAGTTCATGAATGTTAATTAATTCAGTTAATCACAGACATACATTTTCTTTGCATCGCCTACTCTAATCTGATCTTTATTTGCTCACTTTTTACAATCACATTTGGGAAAAATTCCATCTTGACAAGTGTCAAAATTGATTACACCTTTATTTACCATACAAAGATTTTTTTTTTGTTTTCCATAGCCAATTTTATCATAAAACTTTTTGTTTATATTGTATAAATGTTACATTATATGCAAGTAAAAAGGAGGTTAAAAATAAATCACAGTTTTAAAATTTTAATACTTTCAATTCAGGCCCGGTATTATATTATAAATGCAAGTTAACTTTAACCCCCAGTTTATTGCCATAACAACAATTGTGTTCACAATTTTTTACCATGCTATCTTGCATTTATTAGGCGCTTAAATTACAGTAGCTGACTTATATGTTCTTCTTCTTCTTCGCTTTTACCCCTTAAATCAAATGACAAATGTCAATTTAAAAAACGACATTTTTTGTGTGGGACATCTTCGATAACATAGACTTTTAGTGCCCTACAACTTTTATATTTTGTATCACTGTATCAATATAGTCACTGAACTTTGCCACATTAATGTGCCACCCTGTATACTTACCTAGATCATTTTTAAATATTTGCGTTATCTTTTTAAAGTCTTTCAACAGTATTGCAATCTGAAAGATATGTTTTCAGTATAAATAGTCAACGGTGTTTGTTTACCTGCGGTTTATTGCGATCCTTCATTTCAGTCATGTTCATCACA
Organism: Dorcus hopei; assembly: GCA_033060865.1. NCBI lineage: Eukaryota > Metazoa > Arthropoda > Insecta > Coleoptera > Lucanidae > Dorcus > Dorcus hopei. The sequence goes on from CM065426.1 coordinate 8,786,019, forward strand.
GAAAGAAACTTGTATCATTGACGGCTAAAAAAAATATTTTTGTTAAGCTTATGTGTGCATTTAAATATTTTAAGAAGAAATTAAGATGGGAAAAAGTAGCCTAAAGTTTACGTCAAACGCCGAAGCGATTTTTCTAAACGTCAAATATTGTATAAAAATAACCCAAATGGCAAAATCTCGTCCAATCTCGCAACATAGCGCACTAATGAGTGGTCCTCGTATTGCGTAATCTTGGCGCATTCGAAATATCCGAAGTCTGGCTATAGATTTTTTTCACCTATTTTTCCCAAGCTCACAGAGCTTATCGAGGAGGGGTGTAGGCGGCTGCGACCGACTTAAGTCTTGGACACATATACGCGATCTCGACCACGATCGTGATAGCGATAGCGATCAAACGCTCCCTAGTAAAGAAATGAGTTCGCACATACTGTTGCGACTTGGCGATACATTGTAATTTTGCTATCGCTATCGTGATCGTGGTCGCGATCGCCTGTGTGTGTTCTTCGCTTTATGATGTTTTATTTCTCCTTCGGCATTCGCCTTACAAACTGGGGAAACGCAGAAAACCCAGTTCGAAGGAGCCGGTATGAATCCGAAACAATCCAACACAAAGTACTCTATTGCCTGTATTCATAGACAAGTCTTAAGTTCAACTTGAACTTCAAGTCTCACTTAATGTAAAAATCCTATTTCATAGTTGAACAAGTACAACTTAAGTTGTACTTTATGCTAAGTCAGACCCACCTTGTCCTAAATCAACGGTAATGAGTTTTCTTTTGCACTGTATGCAATTTTGATTAATTCTGATTTATGGAGCCATTATTAATTTTAAAAATGTCAACGATACCAATACAACAAGTCAGGATATTAATAGACGCCATCGCACCAGTGTTTTGTGTGCAGGTTTACAAGCGAAGCTTCCCGAAATAGTGCGCTTCAACACGAACGGTATTATCTTAACTAGAATGGTCTCAGTCTGGAAAATAATCGAGAATAACCGACAAGTTGTTTATGACACAGAACCCAGCAATAAGTTACACTTTGAACTTAAGTGAAACTTGATATATACTGATAAAAGTTTTTGGGTAAATTTACTGTAAATATCGGTGGCTGCCAGTGACCACCGATAATTATAGTAAATTTAAACTCATAATTACAGTAAATTTACACAAAAACTTTACCTATCTAAGGTATACCTACACTGATAAAAGTTTTTGTGTAAATTTACTGTAATTATGAGTTTAAATTTACTATAATTATCGGTGGTCACTGGCAGCCACCGATAATTACAGTAAATTTACACAAAAACTTTTATCAGTGTAGATATAACTTAAGACGGGACTATGAATACTGGCGTATCTCTCACATAGAACCCATATGCAGTAGGAGGGGATTCGAACCACACCTAATAGTTGCCCGTTCAAGCGTCAAGCCCGTTGTCAGCGGACTCAACCAACTGGGCTACGCAACTACCTAAATAATAATAATTAATAATAATAAAAAAATGAGAACTGATTGAAAACACATGATTTGTTAAAGACGAATTTATTAGAGTTTGATTTGCTCATTTTTTTATCATGATACAATAATAATACACATAGGTATTGCAGTGATATCCACTTGAAAATGAGAAGAAGAGGTTCAAGAAAAGCAAATAAACAGAGTAGAAACGAGTAACTTATCTATGCCGATGTTACTAGAGACGATTCAAAAAATTACACACAATTGATGCCGTGGAATTTTGGTTGACGAGGTGCTTCTGAAGGCAGCAGAAAGAGTCACAACGAGATATCAATTATCAACCGATTGAGCCAGAACCGGGTCGGCAGGAGGTGAAACGAGTGCTCGGTGAAGTGTATGGTGCGGTTTTAAAAGTGACGTTACGCAATTAGACGGACATAAACAATCTAAGAATGTTTAGAAATGAGTTAAAAGTCATCGATTAAGTTAGTTTACAGTAAATTTTAATTAGAAAATGAAGAAATTTAGATTAGTTAAGCACGATAATAGTTAGATGATGAAATAACATTAATAGTTAACAAAAACACAGAAGAGATTTTTAGATATGACAAAATTTAATTTAATTTAACACTTTCCTTGGAAAATTAGGAGAATTTAAGTTAATTTTGAGGATGCGAAGTTAGAAAGTTAGGTTAGACGAAGGAAGATTTGATTTTATGAAACAAACTACTTAATTCACTTACCGAATAGATGTAGCTTAAAAATTGTAAAACAGAAGTTTCAAATACTTACATTCGGAAATTCGAAATTTTGAAAAAATGCTTGTCCAAGTAAAGAGGCTACAGGTAATACTACCTATAGTTACATCTAAATGGCTGCGGTCAGCGCCGGCCACAAGGGTGTTGCACCTACAGTCACTAAATAAATACAGTACCGCAATCCATACGCTTAATGTGTAAGACAAAGAAACCACGTTTTTGCACTAAAATGGCCGACTTTTCTAGTGATTTTCTTTCCGGTAAGTTTAAATGGTCGACTTTTTTAGCGATTTTCTTTCTGGCAAGTATAATCAAACTTAACACCTGTCAAATAAAAGGTTAAAATACCCAAGTGTGATGTTGTGAGCGTTAGACATTTAAATTTCCCGCTAATATTTTGCACTAAAATGGCGGCTGATTCCGGTACTGTAATTATTTAGTGACGTTAGCTGCACCGGGTGCAAAGCATCCGGGCCCCGAACTATTCAGGGGCCCCCACACTCCATACCATTATAACTATAACTACCGGACGGAATTGAAAATAAATGATTAAAGAAATTAGATTAAAGAAACCTATACTTTCAATGCAATTAATTGCATAAGGACTCCTCGAGACACTTTCCTCCTTTAAATACCACGACGAGAGTGAGAAAGAGATTCAAATATCAAGGTACAATAATAAAAATACACACGATACAGTCAAAAGTAATTCGAGAAGAGAAGAAACGGTATTCTGTACATTTAAAGCTTTTATTAGTTTCTCATGTTTCTCTAGGCTTTTCGGCCTATCGAACGTTCAATCTAAATTTATCGAATAATCCAAAATTTGGAACACATTTTAATTTTGAGGACGTTTCGTTTGCGACTTATAAAAGGTCTGTTTATTTGTTCTGCACTTTTCTACACTTTTTGCACCAACCGCTTCTGAGAGAGTGAGATGCACATAATATAATGTAAGTAGGTGTGAGAAAAGTAGAGTAGGAGTTAAAAGTGTAGAAAGTGCAGAACAAACGAACAGACCTAAAATGTAGAAAATCGCGACGAGATTTAAATACAGATCACATTAGTTATATAATCCATCTGGCGTCTCTAAGAGACATCACCCGTAACAGTCAAATTCAAAATATTTCCATCTCCTGCATAGCTACCGAACGAAAATGTATTTACCGGTAGAGGCCGTGCCAGTTCTCTATTCCGTTTGTCTTTTTCTGAGGACGCCCACACCTGTGTTCAATTGCGGATACCAGCATTTTTCTCAAGGTTTGCAGCTTAGAGCATATTTTCGAATTGTTTGTCTACTCTAACCACAGGGACTGATTGTTACAGTTTCAACTTATTGCACAAAATGACATGTTTTGTTTTAACTTGATCGCTTTGTTCTAATTCAGACTCATACGTGCAACATTTATTTTCTAATTTTGAAATAATAAATTTTTGTACAGAATTCCGCTTTCTTACACCATCACACTGTCCTTAAAAAAAGAGCCTCACGATTCGTACTGCACCCGGGCCCTGGCTTTTAAAAGGCCAGCCCTGGCTGCGGTCGGGGTGGCTTCACATATTAGAGCCGGCGCGCAAAATCAAATGGCAAATTCAATTATTTTTTAGTATAAATACCGACGCAAAGCGCGTCCGCCACACTTTTTAGTTCGACTCTAAACCGAAATTCTTTTTACTTTGAACTTCGACTTGAAACGAACAACTCTGTGCGTCTTAATTAAAACGTTAAAGTTTCAATCAGTAAACTAAATCGTAACAAGCGTAAACGTTAAAAAGGGAAATTAAAGTGAACACAGACAAATGGAGCCGTGAATTATTTATTTACTTATTACAATGAGCTCTTTCAACATTTTTTTTTTTCGATAAGTTGATAAATAAGTATACTGAAACTCAAAAAGAACACTTTTTTAAGCATTCTATATGCCGACAAAAAATTAATAAAGTAGACGTCATTGTATTCGTCTTCCAATGTATTCGTTTTCAAGTTAAAATATTTAGAATCTTTTGAAATTCAGTGAATGAGCCCGATCAAATCGGTTTAAAATAAATGTTAAATTAATTTTTAAAATAATTTATTTAAAAAAAAGCCTAATAATTGGGGTTGGTTGCTACGCAACCGCAGATCCTGGTTGTTTTAAAAATAAACAATACTCTTACCTTATTTACAGTTGGTTCTTGTCCGATGAAATTTGTATCACAAAATCTTCTAAGCGGACACTAAATCGCGCAACTACACACTTTACGTTTCGCAGTCGTTCGACTGCGAAACGTAAAGTGTGTAGTTGCGCGATTTAGTGTCCGCTTAGAAGATTTTGTGATACAATACTCTTACCATTAAATAAAAATAAATTAAATGAAAAAAGGGAAGGTCATTGCTGTGCAAACGCATGCCCTTACCCTGCTTGAAGGAACGATTATCGGATTATACCAAACAAGGGTGGAACATGAGGTGTCACTTTGAGATTTGTGTGTAATCTGATATTCATTTAAGTAAAATAAAATAAATAAAAAAGAGAGACTTCAGAAAATTTTATTATGTAAATTACGGCGAATAGACAAAATCACTTGAAACTTGAAATGTTTAGAACACTTAACAAAACTTGGTTAAGCGAAAACTGGAAGGACGATAATAATTGAATGTATTTTACGATTCTTTGACTCAACTAACATTTTTGTGGGTAGAATTTATGTTAGTTAAATTATAATATAGGTACAAAATATTAAAGGCCGATTTCTTAAACGCAAGCTAAATTTATTTGACAATTTAATGACTTAGTAACCAATGACCCGTATTCTCATCCCATGACTAATTTAATAACTTGTTTATTTCTCATGGCAACGCTCGTGTGTTACTCTCCTACGCATTAAATTATTGTCATCAAACTTTATCGTTTCTTGTTTAACTGCGACTTTAGTTAAATATGACTTTAATCATAAAAGATTTTTACAATTGATACTAGGGCATTAAATTTATATCTTGCTTTTATGTAGCTGGGCCTTAATGTGTACATTTTAGTAAAAAGTCGAAACGTATGAAAACATACAATTTTCAAATTTTGGCACGGTGGCGCTTTTCCTTGGCGTCACTTAAGGTTACTGTATTGAGAAGGTAGCGCCAACTTTCTATCTCTTTTAATTTGGGGTTAATCAATTTTTTCATAAACTCCCTAGCAACAGTAAATATGTATGTATCTATCCTTTTTCTTCTTAATGTTTCACGGCTTCTTCATCGCGTCCTTTTTAATTTGGGGGACGACAGCCGCGGAAATGAATGGCGGTACCTTCTAAATACAGTAACCTTAGCGTCACTGGCTTTTACCAAGCTAGCAACCTTGCAACCAGAGCCATCTGTAAGTGAAGTACGAAAGCTTTTTGCTACATGTTTTATAGGATTTTAAGGATCGTCATATGATTTTAAGCTCGCCTTGCGAGATTTCGTTACTCACTTTTTTTAATCATGGTCTACGTTTGGTTAAATATTGTAAGACTTGTAAATATTGTAAAAAATGCCTTGAGTTAGTCTTGGAAAAAAGTCGTATAATCGTAGCTTGCATATTCTATTCTCACATGTCAAAAAATTTGATTAGCCTTAAAATGATCGATAATTTCAATTGTTGGACGACATATTCGTTGGCGGAAGTCCCTAGCGCAAAAAGATGTTTTGAAAGTAATATCTTCGTTCTTAAAAGAATAGATTAAAATAAATTATTTTAATTCAGCCCACTTCGCATAACCTAAATTTTATATTCTGACAGTACTTGCGACAATCACAACACCTGTACAGTTCAATCCAAGGCTGACTCGAGGTAGGATTTTATTGAACACTCGATACTATTGTTATTGTTTACGTGGTAGCTATTAAAAAAATTATTATTTTTAATTGTCTGTCTTTACTTGTCTATACTTTTAACGGAATTCCTTCAATGGACGTCACGGATAATCGAAGCCGAGCTTCCGGGTTAAATGGAGGCGTTCGTGCGCGTTTTTTTTTTTGTAGTGTAACGGTCCCATTACCAAACGCAATTAGCGACGAATAATGCGTGGACGCGGCCCGCATCAAGAACGGCGCTCATTTAATCGTCGTTAACTGTTAGCCGCAAGTGAAATGGCTCCTTACGTAACGTTGCGTGCTTACGCAATTCAATAAAATGTGGACGAAAGGTCGGCGACGATGAATCGGCTTTTACGGCAACTGAAGAAATATACCAGCAATTTTTGAAGAGAGTTTACAGCTTGTGTTAGCGTTAAAGTCTCCGGGATATGGATTAAATAAATTTCAAATCTCAAGTGTCCATTTTTCTGATTCAAAGATTTCTCCAAAATTTTTATGTTGACCACAAAGACACTTAATAACCTTCAAACTGTAGAAGACCTTCATTTATGCATACTTTTCTGTTCAGGTTAGCAAAACTTTATACAATAGAAAAACCTATTTAGGAACACAAGCAATAACTTTCATCTGTGGCATTTTTGCTTTTGTAGTCTTCCATCTACTTTCTATAAGAGCGGCTCGCAGCTTACTCTGTCGTTGAAGTCTTCGGTAAAAGCGCAATCTTATTAAGGAGAGGCGCCAAGTTCGTGCTTAATTTAATAACTCTTTTACAGAAAACTCTCCCTAGGAAGGATTGCACAAAAACTTTTGAGTGTGCTTGTGCCACTCTTGTTCTTGGGGCATTCCTACAAGGACGTTTAAATTTTGTATTTTCTCTTAGAATTTGCAGTGTTGAAAACTTTGATTTAAAATGGAATTCTGCATGAAGATCTCAAAGAGGAGCATAATATAAGTTAGTAATATACGAAAGGGACGAGGAAAATTACGTAGAAAAAATTGATTCGACGAAAACTATCACCTGTTTACAAGCACAGTCTACTTTCTATAAGAGCAAGTGACACTTTGGATTCGTGCCGAAGTTCTAAACGAAATCCTGCAGGATGCAGATTCAAAAGCTCTCAATTTTATGTTTATGTACGTGAATAAAATAACAATAACATTTCTCTTGTACTTCAGGAACGGAGCAGGATCAACCAAGCAACTTACTGTCAGAATCTTCCCGTATAAGAACAACTGAAGCCTCACAGTTCCTTAGGGTTCGTAGTTTACGCTTTCGTTGAATTCTCCAACTTAAAGCGAAATATTGAGAGTTGTATTTCCTTTAGGGCAGCGATTCTCAACCTTCTTGGCTCCGCGACCCCCCCCCCCAATAGTAAATATAAATAAAATTAATATTTCGCGACCGCCCTCCTATAATTTTATGTTGCTGCGTTTATAGCGACGGGTATGAACATACATGTATGACGTTATAAAATGATTTCATTATTGTTTGGGCTATTTTCGCGACCCCCTTTAATATCACCGCGACCCCCAGGTTGAGAAGCAATGGTTTAGGGGAAGGAGGGAGGGCTCGTAGCTTATGCTAACGTTGAAATCTCCAAATTAAAGCGAAATCCTGAGGGATGCTGACAACAGAGCGCTTGATAAGGGTCAATAATACACGGGCGTATAAAAGGCGGGACTCTTCAAAGTTGCTGGTATTTACATCGAGCTTTTCTTCCAGAACAAAAAAGAAAATTGGCTAAACAAAATAGTTTCATCTGTGCATGTCATTCTTGTTTTCGTAGTAGTCTTTTATAAAAGCAAGTGACTCTGCGTTTCCCTTAGGGGGGGTTCGTAACTTATGCTACCGTTGAAGTCTCCAGGTTAAAGCGAAATCCTAAGGAAACTTCGATTTGGGCGGGCAGGGTGAGTGAGCGGCTATAAAAGGTAGGAATCTTGAGAGTTGCTGCAGTATTTACATCGTGCTTTTCTCGTAGAACTTTTACAGGAAAGAAAATTGGCTAAATAAGAAAACTTTCATCTGTACATGTCATTCTTGTTTTCGTAGTGGTCTTTCATCTACTTTCTATAAGAGCAAGTGACTCTGCGTTTCCCCTTAGAGGGGTTCGTAGCTTATGCTACCGTTGAAGTCTCCAGGTTAAAGCGAAATCCTAAGGAAATTTCGATATGGGTGGGCAGGGTGAGTGAGCGGCTATAAAAGGTGGGAATCTAGAAAGTTGCTGCAGTATTTACATCGTGCTTTCCTTGTAGAACTTTTACAGAAAAGAAAATTGGCTAAATAAGAAAACTTTCATCTGTGCATGTCATTCTTGTTTTCGTAGTAGTCTTTCATCTACCTTTTATAAAAGCAAGTGATTTTGCGTTTCCCTTAGGGGCTTCGTAACTTATGCTACCATTGAAGTCTCCAGGTTAAAGCGAAATCCTAAGGAAATTTCGATATAGGCGGGCAGGGTGAGTGAGCGGCTATAAAAGGTGGGAATCTAGAAAGTTGCTGCAGTATTTACATCGTGCTTTTCTCGTAGAACTTTTACAGGAAAGAAAATTGGCTAAATAGAAAACTTTCATCTGTGCATGTCATTCTTATTTTCGTAGTAGTCTTTCATCTACTTTCTATAAGAGCAAGTGATTTTGCGTTTCCTTTCGGGGGGTTCGTAGCTTATGCTACCGTTGAAGTCTCCAGGTTAAAGCGAAATCCTAAGGAAATTTCGATATGGGTGGGCAGGGTGAGTGAGCGGCTATAAAAGGTGGGAATCTAGAAAGTTGCTGCAGTATTTACATCGTGCTTTTCTCGTAGAACTTTTACAGGAAAGAAAATTGGCTAAATAAAAAGCTTTCATCTGTGCATGTCATTCTTGTTTTCGTAGTGGTCTTTCATCTACTTTCTATAAGAGCAAGTGATTTTGCGTTTCCCCTTAGGGGGGTTCGTAGCTTATGCTACCGTTGAAGTCTCCAGGTTAAAGTGAAATCCTAAGGAAACTTCGATATGGGCGGGCAGGGTGAGTGAGCGGCTATAAAAGGTAGGAATCTTGAAAGTTGCTGCAGTATTTACATCGTGCTTTTCTCGTAGAACTTTTACAGGAAAGAAAATTGGCTAAATAGAAAACTTTCATCTGTGCATGTCATTCTTATTTTCGTAGTAGTCTTTCATCTACTTTCTATAAGAGCAAGTGATTTTGCGTTTCCTTTCGGGGGGTTCGTAGCTTATGCTACCGTTGAAGTCTCCAGGTTAAAGCGAAATCCTAAGGAAATTTCGATATGGGTGGGCAGGGTGAGTGAGCGGCTATAAAGGTGGGAATCTAGAAAGTTGCTGCAGTATTTACATCGTGCTTTTCTCGTAGAACTTTTACAGGAAAGAAAATTGGCTAAATAAAAGCTTTCATCTGTGCATGTCATTCTTGTTTTCGTAGTGGTCTTTCATCTACTTTCTATAAGAGCAAGTGATTTTGCGTTTCCCCTTAGGGGGGTTCGTAGCTTATGCTACCGTTGAAGTCTCCAGGTTAAAGTGAAATCCTAAGGAAACTTCGATATGGGCGGGCAGGGTGAGTGAGCGGCTATAAAAGGTAGGAATCTTGAAAGTTGCTGCAGTATTTACATCGTGCTTTTCTCGTAGAACTTTTACAGGAAAGAAAATTGGCTAAATAGAAAACTTTCATCTGTGCATGTCATTCTTATTTTCGTAGTAGTCTTTCATCTACTTTCTATAAGAGCAAGTGATTTTGCGTTTCCTTTCGGGGGGTTCGTAGCTTATGCTACCGTTGAAGTCTCCAGGTTAAAGCGAAATCCTAAGGAAATTTCGATATGGGTGGGCAGGGTGAGTGAGCGGCTATAAAAGGTGGGAATCTAGAAAGTTGCTGCAGTATTTACATCGTGCTTTTCTCGTAGAACTTTTACAGGAAAGAAAATTGGCTAAATAAAAAGCTTTCATCTGTGCATGTCATTCTTGTTTTCGTAGTGGTCTTTCATCTACTTTCTATAAGAGCAAGTGATTTTGCGTTTCCCCTTAGGGGGGTTCGTAGCTTATGCTAACGTTGAAATCTCCAAATTAAAACGAAATCCTGAGGGATGCTTGATATGGGTCAGTAATACACGGACATATAAAAGGCGGGACTCTTGAGAGTTGCTGGTATTCACGTCGTGCTTTTCTTGCAGAACTTTTACAAAAAAGAAAATTGGCTCTAAACAAAACACTTTCATCTGTGCATGTCATTCTTGTTTTCGTAGTGGTCTTTCATCTACTTTCTATAAGAGCGAGTGATTTTGCGTTTTCTTTGAGGGGGTTCGTAGCTTATGCTAACGTTGAAGTTTCCAAATTAAGGCGTAATCCTGAGGGATGCTGACCACAGATACGTTCGATATGGGTCAGTAATACACGGGCAGGGTGAGTGAGCGGCTATAAAAGGCAGGAACGCAGTTATCCGCCGGTTACTGGGGCCAAGTCAGCGAAAGTTGCCCCTGCCGGAGTTGTGCCGTGAAGTGTCATGCGTGAGTGCCAGTGACTCCGGGACTGCAGTGAACGGTGTGGTGTCCGGTCGCCCACTACAACCACGTCCAACACAATCGCAGACTGTTATCAAAACTACCATGGCTAATAACAGGACATTGTAAGTGACCATATTTATATATTTTGTAATTTCACGCAAGAAAACCACACCATATCGTTTGGCTGGAAACAATCCGAGTGTGGTCTTCTTGTTTCAACAGATCGCAAGTTTCGCTTTCGTTAACAACAGCCAAGCAGCTTGCTTTCTAAATCGATTTTGAAATCGACCGTTCTGAATAAGCTACGCTCGGAATAAAGATATTCATTGTTCGCGCTCGCATGGTATCATCTTCGAAGAAGCGCTTTCTATAAGAGCGTTCTTTTTTTTCTTCGATGAAAAGTAAAAGTATGTCCGGAATAAATAAAATCGAACAACCTTCGACGAAAATACTATGTTAAATGTCAAGGACGAGCTTCGAATTTTTACTTTTTCTTCTGGCTCGGACGGGCCTTTTTCGCTTTTCTCGTTTTGCATTTTTGCAATCGCCCGGTTGCCGTTGAGATCGAATCGGTTTGGTGACGTGGAAGAATTTTCTCTCGCCTTCACTTTTAATATGCAAAAAACTGGTTAATGAAATTCAAAAACCGTCTTGGCGCTGCGTCATTTATTGTTAGAAAAACTTGTTCAATATTGATTCAACTAACGTATTAACTACAAAATTACATTATTTTTATTAGAAAGACGCTTTAAAAGTTACTAATTTTATTCAGTTAAAACTAATTAGATAAAATTTAAAAAGAGTTAAGTTTAATCGACTGAACAAAAATAAAACACTTGTTTTTATGATTTTCTAATCGCATTCGATCTTTCTAATCGCATTCGATTAAAGTTGATTTGAATAAAACAAACATATTCGACTGCGTTTATCGAATATTTAATTAGAAAAACCAAACAACAAATCTTAAATTTTGATCCAATTAAATAACCAGCTTAAAACTGAAACTGAAAATCAGTCAAATCGAAAGAAAAATTAACCCTTATAAAACACATGAGAATTGGATTTAATTTTTCTGACAGCAGATGATTCCTCGTCTTTCAACTAATCAGTTAAGCGTCAGTATAAACCAGTTGAAGATCGAACGCATCAGATTTGGTTTTCAATTTGGGATTGAAACGATAACGTAAAATATTGAATCAATCAATTAACCAATATAAAACTACCGAAGCTCGGACGAATCAAGTTCTATTTTCACTTCACTTAAAACTGAAAAGACAAGATCGCACGCATCAAATTTGGCTATCCTTCTTCAGAAGAGGAAAGAGGACCGTCAACTTTCAATCAATCCAATTAAGCAAAATGAACTAGAAATGAGGAACCTTAATTTTGAACCAATCCACTGAAGCAATACATAACAGCTGAAGGTCGGAAGATTGACTTTGCCTAGAATTGAAAAGACCCAATGAGTTATCAAGTAGTATTATAAAATGAATGAAGATCGCACGCATCAAATTTGGTTTTCCGATTTTAAAATTAAAGCAAAACGTAACTGCTAAAAGTCGGAAAATTGACTTTGCCTGGAATTGAAAAGACCAATCAGTTATCAAGTAGTATTAAAAAACAGGTGAAGATCGTACCTAATATGAAAATCACGGAACTTGAGCTCTGCGTCATCAGTCACCGAAGTTACAACCGACAATTATTTCAGTATTACTTCTTTGTTAACGGTGAATGAGAAAAAAGGATGGAGTTATGCTTTTTATGTCTTATGATGCAGATAGATGATGAAGATAGTAAACGTTTCTGGGCATATGTGAAATCAAAGAACAATAAAAACAATTATACAAGTACTTTTTACTTAGATAAGAAAAAAATTACTTCTTCGTGTGATGTAGCAGAATGTTTTGATGAATTCTTTAGTAACATCTTTCAACCTTGTGACGACATTCCCGAAACCTTTGATAACACTAATATACCTTTTATCAATATGCCCTTAAATCATTCAGTCTTTGAAATCTCTGAATTGGATGTCATTGAATTAATAAAAAAATTAGGGGCTAGATGGTTTTCCAGCATTTTTTTGTTAAAGATTGTGCTTTAGTATTGGCATTCCCTTTAAGTTGATTGTTCAACTTGTCTTTAAAAACAGCAACTTTTCCGGATTTGTGGAAACATACTAAAGTGGTGCCGATTCACAAAAAAGGTAAGTTGGAATGCATAGAAAATTATATACTATACTAAACAATTTTGCGAAAATATTTGAAATACATACTTATTTATCGTAATATAGTTGGCGCACTTAAAAATAATTTCATTAGTTCAAACCAACACGGCTTCATGAGCGCCAGATCTACAACCACTAATTTATCCAACTTTACACAATTTATTCTAAATACTTTGGATAAATCAGGTCAGGTCGATGTTATTTACACTGACTTTGAGAAGGCCTTCGACCGGGTACGTCACAAACTGTTACTACATAAATTGTCTTCAATAGGTTTGTCTTCTGTTCTAGTTGTTTTTTTAGTTTTTTTTTGTGTAAAAGGGAATGTACTGTAGTTTTTCGGGGTGTTCATTCTAAATCATACTTTCCAACTTCTTGAGTACCATAGGGGTCTAATCTAGGTCCTCTCCTATTCTCCTTTTTTGTATATGACTTGCCTAATGTTTTAGATTGTGCGCCAATTTATTGTTCGCAGATGCTGTAAAGATTTCTTGTTCAATTAATGGAGTTAGTGATTGTCGATTTTTACAATATCAGTTAGATAAATGCAAGGTTGTCTCATTCACTAGAAGAAGGTGTTCTATTGCATTCAATTATCAGATTGAATCCTCATGTTATCGAGAGGACGGACAAAATTAAAGACTTAGGAATAACTTTTGATTCAAGCATAACGTTTGAAGACCATCTTCGGGAAATCTATAACAAAAGTTTACGAATGTTAGGTTTCGTTATCCGCAACAACTGATTTGAAAGTAATAAAAATATTATATTTCGCTTTGGTGAGATCTGTCTTGGAATACGGTTCTATAATTTGGTTTCCAATTTACAAATATCAAAAAGTTTAAAAAAAATGTAAATATCTTTACTCTAGACAGTTTGATGTATATCTTGTTAGTGAAGAAATATCACTGTCCGATCTATGTCCTACGTTTGATGTTGATAGTCTTAAAGTACGTAGAATAGTCTCCGCTGTTCTTCATCTTTTTAAATTAGTCAATGGAAGTATAAATGATACAAGTATGTTGGGCCAAATAAACTTTAGAGTCCCCCGTATACGAGGCAGAAATCCACATTCATATTTCTGAAAGCTCATTCGAACGTCTTAAAGAGATCTCCATTATATGATATATCATTTTAATCAAATGATTGGTTGGTCTAGTTGATTAATGGTCGATTTCATAAAGCTTGGGTAAATTTAATCAATCGTTAAAAACAATTGTTGCTATGCTTTTAACACAGGCATCCAGGAAGTTAATCATCGGTTTATCAGCTTTTGTGAAACCGGCCCTTAAACATGACAACGGTTAATAACCTGAACAAATTAACACTCCGACAATTTAGAAGTAACTCTCTAATGCAGCGATTCTCAACCTTTTTAGCTTCGCGACCCCCCAAATTGTAAATATAAATAAAATTAATATTTCGCGACCCCCCTCCTATAATTTTATGTCGCTACGTTTATAGCGACGGGTATGAACATACATTTTTGACGTCATGAAATGATTTCATTATTGTTTAGGCTATTTTCGCGACCCCCCTTTAATATCACCGCGACCCCCAGGTTGAGAAACGATGCTCTAATGGAATAAGTGGACGCCCAAGTAACTGGCTATTTGGCTATTGGGCACGACACAATAAAAAAAAATAAAATAAAATAAAAACTGATGCAACACCGAACGCGTTTTATTTATGATGACGCAGAGCTCAACTTAACGCATCAAATTTGGTTTTCCATTTTAAAACTGGAATGACGTGTGTTAAATTTTGAACCAATGACATTATAAAACAGCTGAATATCTGAATCACTTTAGAATTGTAATGACGAACGTTAATTTTGAACCAATCGCTTACGTGTAAAGCAAGGTCGGGCGTACCAGATTTAGCTTTTGACTTTGCCCAGAACTGAAAAGACAAATGCCGACCAATCAGCTGAATACCGGAAGTATCAAATTCGAGTCTTTTTTTTGCTTACCTTGAATGCAGAAGGAAGGACGTTCTTATAATAACATGTGTTTTTTTAAAAATGCCATAAAGGTTGGCCATGAAAATTAAAACTCATGTCGTAGCTTGGCATCTAACACATGCCAAATCTGAAAATTTAGAGTAAATGAATGGAGCTAAGACATGAATTTTCTTTTCCACAGCCACCCCTTATGGCATTTTTAAAAAAACACATAGGAGTAATAATAAGGTGCGACGCCAAGAGATGGCGAACTTGGACCAATCAAGACAAGCTGGATTAAAATTAGAAATTTATATTTATATCCTTGAATTCAATTGTTTCGCTTTCGTGATAATTTAAAGATATTTGATACTTGTGTACGTTTATTTTATTTTATTTTTTCTTAATATTCCATGAAAACGGTGCGTGAAGTGATTCACTTGATAACAAAAAATGAGATCGATTTTTTGGTTTCATTTTTTTCTGAAAAGTGAAAATTCTAAATTATTGCTTCCCCCCTCATTGTCGTTTTAAGTCGTAGATGTGTATTATTATCCATTCTTGTTTAGACAAGATTCGTTTCGACAGCAAACTCTGAAGGTAGTTGAATCGAATGATTCGCGCTCTGCCCTGTTCTGCGAAAATCGAATTTCTTCGGCTTTTTTTTTAATGAAAATTCAAAATTCTCGCAAGACATTTTTAGAAATGTTTTCCATCCTTGTTTTAATATTATTTGTTTCGACAGTAAGCTCTGAAGATGACTGAATAGAATAAATACAACACGTTTTCGACTATTCTTCATAAAATCGAATTTCTTTACTTTTTCTTAAAGAAAATTTCTAAATTCTTTTAGGTCAGTTTTCGTTATGTTCCTCTTCCTTGTTTTAACTTGACTTGCTTCGACAGCAAGCTCTTAAAGGAAAGTTTTCCGATCGTATATTTTTGATTTAAAAAAATTCGCCGTTCGGTTATTTACGGTGCGATCGGATCGAAACCGGTGACATCGCGAAGAAGGAGGATGGGGTTATCCTCCGGTCGAAACATCTTGACGATATCTCTTCCGGTTCCGGAGAAATAATTTTTTTCCGGAGCGTCACCCAACCGGAGCCTAATTCTAAACCGTGTCGAGCCGGCCCTGAGCGACCTAACGGAACGCGCGGTGCCTTGGAAGACTCGTCAGCGACTAATCTAACCATCGCTTGGGGTACCGTAAAAAATTCTCGAAAGAAAGCTTACAAACTTGATAAATTTCAAAAGATCATATCTCGAAAAAACGCATTTTCCCAGGATATAGGCCCCATAGGTTAGTTACCGGGGGGGGGGGAGTTCTAGCGTGTGAGAGAGTCTAGTTTTCGAGAAATTTTCGACAATGTCTCCAAATGTTGGTTTTCGGGCCCTCATTAAAATCCAGGACCGGATTCGGGGCCGAGCGTCCGAAGATATAAACAGCTACCGGTCGCATATCTACGTTTCGAGTTTAGTTCGATTCGGTCAGTAAATAAGGGCCGTGGAAACCCCCATACAAAATCTTGTCCCTCCGGCGTCTGATCGCAAAGCGGACGCCACCGTCGCGTCGGTTCTTTTTGGTATTTTTTACCCTACGATGCCGAAAGGCTCGTCGCGATCCGACCACGTCGAAGGGTCGAAAACAATTCCCGAAAAGAGGTCTACAAAGGCGCACCCCCTGATGTTTCGCCTCCTGGCTCTCCTCAGCGACTGGCGATCGCTTCGCGATCCCCACTGAAGATCCCAAGGATGTGTCTAGATTTATTAAATTTATTAAATTTCTATCGTCCGCAATAAAAAAAAAAAACATGCAAAAACAGCGAGAAAAGGGTGTTTTTCGGGATGCATTCCGAAACGGGGGCGAAATCGAAAAATCGGTGACGATGAAAAGTTGCCGAAGGAAAAATCCCGTAGGAAGTATTCTTTGTGTTTTTTCGAAATTCCTGCTTTTAAGGGCTGGGAAATTTGGCGGGTGCACTTTTCGCTTACGTACAATAGTTTCTTGACTTTTCAAAAATCAAAAATTCGAAGTTATTTCATTACCCCTGTTTATTCGTAAGCAATTTTCTGTCTGTTGTGTTTTCTACCATGATTCGTTTCGGCAGTAAGCTTAGCTTTAGGTCTGTTCGTTTGTTCTGCACTTTTCTACACTTTCTGCACCAACAGCTCGTGAGAGAGTGAGATGTATATAATATAATGTAAGTAGGAGTGAGAAAAATAGAGTAGAGGAGTTAAACATGTAGAAAGTGCAGAACAAACGAACAGACCTTTTGAAAATGGTTGAAAGGAATAAATGCGCCTGATGCCCTGCGCAATATCGAATTTCTTTACTTTTTCAAAATTGTTTCATTTCCCCTAAGCTCTGAAAACAGTTGAATAAAATTATTATTTAAAATGATTCGTTTCGACAAAAAATGGCCAAATAAATAATAAATTCGGGATCTGCGCCAGAATAGTTCCATGACGTCTTTTCTTACCAAAAAAATAATAATGAATAAATTTACCAAGTTGCTATGTTGAGTTGAATATAGGGATGACGACGAGTACTCGTTTATTTACCGGTTCACCTTTGCCCGTTACTCGATAACTACCCGTTACCCGATACGAATAAGAATACGAAAAGAATAGTAGTATCAGTTACTTCGGATACTTCTATGAAAGATTTTCGGATTGTTATTCGATACTCATCGGGTATACAGTTATCGGGTACTTATCGGGTACTTATCGGGTATAGTCGTCTCAGTTTTGTATCGGTTTTATGATGGGTAACAAAAAATCGAGACAAGTGAGGCAATAAAGATAAGCTGTTTGCAAGAAAACGCCGACCGCGCGCTTGGTTTGCAGGGGTGTACAGAAGCGGTGTATTCCTGTTAAACGTCGCCCGGGCACCGTGAGAAATTTTTATCTGTGAACCACAATATTATGTATTTTTTTAATGAAATAATTTTTTATAATGCTAAGTACTTTAAATAAATGCTGATCTTCAAGAAGTATTTTTGTACATCCCTGCGAACTTGCCGGGCGAAACAAATATTTATAAAATCGCTGCCGTCTAAGTAAGTCGCTTTTTTTGCTACAAGGTAATAAAATCGTTACAAAATTGGGACGACTATACCCGGGTAACAAAATTATCGGTATCCCTAGTTGAATTTCGATAACTTTTGAAAAGTTAGTTCATGACTTTATAACGTGCCTTCTTTAAAATTTCTCCCCATAGTTGGACATGAATTGTTAGTTGTGAACCAGCCTTGCTTGAAACTTAACAATGGACGTACATCATAACCTCACTTTTCTTTCTGTTATTAGGCGTTTTCCTGGTTAGCGTCGGAGTGGCTCTGAGCTATACAGAAGTTACTCCAGAGCTACTTCGACGCTAACGTGGAAAGCGCCTATTCATTGCTTTTATTAGTTTAAAAGTGAGCGATGCTATTTCATATGTCAGGTTGATTGTAGCTGGTTCACAACTAACAATTCACGGCCAACTATTGTTCCTGCAGTAAATCACAAACCGTTTGAGAACTTTTATCAAACTGGTTTCAGACATTTTCAATTTGGAAACTAGTTCGCAATGATTCTTCTGCTGGAACACGATTTCGATGACTTGTAATTTTAAAATAATCCCCAGATACATACGCAATACGCATACGCACATGTGTAGTGAGCGTTCACTAAATCATACACCACTCATTCATACCATCCCTTATATCCCATCCCTTATATCTTATCACGCTTTCCGGCTCAGCGTGACCACCTTTGTTTAAGAGAATCTACTACATCTATGAGTTAAAAACTACTAAAATCTACCAAGTCTTAAAAAGAAAATACCAAGAAATCTACCGATTCATTAATAGCACTGAAATATACATACAAATCACCATGATTATTATGTTTGACACCCTGAAATGTTGCATTGTTTAAATGGCAGTCAAAGGCACTGATTTACGTGGTACTACATCGTAAAATGTTGCTGCTAATTAAAAGCATAAAATGATATATTCATATGATATTCAGTATGAGTAAAAATAGTTGAAGATAGTTTAAATTTCCCGCGTCTCTATTTAGGGTTTTTTATCCTTTGTCTTTGACTCACTGCTTTGGCCTAATACAAAATAAATGACATAATCAAAATGTTTTTAATTAAAATAATTAACATTGCCCATTTAAAATATTATTAAATTAATTAGGAGTACAACTTATTATTCACATAATAACATTAATCTCGTTACCCATATTTAGGTACCCAGTGTGTGCAGTGTGTGTCTATGCATTTCACCAACTTTACAAAAAAATTGAAAGGCGGAAAATTTAAACTGTCCTCAAATATTTTTGCTCATACTGTATATCTAACTAGTCCAGTTGTTAAATTGTTCCTGGTTATGCCTCAATTTAATTTCTAATATAAAGTACTGTAGGTACAGTAATTGTTGATACCTATCAGTGAAGGAGCGAACTTCATTACTTTGAAAATGTCAGTAACTTTAAATAAAATCAAATAAGAAATATATCGCGATCAACAATGATTGAAGGTTTGCATTTGAAATATTTTCGAAATATTATCAATTTTTCATTTCGCAACAGATATTTATATATCAATAATAATTACACAATGCCGTGTATTGTTGATCACAGTGTATTTAAAGCGTCTGTTACTTATTAAAGCACGGAACTGCAAAATTCAAAATATATTGAAGATGGAGCCACCTTAAATTCCTACAATATTCAATAAATTTCCCAACTTCAAAAGTTAAATATCGCATATTGGACCTCGCTTTTCAAGCGACTGAAAGATGTGACAGTATCTACTAAAATCTACTAAAGATTTCTTGTCTACTAAAATTTTCTAGTTATTGCAGAAAATCTACTAAAAAAGTAGATTTCTACTAAATGTGGTCACGCTGAATCCGGCTTATGCGCATGTCTATCAGATAAATTTGTGAAAAATCCACAAACTTTACAAACAGTTTGCAAACGGGTTACAAAAAGTTATGATAGCTGCCGGAACATCAAACCATCAATCAATTTATCGAACTCTTTTCTGCTGGAACGCTAAATTACATCTGTGCATGTTTCTGACAATTGGCAACTGGTTGGAACTGTAGCAGAAATAAACCTTTAAAAAAAAGCATTTATATACTATCTTGACTTCAGTTAAATGTAGAGTCCTTGAAGAAATAAAAATCAAAAGAAAAATGTCTGTTTTCATAATTTCGCTCAGAGTATCTCCATCTTCTATTTTCACATGAGGTTAAAACAAGATGAGAAAACTCTAATAGCGTTTTCGATTGCCCGCACTAGTGCGCACTGAGAGTATCTTCATCTCGTGAGGTTAAAAGAAGATCCAAATACACTGAGTGCAATCGCTACAGGTGAATCGAAAACGCTATAAGATTGCTCTAAACCTAGAGCAGAAAATCGAGAACGCTATTAAAAAAAAATGCGGTTAATGAATGACGTCAATACTTACGTTATTCCAAACTAGAGGTTCTTCCAGAATTTTAATTTTTTTTACAATGACGTTGCTAATGAAATGAAAAACTCATAATTTAGGAAAAAGATTTGAATTTTCATTTGAAAAGAAAAACTGCAACATTTCTTTAATGGTTAATTTGAAATTAATGGATCCCTATATTTTGCTTGAATAAGGAGGGGGGAGGGGTCGTCATCCAAAGAATCACTTTTCAAATTTTTCTTTTATATATTTTTTTTAATCACGCCTTTCAATTTTAAAGCAAAACAAGCAAACAAACAAATAAGATAAGTCCTAATCAACGTCATTTTAATTAAATTTTACAATAAAATTTTTTACAATTGACAGACAAATAGGAATCTATCCTGAATTGTTTCGAACGTTCAGAACGAAGAAATCGTCAGCACTATAAAACGCATTTTTTTATACGAGTAGTTATAAATTAGTTCCTCTCTTGACGTGATGCGAAAATGAAAATAAAAAAGAAACATTTTGAAGCATAATCACTTTTACGATTTCATTTGTTGGAAGTCCATCGAGGAGACCAAACACGGTGTTGATGTTTTGCACAGATTCTCTAAGACGCCATCGCCAGTGAAAGTGAAACTCTCGAAGAACCGCATTCTCCTGGGCGCATCGGAATGTATAATTCTGCCACGTCGCTCGCTTTATGATCGCCATTTGATTCCGCGAAGACATTATTTAATCGCTCATTAAATAAGAATAATTTGCACAGGGAAACAGATTAGTTACAGAAAGTTTTAATTTATTTATTTATTACTTAAGAGAAATATAATGAGGTTGTTTAAGCGGTGAGTTGCAGAGTTTATTTTAGAAAACTTTAGATATAATGTATTCTCTTTAAAAACCTTATGATTTTGTGATTTTATTTTATGATTTTCCCTCGTTTACACAGATATTTAGAGTCGACGAGAGGGAGAGATGATGGAGTAAAAAAACAGTACATGAGAAGCAATCAGAATTTCCTTCGTTTATACAAATATTCAGGGTCGACAAAATGGGGATTGGGCCTTGAATTTACAGGGGCCCATAATTTGTTACTTGAGAAGCACTAAAATGCTTAACAATAATTATACTTTCCGTTGACAACCTTGTTTATTTTCACAACATATTTTTCACTTCTGACGAAGCTGTCGAACGGCTGCGAAACGTTAAGTGTATAGTTCGCGATTTAGTGTCCGCTTAAAAGATTTTGTGATACAAATTTCATCGGACAAGAACCAACTGTAAATAACTATACTGTTATTTATTTTACAAAAAGAAGTAACGTATCCATAAAAGTTTTCTAATAATTTGTTTACTTAGGGCCCCCGTATTTTTTCTCTCCCGGACCCTCTCTGACGCCCCTGTAGATATTTGTTGAAAATAAGATTAAATTAACATAAATTTTCTTTGTAAAAAATCGACAAGGTTGACACTAGCTCGTGAAGATGTAAAACCACTTTAAATTTAAATCAGCGCGGGCGGAGCGATTAAATTTGCGAATTTTAAAACATTCGCTTAGGTCGGCGAACATTTTTGTTCTGATTGTTGTAAACATTAAACTGAATAATTGTATTCATATAAATTTGTTTTCTTTCGACGGCCAAATGAAAAAGACATAGCGTTCTTCGGATAAAAAGTTCGTCCTTGAACAAACGCAATTTTTTTCTTGTACAAAATTTGTAATTTATACAGTATGCAGTATGAGATGTGGGTAATGAAACACCATAAGACGACTGCAGCATAACGCACTGTCAAAAAAAGCGTCCATTTATCGTTCATATACAGCCTGTCCCTAGAGAAGCCATCAACCATTTGGGTTCATCATTTCTGATCGAATACATCGATGTACATATTGATGTTCGACGTCGCGATAGTATCGAAATGCGAAGAATAAACGAAAGGGAATATAAAAAAAAAAGGAAATTGGTGGAATATGTAAGATCAATTCTGCAATAATGAAGCACAGAGTACGCAAAGAGTAAAAAAAGAAAGAACGATACACGATGGAAAAGACTAACAAGAACAAAACAGATCAGCCGATACAAGGCTGACAAAAAAAAACAAAAGTAGACGCTGTAAAAAAGTCAATGAAATGGGAAAATTAATTCGACGAAAACATGGAAGCAAAATTATTCTTAAAAACAGGAGAAGAAGAAGGCAAAACTATAAATAGAGGGCCGGTCTTTCCATCTTCCGTTAAAGTTATCCGGCGAATAACTTCATTTTTGTGAATTATTGATTGATTTTTATGAATGGTTTCCACGGTAGTTTGCTACCTACCTGAAGGCCAGTAAATTGTGCGAGTGACTGACGTTTCTCCAGCACCGCTCTTGGAGCTAAGCTCTTGGAGATGGGAGGGTTCGACGAAACCCCAAAGCAAAAGGTGGGCAAAGTGAATAAAATAAAAGTCACCAGCTAAGCACACTTCTTTTTATTTAGAAACGCTCAAAAATAGTTAACGAATAAGAAAATAATTCACAGGTATCGAGTGCGACCCAGAAGGGTAAATGAAAAGAACACGAAATGTAAATAAGTAAACTAATAAGTTAGATTTTATCCGATCAGCAGATCTGCTCTTCGTTCACAATTAACGCTTAAGGTGATTAAAGAAATTCGTTTGATTAACAAATAAAAGAAAAATAAAAATAACAACGCCGCGGTAAGGTTGAGTCAACACAAATAAATCAATAAAAATAATTAAAATATTTCCGACCTGGTAACCAAAATCCAGCGTAATGACAGACACTTGTCAGTAGTGAGAGAGCACCCTCCAACGAAGGTAAATCCAGTCAAGTGGCATCGCGTTTGCCGGTCGGTCGGGTCCTCGGACTAAGGGTGTGCCGGGATGCCGGGGGTTTTATATGTTTCAAACTCCGATTCCGACTTTTTCTTCCACCCAAGGGATGACGATATTCTCAACCAAGGTAAAACTACCACTAAAAGCCCAGTAGAAGAGAGAGAGAGAGATACGCGTTACCAATAGAACATACGCACAAAATGGCCAACAAGACATACCTGTTCCTTATCTCAGAAGCAGGCTTTCGAAAAGCTTTTGAACGAGCTTGAAATTCACTCGCCGTGCTTTAATAAATCTCGGAGAAGATTCCGCTTCAGGTTTCAATCACAAAAACCACGTGAGAGAAACATAAAGATTTTTAATCACCAACACAAACAAAAGGTCAGCACGCGACGAGCGCTAATGCAACAATGACCGCTTACGACCAGACTTTTGTCGTATTTCTTAATGTTGCACCATTAGACCATACGCTGTTATAGGGCTATATAACACCATTAGACCATACGCTGTTATAGGACTATATAACAGCGTATGGTCTAATGGTGCAACATTAAGAAATATGACAAAAGTCTGGTCGTAAGATTTCCATGCTAATACAGGGCGTTCGGAAAATATTATGAATAGCTTAATTGGATTTTTCAACCGTAACAAGTTATCCGTCAGTTAGTTTATCAAGAGATGGAAACACCGGCTCAGAGTCAATTAAATGTGAAAAATAATTACGAAAATAAATAAAAGAATAGATAAATGAAGCAATAAAT
Organism: Dorcus hopei; assembly: GCA_033060865.1. Classification (NCBI taxonomy): domain Eukaryota; kingdom Metazoa; phylum Arthropoda; class Insecta; order Coleoptera; family Lucanidae; genus Dorcus; species Dorcus hopei. Next base: position 8,809,755 of record CM065426.1, read on the forward strand.
GGAGGAAGTCAAATGCATCCCGCGGAGCAGCAGCGAGAAGGAAGAATATCAGTAGCAGCAGTCCTGAGGAAGTCTGTCTGCAAGAAAAAACGAAACGTCGGCGAAAGAAACCTGAACCTGAAACCAGAAGAAGACGGACAACGGCCTCAGAAACCTTCAAGTTTATTCAAATAAAACGGAAGCGAAACAAACACCATAGAATTAAGAACACTAAAGTGATTCCAAAATAAATGAAGATGGTTTTCCGGAGGAGTGAAAGAAAATTAAAAAGAAAAAACGAAAAGAACGAAACGCATATAAAAAATAATAATAATAAAAATTATTCGACAAAATAAAAACAAAAAAAGGAGATTCAATAAAAAACGATGAAAGGTGAAGAAGAGAAGGTGGTGAAAACCTTTTGAAAATGAAACAAGAACTTAAAGAAGCTTCAATAATAAAAATAACCAGAGAAATCTGAACAAAACAGAATAGTTAGTAAATTCTGGATTTTTTTAACACTCTCCCAAGAAATGGTCGAATTTCATTTGTTTTTCGTTCATTTTATTCTCTTCTTTCGTTGTTGTCCGTTTCGTTTTCTATTCTATTTTTGTCGAATATCCCAAAAGTAGTCGACTTTTATTTGTTTTCCATTCATTTTATTATCTTCTTCCGTTGTTTTGTTTCGTTTTCTTTTCTTTTTTTGTCGAAAATCCCAAAAATAGTCGACTTTCATTTGTTTTCCGTTCATTTTATTATCTTCTTTCGTTGTTTCGTTGTTTGTTTCACTTTGTTTGTGTTTTACACACAGTTTTTTTTGCTTTCTTACGAATTGAAAATGAATAAATCGAATCTTTATCAACAATCAACTCGAAAGTGTAAATTAATTTTTGGGCTTTCTATTAAATCCAGGCCTAATCAACACACGCAGTGATTTACACGGGTTTGTGTTTTGTGTTGGGCCAATTAAATCCATGAATACGGCTCTGATCTCACGTATCAATTTTAAGCAGTCAGTTAAATCAGTAAGTACGACTTTATTCATGCACGTAGTATTCCAAAAACGCATGCGTTATGCATTGATTCAAACTGCTGCTTTCCTTCTTGAATTTTCTAGCAAAGGTCTGGAACCATCTAGCGTTGGACTCGAAATTCACTAGAATAATCGAGAAGGAAGATGATGGCTCGGACGTAATATTACTTTGAACGAAACTCAATTTTTTTATTTAGTCCATCAAATTTGTTAGAACCGGTCCTAATCATGCTTATAGTGTATCAAGTCAAATCCGTAAATCCGACTTTGATCGTACTATTCAAAGTCATCCTTTCAATAGGAAAACGAAAATCAATTTTCTTAGGCCGTCAATTAAAATTGTAAATAGAGACTTGCTTACAGAGGCATCTTACACGATCTATATTATTGACGCTGTTATTTCAATCTCTGTATCAATATTTTTAAATCTTACACGAGCAATATTATTGACAATATTTTCTTCAGTACTCACCTTGTCACGAACCGTTTTGGAAATTTGAATCTGCATCAGCTCAATCCAAACCATCAATATCTCCACCTTACACGATCAATATTACTGTCGACATGATTAGTTATTGTCAATAATATTGATCGTGTTGAGGTCTAACACATAGAAGTGTAAGTGTTCGATATGACACTAGTAAAATCAATATAGTGCTACCTACCTTTTAATATCTACCTAATTGACCTAGCAAAAGTTGCGATTACTGGGGAAAACTCGTCGGTGTTGCAGAAAATCTACCTGGAATTAGGCCCAGCTCAGTGGAGACGTGGTGGGCTACAATTGGATTGTCGGTAGCTCGATACCTGGATGTAAAATAAAAAGGGCGCTACATAGCGAATATAAGTTCCAAGTAGTACGCTGAAAAACGTGGCACCACTAGGACTGCATACGTAATTAAAAGCGTTTGAGATGCCCCAAGATTTCATTTCCGCAAAGCATAAGTGTTGGTCAGACACCCTGTATGTAACACAACTATCGGTCACCCTGTATATTGATAAAAATAAGAATACGACAAACGGCATGTAGTGTTTATTTATACGCAATAATTTTGTAGCCCAATAAAGGGAGTGAAACGCTCAGCATTCGAATACAGGGTCGGCTTTAACAATATGCCCGAAAATAAATTTGTTACGTTAAATAATTTAGAAATTACAAAGCGTCGACTAACGCGAAATCACCGGCGAGGATATCCTGTACGGCTTACAAATTAAAGTACAATAAATTCTGTCAGAGGGACAGTAGATGCAATTACATGATCGAGACTCTATGGAAGCATGCAACAAAACGCAGGTTCTTAAGGAACCAAGGCCTTCGGCAGGCAAAAACGATATCACGAGGCACCGAAGATACCCAATAATCAATTTAAAGATGCGTATAAATAGAAAAACTTGGGGATAGTATTATATCACACTCAAATTCCACCACTCCTACGTTACGTTCGGTCTGCAGCACACGACACTGGCTCGACCCAGATCGGCAGCTCCTTCAAGGATTCCCGAGTGTCGAACGACGGTGTTACAGTAGGAGAGGCTCTCGGAATCAGCGGCAATATTCTCGCCTAATCACGTTCCAAACGGTTACGTCATGGTCATGAAGGAGTGACGCAGATTTTCCAAAGGTAACCCCCACGAAGTTGCTAATGGAAGAAACACGAAAGTAAGTAAAGGAGTACAACGACAATGAAACAGAACCAAAAGGACTTACGCCTTTTATATATAAGGGCCCAGAGCGGAAATATTAAGCTTCTAGAAGTCGTTCACGAACTTTAAGATTCCCAATAACCTTTGGGTGGTCAGTCTCAAAAAACAAGCTTCCGAAATAAGCTACTACGAAAATGCAACCAAGTTCGCGAAGTGCACGTCGATTAATAAAATGGCTGCCAAGAGGCACGCTCGACGAACAAGCCGTATATCGAAGACATGGCCCTTTCGCCCTGAATTCGGGAATAAACAACTTACAAACGAAATGAAACCAAAACCTTAGAGCTTGTAAGCAGAAAGCCCGATCACTGAAGCCCAAATAGAAACAAAAGATTAGGAAAATGGTAATGGAAAAACGAAATGTAACGATAGGCACCTTACACGATCAATATTATTGACAATATCTTATCATATTGACCATGTAAGGTGAGGATAGTGCTGGTTTGATGTATTGATGGATTATACTGACGGAGATTCAAATTTCCAAAACGGTTCGTGACGAGGTAAGTACTGAAGGAGATACTGCCAATAATATTGATCGTGCAAGGTTTAAGAGTATTGATACAGAGATTGAAGTAACAACGTCAATAATATTGTCGTCAATTGTATACATACAATCGGCGTCAATATTTGAGTATTATCGAGGAGAAGAAGCCTAAAAACTTTTAATTCCATAGATTCTGCCGTGATCAAATTTTGAGTCTAATCATTTAAATTCAACTCTCGTATTCAATTGTCTTAGAGTCATCAAATGTAAGAAAAAAAAAACCTGCTTTTTTAGGCAGTCTAGGTTTGACACATAATTTTTGGAAATCCATGTTTTCTGCAGTGGGCTAGTGGCTCAATCAAATTTATAAATACGGCTCTGATTAATCAGAAAATTTTAGAATCATCAAAAATTCATATTATTTGTTTACTTCTTTAAGGAAATTACAGCTATTATACAAGAATAACCTGGGATCAAAAAGTGCCATGATAGAATAACCAGAAGGGCATACTCTGAGAAATTTGTTTGCGCATGTCAAAGATGCGCCTCTTGTTATTCTTTGACACTAATAGGTCTGTTTGTTATCCTGTACCGGTGTACACTAGTGTACATTTTTTTACGAAATATACTTTAATGAAGCCTAAATTCTTTTATAATGTGTCAATACGCACCATATACATCCATACTGATATACCTCACAAATATTTCAGGTTTCATTAAAGAGTATTTGGCGAAAAGGTATGCAATGGTGTAGAGTGCGTACAGGATCTCCTGACCCGCGAGCACATTCGCGCAGACGACAAAATCCCACCTGCTGGAGCCATCCCACAAGTACAACACCCGAAAACACACATACAATTACAAACTGTTGTAGTCGTACATTTCAGATAGGGTTTTATTTGTGGGCCGGCTCCAGTAGGTGGAATTTTGTGGTCTGCGCGGATGTGCTCGCGGGTCAGGAGATCCTGTACGCACTATACACCAGTTCAGGATAACAAACAGACCTAATGACTGTCTTATTTAAAGCACATAATTTACGAAAATGATGTTTATAATGAAAATTACCTCAAAGAGATTTCTATTCTGAATAAATTTGTATCCAAACGACGCGGATGCGGTTAGACGATGAATGTTTTTTTTTTGTATCTCAAAGGTCTGAGGTGAAATTAACTTATCGTCAAAATCAGAATTAACAAAAAAAAATGCAACAGCCGATAATTAATTAAAATACACACAAAATTTCTCTTTCGCCAAGCATTTCCAGATCCGAGTTTGTAACTCTATTAGCAGAACTGCGCTAATTACTTGCGCCAATCGAAGAGAAAGAACTCGCTTACTCCTGATATTTGCGATGATAAAAGCTAGCCAGTGATCTTGAACTTTCAACAAATTGTAGCGGCTTCTTTTGTTGGGCGATTCTGTTTTTTCCACGGTGATGTGAACTTTACATCTTCAAGGTTTTTAACTTTTACCTGCGTGACCACGTCGACGATGGTACCCCGGCGGGGAAAGTGACGACGTGTTGTTTTCTTGGCTCAAATTTCGACATTGTTGGTCAACAATACCGCCGCCGGGCATTTCTGATTAATAATCGAAACTTCTTGCGGCCTCCGGTGGTTTCATGTCATGTACCAGCTCACGTTCACCGTTTCAATTGAATAGAATAGACCATTGTCTTGGATTTTTCGGGTTTAGATGCGGAATATGCGGAACGTATTGTTTCGACGAGGTAAATTTTAGACTAATTCTATGTAAATTCTTCCATATGAAAAAGGAAAGAATATTTTTTTACTTCGTCGTATTTACCTTGAAAAGATAAGTGGTATAAAGTAAGGTCAAATTGAAACAAAAAAAAATTAGTGAAGTTGAATCAAACTTGTTTTGGATTTGTTGTTCCAGTAACTTCAAATTTTATATTAATTTTTTTTTTCGTGGGGAAAACCAAAGCTTTAGATGAAGCGTATTAAAGAAGCTTTTAGCTTCATGTCTCAGTTCTTGTCGTTTTTCTCATACCAACCCATTAATCTGGTTAAATTTGGGGAAAAGTAATTTTAGGCAATAGCACGTTAATGAATCGTTAGTAGTCGCCCTCGACGTAATATGCAGAATCAAAATTTGGTGCAATGATACTTTTCATGAATGAATCACTTTAAAAAAATCTTCATATTTCTTCGCTATACTTAGTTCCATTTTCCAACACGAAAGCGATTAAAAATTTGAAAAACAACGACGTTACGTGAGTATATCTGGACAAGGACATAAGTTTTCGTTGACATTCAAGAGAAAAAAATTGACGATTTCCTCGCTGAAAAAATTTGCTCCTTTTCTTTAACCCAACCGGTGACGTCGTCATTGGCCCACACGTATTTTCCACTCAAGGATTCCTTTAACTTGAGGAAGAACTGAAAGACGAATGGTGCCAGTTCCAAACTCTGGTGATGGTACCTCTCATCGAAACTTTTGAACTCGTCCTGTCAGTTCTTGAACAACACGAGGACGTGCATTATCGTACTCTAAATAACTAACAAGAAAAGAACGAGTTGATTAAATGAGGAAGCTAAATAAGAGTAAAGTAGAAGAAAATGTACGCAACAGAGACAGAGACATGAACTTACACCTAAGAGAGAAGTAAAGACATGGCTATGCAAGAAACAATTAGAAACCCAAAGATAAGAAGGTGAGAAAATAATATTTTTGTTATTGTGGAAGATCTTTAATTGTCTCGAGACGGCAACGCCATCTTTACTTTTTTAAATAGCGTGCTGTATTTTAATATGACGGATTTTAATAGACATTTAAAATCTGCGTTTGCTCTCATAGCTGCGTAAAATTTTGAGAAAAATATTCAATGCAACTTTTCTTAAAGACTTCTTGCTCTTCCGTTTAAAAATACAGAATCGTCACTCATCTTGTATATGATGAAATTTCACCAACTGAAGGGATTTGAGGAGGGTTGAACTTAATACTCAATCTATGTATTTTAAAATAGCGGGTGTGGGGCCTAGTTTAACCAACCTAAGGAATTCGTGGAGGATTGACCTAAATACTACGAAGTGTCAGTATTAAGCTGCAGCTTCAAAGCCAAAGTGATGAACTGAGAAGTGATAGTAAATGGAAAAAAACGTTAAAGAATTTAAGAAAGTGAAATAGAAATAATGTACGTAGGATAAAATGAAAGAAATGAAGAAAACAAGCTTCAAGGATTTACAACACGTAGATGGTAGAAAGGAAGAGGATACTCAGTTCACAAAATGATGCAGAAATAACTCAAGAAGTATAAGAAGTTATAAACCAAAATCTGAGCAGAAAATTAAGAATGACCCTGTATAACTGGACTAGAGAGGGGAGGGAAAGCAGGGAAAAAGATGGAGACAAATTTAGGCAGAAATTTTAAATCCGCTGCTAGTTTCTAAAGTCGACGAAAGATTTTTTTAAATCAATTAAAATAATATAAAATCAAACTTTAAAGAACAAAGTCAATCTTTGTTTTTGCGTTTCTTTTTCCGTCGTTAGAAGTAGAAAAAAAGACGTTTGAAAAGAAGAGAGATAAAAACAAAAGACCTTCGGAATTGAAACAACTTCAAAGAATTCTTCGTAGATGTTCACAAGAAATATTTGCCAAATAAAATGACTGGAAAAAATAAACAAAAACACGGTAGATTGTACAACGAATTCCAATTTATAGTCCGTTCACTTTAAGAACGTAATAGGTGGCGCTACGAGCTGAGGAAGAATTATACAGGAGCAATTAAAAGGGATTGCAATTTGAAAGCTCCGACAAGAACTTATTTTATTGGAGTATAATTGTTGCTCTATGTTATAAAAAGTTCGTCAACAAAACACGAATAACCTAACCTCAATGTCAAGGCTCAAGGCGCCAACTGTTGTTTATACAATTTTCATGCTCTGATCCCTGTGTAACCGCGCACTGTGTTTCCACCAATCACAAGCGTAGAAAGTTAAGTCCTATCCTTTTCAAACGCTCTGTTCTTATCGTGAATGGAGTATAGTTTCATTTTTTATTTGGCTCGCGAATTCTTGATATTTAGATTGCTGTGCAAGTACATACTCAATTTTAAAGTTGCCGCCTAAATTTGGAGTCAAAATGGCTACCTTTGTCGTACTTTATTAGCAGAGCCCGAAATTATAGGGTTCGGGGCAGGATTGGGAAAACTACGTGTAAAAATATTTTCTACATTACATTACGTCTAGACGTAATTTTTATGTAAGTAGTTAAATGTAATTTTTACTCGACGTAGTTTATGTGAAATGTCACATTTCTAACCTCAAAATGAACGTTCATTTGACGTATTTCAAATAAATATTGCGTTCTTGGTGTTTTGTAATGCATATAGTTTTATCCATTTTACATCAAAATAGATATTAGATTGTGTATAAATAATTAATTATAACCTGAAAATGAAGAGATAGAAAACAACGTAGTTTTTAAAGTAGTTAATTCATTTTTTACGGCGTAGTTAATTACAAAATCTACACGTAATTAACGTGTATTTATACGTCTCATTATCTACGTCCCAACCCTGCTCGGGGGTATAGCTAACTCGGCAGCCCCAAAATTGTTTTCATCTCGAGTAAATGTATTTATGTATATTAAAGAACTTACTTGACGTTTCGCAAACAATCCAGATCACGAAATGTCAATTACTTTAATATACATTTCCTCGATCTGAAATTTTCTTCCTCATAAAAAGGAACACAAATGGGAGCCAAATTTCCCAGTCTTTATACAGGGTGATTTAAAAATGGCGCCTAAACTCTCCAGTACGTTATTTTAGACACATGAGAGAGTACCAAAAAAAAAGTTAAAAAATTCTAAATACATTTTTTTTTAGTTAATCAGCATTTTTTCTAAATTCAATTTTTATTTAAGATCATAATATAACGAGTTTCTTCGCCAATTCTGTATGTAACAAGTAATAAACGCAATAAACTTTATGTAGAAGTTCAATCTTTTTTGTGAATTCTAAAATGTTAAAATAAAACTTTGACTTGAGATAATTTTTTTCAACATTTTTCTGTTACTCTCGTAAGCGTCTAGAATAATGTATGTACTGGAGAGTTTGGGCACAATTTTTGAATCAGCCTGTACACACGAACTCTGCTTCAGAATAAAGCCAATAGATTTTATCAAAGGTGAACTTCCGCCATTGTGACTCAAAGTTTAAAATGTGTTACTGTCCTAAATAAAAAAAATGTATTACTTTCATGAAAATTTTGAGCCGGCTTTACTGAAGATAATTAACAGGGTCTCTCCTTAATAATTTATTTTTAGAATTATTGTACATTTTGCCAAATTGTACATTACAACTTAGGCCCAAATTGTACAATTTCAGTTCAACTTTAAGTCAAAGTTTAAACCCTTAACAACCATTTGCTGAAGTAATCATTGTTATGGGTTTAAGCTTCAGTTTAAATTTAAAATGGCACTTCGGTCTTCGGGTGGTTTACACCAACTAAGATTAAATATTAAACTTAGTTTAAAGACAGCTTAAATCATAACTGTCGTTGCACCGCTTGTCAGTTATAATCCGGTTAAAGTGAGAGATATCTAGGTAATCCATCATTGACGACAGATCAAACTTCTAAAGTGGGATATTCTCGTCAATTATTTGATCAATTGTAAACAGCTTCAAAGTGCATATCATTACTAAAGTATATGAAGTAATTTGGCATACGTTGCTATAGATTACATGGGTACGCATTTGTTCACAGACTGTGTATTGCTATTGGACTCTAGTCCCTGACACCCTGTATAAGAAGTTTGTGAAAGTCCCTGCCACTCTGTATAAGGTGGTACGAGTATCTGAAGCCATTGCCGTCTTTATGGTCAATTCATAATAGTAAAGATTTAGCAAAAAGACAAACATAGCAAAACTTTTAACACCCCAAAAGTCTTTGGTGCCATTGGCTCCACATATATTACATTTCTACATCAATCGAAACTTTTAAATTACATCAAATTTCATATAATTTCAATATTACAATGTTGTCAGATTACATTTGCGGAGTAAATTCAACTAGAGTTAGTTTAATCAGTTGTTAAGTAAATCAAGAATTTAACTGCAGCCGATTCAAACCACCCTTAGTGATTACTTAATTGTTTATTGTGGTTTTTCGAAATAACTTTTAATGAAAAATATATTTTACATTTTACAAAAGAACTTGTTCTAAATTTTCTTTGCTTTTTCGAGTAAAATTTAAATTTCTTTTGGAGCCCATTTTTATAATAGAACATACAACAACCTATCGTGTATCAAAACTATATACAGCTGAATTCAAAAAAATCGGGAAATGTCAAAAAAGATCGACACGTTTTTTTCAATATTTTCATAGCGTGAAAACGGATTTATTAGAAATAGGTTAGAATTATTTGACGGTACGTCACTCCATAAGTAAACAGGTTAATTTTTTGAAAGGCATGTATGTATGGTCAAGTAGACAATTAATTGACAAATAGAACCAAATTTACAATAGGAAAAATTTCATTTTCCGATTTATTTGAATTCAGCTGTAACTGCAAAACCAGTGCAGCGACTACTGGTCACGTTCACCAGAACTAATTATTGCTTGCAAAGGGTTGGCCAACTGTTGGCAATTTTTCTCATCAACGGGTGTTTATATTGCAAACATGTTTGGTATGTGATTGCAATCAGACGCCATTTTTGTAAGCGTAAAATTTTAACGCTGAATTAGTGTTGCCAGCAGCAATGGAAGTAATCGTTCACCAGACAGGCAATAGCAATCACAAACATATCAAAAACGCATCACAAGGTGATTTGTTTTGATGAACGCGACCATTGACAATGACACCGCCATTTTGGCTCCAAAACATTTTACCTCTTGCGGTACTTTGTTAATCTAGGGATCTACAGGGTTAATCGGAAATTTTTTTGCCACTTGATTTTAAGAAACATTTCGATGTGGCGAAACGAAATATTTTCAAGAATCGACTTCAAATAATAATAAAAACCCGCCCATACCTGACACAATTACGTGAACGGCGACCTTCCCTCTCGCGCACAGAAAAAAAAACCTGAATTTAATAAACGCAAATTTCTTGCATTGTGTTCAACGCATTCGCCGCACATACGTTCGTAATTATGACGAAATTTGTCAGAAATGAAAGCAAGGCGACCTCAGTGACCGCCCTCTATGACTAAACTCTCATGTATCCGGCACATGAAAATAACAAGCAACACTGCAACGTATTAGAAAGGAATGAAGAAAAAGAATGAAGCTATTTTTGAGATCGTCGTAAATCGAATGCTAAAAGAATCATAATACAGGTCCTTTTTTTAATAACTTTAACCTTGAGCTCAATTTTTAGGCTCTTCAATATTTTTTCCTGTTATAGCGTTTTCCACTGGCTGCACTAGTGTGCACTGAGTGCATTTTCATCTCGGTTCAGCTTTATGTAATAAAACGAGATAGAGATATCCTGAGTGCACACCGGTGCCGCCAGTAGAAAACGCTATTAGGTACTTCCCCGGCTTGTCTGTAGTTTTTAAGCCTCTCGAGTATCGACAATATTTTTCTTTTATTTTTTACTTCCCCGAGTAACTTGAAAGTTGTAATTTTCTTAAAGCCAACGAATGAAAGTGTTACTATTTCTTTCACCGGATTTTTCCCGCACCGATGAAAGTGATCGTCGAAAAACGAACACCATAAACACCTATATTAAAGAATATAGTGGCGAGATAAGTAATTAGAAAAGCGGGCAAAACAGTGGGCGGTCTTCGTTCGTTAATTAATTACACCGCTTAATGAGGTTCGATTTACATAAATTCTGACGATTAATCTCGTTATCATCGCTTCATCGACACGATTTATGTCTAATTTAATCCGTAATAACGTTTTCTCTTTCTAAAAACGTGGTACCCTGTGGTCCTCAACATATTACTCAAAATCGATTCGTATTCGGCTCGCGCCTGTGATTTAAATTAATGGCTTTTATCGACCGATTGACCGAGCGGAATACAAATGGCCCAGGTAATTGTTTCCTTATTGCTGAAAGCAATTGCTTAATAAAGTAGTTGTATACATTATTTAAATTTTGGAATTGGTAAGCAAAGTTGTAATTTGTACTTATCCTTCCGGAAGTAAGTTTTTTTTTGTCGAGAAACAATGCAAAAGATAATCAAGGATTAGACTGCTTAACAAACGCAGCTGGTTAACATCCGCTGATGAGTTTGGAAGCACTACATACAACGACGCCATCTCAGCGACGGTTTAAGCAACAACTGCATTCGATATTGCACTGTAACTTGTAACGATTACAGTCGTTAGTTTGAAACGCGGTTAGTATTTTGTCCAAAAGAATTAAAACGATCCCGCAAAGTAATTGTAACAAAACACTTTTCCCGATGTCCAAAAGATGGCGTTCTAAACTTCTCGATATTTCTGGCCACAAGTGTATAAAATGTTTAACAGTCATCTCCCAGGTGCCAAAATATTTCTTGAGGTTTCAAAAGTTTTCTCGAACGTTCTAAATCTTATTGCGATAATGAAATCTCTTTATCAAACGGGAGATGTCGTTGATAACTATTAAGATACTCATAACTTGAATAATTTTACGAAATTTCTGTTTCTATTCGTTGAGTGTTTTTTCGTGAAAATCGCGCTTGAAATTTAAAGATACTGCGACATTGAGACTTTCGCTACTAACCAAAAGATGACGCTTCCTCTTACTTGCTAACATTAAAGTCCCTAGATCTCACGCACAAGAAATCCAGAACGACAAGGAAGGGTTCCTTCTTGAAGCTTTACCAGAGTGGTTGTGATTTCTGACGTTTTCAAAAAGATTTTCCAAACATTCTGAATTATAATAAATAATAAGTTTTGTTATCAGTTGAGAGATATCACTGGTGATTATTGAGACACATCTTCGAGAAATAATTTCGAAATTCGTGTTTCTATTCACCAAAAATCATTTTCTATGAAAATAAATCACATTTGAGGTCCATAAATATTGAAGCAAGGCAACTTGCACTATTGTCCAACAGATGACGCTTTCGTCATTTCGCTATTTCATATTTCTCATATACAAAAAGTTCAGAAGTTCAAATAGGAGTTCTTCTCAAGGTTATATTATAATATGAAATTTCCTAGAAAATTTCTAGAACATTTTATATACAGTATGTCCCCGGATTGAGTTTACAATTTCTTTTTCTAGGATGTTGAAATTTGGTATATCTCCCTAATTTGAAATGAGAATCATTTTATCTTACTAAATTTTTCTCCTAAATTCAAAGGGAAGACCACTTTACCTACACATATTTTACTTCTTTTTGTGTTAATTCCGCCACCTTGAAGACTTTCGGCGTCAAATTTAGCACAAATTCATTTCACGCCAAGCAGGCCTGAACTGCAGAACATCAAATCTTAATTCAAAAATTTTTCGTCCATTATACGTATTGTAAACTCAATCCGGGGACATACTGTATAATGAATTTAAAAATAAAATTAATGGCAACCGTAAGATGTTGCTGATAATTATAACTTGTTCTCAACGATTTTTTTTTCGAAATTCGTACTTCTATTCGACGACAATCATTGTTTGTTTTTTTATGAATAAGTTTGTTTGCTTTTTTACGAATAAGATTGTTTGTTTTTTTCTGAATACGTTTTTTTTTTAATGAAGTGTTGAAGCAATGCAACTTGCGCTACTGTCTAACAGATGACGCTTTCACCTTCCTGATTACCTGATATTACAGTCACTAAATAAATACAGTACCTCAATCGATATGCTTATTGTGTAAGACAAAGTAACCATGTTTTTGCACTAAAGTGACCGACATCCGACATTTCTAGTGGTTTTCTTTCCGGCAAGTTTAATCAAGCTTAACACCTGCCAAATAAAAGGTTAAAATGCCCAAGTGTGTCGTTGTTAGCGTTAGACATTTAAATTTCCTGCCAATATTTTGCACTAAAATGGCGGTTGATTGCGGTACTGTAATTATTTAGTGACGGTGCCTGATATTTCTTATATATGTACAAAAGTTCAGAAAGTCAAATAAGGTTATGTTATAATATGAAGGTTATGTTATAAAATGAAGTTTCCGAGAAAATTTCTGAAATTTTTTATGCATAATGAATTTCAAAATAAAATTGTAAAATGTCGCTGATGCGTTGTAGAGACTTTCATAACTCGTTTTCAAGGACTAAAGCAACTTGCGCTACTGTCCAACAGATGGCGCTTTCATCTACTTAACATTAGAGGCATTTATAGAGAGAGAGTAAAGACATGAGTGACAGTTTGGAAGATTAATGGCGGAGTAAACAGCTGGCCAATCAATAGTGACGCTCTTTTTATAAAGGGATTTAGTTTCTTTGATTGGCCAGCTGTTTATTCCGCCATGAAACTTCCAAACTGTCACTCAAGTCTTTACTCTTACTACGAAGGTCTCTGCTTAATGTTTCTTATACACAAGAAATTTAGAGTCAAGTAGGAGTCCTCTTCAAGGTTATACAATAAAAGTAGGTTTCCGAGAAAATTTCTCAAAAGTCGTATTCATAACCAATTAAAATAAAAATATTGCCAATTGAGAAATGTCACTGATGATTTTCGAGACCCTAATAACGCTTTCTTTTCTAAATTCGTATTTCTATCCGCCAATAATCTTTTTTTTTAAGAAAATCACACTTGAAATCAATAAATATTGAAACAGAACAACTTGCGCTACTGTCCAACAGATGACGCTTTCATCTTCATGATATTTCTCATATACAAAAAAATCAAAAGGTCAATGAGGTGTGCTTGTCAAGATTTGTTATAACTAGACAACGGAATATGTATATGCAAAATGTTAATTTTCAATATTAATTTTTTCGTGAAATCTATACGCTACTTCATTAATTTCAGTAATTACTAACTTAATTAATAATAATTAATTTCTAATTACGAAATTCAATAAAACGGTGTACTGAAGATTGAAGATTAACATTTTGCATATATTCCGTTGTCTAGTTATAACATGAAGTTTCCGAGAAAATTTCTGAAACATTGTACGCGTAATGAATTTTAAAATAAAGTTGCTGTTAACCGTAAGATGTTGCTGATGGGTATACACTCTCACAACTCGTCCTCGACAAATAATTTCGAAACTCGCGTTTCTATTCGCCAACAATCGTTGTATGTCTCTTTTATGAAAGTCATATTTAAAATCCGTAAATATGAAAGCAAAGCAGTTTACGCTACTGTTCTATAGATGGTGCTTTCATCTACTTGATATTTCTCATATACCCAATGTTAAGAAGATCAAATAGGAGTCCTTCTCAAAGTTATATTATAATATGAAGTTTCCGAGAAAATTTCTGAAACAATTTATGCATAATGAATTTTAAAAGAAAATTTCTTATCAATCGTAAGATGTCGCTGATGATTATAGAGACTCTCGTCCTCAACGAATAATTTTCGAAATTCGCGCTTCTATTCACCAACAATCACCGGAGCGCGTTCGAAATCTTTACCTCCGAGAGCGTCTTGGGCGTGTAATCGCGTCTTTCTCACTCACGATTTGTAACATATTTTGCGTCTCGCTCATCCGTTTTAAAACGTCTTGTGTTTACATAGTTTCCATGACAACGGGCGCACTCTAAAGCCTGGTCTATACGTAACGATTTGTCGTCAGTTTTACATGATCATGCCAGATTTGTCAAACATATCGTTACGTGTAGACGGCAAATTGGACGTTTTGCATGAACTGAATGAGGTTTGACAAACTCGCAAAAGACTGATGGGCTGGAGCTTTGTGTACAAGCAAAACGACAGACAAGTCGGTGCATGTAGACGTGCGTCAGTCTAATCTCTAATCGGTCAAACTTCACTCACCTGCCATTCTGCTCTCAGATGCAATTATCGTCATTAATAGTTCATCCATGTCGATTTCGGAACGACTGAGCGAAAGTTTGACGGAAAGTTTGAGCAGTGTAGCCGCACGATTTGTGTCAGTCCTGTTGGTCAGTCTTTCCAGCTCATGCAAGACTGACGACAAAACGTTACGTATAGACCAGGCTTTAGAATCCTGCTTACAAGTGGGATGTGAAAACTGCGCCCGTTGTCATGGAAACAATGTAAACACTAGGCGTTTTAAAACGGATGAGCGAGACGCAAAATATGTTACAAATCGTGAGTGAGAAAGACGCGATCTTTCTAACTCACGATTTGTAACATATTTTGCGTCTCGCTCATCCGTTTTGAAACGTCTTGTGTTTACATTGTTTCCATGACAACGGCCGCACTCTAAGCGTCCTACTTACAAGTGAGATGTGAAAACTGCGCCCATTGTCATGGAAATAATGTAAACACAAGACGTTTTAAAATGGATGAGCGAGACGCAAAATATGTTACAAATCGTGAGTGAGAAAAACGCGATTACACGCCCAAGACGCTCTCGGAGGTAAAGATTTCGAACGCGCTCCATTATTAATTTTTTCTTTTATATATAAAAGTCACATTTGAAATCCATAAATATTGAAGCAAAACAACTTGCTCTACCGCCCAACAGATGACGCTTTCATCTACTTGATATTTCTCATATTCAAAAAATTCAGAAAATCAAATAGGTTTCTTAAACATTCTATGCATACCTACCTACTGAATTTAAAAAGAAAATTATTGCCAATCGTAAGATGTCGCTGATGATTATAGGAGACTCTCATAAGCTCATAACTCATTCTCAACGAATAATTTTCGTTTAACCACTATGATTTATATTTCTCTAGAAAGAAACTGTTTTATGAGAATCCCAGAAAGAGAAAGTTAGTGCTTCAGTACTTCTTTAAAGAGGCAAATAACAGAATCCATAAAATAACCTAATAAGGCTAAATCCACCCTTTTGTGAAATTAGGGGCGAAGATATCCACCTCTTAATAAATTGGCTAATAGTTATTAGACGAATAACTACCATGTAAACAGTTCATAAAAAATCAATCAACAATTCAGAAAAATCAAGTTATTCGTCGAATAACTTTAATAGGAGACGGATATTTCGACCCTAGGTTTTATTCATTAAGGCCCGGGCTTTTCATCTCCAATTAACTTTATCTGGTGATTAATTCCCACAGTAACTACTGTGATCATAATTGTTACTATGGGAATAAACCGTCAGATAAAGTTAACTGGAGCGGGCCTAAATATAAATAATGAATAATAAATTTATCACAAAATGGTGGGTTCTATGAGTCAAAGAAAATCGATCTTAATCAGAACTAAACAAAAAAAAAACTTTCACCGATGGCTAAAAGATGGCGTTCACTATTATCACTCACACAAATTCCGCGATGTGTTTAAAAATTCTTGTCTCATTAAGGTTAGCCAATTTGGGAATTCCCAAAAAGGTCAGAATCTTTCTTCCGGAAATTAGACGTTTGCAATATTTTCTTCTATTAGTTCGGTTTTCCTTTAAGTATTGCCCATTTTTATGATAATTCTTGATTTGTTTTGTAGAAAGACTGCTTCTGAAAGGAGTTCTGTTCAAAAACAGAATAAAAATGCCTATTTTTTTGAGGAATTGGATAGGTAGGCGATGGTACGCGCTTTCTTCCGCTGGAAGGTCATCACCTGACCTTGATCAACAAATTTCTCTTTCTTTCACTCTCTTCGCCCAACCCAATCGGGCTCGGATTCTGTGTCAATGGCATGGAACTTTGCGCGCAGTTTCAATTTGCTCAACCACTTGCTCTTACATGCATACATCGATTTCAAGATTTTAGAAAAGCCCAAAGACTTTTGTCACCCGCGTTGCGTCATCGCGCATATTTTTGCCCGTAAATCCGAGATACAAAAAGCGATTAGAAAGTAAACCGATAATTATTCAATTATAAGGTTACGTAACGCCGCCGTCCGTTACTATTTACACAAAATAGTTGGTCACGTGCCCCGCCTGAGGCTGAAACTACGGATTTCTAATCGATTTTGAAAACGTGCGACAGTTACCACACACAATCCGAAAGGAATGTCAATGTTATGCGGCAAGACCTTAAGAGCTAACGGATTTATCTATGGTCGCCTTCGATTGGGTGTGCAGAAGGCAAAAGTCTATTCCGCGATGAAAGCGAACGCAGAATGATTAAATTTATGTTACACAGCTCGACTCAAAGGTTATCTAAGAAGCGAAATGCCATCGACTGGGGATTATGAAATTTCTTTCAAATACCACAGGTCGAACGGGTCTGCTTATTGTAATAGAACATCTTCATTTTAAATGTTAATTATCCGCCTTCATCTTTCAGCGAGCATTCATCGAGTCGGCTGCATTCTTCTCACACAATCATGTTCCTGTTCGATTCTATTTACAGTTGCATCGAGGAAAAAATGGCGTACGTGTCTCATTAGAATTGCTAAAGGCGCGCTTAAGATTCGCATTTTCTCGCACAAAGCCGACTTCAAATACCAGGGTCGGATTTGATTACGTACGTACGTAAGTTCTTGGGCGTGGGGAACACCGTTGGCCATGAAATTTTTACGGAAATTCCTGTTGGGTTTACTCCCAAATTCAATTGGGGCTGATTTTAAACTTGCATCTTTACATATTAAGTATCAAAATTTGGAAGACTAGTCAAATGTTGGGATTTCCCCAAAATCTAAAGCTGATTGCACGCCAAAATACTTTCGGACCAATTTTAAACTCGCACCTCCATATGTTGAGCTGAAACGATAAATTAACTGCTTTTAACTTCCGGTTGGACCTCGCCGCGATTCTTCTTTCTTGTCGACGCTTCGTCCTTTCTAACAAAAAGAATTCTTTAGGGTTGCTGCCGTTGCTGTTCTTCTTGTCGGTGTTACTGCTACTTCGTGGAAACTGAGATCAGTACCCACAACGTAGCAAGAGCAGAACAACAGCGTCAGCACTGACAAAAAATTCAATAGCGGATCAACCCTGAGGAGGTCCTTTTGTAAGAAAAGACGAAGCGTCGGCAATATGGAAAATTGTGACGCGAAGCCAGAACAAGCCATAAAACTACAGACAGACTTTTTAGTTACCCTTTCCCCACTCAAACAAAAGGTATCCATTTCGAAAAATCTCGTTTAATTTCATCCTTGCTTTTTCGAAGTCAGTTTGGGTTTCATCGTCCTTTTTTGGCTCTTTCTTGTTTCTTTCTCAAATTTAAATACGTTTAGTTGCATAGGGTGTGCCCAAAAAGACTAAACAGCTGATTACCTTCAAAAACAATAGATTATTTTATGTATGTAAGTCCAGCTTTTGCTATGACTTTTCCTTTTTCTTTCCCAATACGCTGTCTTCAGAAATGATTGTATCCCACATGACCAAGTTAAGCCTTACAGCCAGGCAACTAAAAACACAAACAGTTGGCAGGACTAACTTTAGTTACTAATTTTTTATAGTAGCGTCGGTCGAGGAGTTTGTTAGTTGTGCTTTGTTTGCTTTGTCTATTTATATTTGCCATAATTGCAATTTTTGGAGTTTTAGCAAACGTGTCATGTATCAAATTAAATCTCTGAAAAGAAGAAGAAAACAGGTGTATCTACACCAGTGTATACTATGCCTAAGAAAATATTGACTCATTTTAGCTAACTATTAAATAATTGGATACCTGCGTCTTAGGTCACGTGGGATGCAGGAATAAACGAAGACCCTGTACGTCAAGCTTTATCGTGCATACACCTTCAAAACTTATGCGTTCACAGCTCACTTTGCATTCAATTCGTCTCTCTCATTTCCTTTCCAAACTTATCAAGTTCTATCACGCATGTACCTTCAAAGAACCTCAAAATTGATTAATTGCGAGAAAAGTAGATTTTATATCACTCAGTGTGCACTTCGTCTTCAGTTTTTGGTTCGAGGTTTCAGAACTTTCTTTTTTTATTTCCAAATTACCAAGTGGCATCAAGTACACACCTTCAAAGACGTTGAAAAATTACATACCTACCACAAAAAAACTAGTTTTCACGTTATCACTTCAATTCTACCATGATGTATTCGATTTGCCTCTGGTCTTTCTTTTTTTTCCAAATTTGATCATACACATCTGCTTTCAAAGACCTTCAAACGTTATGAACAACAATGAGACCAGACTTCAAGTAGCTTCTATTTTCTCCTTTTGCTTAGATTCTTTAAAGATCTTTGTATTTTTCTCTCTCTCGTAAGATTATCATTTTTAGTCGTTCTGTACTTTGAATGTTTTTCTCTTTCTCTCATTTTCTATTCAAATTTATCAACTTTTATCGTGCATACACCTTCAAAGACCTTCAAAACTTGTAACATTTTAATTTTGTGCAAATGTTTTCTGCTTTTGCTTTGACTCCTTGAACTACCTTCTCTCTTTCCTTTCCAAACTCAACAAGATTAGACTTCACTTTTACTCATTTTATATTTAATTCTTAGCTTTTGTTTTGACTCTTTCTCTTTGTACTCTTTCTTCCCCACTTTCTTTCTCTCTACCCTTCCTTGTCTAAATTTAACAAGTTTAATTATGCATTACCATTCGAAAACGTTTAAAAGTTATGAACCGCGAAAAGGTTTAGACTCCATGTCACTTGACTTTTAGTTACTCGTATTGTATTCAGATCTCAGCTATTGCTTCGACTCTCTCCCTTTCTCTTTCCAAAATCACAATCATTTCAATAACAATAAGTTATATCGTGCGTTTACTTCAAAAACCTTCAAAAATTATATTCAGGGTCCGACAGGAAAACCTCATTGTTTATGAAGTTATAATACAGTTTTAATTTGATGGAAAAAAAACGACGTCCGACCATTCCGTGGTGAGAAATAAGGCCCTCAGGAAACATTTGGCTTAGAACCTCCATTGAAGTTCTTGTCTTATAGAGCGAATGCCTCCATTTTGTTGGAACCAAATTCGTTTGGGGAGTCACGCAATGTAACGTTCTAAATGAAGTTACCATATGACCATTTTCCTCTTTCTTTCTTTCTTTCTGCTCTATGGCGACTGAAATAGCATCACCTTCCATGTAAAGTCTTACTGAAATTAATTCCTAATAAAAACCAAACCAAAACTATCAGATTTCCTGCACCTTAAAAAGGCTAGCTTTCGTTGTATCACTTCAGCTTTAAACACTTTGAACTTTGGACCTATTTTTCTTTATCTCAATTTCTTCTGTATTTAATTTATCAAGTTTTATCGTGCGTAGACGAAACCTTTGTAACGTAGGAGCATCATTTTAATTTCATACCCAGTTGTTCGATTTTGGTTTCGACTCTTTGGACAGCTCTCTCTTTTTTACATCAAAATTTAACTCGTACGCCTCCAAAACCTTTCAAAATTTTGCACCACGGAAAGGCAAAGTTTCGAGTCTCTTCAATTTTAACCATTTTGTATTCAGTAGGTACTCAGTTACTGCTTCAACTCGCTCATTCTTGTTTTTTTTCCAGTTTCATGACACATACCTTCAAAGACCTTCAAAAATTATTAATCACTTTTTACTTCGACTCATTCAATCTCTTTTCAGTTCTTGCTTAAATTTTTAGAACGTCTGCATTCTTCTTCGATCTCTCTTTCCAAAATTATCAAGTTCTCCTTTAGCTGGGACGTCAGGAAGACTTTCAAAGTAAGATTTTCTCTGAAGATCGATGAAGTATCTCTCACAACTTTGTACTTTTATTTACAGTTGGTTCTTGTCCGATGAAATTTGTATCACAAAATCTTCTAAGCGGACACTAAATCACGCAACTATATACCTTACGTTTCGCAGTCGTTCGACTGCTTCGTCAGAAGTGAAAATTATGTTGTCAAAATAAACAAGGTTGTCAACGGAAACTGAAAAAGTAACTTGATTTTCTTTTTTATATATTTTTTATTGAAATGTGTAAAATAAAAATGTCGTCGAATTCTATTAATAAACGTACTGATTTTGCAAATTTAAACGATACATTTTGTAGTTTTCTCGATTCCTTAAATAGAACATAGATCTGTCAATTTTTTAACATTTGTAATGTTCAAATTATTTTTACATTAAAAAATAAATATAATATATATAAAAAAGAAAATCAAGTTACTTTTTCAGTTTCCGTTGACAACCTTGTTTATTTTGACAACATAATTTTCACTTCTGACGAAGCAGTCGAACGACTGCGAAACGTAAGGTATATAGTTGCGTGATTTAGTGTCCGCTTAGAAGATTTTGTACTTTTATATTGTTGAATGTTTGCGTGGTATACAGTTGATGATTTTCGCAAATAACAATGATAAAACATAAAACAAAAGATAATTGGATTTTTTTCGGTATTTATTATAAAATGATATTTCACCTTCTTTCTAAAACTAATAGGTTCAGTTTCTGAATAGCATCCTTTTGTATACGCCATTGTATGAGTTGTTAGAGAAAGGCTTCAATTTAAAATACTCTCGTTTAGCACCTTTCTCCCTCGGTAATTGAATAAAGATTAAAGCAACCTTTCACGGATTTAATTTCCAGCACCAACCTAATAATAATCAAAGTTGTGCAGAACATTTAAATATCGTACAGATTTGTTATTTGTTAGTCTTCTCTTGTTGTGTCCTTGTTACAATTAATTTCAATTAAATTTAATGCTTTGTTGCTTCCTTGAATCTTTAAGAATACGATTTCAAAAATGTTTTTTTTTTCAGATTTCTAATAACGACGATACTGATATCAACAGTGGTCGCCGAGCTCCACCTGATAACAAAGCCGGAACCAGGCCAAGAATACGTGCACGTGCAAACCTCAGCGTCGGGCAAGCGGGAAATATCCAAACGAAACAAAATAGCCGATAAAGGTCGAGCCTTCGAGACCTCGCACAAGATCCCCTCATCGCTGACGTCCGCCCTTAGCGCAGAAAACGACCCCATACTTAGCAAGCTGCGCAAACGCGAAGCCAACCCTGTCGACTCACCCGCCCCCGCGCCAGCCGGTGCGATCAAACTAGACCCTCTTAAACTCTTAGAAAAGTACAAACACGAGCTGAAAACGAGCAGCACGACGCAAGCCCCAAAAACGACGACGACGAAGAGGCGAAGGGTAAGGACGAAAAAAGAAGCTCTCCCCGAGCCGGCTCCCACCAGTCCAAAACCGGTCCTCACAACCGGAAGGGCCAACTCAAGGCAGGTCTATGACGATGACGACGACGCAGTCGGCAGCGGAAGTGAGAAGAAACGTTCGAAAATCGTCGTGAAGACCGGCCCCAACGGTCAAGAATACGAGTACGAATACGTCTATTACTACTACGATGAAGACGAAGACACCAGCAAACCCTCGAAGGCGTCAAACTCGCACGACGGACCTGCGCGCAACGAAATCAGCAGCCGAGACAAGACGAGAAGATCTGACAAAACCAGCGCCGCCCCCGAAGTCAACGAAGTCCTACCCAGCAGAGGACGCTCTCGGGGGAGACAATTGGAGGAAGAAGATACGGTAAGCGAGGAACGATTACCCGCGAACACCAGGTTTCCACCCAGAAGTCGCAATCTTAATACGACTCCTCTGCCGGAAGAAGAAACGAAGCCGAGTCGTGGACGCGGCAGGGGAAAACCCGCAGAAGATAGCAGTACCGAAGAAACGCAGGTTAACAATAAAGTTCTTCTTCATACAATTCTTTTCACAAATTCTTTTGGGTCATTTTAAAGACATCTGGTTTCGTTTTTCTTTAGGTTTGCATTACGTCTGCAAATTTCTTTTTGAAAATCTTTTGTATTTTCGCCTCTTCTGAAAATCATGCCAGATTCTTTGTTTTGTTTTACTTGGTTCATCCTTTTTTCCTTTTCTTTTATCTTAATATTGTCTACAAGAAACGTTCTTAATTTTTTCTTCTTCCAGTCCACTCAAGAATCATGCTCCTCATATTTCGTTCAATATCAGCCCACATTCCGCAACTTCCAATACAAGACTAGCATGTCAATTTGAATGGTCTTCCTTCGTCTTTTTTTTTGTAAATCTTTCTGTTTCTCTGTCCTTGTTTACGCGCCTTTGCGCTCTATTTTCTTAGCGTTCAGCACCGCTCATAACTTTCCATTAAAATCCAAAACTTAAATGATTTTATTATTTTGGTTTAACAGGGATCATCGCGAGGACGTACGCGTACCAACGTTCACAGGCCATCCCTTGATCTGGTAGATAACGCCAGCTTCAATACCCATTCGAGCGGCGGGGAACCCCCCATCGGAGGACCATCCTTCCCATCTGATTTACCAGCTGGTCCCGTCAGATTTTTAGGGGCCACCCCCAACGAACGCTTAGAAGATGCTGTAAGTAATCAAATCTTCCCATCATCAATTCATCACACATACACACACCCACACATTTTCTTCCTAATTTGGTCCGACGTGCTCAAAACAAAATGCAGCAACACTGAAACACTGATTCTTCTTTGAACTGACTGGAAACCGAAAATCTTATACTTTGCTAGGAGAAAGACGAAGCCATTCCAAAAGAAAGACCTGCTGACGAAAGTGATGAAGAAGAAGAAGACGAAAGTGAAGAAGACGAAGAAGAAGAAGAACCAAAGAAAGCGCCTGCCGTCGAAGAGAAAGAAGTTAAAGATACTAAAGAAGTCGAATCCTCCCCATCGTCCACGGGTGAAGATGACACCACCACGGTGATGTCGCCGATGAAAAAAGTCGTTTTAGATTTGTACGCTATAAGTCAAGGGACTCAAAAATTGATAGGCGAAGAAGATTCGGTAAGGCACCCTGCCGTCAATCTTCCTGAATCATCCTGTGTCGTGTTAGTTATTTTGGTTGTAACGGCGTTGGATATTTCAGGATTACTACGGGACGCACACGACGGAAGACGAGACGACTTCTGAGGCAGTCACGGAAGAAGCTTCGACGGAATACACGTCACCAAGCACGACCACAACGACCACTACAACCACCACAACAACGACTACGACGACTGCTGCTCCAACTACGACTACGACAACAACAACCGCCGCACCTGAACCTGCTTTCGGAAGGGGTAGATTCAGAGGCCGCCCCGGAGCGAAGAAAGCGACTTCCTCGGGGGCAGTCTCAACCACAGAGGCAGCCGCCGATGCTAAACCTAAAAGCAAATTCTCAAGGCCCAGTTTCGGCAATCGAAGGGCCAATGGTAGAACAACCCACGCACCGGCTGTAGAAGAAGACGTTGTTAAAGAAGAGTCTAAACCAGTCAGTCACACTAAGGTAAACAAGCCTTGATGGCTTAAACTTTGAATATAATCTTTCGGTTTCAGCCATCGAATGGTGGTGGTAGAGGTCGCTTTGGTGCTTCGAGGAGTCGGCCCCGAACGACCGCCGCTCCCTCAACCGCACCAGCAGCAGCGGACTTGGAAACCCGTGATTCGAGTAGTTCTAGCACTGCTGCCACTTCCAGGCCATCTTTGAGGCCGAGACCAGCGTTCAATATTAGGACGCGCGGAAGAACGACGGCGGCCACCGCAGCGCCTACCGACGCTGAAAGCCCAGCGGCCAGTGAAGGTAGTGAAACGCCCGCGGTGGAAGTTTCTCCAACCACACCTCGCGCAAGAACGCGCTTAGCTGGTGCAGGCGGTGGTTCTGTAAGACCCCTTAGACCCGGACCGAGGATAAACCTAGCGAGGGGTAGACCTGGATTACCAACGACGACGACGACTTCCACAGAAGCATCGCCTGAAGATAGTGCGGCAGGTGATGAGGAAGAACCAAAACCGTCGGAAGAGACGGAGAAGGTAAATTGCTCGTACTCAATAGCAAAATTAGTGTTAGTGACACCTATGGGCTGCTTGTGTTAACTATGATGATAGACGTAGCTAAAAAAACTTAAAATAGAGGGGAACTTACATGACTTATTCTGTAACCGTAAAACTTAAAGTGTACTCAGTTTGTAAACCGCACATACTTACAACTTACAGAATAAGTCACCGGTTACAAGCATTATAAACTAAGCCTAAAATGGTGCCATCTTATGGAATCGAGGACGCTGAGTCCGAATCCGTTTCTGCGTAATAACTTGAAACAGACTCAAGATTCGGTCTCAGTGTCATCGATTCCTGAAGGTGGCACTTTTCTTATTTGCCGCTCCCACTTTGATTCCCTCTTATGTAAGGCGCACCACTAAATCTAAATATGAAAAAAAAAAAAAACGCTCAAATCATTTTTTTAATCGATTATTTAAAATTTTCAGCAAGAGTCAGAGCCGGCGGCTCCAGCACAAGACACAAACCCCCTGAACCGATTAAAAAATCGCGTGAGACCAAACATAGCGGTTCGTCCGAAGGCCGCCGCCAGTGCCCCCGTGCAAGTACGAAGGGTGAATCCCCTGTTGGCGCGCAGAAAACTCGGAGCAACGGCAGAGCCGACCTCGAGCGAAGCTCCGCAAGAATCACCCTCTACCGAAGCAGCCGCCGACGAAGAAGAAGAGACGGAAGCAGCAGCCCCCAGCTCGAGCACGACTACCGAAGAACCCAGGGGTCTAAGCAGACTGCTTGCGGGGCGTAGAAGACTCGTCGCACGTCAACCAGGGGCGGCCCATGCATAATCGCCACCCCCCCTTTTATATGTAAATAAATAAAAATTATTTCTGTGAGAAAGTATTTGTATGGCTCTTGTAACTATTTCAGGATATTCAACTGCTTTGTTAATGAAAAGCCAAAGTGTAAAAAAAAAATTCGTTCTCGTTAATGTCACGCTGATAATATGCAATAGTTTAGTTGCATGACTAGCAACCGTAAGGGTTGTAGGACACACACGTAACTAAAATGTATTTAACCTGAATTACGGCCAATGATTGGTTGTTAGCCGCGTAAGTAAACTATAGCATCATTTACACGTCAGCGCTTAGCCTTAATGATACAAATACTGGATACCCTAAGCGAGAGAGATGGGGGGTAAATCTCCCACTTTGTTTTCTCGCGCAAATAAAATATGTGATTGGAGCTTAGAATAAAAATGCACAATATCGAATCGTAAATTAGAAAAGAGCGCGATTTCGATTCTGTATTGTATACTTTAATGTACATTGATATTTTCTTGTGTTATTAAAAAAAATCCTAATGCAATGACGTTGTTGGTTAACCAATGGGAGTCCAAGCCCTATTCCGTAAAATGTATTGTGTGCAAAGGGCACCTACATTGCCTGAATTTAAATATGCCGCCTGCTGTACATAGAGGGCTGTATTTACAAATATTTTTATATTAAATTTAAGTCGTGATTAAAAAAACGCATGCGACATTGAACACATATATTATTGCATATCACTTTGATAGTTTTCCTAGTAGATTTAAACCCCTCTAAAATTATGATTATGATTATTATTATTACTATCACACTATTACTTAATTTTGTGTATTTTATTCGCTTCATTTTATTTTAGTATTGCTCTTATTTGTTGTATATTTTTTAACATTAACACAGTGATCTTCTTGAGGACAGTTCGTTTCTTCGTCGACGTAATTTATTCCAAATTTCTAATCAGTACCCTAATTTAGTAGTGTGTATACAGGTAGCGTTTAGGTTAATTTAGATATATTTAAATGCAGGCCAATACGTGCCAATATTATTTTTTTATTTTTGCAGATAATTTATTCGTCTGTACCGTACAATCAAAATGTTTTCCCCCTTTTTTGTACATATATAAGTGATGATAATAAACGGTAAAATTTACTCGCGCAAGTTTCTTGACGACGCAAACAACAAGGGAATCAATCGCATAATAAATAGTAGTATTTATTTACATATTGACATCTCGTATAGTACAACGGACAAACAAAAAAAAATGACTAATTTTCTTTTGTACAATTAAATCAGGAATGTCAGGTGGCGAGGGGGCCTAAATAAATAATTTCCTTAAAATTACATGGATTGTCGAAAAATAAATTAATTAAGTACCTAAACAAACAAAAGAAATATTACAAAATTATTGGAAGAGATTATACAGGGTGACAACGCCATCACAGGCCAACTCATTTTTGAAATTAGAATTATTGCTTTTGGGGCTGAGAATTATTAAAACTAGAAACCCCCATCCGCTGAAATTTGTTTAAATAATTTAAAAAAAAATACAACATCCTCTGTATTACTTAATTTTTACTTTGTTTGTAGCACTTTTTAATGCGATTTGTTTTGATGTCATTTCAAAAATGTAGACATTTTCGTGTCATCACCCTGTACGTATTTGACAAGATCATATCACAATGTTCACTCAACTAGGTAGGTACCTCCATAATTTAGATTGGAATGATGAAAGGTCTTCAACTTCACTATCAAAAGAACTATGGCAATTCATGACGTCATGATTTATTGTAAGTCTCGATTGCACCTTTCATCATCCAAACTTTGCAAGAGATTCTTTAATACTCGACTAAATCGCACGGACTTTTCGCTGGATTAAGTTGGCAGAGTTCATTTTGTCATCGTATTCTTGAGCTTTTATGTACAGAAGTACGCCGGCTATGACTATGCAAGTCCCCAGCCCACTCAAGGCGGTCACGGGATTTCCGAACATCACCACGGAGAACCAAATCAGCAAAGCCCGTTTTGCTGTGTTGGCAACGCTGGAATAAGCAACTGTTTTAGATTGGTTGAGGTCCGATTTTTTCACCTCCAGTTAACTTTATCTGACGGTTTATTCCTATAGTAACAATTGTGATCACAATCATTACTATGGAAATTAATCGCCAGATAAAGTTAACTGGGGGGTGAAAAAAACGGGCCTTAGTTAGATTAATAAAGGATAAAGTTCTTTATCCGGCCATGGCCAACTCCATTAACATTCACTGACGTGTATGTATGGCCGTTTCAATTTGACTTTTAAAAATTTGACGGGTACTCTACTCAACGCCTCTTGTGAGTTTTTAAGTAATTGCAGTTGCCATTACGTTACTGTCAGTAGTATCTTTAATAGAGAGCGCTGAGGGGAGTACTCCACGGCATGCTTTCCGGAACCGAATTTTAGGCGAATTGACACGGCCATACATACACGTCAGTGAATGTTAATGTTGCTGGCCATGATCCGGCCGGTCATGTTCTTGGTTTGTTCTGAAGAGGGAGCCACGTTACAGTTATCTGTTACTATCTTCAGAGATTTACGTTTCTATTACATTTTGACAACAAAATTACATTATTACTCTTTTCCAATAAATTTGGTAAATTAATATTTTTTATACATAATGAAATAACAACATTAGGTAATAATAAAAGTTCGAATAGAGTTTTTAATTCAACACACAATTAAAATTTTGATGGAGGCGCTGCAATCGCCAATTATTATTTTTCGGTGAGAAAGAACAATGATATTTAAAATTACAGTTTACGTTATTCGCAGCTTTTAAAGCAGTTTATAATACAAAAATTACAATGTTTATAGTTTGCTTCACGATTCAATTGTATCCGCTAGCGCCAGCGATCGCTACGCGCGCCGCGCAGCATGATGCAGCAGAACTACTCAAGTGCTTTTGTTTGTGTTAAATACACCGCACGTGCTTCACTTATTCTTCTTACCTAATTACTATGCCTCGTTTTTATAATTTTTACTAACCGACCAATCCCTACTTTGATCGGTTATAAAAACAGCGATTACAGCATCACTTGTGAGTTGTGGGGATGGCGATAGTAAATACGCAAAATGATAGTTCTAAGATACGTCCACAGAGGTCGTAGTCAAACTTGTTTAAAAATTTAAATAACAATTTTTTTTACAAATAAATTAAATTTTTGCTTTTTCTACTTATGCGTACGTTATTTTCTTGTCAACAGATAAACTGGTTTTATAGTAAAAGCAATATCTATTACATTCTATGACATTTGATGAGAGATTAGTACAATTTTGGCAACACTGCAATGCCAACGCCGCTGAAGGCAAACAGTCAAAGCAAACATTATCTTTTGTGCAACACTTTGGCGCTTTGAGATAAATAATAAGAATGCAATATATTTACGATTAATTATTCAAATTATCATAAAGTATACAAAAGACTGAAAGGATGTTTCTTTTTATATCAACGAGGTTCAACCACTAATTAAGCCTTAAAGCCGTTTACATGGTGCTATATTTTGTGCAAAATTTGTTAACAAATCTGTTATAAGATTTGAAACAAGATATCTGCATATTATATCCTATCTAGTGTATTACACCATAACAATATTTTGAAACGTGAGCATGCGTACTAAGTATAGTTTTGACAGTTGTCAGATAAAATTTAAAGTTTAATTGTAAAAATGTCACGCGAAAATATACTCCATGGGGTTTACAGGACCCTACCTGAGTAACGCTGGGTTAAGTCTCCTTTAGTTCTATTATGAAAACGACCCTTATTATACTTTTTTTTACAAACTGTGTTACCTTGAATAATGGGAAGATTATAAACAAACAAACGAAATAAAAAAGTTGAAATTTTCCTGCTGGTTAGGTACACTGTTGCTGACCACCTGGTAACCATAATCTGCTAACTTCAGAGACGTTGTGGGCACAAGCGCACTAACATAATCGTGATGAAGATAAAACTTGTTGTATTTTCTATCACATATGTATTTGGTAACATCTGTCAAATTTGAGTATTACACGGTCACAAATTTCTTTATTAAGAAATCTTGTACCAAATATGTTACCGTGTAAAACGGCCTTAACACCCGAGTATAACCAGGGTTGCCATTTCTAGTACAATTGTGTTTTTCTAGTACATTTGGAGACAAAAAATACGCTAGTACACTTTAGACCAGTTCTAGTACGAAAAGTAAAATAATTTTCAAAATTATTTCATTGCAGTTTTTTTTATTTTGTGATTTGCGTGTAGTACCGTTAAAAGTCAACGTGTCAAATCCACGGTAACAAATAAATAAAGAGCGAAAAAAAAATGGACAGTATGTAGTTAAGACTGTTTAGGATAGACTGAACGCGCGCTATAAAATCACAATGTCGATAAATGAAGGAAATAAGTTCACAGAGCTGAATTTTTACTTTTTTAGTTTCGTTGTGTTGCTAACGATATCAAAATTAACCAATAACGTTCCGAATACAATAGAATAACATTTTTTCAACAGAACGCTATTAGTTAATTTCGTGTCGTTAGCTACACGACGAAGCCAAGAAGCTAAAGCGATGAGAAAATAAGTTCTATTTTTTTCATATTCCCATTTTAAAATAAATCTAGTACTACTTCTGGTATCTAGTACAATTTTGTTAACAGCTCTAGTACATTTGTGAAAATTGAAGTGGCAACCCTGAGTATAACTGTCACATTTGCCATTTTGACTGATACCTTTCCACAAGGGCATTTAAAGTTTGACCGCTTTTTTTGACACTTACGTTTAAGTGACGCTACTGGGTAATTACTTATACTTATTACTTATACAGTTAATTACTTATACTGTGAGGTTGTAACCAGTGTTGCCGGGTCAGTGGATTTTACCCTAAAAGTAGTGGTTTGAAGATGCTGGTTAGTAGCTAGTGGTGTTTCTGATGGTTTTAGAGTTTGAAATTGTGGCTCGAAGTTCCTCAATCAATCCCGTTCGCCAACTGAATCTAATGAATATGAATCATTTCTTTTTTTGTACGTTTTTCGTTCTGGTAAAATGACAACATAGAGAATTAACGACTGGAATGCGTTCAGAAACTAAATATCATGTTCACTCTTCAATTGTAAAAAGTGAGCAAATAAAAATCAGATTAGAGTAGGCGGTGCAAAGAAAATGTATGTCTGTGATTAACTAAATATTAATGTAATACATTCATGAACTGTCAAATTTATTGACTTTTCATTTAATCACAGACATACATTTTCTTTGCACCGCCTGCTCTAATCTGATTTGATCTGATTTGTATTTGTTCACGGGTTATATGAATCTCTATCATATACAGGATGTCTCAAAAACTATTCCTAACTTTCAGAAGTAGTAGAGGGCATGTAATTAAGCAACTTTTATTAATAAAATTGTGTCCGGAAATGTTTCCACGTCAAGTTAAAGCGAAATAAAGAAAATGAGGACCAGAAATAATCTCGATGTAAAAAGTAAAATCAAAAGCAAGAATAATTCCACTCCTGTGTTGGCATAGTTGTTCGATTAATATGACCCCAAATGTAAAACTGAATTAGAGTCATATCTAGCGATCGTGCGGGCCAAGGAAAAGGACCATATCTCCCAATCCAGCGATTGTCCTTATCCTTTGCCTGAACGATCTCGAGTTATGATTCCAATTCATTTTTACATTTGGAGTCACCTGTCAACACAGAAGAGGAATTTAGGGGCACGAATTATTATTACTTTTGATGGCATTCGTAGTCAACTTCAGATATTTCGAAGAATTCATCGTTCAATCATACGTCGTCATAACTTATGCATCCTTAATTTTGAACATTTCTTATAATTTTTCAAATTTTCTCAATAAATTGAGATTAATTAAAATTGTGTAGCTACCAGAAATAAATAGAAAACATACTTCTTACATCAAGATTATTTCTAATCCTCATTTTCTTTATTTCGTTCTAACTTGACGTGGAAACATTTCCGGCCACAACTTTATTAATAAAAGTTGCTTAATTATATGACCTCTACGACTTCTGAAAGTTAGAAATCGTTTTTCTGAGACACCTTGTATAAGACTTTGTAGATTTACCTTCCATTACAAAATTATGTAAAAATAAAACAGACATAATTTTCTTAATGAATAAATAGTCTTTGTATGAATTAAGATATGGGTTCGGCAGCGTCTCCTCCAATTATATGTAATAAGGGTGAAATAAGACTATCAAAAAAATTACCAAGAAGGAATTCTTCCGATTACCGCGACAGACGTCGCCTGCGCCTGTCTGCTGAAGTCGTTTCTCAGAAAGAAACGCAAAGCAATTTCGCCCCCGGAACGAGCACGAGCTCTGAGGTTCCTGTCTTCCAAAACGTCTACAAGAAGTCATGGCCAGCGGCACCAAGTTACCAACTGACCTCCATAAAACCCGTTACTCGGGCAGCACACGAAGGAATAGATCATAGATCCGTTCCGAGTCCACTACTCACCGAGCCAAGACGCTCCGCCGTGCAACGCAAGTAGTGGCCAAGGACACATATGTAACAACCACCTACCTGTGTATACGTAAATAAACATTATAGTAGTTGTACTAAAACTTCATTACTGGAACACCGCACCGACAACGCCACAAATGTAAAAAAAATTATTAATCATACTCAAGGTGTAGGTACTCCAAGATATAGTTTCTGAACGCACCCCTGACCAGTGTTGCCAACTTAGGAATTTCCGTTCTTAAATTTAAAAGTAAATTTATATGAAATGGGTTTTTAGGAGGACTGTTAAAGTTAACATCTGGTGCTGCAAAATGTGACGATTTTTAAGTAACTTTACTCATCAAAAACGTTCCTGACATTATTAACAATACCACTTTAATTTTTTATAAGGTATAAAATTGTCCTACATAGTTTTTTTCTAAGAATTAAAATCGGTAAGATGTCGATTTATGGACGCTCGAATTTAAACTTTTTCAAATTAAAAACTGAAAGATAATGTATTCTGGAATCAAAATGTGAAAAAAAATCAGAGGATTAACAGTAAACTTTAAAAATATAAGGTTTTGAAAATTCAAAATTTGACGTTTTATGGTAGATTTCCGACGTACGCGACAGACGTTACGATTTCTAGGTTATGTTTGATGTTCCATATCAATCTTTTCGAATAAGTTATTCTTAAAAAGTGCTGTTAAAGAAAAGGAAAGCCTTTTTCGTGTATACAGGCTGTTACAAATTCGAGGCTCACCATTGGGATCTCGGAAACGGTAAGAGATACGAAATCGGTTAAATTGGGGCAAAGTTGTGTATTTTGGTGCTGAATAATAATCCGTTCTGAAAAATCTTCTACGATTTGTAGTTTTTGAAATATTTCCAAAAAACAAGAAAACGTAATTTTCCTTTTTATTTTTTTCTGAAGTTATTGTTGCAGGGATCATAACAAAATTCATAAATTTTACAGGCACTTTTTTAAGCTCTTTACGATGATATCATTAGATTTTGCTTAAAACGTTTCGTCTCGTTCTGATTATCATCAACTTCATTTTTTCTTATGGGCGCCACATTGGATTTTAATACCATTGAATAGATCTATTTTTTCTGATGCTTTTCCATATATCACACATCCCTATTTAACAATTTGAAACAGCTGGAAATGCAAGAAATTATTGAAAATAACACTACAAAGAAAAACATGGTATGCAGTGAAAAGAAAAACCTAGAAAGTTTGATATACCTTCCGAGTTTTATTTCGTTTATCACAAAAGCAGATTTTTGAAAAATTTTTAGATATAAAATGAATGATGTGAATCCAAGAAAGACGTAAATTTTTAAAACGTATTGTACTAACAACAACAATTTAGTAATAGAAAGAAAAATTTACTTCCGACGATGACGATGACGCAGTACTTAATTAGTTTCCTAATTAAATTATACATTTTTATGATTAAAGCAAGAAAGTATCACAAGAAATTATGTCTTTAAAAATCTCTCAGTCTTGTAAATTTAAAAATGTATTGTGCTAACAACAATTTAGTAATAGCAAGAAAAATTTACTTCCAATAATATCCAGAGAGATGCCATCCACACAGAACAATGTTATTAAGTTAGATAGAAACATTGCACTTTATGGATATTTTCATAAAACTCGAAGGACGTATCTAGATCGCCTGAGTGATAATGAGAATGAAGAATTATTACAAGAGGTAATTAATAGTTATTTATAAAATGTATAAAATTATGAGATTACAAGAAAGAATGTCTCCTTGAGCAGTAATATCTTTTAAGATACGAGTTTTCTAAAGACATACATAATTTAATTTGATATTTTCTTGCTTTAATAATAATGTATAATTTAGTTACAAATCTAATCAACTATAGTTTTGTAGTTATCTTTGTGGATGTTATTGGAAGAAAATTTCGCTCGTTATTACTGAATTGTTGTTGTTAAGACCAAAATAAATTTTTTAATTTACGTCATTCTTGAATTCATAACATTCATCTTTAGAAAAATTGTGTGCAAATCGGTTTAGATTGCAGCAGATTCCTCGAGCAGGCTCCGTACAGCTGTTTCAGGCCTAGTTGGGCCTTCATCAGCAGAACCGTAGCTCGAGAAATCCACTGCAAACAAAACCGACATGTCCGAGTTATTCGCCTGAAACAGCTGTACGGAGCCTGCTCGAGGAATCTGCTGCAATCTAAACCGATTTGCACACAATTTTTCTAAAATTCTCATATGCTTTGACAGCAAGCATGGCCGCCTCGCATGGGATGACTTATTATGTGGCGAACTAGCTTCAATTTGTCAATCCTACTGCGATGTTAGGTCAAAAAGCGATTGCAAGATGTCGCTACTTAAATTGTTTATTCATCTTTAGATCTAAAAATTTTACTAAAATCAGCTTTTGTGATATACGAAATAAAACTCCGAAGGTATATCAAACTTTTTTGGTTTTTGTTTTCACTGCATACCATATTTTTCTTTGCAGTGTTATTTTCAATAATTTCTTGCATTTCCAACTGTTTCAAATTGTTAATTAGGTATGTGTGATACATGAAAAAGAATCAGAAAAAATAGATCTATTCAATGGTATTAAAATCCAGTGTAGTGCCCATAAGAAAAAATGAAGTTGATGATGGTCAGAACGAGACGAAACGTTTTAGGTAAAATCTAATGATATCATTGTAAAGAGCTTAAAAAAGTGCCTGTAGAATGTATGAATTTTGTTATGATCCCTACAATAATAAATTCAGAAAAAAATAAAAAAGAAAATTACGTTTTCTTGTTTTTTGTAAATATTTCAAAAACTACAAATTGTAGAAAAATTTTCAGAACGGATTATTATTCAGCACCAAAATGCGCAACTTTGCCCCAATTTAACCGACTTCGTATCTCTTACCGTTTCCAAGATCTCAATGGTGAGCCTCGAATTTGTAACAGCCTGTATACATTTGAAGGGAAGAGAAACTTTTGTATAAATACATTTTATTATATTATGTTGCCCATCATACCCGGCAAATTATGAGAATCTATTGCAATAGCCGATAACGCATGATAAATCTATTCTAGATTTACAGATTTTAATCTGTAATTTTCTATTTAGCTTTTTTTCCGAAATTGAAAGACTATGAATGTTGCGAAGTAGAGAAATTAAGTTTGAGCGTTCGTAAAAACTCCAAAATTTTATGCCAGCACTAATCATAAAATTTCAGGCGCTATTTCTTCTTAAAGAGGCTACAGTGGCACATTTGGCGATGGATGGATCTGTATATGTTAGTTAAAGTGAGCTGGCCCTTCGGGCGTTGGTCATGAAAATGTACCTATAGTTCTATAGTTATTTGGGCATTACACAAATAATTTTTTTCTACTTTGCGTTCACAATGAACTCATTGTGACACCAAAAACAGTTTCACAATGAAGCTCATTGTGAAACTGTTTTTGGGGAAATTTTAGTCAATTTTTAATTGAAAATATTTAATAGATTTTACAAAATAACTCATTATTTATTTGTTACTTAACAGAATACTCACAATGAAGCTGGATAAGACAAATTAATAACTGATTAATGTGACTTTTGATTAAAGCGAAAGGTTTTCAGTGTTGCCACGCATTACAACTAAAATTCCCCACATACTAAGGAGATCCAATTTTTGACAGTATTTTTCATATTTTTGTTCAATAAGTGACGCAAAGTAGAAAAAATAGTATATTATACACGTTTCACAAGAGGCATTGTAGCACTCGTTCCGTTGGGGCACTCCTAGCTCGCTACGCTTCGCTAGTCGTACCCCAACCCCACTCGTGTTACAATAAGCCTTCTTGTGAAACTTGTATAATAATATACTATTATGGGATTGGCTTTCAGGAGTAGTGTGTTAGGTGTATTTAAATGAACAGCGAACATATTAAATTAAAAAGAAAAAGGAAACCTTTATGTGTAAATGTATTTTAAGCAGTGATGTAAAATTACAGGAGTAATTTACCGTTTTTTATTACCATTTTAAATTCTCCAGTAATTTATTGTTGTAATAATTTACCATGGTAATTTACCATTTTCCACGTTTCTATGTAATATGTAGGAAAATAAACTGTGTGTATGTAAAAGTTAAACTTTTATTGAAAATTTATAAAACTTTAATTAAAAACATCAAATTACGATTTCAAAAAAAGAAATGTAAACTTAATAAAAAATAATTTGTAACTTGCAAATAAGAAAATTTAGTTAAAGAAAGCATTGAGTTCACAAATTCAATTGAGTACACAAATTACAATTAAAAAATAAGCATAACATAAAATTAATGTATGGGTGAAACCTTTTCTTCGGATGGAAAACTAAAGTCCACTTATTAACTCGTTTAAAGTAAAGGCATTTGATTCCTGAGGAGTGCAAGGTTCATCTTTTGCAACAAAGTTGTGATTCCACTTAGATTTCAATTAACAAATAGTAGCTTTGCAGCTCAATCATTTGTCAATATATTTGTTCCTTTGTTATAAATTGTATATTTTGTTTATTTAAACTTAGATTTTGTAATTAATGGTATGTGATTTGGTAATTAATGGTAATTAATTAATTAATTAATGGTAATTTAAAATGGTAAATTACGGATAAATTACGGTAATTTATAATTTACGCTGTAAATTACGACTAACATCACTGATTTTAAGGGATGTGTAAATATATTTTAAGGGAAGGGAAACTTTTGTGCGTATTTTAAGGGAAGGGAAACTTTTGTATGTAAGTTTTAAGGGAAGGGAAACTTTTGTATGTAAGTTTTAAGGGAAGGGAAACTTTTGTATGTAAGTTTTAAGGGAAGGGAAACTTTTGTGCGCATTTTAAGGGAAGGGAAACTTTTGTGTGTGTTCTAAAAGGGATGAGAAACTCTTGTGTGTAAATTTACACCTAAATGCTAAATTTGAAACGACAAACTAGTACACTACCCCTGAAAGCCTATCGCACAAAAATTATTTGTGTATTGCTCGTCAAGTAGATAGGTACTATTAAAAAATATTTATGTGCAATGGTTTCTCTCCCTTGAAATACACTTACTCAAAAAAAGGCTTTCCTTCTCTTATCAGCACGTTTTAAGAATAACCCATTCGAAAATATCTATAAAAACGTTCGAACATAACCTAAAAATCGTTACTTTTAAAAGGCAATAATTCTGAAATTTACGGATAATCCGCAAATTTTATTGTAGAAATACGTTCAGTGTAAGCTAAATTAACTATTTTTGTCATAGAAAATGTTCAGCGCTTATGGACATATTCTTTACCAGAACCATCGACATCTACCAAAAAAGAAATAACAGCAATCAGAAATACTATACAGGGTGTATCATGATTAACCGGCAGCAGACGAAGTATGGGTAGAACGCAGGAAATGGAATCAATTATGTTAACAACGTAATCACCGAAAAGCGGTAGTTACCACAAAAATGGACGTTAAAAAAACAGCAATGGTGCGAGTGCAGCCCTGTGATGTGGCCGTCTTAATCTGTTTATTGCCACCATTGCTCACAATTTACAATTTATTGCCAAGTTCGCAACACAGATTAGGGTATTTACAGCGTATTTACACGTACTCAGGACAAAATTGGTTCAATTTACTGTGCACTACCCATACTTCGTCTGCTGCCGGTTAATCATGATACACCTTGTATATACTCCGCATGCGCGTGGCATGTGCCAATGCGCCATACCGATAAACATGAACATCGTCCGTAGAGAAAGGAATGGTGAAAATTCATAGAAAAAAAAAAAAAAAACTGGAAAAAGCATACCTTTATTGAAATTAAATGTATCTTTAAAAATAATATAATGTGCATTTGATGAATAGCAGTGCTAAAACATTTCATATACATCAAAAACGAGTTGAGAGTTCTCAACAAAAACTATCAAAATTGACGGCCATTAATAATTTCGTAACCTAAAAATTTACAATTTCAAATGCAAATATCTTTTAAATTTATGATTAATCCTCTGATTTTTTTTCACAATTTGATTGCTTTACGCATTACCTTTCAGTTTCTAACTTCAAAAACTCTGAATTTGAGCGTCCATAAATCGACATCCACCCTTAAAATCTTTACCGTTTACTCTAATTTACAACTTGTGTGAAATTCAAATTGCGACTGCTTTAGTGATGCTGACACGATTGCTAGATTTTAAAACTGTTTTAAAAACGACTGGTGCTGTGTCAAAACTGTTTTATTTTTGACGTCATTAATGATGATCTCGCTAAAATAACTTTCCTATACTGTTTCAAAACATCATCCATTTGCAGGTTGTGAGTAGCACTAACTTGTTACTTTTAACCCCCACTCCACCTTGAAATAATTTCGAAAAATAATTTCACAGCGTTTTGAAATGTATGCAGCTGTTTCAAAACATGAATCATGATTTCAACATTAAAAAATGCACATTTTGGAATATACGAAATAATTTCAAAATAGTGCACCACTAAAAACAGCTTTAATGTTAGTGGGCCATGCATTTCACATAACTATGGCAACGGTGGAAGCTTAATTTAAAATTGTACAGAAGGAGCCAGTTTAATGAGAACTGTCATGGTACAGACTTTTTTCAAATGCCTCCGGCCGGATAATGAAAAATAAAAAACGAAATGCTCACCTGTGTGTGACTGGACTGATGTAATCCATAAGGACATAAGCAGTAATACTTTGAAAGTGAAAGAACAGGCCATTCAACATGAAGAAAATGATGTATTTTAGGTCAAACCTCAAAACGTGTGACATGTCTACCAACAGCATTGAAGCAGGAATCTGCACGACAACACTGGCTAGACTAGTATAAAACTGTAACTCGGCAGGCCTGTAAAACCAAAACAATTAATTACGGGTGAAAACTCAGGGAATTAATTAAATAACTTACGTATACTTAAATTTATCACCAGATATCAACATTTTGGAGTAGACATTCTGCAAACACTCGGTTAAGTTAGTTGCCATGGCAGCGATGAAACCTCGTATCTCAAAGCTAAGCTCATTGGCTGAGCACAAAGCTAGGCCGGACATCACAGGTAGCAAACTTAAATTAACGAAAAACCCCGTGTGTTCTCCTACACAAATACGAACGATATCAACATACACCTAAGCAACTCACTCAGCACGGCCATACCCAATAAATACCTTGAGATTAAAACAGTAAAAAGCGGCGCTGAACTCTTAATTGTCTCGGTGAAACTCACAGCCACGAAATTCAGGGCTACCAATCCTAAAACCACTGTTAAAAACCTGAAATTGAGGCAGAATTTAATACAGGTTTCAATTTTGCAAAATTCATTTTACCTGGTGCAACCTACCAAGAGCATGTGACGGTAAAACCCTGGCGGTTTATTCAACCTCTGCGATGGTTTGTACATTCCACAGGGGAAATACATCTGTATAAAACCACATGTAGCGGTCGTCAGCATTTGGCAAGCACCTACGGGAGACAATGTTAAAAGCTTAAAGCCCAAAACTCGCAGGACAAACCTAATACTGTAGGATCTCCATCGAGGTATGTCAAAATGTATTTATTCAAAAACAAGGTGCAACCACTAAAGATGTACCACAACAACAGAAACAGGATGGCCCTTCCGTTCAATAATCCCGTATGGTTATGTACGATAATCGGGGGGTCGCTGTCTTTCCTTTGTATTAAGGCGTCCAGGTCTTTTGCAGAGTAATTCGTGCTCATGTTTACGTGTGAATTCTCCATGGTACACGTAGATAATTCGAACTACCTGAAACGTCCGGTAACCTCACAAATGTCAACGGCTTACGTGGTGCTTACCTGACTTATGATTGCGACGGAATTTTTGTGAAATTCCTCAGAAACATTAATACTTATTGGTGGGATAATACTGTTCTCAAGTAAAAGTAACCTCGATGCGTTAATCAATGAACTGAACAACATACTGGATTGAATCTTCTTATTGCAAACGATAGACGGTGCGATTGTGCGACCTCGATATTAGAAAAGGATAGTCATATTTAAAGGTTATATGTCTCTCTTTTGCTCACTTTTTCTCTCGTCCGCATGAACTCTATGGAAATTTAATATACTAGGTGAGCCAGAAAAACTGTCACCTGCTTGAATTTGGCACGCGGTAAATCTGGTGTTTTTATTGATAGACATTTTCTATTTTTAAAGCGGATAATAATAACAGTTAAGGAATTAAAATTTCCATTTTCTGTATTTTCGAACCGCCATTGGATATATGAAATAGGCCTGGCACATTTCAGTTAGTTTAACTTTAATCTTTAGTTTATTGCTATAGGAACAATTGTTTTTATAAATAGTACTGGGTCTTAAGTATCACAAAATCTAACGCAACATGATTATTGATTAATAAACGCTTTAATATTTACTCTTGGATTACTATGGCCGCTGAGTGAATCAACATTATACCACAGTCTTATACAATGAATTAGGATAGGCTAGAAATCGTGTAGTATACAGCTTATGGAAGGCCACATAACCTCTAGCTTTGTTTTGGTCAGACACAGCGTCTGATTGGTCGAGGGGCATATCATGGACGCATTCGTGAACAGCTGACTTGCCGGAGTCAAATAATTGTTCATTTTGCGTATTAATAAGTAGTTTTGAATGAAAATTAATGTGGTAACTTGTGTCATGACTGATTCTTATGCTATTTCTAGCATTATTTATCAGTTTCGTAAACGTTTGATGAAATGTAAATAAGTCAGTAGCGTCGGATGTGTTTTACACATCGAAATTGAATGTCCGTTTTCAGTGGTTTTACTTACGTTTAGAATCACACATTGGATTTGACAGAATAAAATTATTGGTAAGAGCTTTTTATTTAGTGCCAATAGCTCACAGTTGTGTATTTCATACTGAAAGTATGAGAAACATTCCCCTGCAGTGACGGTACGCTATTGGTCCTGTGGGAAATGTAAACAAATTTAGAAGTTATGTGGCCTTCAAAGTTTTAATATTGGATGCTATTTCTATGCTTAATAATTCATTGACATTATACCACAGGGGTGCGTTCATAAAATATACCTTCGAGTGCACCTTGGGCGTGTAATCATATCTCTCTTAATCACGATTATTTGCTTATTTTGCATCTCGCTCATCTGTTTCAAGAAGTCTTGTGTTTATGCTATTACCATGACAACGGGCGCAGTTTTAACGATCCACTTTTAAGTACGGTGTAAAAAAATGTGTTTGCTGCTATAGAAACCACGCCTGATTTTGTTTTTTTTATGATTCATAGATGAGAAACAAAATACATAAACTCATTTATATGAGAAAGACTGCAATATTAGTCGAGAGTAACTCTAGAGTGTCTTTTATGAACACAACCCGATGGATGCATTCGACATAACGCGCCGAGCACTCGGAGTATTTTTTTTTCTCACTCTTACATGCACTGAAACGCATTCGTTCCCTCTCACACTTCTGCTCAGAGCGTGCCCCGAGCGTTATGCCGAACCCAGCCAGTATAAATAATAGCGTTTTCGATTCAGCTGCACCGGTTGCAATCAATGTATTTGCATCTTCTTTTGACTTCATGCAATAACATGAGATGAAGATACGCACAAGTGCTATCAATCGAAAACGCTATAAGAATCCACATAGTAGGGACACTTGTGTATAACTGCAAACTGTCACATTTGCTATTTTGTTTGATACCTACTGATTTGCAAATTACATTACATTTGCATAAAGGTATCAAACACTTATTCTGTGACTATACGCTATGGCGGATAACAGTTGAGTTTGCCTAACTCCTAACGTTGAATGAAGGAGGGTTCTTCAAAAACTTCTTCTACGCTCCTATTTATTAACTTATACAGATTGTGTGTTTTTAACTTGAACATATCGCAATACTAGTTACTCCCAAATATGTCAAAATAGCGAGTGCCTAAATAAAAATCAAGTCAAGAAGGTTGTGATCGGCATTTAGTAAAAAAATGAACTTTAGCGATTTTGCGTTAAAACGTTTTTTTTTTCAAAAGTATTTTCTATAAAACACTAAAGAATGCCTTTTTCAATTGAAGAAAAGTCATTTATGATCGAATGTTTAATAGTTTAATACTTAAGGCGATTTATTTCTTTGCTAAAAGTACGAAATTATCCAAGACATATAGACGGGGTGTTAAAAATATTTTCTATATTACGTCTGGACTCTGGACGTAGTTAAATGTAACTTACTCGACGTAGTTTATGTGAAATGTCACATTAGTTTATGTGAAATGTCACATTTCTAACCTCAAAAATGAAGGTTCATTTGACATAGGTATTTCAAATAAATATTGTGTTTTTCAGGTTTTTAATTCTTGTATACAACAATTTTATCCATTTTACATCAAAATAGATATTAGATTGTGTATAAATAAATTATAACCTTAAAATGAAGAAGTAGAAAACAATGTAATTTTAAAGTAGTTAATTCATTTTCACGACGTTAGATAATTACAGAACTTACGCGTAATTAATGGGTATTTATACGTCTCATTTTCTACGTCCCAACCACGTCCCAACCCAGACCATATTTCCAAATTTTTCTACAACCTACTTGATTGTTATAGCTACTATTGCTGAGTTCGGTAATTCCTCCGCGCTCACTCTATTCCAGTGTTGCCAGTTTTTGTTTGCCCGAAATCGCCTGTAGGCGTTTGATTTTAAGATCGCAGCGCTACCGCGGATAAATCTGAACCTGTGTAAGCTATTCGGAATTTTTGTAATGCACGTGTTTAAGTGCGTACCAATACAAATACACAAGTTAATTTAATGTAAATATCACGTATAACACAATTCTGATACATCATACACTCAGGATCGGCGCCAAAACACGAAATGTCACGTAGCTTACAAGGCAAGGGTTTGTTTAGTTGACACCAGGTGGCGAGCGCTTAGCTGCAAACTCCTATTGCATCAGAAAAGGTCGCCCAAAATCGCCAAATTCCATTGCACGTCTAAAATTCACAACCTATTCGGTTTGTTGAAAATCAAGAGGTAAATTAAGTAGAGAACGTAAAATTCGTGACAACATACTTTTATTAAAAAATAAACATAAAATTTTTGTCTGTTTATCATATAATATTATAAAAGTAAACTATAAATTGGAAGAGACTCTATTGACAGATGACAACTTTACACTTTACAACGTGAACGTCCAATGCATCTATGGACCAATCACAGAACACTTACTAGAGGACCAATGAACCGGCATCAACATCCATTATCACCAACCAACAAAATCTACTGGCAACACTGCTCTATTCACTCCTCGAGCACTTTTGTCTCACTTTGACGTACAGCTGAAATCAATAAAAACGGGAAATGTCAAAAAAATTGGCACATTTTTTCAATATTTTCATTGTGCGAAAATGACTTTATTAGAAATAGGTTAGAATTATTTGACGCTACGTCAATTTATAACTAAATAGGTTAGATTTTTTTAAAAGGTATGTATTGTCAAGTCCCTGTTGTTAAGTAGGCAATTAATTGACAAATACAACCAAATTTACAATTGGAAAAATTTCATTTCCCGTTTTTTTTTAATTCAGCTATACCGTCTGTTTGATTATAAAGGCCCCAAGCTATAACTCATTTATTTTTGCTTAAACACCCAGTAAAATGTATATATTCTTAAATGGGACGTTGTTTTCTAGAGAATGAAGTAAAACAAAATTTTTTTGGCTACACTGTATAAGAGTCATGACGTCATCGACATTTTTTTTAAATGGCATGATGAAATTTTTTTTACGAAATACAATAGAACATCCTTTTCTCTTTTCAACCACATAAAATTTTTATATCCTTACATAAGAAAATGTTCGAGAAAACTGAAAAAACTACCTACATAACTTACCATTTAACATTTAAGGCACGCTAATATTTCTAGCATGCTATGAGTAATTTTACTGAAATTTGTCATACTTTATCTAATTTGGTAAACAATTTCTAAAATACCGGCAAATACTGTCAATCTGACTTATAATTATTTTGAAATGTTATTCATTTCTCACCGTTTAAATGTTAAATGGTAAGTTATGTAGGTAGTTTTTTTTCAGTTTTCTCGAACATTTTCTTATGTAAGGATATAAAAATTTTATGTGGTTGAAAAGAGAAAAGGATGTTCTATTGTATTTCGCAAAAAAAATTTCATCGTGCCATTTAAAAAAAATGTCGATGACGTCATGACTCCTATACAGTGTAGCCAAAAAAATATTGTTTTACTCCATTCTCTAGAAAACAACGTCCCATTTAAGAATATATACACTTTACTGGGTGTTTAAGCAAAAATAAATGAGTTATAGCTTGGGGCCTTTATCATCAAACAGACGGTATATCAAAACAGGTGTGCTTGCACCGCGTGAATTTCCGAACTCAACATATGGCGTTTTCGATTGAGATCAGTCCTAATTCGCTCTAGTGCAACACCCATCCAGATCAGTTCATGACAGAATTGCACTTGATCGGATTAAATGTGCTCCGATGAACGGTGATTGATCCGCCTCACAGATACTTTATGTGCAATCCAGTTCAATCGAATCCGCCAATTCTTGATCCCTAAAAGAGCAACAGCCATCCGAATACGCCACCACAAGTGCTCGCTCTATATGCGCATGTGCAATTTGATCTGGAGC
The DNA here is from genome assembly GCA_033060865.1 of Dorcus hopei. Classification (NCBI taxonomy): domain Eukaryota; kingdom Metazoa; phylum Arthropoda; class Insecta; order Coleoptera; family Lucanidae; genus Dorcus; species Dorcus hopei. The sequence goes on from CM065426.1 coordinate 8,854,509, forward strand.
TGCTTGGAGCAGTCAATCGAAAACGCCAATATATACAAGACAGCTGAGTCGCTCACCATTTTGGAGCTCAATGTGAGGTTATATATATAAATATATTATTTTTATGACGAAAAGAAATTACTTGCCTGAAAAATTTGAAATCAATTAGTGAATGATTTGAACAATTTTAGGAGCTGCACATCCGAACACATTTTAACAAATATGTTAACCACATATATACACACAACACCAATTCACTGAGTTCCAAAATGGATGACGAGTCAGCTATGATAATCAAGTAGCTCTATTGATTGTTTTTACGCAAGGTTACTAAAGAGACAAGGTTGCCTGGTAACTTTCAACGTCACTCATGGCCGTATGCACAGACAAATCTCAAGGTGGACTTGATACTTAAAGCTAACTTCATATCAAATTTTGCGCCGTATAGGGCACATTTCAGAATTAACCGGTTTAACCGGAATTAACTATAGTTGTAATAAATATATAATAATAATGTAGTTATAATAAATTAATAACTTATTACAGCTAAAATAACTTATTATAGCTTTAAAGTGGATTTTAGAATTTTAAAATGTCTACCGGTGGAGTAACCGGTTAATTCTGAAATGTGCCCATTGTTACATTGTTCAAAGTAAAGGTTTACTTTGGCTTAAGTCTAAAGATTTGTCTGTGCATACGGCCATCAGTAGGCCCATTTAATGCATGTACACAAATAGATGGCCTACTGGACGATGCGTCACTCCACGACTTACCAGGCAACCTTCTCTCTTTAGTAACCTTGGTTTTTACGTATGTGTCGAGTGTCTTTATAACACTAAATCAGGATGGTCAACATCAAATATAAAATTACCAACACAAAAGACACTATACTTTCAAGCCCTATCAGATAAGTTAAACGTCAAATCAGTCTAGAGACCCTAAAAGCCTAAAATAGGTGATTTTAGGTCTGTTCGTTTGTTCTGCACTTTTTGCACCAACCGCTCTCGAGAGAGTGAGATGTATATAATATAATGTAAGTAGGAGTGAGAGCAATAGAGGGACGGAGTTAAAAGTGTAAAAAGTGCAGAACAAACCTTTTATTTTTATCTGTGACTAAATTTTGTTGATTTTGTGATTGTCACACGTCAATCAAAATGACAGTAAAGGGCAGTTTTATATTACCTGCTTTCGTTTAAACCAGTCATAGAATCAATGATTAGGTGAACAGAATCATATGATCACCCAATGCTGATCAAAACACATCAACCCAGTAATGTTTCTAGGTTATATTTTTGTGATCAAATCATACAAAATTACACATAACTTGTGATTATCCAAATTGTAATCATGATCGCTTAATCGGAGGTGGGAAGAAAGTAATCACAGAGAACGAACACGCAGAATTGTGATCACGATTACATGATTAGTAATCACGGATATAAACGAAAGCACCTATTTTTATGTCAGTGGAATGACAGCGATGTCCGAAATTTTCTGTCCGCAACTATAATCCGTTCACAAAACCCCCGGTGACGTTTACATTTTCATATTGAAAATTTGGAGTGTATTTGATAAGTAGTAATGTATTTAAGAGTCAATATCGACGCTATTTAATAATAGCGTCGATATTGACTCTTAAATACATTACTACTTATCAAATACACTCCAAATTTTCATACATTTTCATATTCATTATTCATACTTCTTAGGCCCGATTTATTCACCTCCAAGTAAATTTATCTGGTCATTTATTCCCAAAGTAACTATTGTGATCACAATTGTTACTATGGGAATAAATGACCAGATAAATTTACTTGGAGGTGAATAAATCGGGTCTTATATTTAAAAAAATTCCCTATCTTTCCTAATGCCTATTAAAGTTGCTCGGCGAATAACATATTCCTTATTTTCGAAAATTGGAGCGGTACATGGATCGAGGTAGAAAAGTGAGATAGAACGAATGCGTTTTATGCATGTAAGAGTGAGAAAATAGACTAACCGGTATATACCGCTCCAATTTTCGTAAATGCCCGATTTTTCTACCCATGTTATGTTGGTCACCCTGCGAGAAGTCCTCTTTGAATTGTCATAAAGTTTTGCAGTCGGTTTTAAACATGTTGAAGAATTATTACAAACTCATTAATAAATTAAATCGATTTCCCGTAAATATGGCGAACTTTAATAATTATTTATGCATATTAAAATGTATTTACTGTTTATTATTAATATTAATCTTTGGCAGTATCTTTGGTAATTGTCAGTAGTTACAAACATTAACCATCCGGTGGCGCTAATCTCGCTCTCTGTTTCACCGAAGTGGAAGATTCCAAATTTAAAGTATCGGGTGAATTTTGCAACCCCTCGCAGATTTACGTTTTCCTTAAAACCGTTAAACATTTCTAACGAATATTAGTGACCGTTTTCGCGGATTGATTAACATTAATTTCGATAATTATTACAGTCAGGTGTTGGTACAATAATTGCACATATTTAATAATTGTAAGTTTTGAGAAGTCGTTATTAAAACTTGAAAGGGAGGGAATTACAGTTAAAACTTGCAGCATTATTGTAGAAAGCAATATTTTCCTTTAATTGGTTTAGTTTGTTTAATTTTGATTATCTTTCTAGGCTTGTTATGTTGGAAAGCAGTTTTGAGAATCCATCGGCTGGAGTCGGGGGTCTTCCCGAAGGTGAGTACCATAATAATAGAACACAAAGTGAACATTTGTTGCTTGCCACGACTCTTTAGTTTCTTTGGGTCTTTATGAGACGGAACGGTTGGTTCGGTGATCTGTTCTTCGAAGATACAGGCACGATGCAAGTAGGGTATTATTTATTAAAAATGCTGTTCACAAATACCTGATTACAGTGACAATTACCAATCATATTTGTTCCCAGACACAACTAATATATACATCATCATAACAGTATGTATAGAAATGAAAAATCACGACCTAAATAGAGCGGCCAAAGGCACCATCGGCAGTGGGCAGCAGCTATGCAAATAAAAACACCTTCGATTACGACTAACACAACAATGCCAACCAATACAATCAATAATAATAATAATAATAAAAAACAAAAGGAAAACAATTCGTTTAATAACCAAGAATGCCTTTTGTACACCGACGATTGGACTTTATACACAAATATTGAACACAATGTACCACCAACTGCGAAATTAACTATTACAGGTCTGAAACGAAACGAAAAAAAGGAAAATTATAATCATTTGCTACGACGTACTGATAAGCACGATCATAAATTGAACTAAATTATTTCTACATCCCAACGAAACCTTAGTGTTTTACTTTGACGAGACAAGACGACTTTACATATTTCAACTTTGGCGAAGCTCAAACTTTGCGGTAGGTTTGGCTGCACAATTCAAGCCCGTTCACTTTCACTGTGTGGGCATGAAGTAACAATGGAGATCATAATTCGGACTTGCAATCTACTAACATGCCTCGAGTTAAATCAGTTAAGTATTGACCGAAAATTCCAATGTATAGTCATCGTCGTGAAGCAAGACGTTTTCGTCACTAATAACGTCATGATATGCCATGTTGCCAGATTATTATAAAAAATTTAGCTGTCTACTTGTGAGTAAGTTTAGGATTAATTAGGATTTAAAACTTGTTTGCATTTATATTCCAATAATCGTATTGTCTGTAACAATAAAAGCGACAATAAAATAAATTTGACGTTTCGCACGCTATTATTAGCGTCCAATACATGGCAAAACGTCGAAGTTTATTTAAAAATAATTTTGACTTGTTTCTGTTATTTATTACCTATACAAATTTGAAGTGTTATTGTTTGTATTTTACAACAAATTTCAACTGTTATAAATGCTTGGCAACCATGTAAACGCGATGACGCAACTTATTTCACGTAACGATAACTATTCGATTCGATTAGTATTTAAAGAAAAAAGAAATTAATAAGTGTTAATTACATTGAAAATTAAAATATGTAAAACGACTTAAATAAAACGCGACTTTGTTTTCACAGAGCTCTGCCACTTGTAATCATCAATAATTAGTTCTTGTTGTTGAAAATAATATTCGAGTAATCCCAGGCTTTTCCGCTTTTTGTTTTCTGTGAAAACGAAATCGTCCGAATATCTTTCCTAAACTAAACGGTAACACAATTGCATTACGACACAACTGAAAAAGATATGCTATACAAAAGTTCACCTCTGCATTTACACGGCTAATGTTCATTAATAATAATAATGATGATACTTAATGACGATATTATTATTATTATTACTCTATGTAGTGTGACAGAAGTACTACACGGCAATTACTCTGTACAATTTTTGCACTAGAACACTTTAACCAGCTATAACTTACAAATAGCTATAGTTTATTGTTTTTTCTTTTGTTTCTTAATGTCGTCCTTGATCGTCTGATGATGAAAATTCACGAACACAAGCACATTTAATATTTGGTTTAACTAAGTTAGTTTCTATTCACAGTGTAGTCCGCTTTTTGCTTTGTTCCTTGACACTCTCGGCGTCCACTTTTTTGCCTTTGGCCTGGGCCAACATCGTAACGAGCTTCTTTGGGGAATCCCCAACGATCCAACCGTGATGAATCGGTCTATCATCGTCTTCTTCAATCTCGTCCCTTATTGGTTTAACCTCGATTAAGTCCTGCGACTCGTCGTCGCTCGAACTCGACCAATAATACAGCGTGTCTGCGGCGGCGCGTTTTCTGCGATTCGCCGCTAGGGTTTCGGACGTCACCTTTATATTCTTCAATTTCCGGTCTTCTTTGTCTTCGTCTTCCTTGTTGCGACTGTGTTTCGGGTTCGATTTTCTTCTGATTTGCTTGTTGTTGGGTTTGGTGATCACCTTTGGAATTTTGGGTTTTTCATTTTCTATTTTTAAGTCGGCAGGATTAGCTTCCGGTTGAGTTTCTGCTACCGGTTCTTCCGTTGTCCTCACCAGCAGATCTGGCTCGTTATTGACATTGTTTTCAATTTCTTGAATAACTGCAGGAGTTTCGTCTAATCCTTGCGTTTTATCTATAGGTACTGGGTCGGCGTAGAAGACAGATTCGAAATTTGAGTCATCGGAACTCCAAAACTCGACTAGGACATTTTGTTTGCCGCTGGTGCACTTGCGTTGGCTCTTTCTGCTCGCCACGCCTATACATTCTTTAAGCTCTTGCTCAAGATTTATACCGTCATCGGCGTTATTTTGTTTCTTTTTGTTGTTGCGCTTCCTCGGCTTTCCAATGTTGAACTCATCGTCGGTGGAATCACTGTTTTGTCTTTGCCTTTTTCTCTTGGCCACTGGTTTTGGCTTTGGTTTCGTCGTCGCCGACTTCTGCTTGACTTCCAAGGAAGGTTTCTCAACTTCATCAACTTTCTTAGAAACAGGCTGGCCTTGTTCGAGCAGTAATTTATCAAACAACAAGTCCATTTCATTCTCAGTCATTTTGTTGATGGCGGCTGGGTTCTTGTCGCTTTCGGGTAATTGCATGACGTAATCTTCCACCAGCTTCGAATTATCTACGATGGGAATATCTCTGATATCGTCTTCGATTTTCGACTTGAAGGCGTTCTTGAATATTCTGCCCATGATCATGCACTTCTTTTTCGTAATATTCTTTTGCTTTGGCTTTTTTACGGACATATTCGATTCAGTTGAGAAACTGGAGACTGACTGAGCTTCGAAGTCAAAAGAATCTAACAATTGGTTGTTGCTTTCGCTGTCGGACTCGATAATGATTTCCTCAGAGTCAGGCTTACCGGTGGCGCTTTTCTTTTCAATTATTTGGTTCCTAAACGCCGTTAAATTAGTGAAATTCGATTTGCTGAAGATATCCGTGTTGTCTTGGGTTTCTTCAAAGTCGTACACGTCATGCGCCTTCTTACTGGTCTCGTTATCATCGAGACTGTTGCATTTTGGAGACGGGGATTTTCTCAATTTGAGTGTGTGCTTTTTCTTTGTTACTTTCAGTCCCAGTTTGTTCCCGAATTTCATGCTGATTTTCATCGCCTTGCTTGAAACGGATTCTGTTTCCAAGTGTTTCGAAGATTCCGAAGTTTCCTCGACGGATTTCTTGGGGCCGAAGGTACCGTTGAGAAGCTCTTTTATATCGAGGTCATCCGTTGGAATCGACACCTTCAAGCCTTCGAAGACCTTCATTGCACCCTTGGTCAGCATTTTCTTGTTGTCGTTCAGATCGGGTTCTGCCTTATTCGAGCCGAGAGGTACTACGTAGTCCGTTATTGACGTTTGAGTGTTTTCGCTGAGCTGCTTTTTTCTGTACCGAAAAAATAAGTCAGTAAGTATTTTGCCTAATACAATCAGGAGGTGAGGTAATTAGCTAACTCGGACTGACAAGGTAAATACTTTATTTAATACTTAATTTGGTCAGAAGGTGTCTAGAAGTGTCAATATTCCTGCAAAACTCCACAGGAATTTGGGATAAAAACATGAAAAAATGTTTCAAGCAAATTATTGCAGTTATTTGTAATGTTAATAAAGACTTACTTGTGCTGTTTAGACTTTTTCACCGCCTGCAAGGAATTTTTGAACGCCTTAGCCATCAACCCACCGAACCTCGACACCATTTTCTTCCTTAAGTCGTTATCAACATCTTTGACTTTCTCCTCTTCACCCACAATCTCGCTGATTGAATTTTCTGCAGTCTGGATTTTCTCCGACGTATATGTTTCGCTCGCAAATATTCGGAAGTGATTCCCGTTGTACTCCCCCTGAACATCACTATTCTGTTCGTTATTCAGCGGCTCGTCTTTGCTATTATCCAAAGAAATATCTTCAAAAATCGGATTTTCTACTGCGATGGTCTGCTGCTGCTGTTGTTGTCCTTTTTGTTTGCTGTTCCAATCACTAGCTATTGTATTGGAATTAGTGTTGGAATACTCATCTCCGAACCCGTCACCCAGAGGCGTATTCGGACAAGAATCTGAGAAAGCGTCGTTCCTAAACTCTTGGTTTTTGGCGGAGAAAGATTTCTGCTCCAACCAATCAGGCTCGTCTATGGGCTTCATTTCAAAATTATTGGCCACGTTCTTGGAAGACCTCTTGGAATAGCTAGAGACCTCTGAGCTACTTTTCAGTAAACTGCAGCATTCCAAAAACAATTCCTCGTCTCTGTTCAGAGCCTTTCTTTGTCTGGGGTCGTCGAAGTGGTTCCTCACCGAAGAACTGTCGTTGGAGATTTCTTCGTATTGCGTCGGCTTTACGAAGTTGTCTTCATTTAAACCGACCGGTTTTATCAGCCTGCTCATTATATTGGTGTTGTGAGTGAAGGTGATTTGGTTGGAGTCGTACTGTTTTGAGTCGCTCATGACGCTCAGTTCAGATGGTGAGTTTCTGCTCAGTTGTTCTTCGACAGATTTGTTTGATGATACAGTGATATCATCGATGTAATCAAAAGGACCTTGGTTCTCTATTATGTTTTCTAGTATAGATATTGAAATGGGGTGTTTTAGTATTGAGTCGGGGTTTGTTGATAACTTTGATAGTTGTATGTCCTCGCCCATGTGAAGGGTATTGAAGGTATAAGCCGAGTTTATGTCCGATTCGAAACTTTTTCTCTCTCCCAGGCTCTTATATCGCTTAGGTTCTTTACTGATTAAGTTGACAGGAACGGGTACGGTTGGTTCGCTGTAGTTTTTGATATCACCATTGCCGACCGGCTTATTGAGAACGTCGTTTATGATGTCGGCCAATTTCAGAGTGTCACTGTTAGTGTTCAACATGAACGGAGAATTAACGTGGATTTTATTTGCTATTTCGCTGTTCACATCAGGTTCGGGCTCTTTCTCTGATTTATTGAGGATGTCGCTTATGTTGATATTCATTTTGTAAACGTCACTGTTCTCGATTGTGTTGGCCTTTGCTTTCTCAGCTGCCTCTTTCGCCTCTAATTCAGACAACTTGGCGATGTGAGTCAGAGTGCGCCTATGTTTAACCAAGTTGTCACACCTGACAAACATTTTATCACAGATATCACAGTACAACTTCTCCAAGGAAGTCTTCCGGTTTCTGTTATTCTTTTTGCTTCCTCCTTTTACTTTAAATTGTGTCTTGATTTTTTCGGCGATCGCCGAGTCGTTTAAGTCCGGAGTCTGTAAGAATGAATCTATCTGGTTTTCGGAGTTAAACGAGTTGGAATTTTTGATGTTCAGTTTCATGGTTTTGGATTTGACTCTGCGTTTTGTCTTCTTTGACACAACATCAACGGAGTTGTTAAAAGAACTATTGGAAGTGTCTTTTATTTCGTCGTTCATCTTATCACTGCTGGAAGCATCTGACATGTTCTGTTGCGAGCAAGAAATCGACGACGTGTCTAAGTAACTTTGAATGTTTGTGTCGTGGCCATTTTCGATTGGTTTTTCACTTTCCTCCGATAGATCCATTTGTTTCTTATCGTTTTTAGTATTCAGGTCGGGGCTAAGCACGATCGGGTGGTTCACCTCAGCAATGTCGATGGTCATTTTTAGATCGGATAGGGTTTCATCGGGTTTCTGATTTCTCGCTTTCTTATTATTAGATATTTTGGCGTTTGCTGCGATTTCCTGCATTTCGTATTCCTCGAATTCTGACCCAAAATTTAAGAGGAGCCCTTCTTCCCAGGCGTCTTTGATGCCCTTGTTTACGGAGTGCAAGTTTTCCTTGTTTTCTAACTCGGACAATTCCTGCTCGATGTCAATAGAACCGAACGTATCGTCTAGAACATCATCAATTTTTTGTTGGATGACATTAGTTTCAAGACTATCTCTATCGTTCTTTTCTTGTAATTCAGGAATCACAACTTGTAACTCTTTGTCTTTGTCTTCCACGGGTAAAATTTCATCGTTATTTTCAAGAAATAACTGGTCGCTTAGTATCACACTGTCGCTAGCTATAGTTTTTTCACTGTGAACTTCTTCCTCTTTCTCATGGTTTTTCTTTAATTTCATTTCAATATCTATGCCCTCATCATCTAGAAATATACTCTCTATTGGGGAAATTTCTCTTGCAATTTCGCTATTCAATGGAAACAGCTTTGTTTTTGTTTTAATCGGATTTTCGCGTTTCGTTTTTGCCTTTTCATTTTTCTTTTTGCATTTTTTGTTTTTCTTGACAGTTTTCCTGTCACCAATAGTAATATGGCCGTTATTATTGGCCTGTTGGATTAAATCCTGTTCCGCCTCTGCTATTATGTCCTTGATGATCTGCAATTCTTCACTGATACTGCTGGTGTTATCCTGTATTGAGTCTTGTTGTGCCTCTAATTTCAATTTTTCATTACTTAACATTATACTTCTTCTGATTTTCATTTCAAGGGCTTCCACTGTCATTTCGTTAGTTTCTGGCACAGCGGTTATTGATTCTCTGCAGTTTTCCGTGATATGCGTCATATTCATTTCTGAAGTATTTTCAATTTCCTTTGTTATTTCTTCAAGTTCCAGATGCTGAGCATCTCTACCTTCTTTGTCATCTTCTATTATGTTCATTTCTGTGATCGTTTCCTCAACATCCATGTTTGGAATGCCCATGTCTTCGGAGCTGTCTCTTCGAGTTTCCAAGTCTAAAACTTCTGGTATTTGCTCCGTTTCTACAATGACTTTTTGCTCCGTTTCTACAATGACTTTGCAGTTTTCGTTACTCATAATAATATCAGGTCTAATTTTAATTTCTAAAGTTTCTTCCGTTTCCGGAGCAAATTTCTGGATATTTTCCTCGCAGCAATAACGCACGTCCGGAATTTCTTCATCGTTCGCTTCAGGTTCGGTTTTTATGATTTCTAAGACACCGACTTGCGCTGGTTGTTCTTCCGTATCTTTGTTTTTCTCTGATTCTTCTTCTTCTTCCTCCTCGTCATTTCCAATTTGTTTTTCACGTACAGGGAACAACAGCCCTTTGCTTTTCGTCTGAAATATGGCTGTGCTTATTTTGAGCCTCCCTGCGATTCTGTCTTCGTCTTCAATGTCAAAATCGTAAACGTCTTTCTGATCGGGCTTCTTATTATTTTTCGGCTTCCTTTTTCTTTCTGTGCTTTTCACTCGCTTTTTGTTGTTCTCTTTCGGCTGAAGTTCTGATAGTTTGGTATTAATTAACGTTTGGTCTTGTTGACTAAAATCAGTGTAAATTTGATTTTGAAGAGTTTCAGGAATATTTGTTGTTTCGCTTTCACTGATTTCTGTTAGAGTATCTGGTGCGTTGCTAAGTACGGTGACGGGAGTTGTGTTTTTAACGAGCAAAGCCAGAGGGACTTCGTCCTCAGAATCAGTTTCAGTTTTCTTGAAGATTTCCTCTTGTGTCGAATTTATTTCTTCTATGGCTTGGAAGTCGCTTTCCTTTGCCGAGTTCCTTTCCGAATCAACCTTTCCCTCAGGTAAGTGACTCAGTGATTTATTTTCCATTAATTCAGGCTCCTGCTCTTCTACCAATAACGTTTTCATATCATACTGACACATATTTTCGCCAATTTTCTTTCTTTTTCCTCTTTTCTTTTGAGGCTTCTCTGTTGTGCTCGAAATCACTTCTTTGCTTTTTAAATCGTCAATCTGAGTGATTTGTTCAATTGAAGTTAAGTGGTTTATTTTTAAGACTAGACTTGTTTTGAAGAACGTCTTCGATTCATCGATGGGGAATACAGTTTTCTTTCGACAATTTTTTTTCTTAGGTTTCAGCATCGCTATTTTGTTGTCATTTCCGTTGTTAAGGACAACCACATCGTCGGACTTAATTATACCTAAATCACTTTCGCTTTCATTGATGACGTGATTGGAAACAACTTCGGTCTCTACGAAGTTATCCCTGGTTATAACATTGATGTTCTCCTTTCGTTTATCGTTGAATTTTCCGGTTTTCTTTTTCTTCGAAGGTTTTTCTTCTTGCGTTCGATTCACATTGTTGTCGCCGACCTTCTCCAGGCATTTAATCAGGTCGATTTCAATGTTCACGTCGACCTCTTTGAACTTCCCGGTATCTCGATGGAGGCCATCGATGAGGTTGGCCAATTTATCATCATCTGCCTTTTCTCTGTTTACTTTCTTGACGTCGTCGTCTTTTAAAGTTGGAGTTTCTGCTGCGATCAACCCGGAGAGTTTACTGATGTTCCGGAAACAAGTGCCGACGTTTTCGTAGAAAGAAGGTGCCAGATTTTCTCCGAAGGTATAACTACTCAAGATGTTGCACAGTTTTCCCTCGTTCTGAGGTGAGAGGTAATTATTTTCGCACAACCCGTTTTGATTCTCTGCAAGTTTTACTTGTTGAATGTGGTTTTTAGTAATAAACAAATTTAAAGGTGAAGACGGAAAAGATGGGGGTGGAAACGAAAAAGTTGGCGGTGGAGGTGCTGGGCAAGAAGGTGGAAGAGTCGGCAGTGATGAAGGAGGAAGTAGTAAAGTTAATGGACGAGGAGGAGGAGGTAGAGATGAAGAAGGAGGCGTAGGGGAACGTGGAGGTGTCGGCGGTCGTGGTTGATTAGGAGAGTGAGGAGGAGTAGGAGGACGAAAATGTATAGGAAGCGAAGGGGAAGGAATAAACTCCGTTGTCTTTTGTTGGCCCGTTAACTCAGTTACGTTGCATATTTCACCGTTCGAAACACACAGTTTCTCCCCCACCCTCTGCTGTAATTTACTCGTAAGCATGGCGATACAATCATTCAGACCTTTCACTCTTTTTCTAACTTTGGGTTTGGTAGTTACATCCCTGATTTTATTGGCATCATTAGTAATAGCTATGTTGATGACGTCATTTTGGGTTAGTACTTCTGTTTTTATTGTAATTTTTTCAGCATCTACTTTTTTCTCAGCCTCTTTAACTTCATTGGCCGTTGGAATTTGATTGGCCGGTGCAGTTTCTACTACATTTTCATCAACGCGTTGATTTGTTTCTTCCGCGGGTTTGTAGCTTATAATTACCTCGCTTGTTTTTGCATAATCGTCGTCGCGATCGTCGCTCAAGTGAATACTTTCTAAAAAAGGCAGGATTTCGTCATTGATTTGTGAAGAACCGTCGACCTGGACGATGTTCGTGATTGGTTTTTCCCTCAGTTTAATTTTCTTGATCGCCTTCTTCAAGCTGCTCAAGGAAGACTTGCGTTTACCATTTTTTACTTTGAGCTTGCCATTACTATTTTCATCCCGCAAATCGGGATTGCTTTGCGTTTTCAGTTTGGCCTCCGCCCCCTTGCTCTTTTTCAACTTTTTTAAATTCAAGCTCAGTTTTGTGTCTAATCCCCCACCAACTTTATCGTTGATATCGAATCCATCCGCACTTTCGGTTTCAAGCTTTGATTTGTCATCGACCGCGTCGGATTTGTTCAAACTTTGGGCGCTTCTAGTCCTTCTCAAGGGGGTCGATTTAGATGTTGTGACCACGTCTTGGACTTCGAGAAGTTTTTTGTTTTTGTTGGGGCTATTCTTTGTCCCTGTTTTGGTTCTCGTTAATAAGTCGATCCCTTTTTCGTCTTGCTGTTCATGGGAAAGTTCGCGTTTGCTGCGCGTAATGCGGTGATGCTGCAGCGATGTCTTGAATTTACGCTTTACGAGCAAAGCTGAGTTAGTGTCTAACAGTTTAGAGCTGAAGACCTTATTGATGTTCCTCACCGACTTCCTAAGGATGACCTGATTGCCGTTCTTTGTGATTTCGCGCGAATTTTTCATCGACCGCAACGACTTCTTGGTTTTACCTAAAATCTTCTTTGATTTGGATTTTATCTGGTCTTGCTTGAGGTTTTTCCCCGCCTGTCGTTTCCTCTTCATCGGTTTAGGGAAACCGTCTTTGAGAGAGATTATTTTCCGCGAGGCTCTCTTCGCCGGTAAGTTCGCCAGCATTCGTTGTATGGTGTCCGCTGAAAGTATAATGACTTTAAGGGCCAATTGTTCGAACATTTGAACCATGGTTCAGCTCTGAACTTGGTTACCATGAGAATATTTATAAAGTCTTATCTTGCGTAATGATTGAACTAAGTTCAGGGTTGAATGATGTTTGAGCAGCTGGCCCTAAGGATACTACGTGGCCTTAGAAAATTCTATTCTGACGGTTGAGTGTTAACTTAATAACTAAATATTTACTTTTGTAAATTGCATGCTTACCATCGCTTGGTTTAGGTCTTGGGCCGTCGATTCTCTTGATGTTGTACTTTTTCTTTTCGCGTACTTCGTCGCTCTGTTTTTCCTTGCTATGCAGTATGCGTTTGACTAGACCTGCAAAGGAACGCTCACAATTAAATTCGTCGGTTACGCAGTGCATTCGCGCTCTAACTATTTTTTAAAGATATCCACGACCCTTTATATTTGCTTTAGAAACGACAGGTGTTCACGCGCTGCAACTAGGGTAGGAACGGATGAGCTGATTGTTAAAGCGTGTCGATCCATTAATACCTGACGAAAAATATGTTAAGTTCCGTTGGATTCCGTATTTGCATGTTTTGTTGGATTTACAAAACTTGCGCGAGCTCGTCGTCACGATAATCTCGGTTTGGTGCATGCACTTCGTCGTTCGTTTGTTTGTTGTGAGTAACACCTGTATGTTAATGCGCGACTTTAAGGCCGAATTAATTCATTAAACTCATGAATAAATGCATTTATAAACAAATATTTAATTATTCAACTTCATTGATTATAAAATAGTAGGTATTTCATTTATAAACTTTCATAATTCAAATGCCTTTTCTCGTCGTAACTTACACGTTAGTTACAGCTTCGACCTTGTTCAACATCAATGTGGATCTAAACTTTATTATTTACGGTCGAAATTTCTATATATTGAGTAATGTTAATATGGCGGATATTCGACCTAAACCTTTCTTTCTTTGCAAATATATTTTATTTGAAAATGTTTGTTTTTAAATCTCAAATTCTCAACTTTTTGCTTTGCCCATACCTACTATAATAAACTAAACTGTTTCAACAAAAGTCATGAATTGCACTTCTACTCGTATGAAAGGGTTCACCCACAGAACCGACGAAAATCAATAAGAATTATGCCTAGCATACGTCTGGAGAGACTCGTTCGTAATCCTAACTGAAAGCGCTGCAAGTGACGACACGTAATTGTTATTTATCTCTGCATTGTAAGAAGAAAATGGCGGTCTAATGCAATGAGAAATGGCTCGGAATAGGTTAACATCTTGCTGGCTTTAAGTATTTTCACAATTTTCTACGAGTAGTAACTTTTAAGCGTCCGTTTTTACTACGTCTTCCTGTTTCATAAAGTGTACTTTTATATTGTTTCATCCTATTTCGTGTGCTCTAGGCACCTCTTAGTGGCACTTAAACACATACATTTCGGTCACTTCTTTTCTTGATTACTTCCTTGGTTCTATACAGCAATAATATTTCTGTGGTTTGAGTTTTGCAGAGATGGTTTACAGTTAAACTTAACAATTCGTAAGACTTATGTAATTTTTCTTTCGTCTGTCGACAATACTGAAAACTGACGATTTTATCTTCTTTCCCTGTAGTTAGAATAGAAAGTTAAGTGTTCAAGTGTTAAAATGGGTCTGGAATTGTTTTGATAGTATTGTAATTCATGATATCAATTCAAGCAGATATAGACGGATTTAGTGTGTGAACTTTGGAGCTTCACGTTATAAGACTCTACGAGAAGGACTAACTGCTTGAGAAAGACAAATTTGTAATAATTATAGTACCGTACAACCGACCGACGTTTCTCTGTAATTACGTTGATAAACGCATAGATTTTTCGAATGTCATAATCAGTTGCGATAATGACATGTACTATGACATCAAAAATTATTTTGGTCAAGGGTAGTCATGGATTTTAAAATTATTGTCATAATTTTTTGATTGTCAAAATTTGTCAAACATTTCTGAAAAAGTTTACTTGCTGTTATTTCTTTAGTTTCTTGGTTTTACTTGCTGTTAATAGTATCTTGAGTTTATTGGTTTTGAAATTTGTGTTTTTAAGTTTTTGCGCAATGGTTTTCACCACAGAACAAAAGATTTACATCATTGAATCCTATGTCCGAACTGGTGTGCTTGTTAATGGAATTTGGGAATATAGTCAGCGTTTATGTTTGGATGATTTTCGAGAACATTTCCCAGACTTGGCTATAATACCGAAGGATTTTTATGGGTGCGTTCATGTGTTTCGAGAAACTGGGTCTGTGACTCATAAAAAAGGTGCTGGTAGGCCAAGCGTTCGGCCAGAAAAAGTTGTTAATGATGTTCGTCAACGTATGGAAGAAGATCCTAGAAAACCTATAAAACGTCTGCTCAAGAAATTGGACTTTCATGAGAGATTCAGAAACAATATTTTAACGGAATTTGTTCAACAATTACACCATGATGAAATTCAGCGTGGCTAGTTTCAACAGGACGGTGCAACGGCACATACGACACGGGACACTTTAGCTTTTCTCCGCGAGTTTTTTGATGACTGATTGATAAGTTTACGTACACAAGTTGAGTTTCCTTCGAGATCACCTTCTTTGATCGTCATGGACTATTTTGTGTTTCCGTACTTAAAAAATAGGATTTTCAAAACTGCTGTAGAGAATTCGTAAGAACTAGAAGAAAGGATTGTTGAAGAATAACGCCAGAAATGCTGCAAAATGCTTTTGCTAGCATGAGAAGGCGCGTAACTTTATGCATTGAACAAGCTGGAGGACAATGCCAACTTTAATTTGTCTTTTCTTGTTGAAAAAATGTTATAACTCTTCCATTTTACTTTTCAAATTAGTCAATATTAATTCTAGAGATAAGAGAATAATGAAGTTAGAACTACAACACATTCGGTGACATTTGGTAACATTTGCATGTTATTACATATTTAAAAACGATGATCTAAGCTAAGACATTTCCATTTCATTTATATAAATGTAGACCTACTCTAAGAAATCGATGAATAATTTTTAGGATGCTTTTTTGGGAAAATTATGTACCTAGATGTTGACCTTTACCGCAAAATGCCAAGAAAATTATAATAAATATTCCAAGAAATGCGGTCGAAAAATTCCAATCGTCAGATTTCAAACAGTTTCAAGAAATTATACGCAAAATATGTAATGGTGGAAAACTGCGTTGGAAATTCCAATACATCTAGGAAAGATTTTCAGAGATATTGGTAAATTATCCAGAAAACGTTGAGTACTTTTCCCTTTACAATGTTTGTTCAGGAACGACAAACACACGACCATGAGTTGCGTTAAACTGTAGAAAATTGAAGCTTGACTTCCGACGTGAAAAGGAATGAATTTCCAGATATTCTAACGACTTATAACGATTACAAAAAATACCTTCAATAAATACTATACATTCCAAATAGGTAAGGAATTCTATCTAAACAAACTATCGAGAAGAAAATTTCAGCAGAAAATTCCAATTCTTTCAGAAAATTCCAAGAAGTTTAGATTTATTAAATTTATTTCATTTAATTTCGAAATAGAGTAGGAATAGACGATTCTGGAAACGAAGCTGGAATGTTGTAATTTGGTGACTGTAACAATGAGTATAAGGATTATTAATCAAATTAAATTTCTCTCTGTAGAAGCATTCACGTATGATTTCTTAAGCTAATAATAGGAACTAACCTCTTCTCTTCCTTCTGGATTTGGCACCGAAAGGTCGATATTTCAACTTTCTCCTTGCCAACATCCAGCTCCAATCCTCTCCACACTCCAAGACGTGCCTGTGAAGTTCAGCGAGGGAATTGCACGTCTTTGAACACTTAGTGCAAAACCTAGCGTCGCTCCTCTTCCACACCTTGCTCATTGGAAAGTCTTCAACATAACCCACCTTGCCCAAACCAGGAATGCTCAAATGCCTGTACAGTTCACTTTGATTGCCAACGAACTCGTAATGTTGCACCCACACGTTCTGGTGGAAGATGCTTTTGTGTTCGATGAGCATCTTCACGTTTGCCACTTTAACACCACACGCGGCACAGATGTAAATCCTCGATCGCGTCCACTCGCCCGACAATTCCACTAACACGTTTTTATCCCTGGGAATATTGCACTCCTCGAAGTTTTCAGTTTCTTGCGACGAACAGATCAACGTTATCCGATCCGATCTATCAACGTCCGGTTCGCCGACCAAGGAAGAGCTTTGCCGCAGGTTTAAGTAAAAAGGAATTTCACAGTCTCGGTCGCAATCCACTTTAATAGTAATCACTTCATCTATAGCACTGTTTAATTCTTCGTGTGTAACTACCGTTTGGTTGTCTTTAGCAACCACGCTGTCAATTACGTCGTTTAAAATATATGTCACATCTGTTATGGCTTCACAATTAACACCACCCCCTAATCTATGGAGCTTTTCCATGGCCGCCTTCTTATTGGCCTCTTCTTTCAGATCTTCAAACGGCCCTCTCCGATCCAAGATCCGATTTAGCTCTTCGTTTTTCATCTTAGTCCGGTATTCATCGCCTTTGATATATTCTAGTTTTTCCTTCTCCGTTTTCTTGTCGTTGATGATCTTTTGCTGGCGGTTCTTCACCAATAACTGCGTCCACATATCTAGTTTCGACAGGTCTCTGTTTTCTTTGCTCTCTAAGATGCTAGCTTGGTATTTTCTTCGCGTGAAGTATTTATAATGCACCTCATCTTTCTTCGGCGAAGGCTTCTTTTTCGATGCCTTGGATCCATATTCGATTTGGGATTCCAGGTCTTCTCCGAATTGCGTCGAGAGCAAAGAAACGACGGGAGTTGCGGCGTTCAAGGTCAACTCGCAACCGAAATTTTCGGCCGGTGAGGAGTTGACTTCCCGCATCTTTTCAAAGTTTGATATCCTGCTTTCGGATTCCTCGTTTTTAAAAAGTTTTCCGTCGATGTGGTTCTGAAGGTTCTCTTGTATGTTACACTTGATTCTGTTGTAGAAGGCCTTGTCGAAGACGTCGTCAAATGTCAGCGAGCTGATTTTTAGGTTGTCTATCGAATGGTCGGTAATTTTTTTCACTCTGAAAAATGCGTCGAATGAGGGGTAAGGGTTGACGCATCCGGTGGATTTCTCACTGATTTCACTAACTTTTGGGGTGAAGTTTTTTTCGGCGACTTTACTGCCTGTCTTCGTGCGTTTCTTCATCGGTTTGGTCTGCGTGATCTTCGCTTGAAGACGAGTGTTGCGTTTCACCCCGACCTTTGTACTTTTAACGGCGACCTTCTTTTTCCTGAGTTCTTTTCTGACGCTCATTCGTAAGTTCGGTCTGTTGGAGGAATTAATGATGATTTTATTGGCGGCGGGGGTGATCTCGTTTTTGATTTTGGTCTTGTGCTTGGTCTTAATTATTTTGGTTTTTTGATTTTCGTTTGATTCGCCGTCACCGTCGAGAATTAAGTCATGAGTGAATATTGCACCGTTTAGTCTTGGCCTGGTTTCTTCGGGTAAATCGCAGTCTTTCGCGTTGTCATCGCTCGCGTCTAGCAATTTGATGTTGTGCATTTTGAAGTCGTGTTCTTCAAGGTGACTTTTAAATAGGAATCGTTCTTCGCAGTCCACGCAGGCGAAGTATTTATTAGGATGTTCATCTACGAGATGCATGAATAGTTCTTTCAAACTGTGGTCGGTGTTGTTGAGTTTGCTGCAGAAAATGCAGGCCGTCGTCGACTGCGTTTGCTGAAAGCGAGAGCTGTATCTTCGCGCCTGTTTCACAGAGTGACACCTGTCCACGTGTTTTTGCCTTAGATTGGTTGTGACAAACGTACGATCGCAATATAGGCACAACAGTTTACGCAACAGTTTCTTATTTCTAGTTTCTCCTCCGCTGCTATTGTTAGTGCTGCTGTTTGATTCGAACGGTTGGTTGTTCAAGTGGATCGTGTACGAGTTGAGAACATCTTGGACTTTGTTCAAGGGCACGCTGCAGTATAAGCCAGAGATTTCGACATTTTCCGTTTCTACTGTCAGTCTGCTGCTCTCCTCATCTCCTGTGACCGCCGTTTCCGGAGGCGAATCCATTGGACTGCCGCACTCGGTAGTGGAGATGTCAGCTGTTTCGTTCGCGAAGTTCATCTCACGTAGGCAGAGGCTCGACGCGGTTACGGGACTCGGCGAATGGGAGTTGCTCGACACGCTATTGAGCTGCGTGATGCAGTCTTTCGCCTTCCCGTCTCCCGGGGAGTCCATGGACTCGCTGTTCACCATGTTCAGCGAATATGCTACGAAAGAAAAGAGAACAGAATATTAGACACAAATCATACTCAAATTATCATATTTATTTCACTTGCATGATACAGAGAAGGAGGAAACGATACTTTTGCGGTTATCGATTTCGTAGGAAATACATTCCTAGAGTCTACAGTGAAAGTCCGCCATTGGCGAGCGTTAATTTCTAGAATTCTGTCGGCGGCACGATTTTTTGTGATTTGCAATTGGCCTCAGTAGAACTGCACGTATATAATTAGCTCGTGACAAAATCGAAATTTTGATGGAATTCGTGAGTTTCATTCTAAAATCGCGAAGTTCTGTACAAACCAGAAAAAAAATAGTGTACTAAGCAGGACCGGATTTAACGTTGGAAATCTTTAGCACCTAAACGCTAGAGGCCTTTTCTTATAAAGGAGAGTCTTAACTCCACGTTTTCGTCTGAGACTGCATGTAAGGTCTTCAATTTTGCTGCTTCTTCAGTATCTCATATAATCGCAAGACGAACACGTTCGTAATCCGAAAGTCTTGAACTTAAAGACTCCTTTTTTATCACAAAATGATAGCACCTATTATATAGATCTGTAATAGAAGGCCGTTAAAAGGAAGGAAAGAAAGAAAGATAATGGTTTGCGCCATTCTCTTCTTAGTTCAAAATACGAACAACTCAAATAAATAAAGACACTGAAGCAAGTTGCGAGAACCATTTGGAAAATAACATGTAAACCATAGAAGGAAAACAGTAAGTATTGTGTTATGTATTTATGAGAGCAAATGGGAAAGTGATTTAGAATGATGTTGAATGTAATATAAGTAATATGTACTCGAGAAAGGGAAGTAAACGAAGAAAAATATCCCAGCTTTGAAGAAAAGAAGATTAAGTACGTATATTCTGATATTATGAAGAAATTTTCAAAACATGCGAAGTAAACTATATGATTAGACTTTATGAAACGTCATTCTCAGTTTCGCAACGGCTTATGTACGTCTCTACTACTTTTACTCGATCGTTCGGCTAGAAGTTGTGGAAGCTAGAGTAGGAATGAAGCAGACGGAGCGACGTTGAATTGCAATGGTGATCACATAAATAAATATTTACCTCCGAAATTCGAGTTAGAACGGACCTTCGCTCGCTAAACGGTGTTGGGCGAAGGTCATCGACCCAGAATTTTATTTGGTTATTCGTGTGGAGTACTCGGTACCGTAGCAGTCTCCGGCCGACCCGTCGCGGCAAGCAACAACAGGATTCATTTCGATGAGTAAACAGACGGGTAAATTGTTTTCGATTTGAAAACGAATGGACGAAGCAAAAATAATAACCACATTGTTGCAAAGAAAGCAAAGCGACAAAGAATAGGATGAAGCCGAAAGTAACAGAAAGGTAAAAGAAGACTACCGGAAGCTATTAAAATAAAACAAATTTGAAAAAAGTGAAAGTAAAAAGGAAGTTTTTAGTAACTATCAATTTCCATTCTCTTGATTGAAGAAGCGGGAAAAACGTATGTCCTTTCTTCATTTAGGCGGACCCGTTTTTTAATAAATAGAAAAACAATTAAACACGTAACGACGACCAGTAATAAGGCGGAGGCGATGTGCACGTGTTTTATTGCGCGCACAGGATACTCCATTCGTATTAAAATGAGACCGTTGCGCGGCACCTTCAACGTTCAACTAGAAAAAAAAAAAGAGAAAATGTGTCGGTGTGTTGTTGGAATGTACTATTAAGTTTCATTTTAAAAATATTTTAGGTGTATCCCTTTGGACTCTGCGAATTGTTATTAAAGTCTATAAATCTTTGATAATACCAGTTAATTGCAAAGAAGCCCCTAAGTCACTCTGGAGAACAAATACAGGTATAAGGGCGGCCTATGTCACTGACAAAAAGAAGTCCAATACTCAGCATAATCAAGGAAAAAATGCAGGTGTTAAGGAAAACGTCTACTATAAAAATTGATGTTAACAGTAAACCGATTTCTTTCTAAAAGGTGTACGAGAGTTTACCTGACTACTTTTCTCCTGTCACTTTTTTGAAGCAGCGACAAAGAATAACATCTCTCGTCTCTGATTTTTGGCGACCTTGAGTTTTCTTAAGCTGTGTTGTACTTAGCGTTAATAGTGCAATATAACTAACTTGTTACTAAATGTATGTACAAGTTGCAATAATTCCACCTGTATCTATTGATTTTAGGATATAATCAAGTCTTGAATGAAAATAGACGACTCTTTGAAAAAGGGGTAGTTTTGTTCATCTCTACTCCTTACCTTTTTGCCTTACTCTTGGCAGATGCACTGGAAAAGATCGAATGCAACAACAGAGGCATTAACAGAAAAGTAACGAGCGTCTAAATAAAAACCTGGTCAAGTGGTGATCGTGAATTTGTCTATTGCATTTACATAGCAGAATTAATAAATGTAGCCTACTTGACCAGGTTTTTATTTAGACACGAGTTACATACATCATCCATGCTTTACGGATAATATGTATAACCGCTGTCTTTGCTAAGACAAAAAGTCATCCTGACTTTACTGACAAGACATTAAAGAAGCTTTCAAAGGGGACGGTCTAGAAGTATACCATAGCAAGACTAAGGCCCAGTTTACAGAAACTTTAATTGCAATCAAATTTTAATGACGTTGTTGATTTGACATTTCGCAATGTAATTCTTATGGCAACTTAATCGTAATTAGTTTAATTCGCAATTAAATATTTGATTTGCTTTCTGTAAACCCACCCTAAATGTATAATTAATAAATCAAGAGAATAACAATGATAATTAATATCGAAATGGTCTAAAATGGGATAGAGCATCTCAATGGAGAAAGTTTATCTCTGGATGAAAGTCCATGTCACGTGGGTGCTCTACGCAAAAACAAAAGTTATTAGAAGACATACTTCTAGGCCTAAAAGTAATCTTATAATTCATGAATCTTCATGGTTATCATGTGCAGCGCCGTAATGTGGAGTTTATTGGAAAATAAAGAGTAAATCAGAGATTCATAAAAAGACCACTTTGAGCGATCGTAAAACAACTGGTGGATTAAGGGAGAGAGCCGTGATCGAAAGGACAGTCCCCATAAAATGGAAATAGGACGTCAATTAATGAGAGTCGAAGCAAGAAACGTTATCAAACGAAGAAGAAGTACTGAGCGATCGCAGATACTTTGATACTTTGAGGAGGTGAAATTGAATGCACGGCTACATTCCACTGACATTAACTGGGTGGGCCAAAAGAAGGTACAGAGTCGTAACCAAATGTAATGAAGTTATGTATGGAACATCAAGTCGGGAAAATGACCACACAATGACGCGTTCTTTCGACCATATTTTTCATAACATTTCAACACTTATGTCGGTAATTAAGTCGCAAATATTTGTCTTCAACTTTTCAGTAGTTTGCGATTTGTTCGCATAGACCTTACTCTTAGCCCCATGAGGAGAAATCAGGTGCTGTTAAATCCGGTGGCCAATCAAAATCACTAAATTTCGAGTTTATTTTTCCTGGAAACAATTCTCTGAATGGATCCATTGACATATTGACAAAGACTCAGTTTTTCCAGTTTCGGTTGCAAATAGTGGCGAATCAGGTGACTATAATGCGTAGCATTGACAGTTAAAGCATTTTTCTGCAACGTCTTCAAATAAATATGGCCCAATTACATCTGCAGTCCATATACCGCATCAAACGGTAACTCTCCGCGGATGTAGTGGTCGTTGGTGTATTATTCTGGGATTTTCAATGACACAGAAGCGACTACTCGTATTAAGTTTATTGATATGACCACTTAACTCAAAATATGCTACGTCGCTCATTATGATTTTTCGCCAAACTTCTGGGTCATCCGCGACCATCTGTAACATTTTGCTGACGTACATACGACGCGATGTTGAAAATGGTCATTAGGTTGAAGACTGTGCGTTAGTTGAATTTTGCTCCTGAGTAAATGCAAATTTTTCTTCATTATGTTTCATACACTGTAAGGCTTGTTCGGGTTCTCGCAAGGACAGTCTTAGACCGGTATTCATAGTCAGTTCTTATAGGTAATCCTAAGCAATGTCTTAAACAGGTTTTAAGAAAATCTTAAGCATTTGCTTGAAATCTTAACTTACGTAAGGCGATCTTATTTAAAAACGTTTTACAGTTATCTCGAAGGTGTTTAACACTGTCCTTAAAGGAGTGGAGTAACGAAGAATACTTTGCAATGACGAACAATTCTAATTTCTATTGCAGAACATGCGAGATATTTTGCGAGAACTTAAGACAATCTTAAACGTATAAGACGAACTTACGAAAGACGGGCTTAAGTCACGACTTTGAATACCGCCCTTAGTATCGTCAGGAGCATGCGCGTAACCAAAAAATCTCCACGCTTTTTAATTTAACTTGAAGGCTTCCGCGGCCGTCGTCCATATTTGAATTGGCTTCCGGTTGGAACCGCATCACGTTGACTTCTTCTACTAAGTCAAGGTAACGCGGTTCCAACCGGAAGCCAATTCAAATACTCCATGCTTTTTGTTGTGCGCATGCTCCTGATGGTTTTGGGATGGTTCTAGGACTGTCCTTGCGAAAACCAGAACAAGCCTTATGTTTGGAATGTCACAGTTGGTTGAACGCCGTCTGCTTGAGGTGGTTGGATATTGTACCACACTCTCTCGCACGAGCTCGATATTTTCAAGTGACATGCGGTGCGAGAACGTCCAGACTTCGATATGTCTGTGTACACCCAGTGTAATTCAAAAATAGAGAAATTTACAGATAGAAACGTTATAGAAAGGCTTATATTAAAAAAAGTATACTGGAAAGAGTCATCAAATAATGGCGGCAGCTACATTTTAAGGGAAAGAACGCTGTATTGAAAGACTTCGCACTTATCATCATTCAATTGATAGGCCAATTCCGTCTACAAATTATCTGTATGGATAGCATATTGCGGAGTTTATAAACAGTACGTGTTTCTTTGAAAATTTCATGAGAAATAATTTTGAAAATAATAAAATTAATTAAAGGATAGCGTGTTAAGTGTATCTTAGATCTTAGCAAATTTATTTAAGGAATTCTTAAATTCGTGTTTTTTAAAAAATTTCTTAAATACTTTTAGAAATAATCAATTAAAAATAAACTCTTTATTTTAGATAAATTATTTAGATTTTTTGTGCATAAATACGTAGGAATTAAGTTAGAATTGTAAATATTAGGATAATTAAAATAATCATGTGTAAAGAAAATTATAGGTTATAGTAAGAAGTTCGGAGAATAAACGAATGAGGGCGTTGTTAGTGAGCGCGTGAACCTACCACCCGACATGCTATGATAACGCCGACGCGCGATTTCCGAGCCATGCAATGGAACCTTTACCGAAGCATCGTATAAACCAGTGAGTAAATTTTGGAAAGGTTTTGTGAAAAACCTGACCTAAATAATATAAATTATCTTTTGTAACCTGAACTTCTTCTTGCGGAATAATAATTAATTTGTGAAAATTAATTATTTAAAGTGGTGCAATAAACTGTGTTTTACGTTTTTATTCTACGACACTTTTTTTATTATACACCCACACACACACCGACATTAGATAATTTTGAATGTGAACGCTCGCGAGTGCCATCTACATCCAAAATTTATCACACATAAATACACTCTACAACAAAGAAAGTGATCTACGAGAAAAACTGCAAAATTCATCATCGAAGAAGAGCTTCCGAGAGAAAAAACAACAGAGTAAGAAAGTAAAATAATAAAAAACCAGAAAATTTGCAAAATACCCTGAGATCACAGCATTAAATTGTCATCCAAACTAAGGGCATATCACAGCAATATGTAAGAGAAAGGCAAGAACTCCCTTAATAAAAGCTACCTCAAATTGTGACCGAACGTCATCTATCCTTTACAATAGCATCATCTAAACTTTATAACGGCAATATATCACATGTTTCAATGGTTTAAAAGAAGAAACTGATTTCGTCAGGAAGACATTATGACGAGCATTATTTGATACTTTGGTATTTAAAGCAGAAGTACCAGGGTGGGATGAATAATTTCATACAGTGACATTCAAATTTTCTAAAGTTCTGTTAGGTGATTTTGTTGAGATTTTACCAATGTACCATCGCGGCTAGAAAGAAGCTGCTAGACCAGACCAGCTGTCATTTTTTATGAAAATCAAGTAAACTGCTATAGTTTACAGAAAACTTTGAACAAAATTATTCGGATGAGCGCGACATTTTTCAAGTAATATAAATTTTGACAGGAAAATGTCATGATAAAATATTTGCTTGTACCAGTTTATTTTGGCTGCGGTGGTACATTGTGTTTTGCATTTAAGGCTTTTATCTCCAACAGAACTTGAGCCTATATATCAAAAGAACGAGCACATCATAAGGTTCGTTCGTAGTGCAGTTTGTAACTAGTTTGGAACCGTCAGAACGAGTCGGCCATCGAAGTGATCATCAATTTGCTCAGTTGCGTTAGATGCAAAACATTCATTGCTGCATATTTCCAACGGTTGCAAACTAGTCAGAACTGCACTACGAACAGACCTATAATTATATTATGTGAAATCATAGACATGTGAAAGTTATCTGCAAGATGGGTACCGCTAACACTGGAGCAAAAACTCACTCGTGAAATCGTTTATCAAAAGTTTTGGCTTGTTTAGGCACTAAACATAACCGTGGCCACAACATGGATTCATCACTATACTGTCGAAATTAAGCAGCAATCTGAGAAATGGACAATGTGGGGGGGGCAGTTCTAAAGAAAGAGAGAGCAATTTATTTAGCTGGAAAGGTTACGGCGACAATGTTTTGGGGATTCTTTTAATTGATTATCTGGTATTAGACTAATTACTAGATAGTCTAGCTTAGCTCAGTTCGATTTACCATGAGCGTTTGCTTCGAAAGAGAGCATAGATAACAGTGGGCGGCAAGTGCTCAGAGTCGAATTATGTGTAGAGAGTCTTGTTTTTAATCAGTTTGATTTATCACGAGCGTACGCTTGGCAAAAGTGGGGTCGTAAGCAGTATACGATGCCATAGGCGAGTCCGACGACGCTGCGAGTGCACGGAGCCGAACAATGCGTTACTGCATCGAAGCTCGCGGAAAAGATATGTCGTCTCCGCTTGGTCGACTAACGCGCATAAAAAAACTGATTTTATTTTAGACTACCTAATTATGTGCTACTGCATCAAAGGTAGCAGAAGAAATATGTCGTCTCCATTTAGTCGGCTAACACACAAAAAAAACTAAGTTAAACGTAGACTCCGTACTAATTACATCAAAAAATTCAAGAAAGAAGATTCGAACTGATGAAGAAAAAATACTGTTTTATCAAAATAACGCGCCATGCCACAAATCCGCTGGAGTGGGTAAAATCATGGGTGATGCTTGAGCTCTGAATTATTGCTTCATGCATCCCTTGCCGAAATATGGGTCAGATTTTGATGTAATTGAGGCCACCATTGGTTATTTTGAAGACCTAAGCGAATCCGTCCACAAGGTTGCCATAAAAGCTCTTGAGCATCGTTGGACTATATTGAGTTATATGGAGAGTATACATAGGAAATAAAAACATATTCTATTCAAAATTTTGTCGTCTTCCGCCTCGGTCCTTCCTCGTATGGTTCTCAACGGGTGAAGGCCATAATGAGTGAAAGAGACTTTGAGACTCCTGAATGGAAGCACAGTTGATAAAGTTTTCTGAACTGCTCCTGTCATAGGTACTTAACAAATTTAAAGATATAGACTCAATATTTTGCAAATTCTTTTTAGAGCCCTAGATTTTTCGACAAAAGAAATATGTTCCATGTCAAAATCTTCCTCTTTCAGACAAGAAGTCATAACGCTGAAATTGAGCTTTTCTAAAAGTGACCTGAATGTAAATCAACATAAATACGTATTAGGCTTTTCCCACTTTGCCTATTTATTTACTATTATTTTTTTTATCGGTTACATAACACCGCCTGCCATCTATAAATATTATCGGTTCCTTGATCGGTTTGTTTATTCTGCTTTCGGAAAGTGCTCGTTGACCCAGAAAATCGACAACACTGTAACTCGCCGGTTTAATTACAGTCAATAAATATAGTGAGCTTCGTCTGACTGGAACAGCGCGTGCGAACATTGCGAGGAAAATGGAAATTGCCTAAGTATGTAGATAAGATAACGCAGGTAGCTACGTGAAATGCAACAGGTACTCGAAGGATTCAATAGAAAAAAAAATATATAAATAAAACTCCGATATTTTGCACGCCAGTTTTTGCAAAAGACTGAACTGTATGCAAAATGATATCTGGATATCAACAAGGATTCAGGTCTTTGAAACGAGTAAAGTACTTGAAAGTAAAGTAAATGAAGCCCAAATCTACTTTGTTTGATTGTGTCTTTTAATTACTATTACTTTTTAAACCTCGATGCACAGTTTATCTGAAATTGTGTATTAGTTCCTTAATGTCAACAACAAAATGCTGAGTAAGAGAAAATCACAGAAACAAATGGCGAGATCCAATCTAAAATATAATGCTCCATTGGATGATGTAAAACTAATTTTCCAAAGGAACATCAAAAGAAATCACAAAATCTGATCAACCTCATGTCACGCCCAGAATTTGATAATTGGTATTAATGAAAAGCTTTGAACGCTATATACTTAATGAACGTGAAGTCTATAAAATAGTTTTGATGACATGTATGCTGCCTGCGGTTGGTATCTTTTAACATTTAGCAAAAGTCGTAAAGTTGGGAGATAAATTTTGAAATAAAAGGATAACAGTAACAAAAGTGCTAATATGCAATGATGACAAAACACTCGCGTTAAAAAAATAACCGTCAAGGTAAGCCCGTGTTTTCGTAATAAAACCTGAGGTCTAATGAATGTCAAGATTTTAATGTTTGTGTTTGTCTACGTGTAATGTTACAAGTTACGTGATAAGCCCATCTCATCGAATACCTCAATATTACATTTCTTATGAAATTTTTATAAAGTTTGAAGTTATCGTCCGTCCATCAATCAAAGTTGGCAGTTTCTTCTTAGTTGTACTTATATATTGCAGCATTGAAAACATTAATATCATCTTCAACTTTCGTCTGTACCGAAAAAAAAAACTTAAATACAACTCTACGTTATCAGCAAATATAAACAAACACAGATTAAGCAGCAATTCGCGAGTAATCTATGAATGGATCGAATACGTCAAGTGGATTAAATTTCGTTGATATTGACGTGCGCTGGGCTTTGATTTATGCTTGTAGATGAGGCTTGAGCATTTTTCGATTGACTTTGAACAAAAGAACTTCTTCCAAAATCAGGTGGAATGGATTTCTCGAGGCGATGAAGAGCCTTTAATTTACGAGCGCGCGCTATCATGTTCTATTAATAAGTCTCTGTGTTACTGACTGCATATTAATGACTTTAAATGCTCTCGTATTACGGACACCATCTGTCTTCGTTGCTGTTAATTATTGCGTTGTTTATTCAGAACTGGGCAATTTGATTTGTTCGGCAGTTTGGAGAGCGCGAGACGGCCAACAGAAATAGATTCACTTCCGGTTTTTTCTCTTCAGAAAGTACCTGAACAAATCTTGAAGAGTTAATTAGCACAGAATTTTTAAAAGCTCATCTGATATAACCAACTAAGAAAAGAGAAAGACTTGACATCAAACTATCAAAAATAAATACTACTAAAAAGATTAGTTAAGACATAGAAGAACCTAATGCAATATAATGTTGATTAGAAAACGAGGTATTTCCCTAAAGTCATTACTGTCTACTGAATCGTTAGATGCAACAATAAAACGATGACAGTAAGATAAGGTAAGAATTTGGAGAAAAGCAAAACAGACTGCAGAGAAAAAAAGTAAAATCTAGTTATAACGAAGAATAAACACAGACAAGAGAAGAACGCCTTGGGTCCGATTTTACAATCGTCGGATAAGCATTTTTCTTAGAATAATGTGATGTAGGTGTGACGTAGATATGGAGGAACATTAAAGGATATTCGGCGAATAGTTATTCCGTCCTTATTCCACGACTGCAAAACTGGGCCTTAAGCAGATTTGTTAGTTTTAGTTACACTCTACAAAATAAAACACAAAAATCGAGAATGAAGGAAAACATTTGCTTTGTAACCAAATACTTTTCATTATAAATTATCTTAGCTCTATTCCATAAGGATAATTTAAATGGGAAAGATATAAATCTAATGAGGTGAATTTCTTTAAATATTTATGTGATCTCATAAATGGAACAAATGAAAAATTAGAGTTAAACGAATGGGATACAAAGACAGAAACTTTTAAAAGAGACGAAGATAAGGAAGAAGAACAAGATAAGTATACACATGACGATGATAAGATCTGCAGTGATATACGTTATTACAACCATGGCATTAATACTAAAAGAGTGAAATTAGAAGAAAAGTAATAAAATGCCCTAAGACGTGAAAATATGGTGAGAAAAATGAAAGCCCAGAGAATAAGTACATACACATACACATGTGTTATAACGTTTTAGGGTATGTGGGGAGGTCATTTTCGATATTATAGCTAATAAATAGATGACCGAAAATTTTTCCTCGGGTTTTTATTTATGGATACACATTGTTTACATTATTTCAATGACAACGGGCGCACTTTTCTCATCCCACTTTTAAGTAGGGTGCTTAGAGTGTGCCCGTTGTCATGGAAATTATGTAACCACAAGTCGCCTTGAAACAGATCAGTGAATCGCAAAATAACGAGCGTCTAAATAAAAACCTGGCCAAGTGGGTTGTGATCGAGCATTGCATTTACATAGCAGAATTACTAAATGTAGCCTACTTGACCAGGTTTTTATTTAGACGCGAGTTATGTTAAAAATCGAGAGTAAGAAAGATGCGAGTACACGCCCAAGGTGCTCTCAGAGGCATAGTTTATGAACGTAACCCAATTGCATCTGGGGAAGATCAGAGGCATAGTTTATGAACGTAACCCAACTGCATCTGGGGAAGATCAATCAGAACAATTGCAGCATCGATCTTATATAGACCGTGCCTCCCATTTTTGGTATGATCGACTTAACATGGTGTAGAAAGCATTACATCAAAGTGTATCGACTGTCCAGAATTAATTTTTGATAAAGTGAGGCCATGGGAATTAACTCGTAGGAAACGTGTGTTCAGGTTCGAATTTCTTCTGTTTTTGCATTACATTGCAATGACATCTTCATCAGAATATTGGGAAAATTGAACAATAATATTGGGTTACGTCATTGCCAACTAGAGTACAGGCCATGTTCAGTGGGTGGGGATTCAGAGTCCGGTGTTCATGACCACGCTTGCGCTCGCTTCCTAGCACGAATTCATGCGATAGGACATCTTAACTTGACAAAATAATAACGCAATTAGGAACAGGACATTTTGCAGGCATCGTGAATAAAGCAAGGAAAAGACCCACAATTGTGTTAAATGAGAAAAAAAATAAGAACAAACTCTAATTTAGCAGAACGCTCGGCACGAAGACAGACCTGTTCATCGTATGATATACGTTTACGGAATGAATTAAGCAGTCCCGCGTCAACCCAGACTCCGAAATTCGGAGTCTCCCCACTCACTAAGCATGGCCTGTACTCTAGTCGGCAATGGTTACGTTCATAAACTATATATTCGAGTGCCTCTTGGGTGTGTGATCGCTTCTTTCTCACTCACGCTTTATAACTTATTTTCAATTTGCTTATCTATTTCAAGAAGTCTTGTGTTTACATTATTTCCATGATAACGGGCGAACTTTTTGCACCCCACTTTTAAGTAGGGCATAGAAAATGTGTTTTTTGCTTTGAAAACCACGCCTGAATTTTTTATGATTTTTAGATGAAAAGCAAAATATGTAAACTCATTTATACGAGAGAGTCTGCAATACTAGCCGAGAGTGACTAGAGTGCAGTTCATGAACACAACCCTGATCAATAATGTAGGTCAAGTTGACAACAAATGACAATTTATTTGGACATATTGTATGTCAACTAAAAGTTTATTAACAGAAAAATATTACACGTGATTTCACTGGAAGGCTTCCGCGAAGGTTGTTCGTTGGTATTTCTTGGTTAATCCTCTTTCCTTTCGGCAATATCGCACTGCTGTTTACAGCATTACAAAGGAGCAGCCTTGAAGAAGATATTACGAGCGATCGAGGGCGAAATGTCAGCAAAAGAAGGGAAGATTAACGTCTGAAGTACCCATGAAACGTACACTGATAAAACAAAATGTGTTAATTCAACCAAAAATTTTGTTTGAACGTATTGAACCGAAACTTTTTGTTGGGTGAACACTTTTTTTGGTTGAATTAACACATTTTGTTTACACTGATAAAACAGATGTGTTAATTTTACCAAAAAAATGTTCACCCAACAAAAAGTTTCGGTTCAATACGTTCAAACAAAATTTTTGGTTGAATTAACACATTTTGTTTTCTCAGTGTACTACTCTAGATCTAGATCTTACACTTGTGTAAGAGGGATGGTCTCCTGCATAGAAAAAAAAGGTGCAAATTACATCAAAAGAAAAATTGCTATAAAGAAAAAAGAGATTCTGTGGTATAAAGGACAAAACGTCGACAGAAGAATAATAAGTGATGCGGTTCTACAAGACGTCATTAAAAAGCTACTTTGGATTTCTGTTGAAATATATTTGACTTAAACCCAAGTCAAAGGTACCCATGGAATTTCGAATGCTTCTCTTATTTAGATTAAATAAAGATATAACGTTAAATTTGTAACTGTTATACAACATTTTAACTTACATAGTACATAAAACGCTATTACTTACGTAGTAATATATCGAGTGATCAACTGAATTTTACTTCTAATGGACTTGTCTGAGATTAGTGCTGCCATGCAATCACTAAGTGAATATATCCAAACACCATCTATTTTCCGTCCGCTTCGAAAGTAATTTTCAATCATGAAAGCTTTGTGGACTACAGTAAACGCCATTTTAAATTCAATTTCTGTGCTAAAATTTACAATATCACCGAACAACACAAAACCGATAACTTAAACAGACGCGATTGTGTTTATCTTACGACTTACGTTTTCTAGTCATAGCCAACTGCGAGGTAAAATTCAGTTGATCGCCCGTTATGTAACTAACAAAGACAACAGATTCATATTCCAAGGGTACATTTGACTTGGGCTTTATTACTCTCACGGCACCAGTAATATGAAATTAATAAAAATGGAAATAATTAGAAAATAAAAACTGCTTTATTAATGTAACTTTATTTTTACAGAGTTTGACTGGCAATTCGCTGACTTGGGTAAGTAGTTTTTTCGATTTCCATGCGTTTTTAAGTCTTAATGCGTTTTAAGAAACAATGTGTTTTGAAGGTTTAGATAATAAATCAATTAATAAAATAAGTACATGTCACCTTCAAAAGAAATAAATAAGAAAGCTGCGCCAATATAGAAACTAAAACAATTCTAGATATGTAAAATTTTCTGCGATATAAATTTACTAATTATTCATGAAACCTTTTAAAAAGCACAGGAAATTTGAGAAAATTCTGCAAAAAAACGAGAGTAAAGTTATCGAGAAATATTAAATATTTTTTGAGTGATTTCACTCGCACTAATTTTTCTATGCCGTTTATTAAAAATAATACCTACTTATTATTATACAAAATGTAAACTGATTTGTAACACCTCAATCATGTTTATTTTAATGTATTTCTTCGTTTGTCTTGCGCAGACTATTATGACACACAAATCGATTTGTATAAGCTATTCTAACTGCGATTTTTTGATCAGTGGCAGTTTAAGTTAAAAAAATTGTTGCGTCCTGTAACTGCGAACTCAGTGTGGAACAGGAGTGGTTAGTGATGCCATCTACTGTCATTATTTAACGATGATTATATTTTCCTGGGAAACAACAGGATGCATTCAGATTTTGTGTTTTTTTTTTTCAGCCAAATTCAATTCCTCCCAATTTACAGTATTAGTTTAGTATAGGTTTACTTTTCATCTTCTTCGTAACGTGAAAATCAGGGAAGTGGTATTTTTATCGTCACTTTATGCTAATTGCGAGTGCAATTAGAGACAGCTATTTTGGTTTTGTTTTGATACGACATCATCAGCATGAGTAATAAAATGACGGAAAGGAGCACTTAAAATGGAACGTTTCCTATGAGGCTTTTAGTTATAAACATTTAAAATTAAGAAACTGACACGCGAACACAAAACACAGATACAAAATGAAGAATAGATTTTAGGTTGCGAGGCGTTCGTTAACAACCATTTTGTATTCATTTCTTGAAGAAAAATGGCCCCAAAAATGTTACGATTTACTCATCTTTGGTTAATTACAAGGACATCTTGGAGTTTAATTCTTTAGCTACGGTTGAGAAACGTCAGGTATTACGTCGCTGTACGGAGTTTCAAAAACATGTCAGTTCTAATAGTAGGTTTTTAATGTAAGATAAAGTAGCGTTCAACTCAAAACAGTGTTTAGAGGAAGTTTTAATAGTGAAGCTTCGTTTAGGAAAACCACTAGATTGCAAAACAAGATTTAGGCCCGATTTTACAATCGTCGGATGAGCATTATTCTTAGAATAACGTGACGTAGGTATGACGTACATATGGAGGAACATTAAAGGATATTCAGTTATTCCGTCCTTGTTCCACGATTGTAAAACTGGGTCTTAGAGAGAAGCCACTCTAGTGATGCATAGTGGTTAAAGCGTTAAGATGGCGATGAATCGATTTTTTTTTACATCATTATGACAATAGTAACAGACAACACTGTTTTAAATGCCATTGTAGTGACATTAAACCTAAAATTCGTTTAGAGCTTTAAAGCTTCGTGGAGAGCAGGAATTCCCAACATTTTTAACATCAACCCCTTAGAAGAAAAAAACTTCATGAATTCCCTTTTTTTTAACTTAATTACTACTATTCTTATACTAAATAAACAATGTTAGATTTTTTTGCATAGAAGGGCAATCCACGTATGAGAAGAATTCTTTATTTTGCTTTTAGTCTTTCACACAACATTTTTCATATTTTTTTAATATCTAATTATTTGCAACTAAAATGAATAAGATTTTTAGAAGGGATAATTAAGGATGCGCCGAACCATTGATTCGGCTTCGGTATTCGGCCACTTCCGCCTATTTTTCACTATGCGGCTTTGGCCGAAGCAACGGGGCGAAAATTTTCATAGCGTTTTTCCAAACAGAAACTATTGAGTATGTCAAACAAGTTATAATAGATGAGTATTCTTATCCAACACAAGAACAATCATGCGATTTGAAAGATAACGATCTACTCATCAAAAAAAATTAATGAACCTGTCAGAAAAAAATGAAAGTAGTGAAGAAACAGGGAAAACAGAAAATAAATTATGACAAAATTGCAATGAGCTGTTATGTAGCAGTACAGCTCAGAAGAAAAAGTCAGTGTAATATTAAAGAAGAACTCAATGTTTACGTGAATTTATCAATAATTAAGAGAACTGGCAATTCAGTACATTTGTGGAAAGAAAAGAAGGAAGTGTTTCCAATTTTAAGTAAAATGGCGTTGAAGTTGATTTTAGCTCCTGATTCAGAGTTTACAGCGAATTTTTTTTTTCTGAGGCTGAAAATATTTACAAAGTAGGAGCAGAAAAGAAAGTTGCTCCTCCACCATGATCTATCCTTAAAGAATTTCCTGTACTATAAATAAGAATCCTCATTTATTATTTTCTTTGTTTCTTGTTATTTGATTTGTAGTAGTTGTATTATATTTCCTCTTTAAAGAATTATTGTTTTGATTTTTATTATGGAAGTTTAGTGTTATTTAGAACTATTCTGTTTTGCTAAGCTTTTAAGTGAGAATTGCTTTTTTCTCGTAGCATTTGTACATTTTTGTTTTATGTGTATTTTCCTATCGCTGTGATTCGCACTTCGGGCTGAAATGCGCTTAAATAATCGGAAAAAAGCTGCTTCGGGGCGTCCCTAGGGACAATGATTCTCTATAATGTTAAAGGAAATTAAATAGAATAATACACCATATAGACCATATTTAATCGACCCCCAGTCGACCACTGATAGTTCATTGACCCCCAAAAGACCCCCAAATGTTTGTCGACCTGCAGCTGACCCCTACCTGTTTATCAACCCCCGACCGACCCCTACCTGTTTATCGACACTTTTTAAATTTTCATCAACCCAGAAGGGGTAGATTTTAGAATTTATTAAATTAAAAGTCTCTAAGGCCCGATTTTACAATCATCGGATAAGTATTACTCTTAGAATAACGTGACGTATAGGCGTGACGTAGATAATGGAGGAACGTTAAAGGATATTCGGCCGAACAGTTATTCCGTCCTTATTCCACGATTGTAAAACTGGGCCTTAGTGTTAAGTAGGGCTGCGAAAATATATCGATATACCGATATTATCGATAATTATCGAATAACGATATTTCCAATTTCAGTTATCGATATATCGATGAATATCGATATTTTTAAGTTGTCGATAACCGGTATTGAAAGTATGATATCGCGCACCCCTAGCTGTTAAGATATAAAATTAAATGAAATGCGATGCATCGGTTTCTTGTACACATCGTGCAGAGCCGTGCTTGCTGTTCGATGAACTTTCTAATTTATTATTTTGCGATTTTTTTATTAATGAAAACGTTAGTTTAACAAAAATAGGGATCATAAGAGTTCGGATCGCGTCAGTAATATTACTAATAGCATTTTCGTTTGATTGCTCGAGAATCTAGAGCACTCTCAGAATGTCTCCATCCCTTATTATTTCATGACGTTAAAATAAGATACGAATACTCTCAGAGTGCTCTAGAGTTGTCATTGTCAATCGAAAATGCTTTCAGTACTTTTCCTCCTGTGTTGTTTTTTCTACTTGTACACTATTTTGGTATCGTTTATCTTTACAGTGCAATTCTTAACAGAATACGAACCAAGAGGCCAAATCATTATAAAACGTTCACTTTGCAGGGCCTATGTCTTGGCCCTGTTGCTGTCATTTATAAGAACTTTTTTTTAAAAATCAATTGATTATAAGAGAATAATGTTTTTTTTTATAAATGTATAATTAGTTGTTACGCGATTGATCAATTTTTATCCAATTTTTCTTTTTGAAAGTTTTTACTTGTAGACAATCTGTTTCTCATATTAAAATATGAAATAAGGTTATATATTGCCAAGTAAATTTGAAAATTAGTCTGTGTGTAGACCAGAGCTTTGCTGGTTAACGTCAGCCTCAAAATTCCTCTGTTTAAATCAATACTTTTTGTTACGACTTGATGTGTGAGGGTCTTTTAACTTTGTGGGGTCCTCAGATCAAAGTAAGTACGGCTCTGCAGATGTATGAAATAATCGATCGACGTTTTGTGAAAATAACCTACCCGGAAACTATCCTAGTTATCGGCAATCGTTCTCGATTTGATACGTTTTTAGGTGAAAATAGGGTATAAAATGGGGTTCATAGAAAAAGGCAAAGCTCAGCGCCCGACGATCACGATGACCAACGAAATGTTGCCGTACAGCAATCATAAAATGGCTGCCGTTCGCGCATGCAGCATTAGGCGATCTCCTAAAACACCAGCGACGGCCGCAAATCGTAAAAATTATTAATCCAACCCTATCGATCTACCACATGCCCGTCGCAACCCCCCCGAACATCGTGGGGCTTCCGCCGATATCAAATTTCGCAAGCAGGGCGGCATACGTGTCTCAATAAAAACGAAAATGCCATTTCACAGCCGTCTCGATTGAAGATCGAATACTTGCCGTTGATGAACAAAGTTGGCTTTGGCTTGGGTTTCGTTGTTTCTTTTGGTTTTGATGATGCGATCCGTCGGTATTCCATCCAAGCAATCGATTTTAACAAACTCAAAACAATAGAGTACCGTCGGATCGTTCCTAGAGCGTTTGATTTGATAACAGCAACCCTTCATTATCGCATACGAAGCAAACGATTGTTTCAAACAACAATTGAGCGTATGCTTTACGATAGTCAAGGTAATTTTTTTCCTTTCCCGAATGTTTGCGGTTTCGTCTTCTGCGAAGACGAAACGGTTTTTCAGTGACAGTCTCTCAACTTGAGACCGTTTAATCCCCATGGGGCGAAAGCTGCAGGTTTAATTTAAGGCTATTGCGTCAATTTATGAGCACAAAATAAAATGTGCTGGATGTTGTTATCATGGAGTGTCGGACTGTTAAACATAGGCTGGCAGACTGTAGTGTGTTAGGTCCAGATCCTTCTCGGGATTACTATGTCGTGGTAGAGTAAAACAAGTGCATGTCCAGGGCCAACTGGATATTGTCTACGTGTTCCGTTATCACCGTAACAGTCCACCCTAATATCAAGGACACCGTTGGTGTCAACTACCCACCTAAATGAGGTTATTCGTGGCGGGTGTCATCTCCAGGGTAGGCCTCGACGTTCACGCACACCTATACACAAACACACCGTACGCATATCCACTCTCAGCACTTCGTACAGGTTAATATCAACAAACAAACGCACTTCCTATTAATTTAACGAGGGCGAAGCTCACGTACGCGCATGAAACTGTTCGCACCCGAACACACGCGCAGGCGCACCAGCTGATGCCAACCATTGACCACATGCAACCCGAAGGTTGGACAGAGATGGCCCGCGGGTGCACTTGGCTCTGTCTCGTTCTAATCTAAGCGCGGAGCGGGTCAAAAAAAAACACGCACGACGGTTCGGTTCAAAACAATGCCCAAAATTATCTAAATTGTCCAAATAGGCCAATAGCGATCTTTAATTTTCACAGGCAAAACGTGATAGGGTGTTACACGGTCCCTATACATTTGCAACTGTTATCTGCGATAAATCTAAACGGCTCGATTTTGCCGTTGAAAAATAGACGGGGTACCAAATTAAGATTTTCCTTTCGAATGTCGCAGTATGTCAAAATTCAAATCGCTCTCAAAGCCTCAGTTCGAACTAAATAATTAATTGAAGGGATTAGAACCATAGGGATCTAACTGCAATTTTTTTTTATGAATTGACATAGATGAAG
The DNA here is from genome assembly GCA_033060865.1 of Dorcus hopei. Classification (NCBI taxonomy): domain Eukaryota; kingdom Metazoa; phylum Arthropoda; class Insecta; order Coleoptera; family Lucanidae; genus Dorcus; species Dorcus hopei. The sequence goes on from CM065426.1 coordinate 8,892,596, forward strand.
CTATATTGAGTGTGCACTAGTGCAGTCAGTGGAAAACGCTATATAAGTATATGAATAATTTGCATCAATGTTTTAGCTCCAAAGAGGGTACGAGTGTATGTGTTGAACCGTTACATGACTTAGGTTCTTATGGTTCTAATCCCTTCGATTAGGTTTTGTTTTATCACGAAAACGAGTGCAACTCATAATTTTCAGCAGAGGTTTGTAAGTTTTTTCATTTTCGAATTTCCCCTAGTTCTTTTTTTTTAACTTTGCCTGCATGGTTGATCCTAGAAACCTATTTTCAAAGCAAAGTGTTATTTGTCATAATGTATTGGAAGGGTCACATTGAATTTGTTTCGGTTCGAATCGGTTCTTTCTGGTCGACATGAAATGACAGTTCGACAGACAGACGGATGTTAATTTAAATCAATTCTGCGCTTTCTTGACATGAGGTCCTGCTTGCTTATTTTATTCGCATCTACATCCGTCGTACACAGGCTTATTTGCATTTATAATTATTTGCAATAAAGGTAAGTAATTATAAATCTTTATTACCCTACTATAACCTTCTTGTTTGTATAGGTGTATCGATGGAGTTTGTATTCGTATATGGTTTCACAGAAGTTCATTATTCCCCTTGACGAAAAGAGCTTTAGTGTAGGTAAATAAACTTTGTTTTAAATATGACGTATTTCTTTTTATAAAAGTCCTTTTTCAAATCCAATTTATTCTTTTGGCGTTCCGCTGAAATTTGAAAATACAATTTGGTCGTTAGTAACATAGGTACGCATTATTTGTTCCCCTTTTTGTCGGTTTGTAAGGCATTGCGTTGGAGAGGTCGTGGCTGCAGTAGAGCGAAATTGTAAGCAGTGGAAGAAAAGCTTACTTTCAATTTCTTCATCTGAAAATATTTCTTGTCGCTATCATCAAATAGGATTTTATCAACTAGTCAGTCTGCTATTTTCAGTTTTGTCGTGGAATACAGGTTATTGTAAGCGTAGATTTATGTCGATCTTTATTTGTTTTGTCGTGGAATACAGGTTATTGTAAGCGTAGATTTATGTTAGTCTTATTTATGCGTTGTCGTTTGGAACATTAACCGGCAAGATAACTCGTTTTATTTCAAAATAATTGGAAAAGTTAAAGTATTGTTGCTATTTCATACAGCGACTTAGCCTCGAAGCGATGTGAAGAAAGTCTGTTTTTTGAGGGCAAATTGATAAAAACAACAATAGGTTAGTTAGCATGTAGCTTTTTCTATTTCGGTGAATTTGACCATAACCATGAAGTCTGGCATTTCAACTTTCAACAGGCTGAAGCGATGTCGGACATTATATGACTTCAGAAGAGATGACATAATTGTATAGTGCTGACATCTTTTGATATTTTTCAAAAGTATACTTCATATATGTATATTAATGTGCTATCGTTTACTACGTTTCTGACGAGATATTGGTCTGAAATCAAAAATATGGCTAGCATCTTATAGTCGTGTTGTCGTGTACAGCTTACAGCTGCTTTGATTTCACACTTAAAGGGCTCCACAGACTTCGTTCAAATTCACGCGAATTGGAACGCGCGGACATGTCCGAAAGTGCTAAACACCTAAAGCATATTTTAGCGACGAACAATTATTCCTACATTTTTAACACGGTTTATGTTATGATGTCATCAAAAATGGTATTCGCGAAAGTGGAGTATTCCATCGGTTAATAACTGTCAACTGTTTATTCTTGCTGTTGTAAGTTTTGTTAATAAATAAATAACAATGATCTCTAAAATGTTTATTACATTAGCAAATGAAGCGATATTCTTCAATATTCGGTATTATAATACAAAGACTGCTACAAAATGTTGATGAAACAACTTCACTAACATCAAGAAATACGTTTTATTTAAGAATGCTTCGAGAAATGCATGTCAGACCAGATTTTCACCAGAATTCTCATGAACAATGGATGATACCTATGCACACTCTTCTCGACCATCATCCAATAGTTCCACGAACGACATTCGTAATATACAACAATGACGTCATGTGTTTGTCGGAAAAGTCTTCATTTTCGTAACCACTCTAATCTGGTTCGTCGCTAAAATATGCTTCTAGTGTATGGTGACGGTACGGTTTTATCGATCTCTTATACGATCTTGTTTCGCGCAATTTGTTTCACACGGTCCAATTCGTGCGAATTGAACGAAGTCTGTGGGGCCCCAAGGGACCAGTTCATTCATCACGCGATGCACTTGGGCTGCGTTCGAAATTTAGAAAAATTGGTTGAGAGTGTTACTAATAGCGTTCGAAAAACAAGGCGTATTAACCAACGTACTCTAATAGTAAACCATAGAACAGCGAATACGAATATTTTAGGTATTAGCATTTGCCTTGGCAGTTGAGGTCAAAGCGACCAGTTGTGTGATGATAATTGCTTATGTTTGGCTTTATTTGTTGATAAGTACATAGTTTAATCAACAGACTGAATTGTAAACGAATTGTTTGTTGAGTAATTTCTCTAAACTATAAATTGCAACAATAGGAGAAAAAATACGTGAATATATCGCCTTACAAGTAAAGATTGTACTAGTTCGAGTGTAAAACAAAAATGAACAAAAACAATTTTTAAAGCGCTATAAGAGTGATTAATTTTTGTTTTCTGTTTATTAAACTGCTATTTAAAAAGTAAATAGTGTAATAGTTAAATAAACATTCGGTTTATTGTAAGTTATTGATAATAAGTTTTGTTAAATCAATTTATTTATATTAAAAACCTATCCTTTGCACTGCGAGTTGACTTCAACTGTCATGGCGCCCACTTGTCACAATTTTGAAGCATGTTACAGCCGTTCTATGGTTTACTATTACAGTTCGTTGATATCAACCCTGTGCTTTACGACACCTTCGTTCGAAAATGCCTAGGTATGGAGTGTAGCTTTAACCAACTCGATACTTGAAAGATTTTTTTGGCGAGTTATCGGTTATTACCGCTCCGGTAACAAATGGTTTTGGCGGAAGTAGTTAGCAAATCGTTTTTCGCAAAAATGTGTTGATATCTACCGCTGGTTATAGCCACCGTTATAACCTTATTAATCGCTTGTTCAAATACTGAATTCGTCTTCTTAAGCTCCTGTTCCTACATGATACATTAAGATGTGTACTTAAATAGCTCATCTGTACATATTATCAAGTAAACAATTGTTTAAAATAAAATATAATTTCACCGCCCTTAATTTTGGCATTTTCAAACAAATAAAAATACAGAACGCCTTGAACCAGAAATAATGTTCCTTCAAAGTAAATGCCGAGATAGGTATTAAAACTTCGCTGAGGTTAGAATTGCTGTCGATTAGAAAGAGATAGCACTAGTTACACAGCTTTCAACCAGTGTATCTCGTGGTTATAACCATGACGTCATTAATGACCATTTCAGAAATAACCAGTAATACGTGAAAACGCAGCGGTTCAGCTACCGTAATAACTGGTAACGCGCCAAAAAATCCTTTTGGTTACAAAATTCCTGGACATGCGCATATGTTCATAACTGTCAAACTTCTACATAAATTTCTAAGCCAAAATGTCACAATTTGAACTCTCAAGGTGACTATTTTATTTGTGGTTATGTCCGGGTCTACAACTGCGTTCGTAAGATCAGCGACTCGTATACTTGCCTCGTTTTTATGCTAACCAATCCATTTCATTTCGAATACAGCCTTGTACGTATTTATTTATTGTATTGTATGTTTAAAAGAAAGTAGGTACAAGTATGAGTTACAATATAGCATGTGTAAAGGTTTATGTGGTATAGTCCATGTGCACGTTGGTCAATTCAACAGAGGAAACATATGAGTATACGTGGTATAGGCCACGTATAGGCGAAGACTGCAGCAGACAGGGGTGCGTTCGGAATAAACGTCGGGCGTGCAACTTTTTACTCCTCGCGTTCATAATAACCTCAAGGTAAAAAGTTGTTCCGTTCATAATAAACGCACCATTTCGTCCGGTAAACAACTTTTTACCTACAATACTAATACTATACATATAATACTAACAATGTAATCCATTGTTCTGGTTTCAGGACGCTTTCAGTATTTCAATTTTCACTATTTGACCGTTTTGACAGCTCGTTTCAAAGCGTTCATAATAGCCTGTTGTCCGGGCAATCGTCCTGCCAGGGTAAACACAATTTGTCGGGCGTTTATTCTGAATGCACCCCTGCTGTGGAGGTAAGCGACTCGCGCGCCGATCTCACTCTATTACAGTCAATGTCAATAAACACATTTAATACAATGTTTCTTCCTTTGTCTTGCTTCAGCTATGTTACAGAAATCGCCAATCGGTTGACAGATTGTATAGCATGAGCATAAAGGTAGAATAATAATGTAAGAAATATACAGGGTGAGTCGGGAGGAATGAACCAAACTGCAGGAGTATGTAAGAGAAAAAAACCCAAAAGTTGTAATCTGATTTTCATTTGTTTTCGAGTTGGAACGTTTTAACAAAATACCTTACATAATATTTTTTTCTCAATTGAAGTATTCAGATAAAAAGATTCGCAGTACACATATGCAGTTTTTTACGAAATTTGAACATTTCAGAGTAGTGCAATTTTTCAAGTGTGTATTTAGATAATACAAAACAAACAAACATCTCAATATTTGAAAGCAAACTTAAGTTGATCTGAATACTTCAATTGAGAAAAAAATATTATGTAAGGTATTTTGTTAAAACGTTCCAACTCGAAAACAAATGAAAATCGGATTACAGCTTTTGGGTTTTTTTCTCTTGTATTGACGGGTAGAATATACTCCTGCAGTTTGGTTCATTCCTCCCGACTCACCTTGTATAGAGGTATGACGCTAGGTATGTAGTGTAAAGTAGAACCTGAATTAAATCATGTGAAATTTGATTGCAGTTACAATTAGGGTTGCAGTACGGTACTATATTTCCGTGTACCGGTATTTTTACTTCCGATACTCGATATTTTGTACCGGTTTTACACTAAACGATACGATTCGATTCGATACAAATTTACCGAATATCGTATCGATTATCGCGGATCGACTGCTCCCATATTTAGCAGGGTGCTCTTGCGGACTATGGCATTAGCAGTCGATTCTTTGAAGAAAACTGCATTTGAACATCTTTCAATAGTGCCTTCTGAGAATACAAAATACAAGGGCTATAATGACGCAAGGTCGAAATCGTCTTATGGGAAAGCGTCTGTCGAAATTATTATAATAATTTACTTGAAACCGAAGAATGAAATTGATTGGTGTTCTAGAAAAGACATATTATTTTGTAATTTTTGTTGAATAATCGTGGTCATATTTACGAGTTTGTACAAGTGTACCTATTTAGTTTTTTTAGAATTTATTTTATGTTGCGTTAAATTAATACATCTAACCCCACAATAAACATCGGAAGTGTACTGGTATTTTAGATACCGGTACATAAGCATTCGATTCTATACCGGATCGGTATTTCTGAATCGATACAATACGATACGCTTAACTGGTAAATTTGGCAGTATCGCACATCCCTTACAATTGTACACACGTCACAGTATAAATATAGTAGTATAGCTATGGGGCTTCTGGCTAACTTTCGTGCGTGAAATGTATATGTATGGTTGCCTATCGTCGGTGCGCTGACGTGGGTGTGGAGGGAATCCAATTTTGAAGAAATTAGCCATTTTCCATTACAGAACGTAAAACGTTTTCTTAAACTGTTACAGGAGCTGCCAAAAATCTTTACATAACGATGTAAGTTGTCGGTGTTATTGAAGTTAAATAAATTTATAATGCTAACTTCCTACTTGTTTATAAGTGTAGTTCCGGAAAGTTGCATGGGACATTTGATATTATCGAGAATTCTCTGTGGAAGAATTAAAACTCTGGAGTTTGCAGTTTTCTTATCTTATTATTTAATACAAATTGTACAGCAATCTTTTGATTAGAATTACATGTTCTGTTTATAAACTAAAATAAAATAAGATATTTGTACTGTGCACACGTGGTATACCTTGAAAAGTCATTGACGTATAGTTGATAGTTGCCTGCTGTTGTTGGTTTAAACTAATTCCTTTTTAGTTCATACTTTCTGCCATAAGATGGCAGGAATGTAGGGAAGACATCGTTACGATCAATACCTCTGTTTATTTCGACTCTATGATCTGTACATTATATACTTACATTAGGAGTCTGATTTCACTTGTTTTGTTTCTTTTTTTAAGTTTAGTTTACTCATTAGAAAAGGGCCGGACCAAGGAGTGTTCAATCGCCGATTCCGTGTGACGCAAAACGTAAGCAACGGACCTACAGCTACTAGGCGCTTTCGTTCCTGAAATGATCCTGATCCGATCTCAACATGTTTAGAGAATCTAGATTCGTTTGTTCTTGTTACAAAAGAACACTCCTTTGAAACGTGTTTGGAACATTCCTTCGTTCACTGTCAAAACGAAGTTTTATTTCCCTCTAATTCTGATCCGAACAAGCATGTTTCCGAAAATCGAATCATGATCCTACACTATTAATGGAGGGGATGAATCATTTTCACAGAAGAACACGATTCGCTGATCCAAAGGCGTTATGTTCCTGTGGTCCGTCAGAAACGAAAGCGCCTTATATAAGACAGCTGACTCGTTCACCATTTTGAAGCCCAATGTGAGGTTATACAGATTCCGCCACATTAAGTAGGAACACCCGAGTGCTCACGAAGCAGTCCAGTCTTAGTGTGAGCGTGCGATCCTTTCGAAACGGTCGGCGCGCGGCGGTCTCGAGAAAATCTCATTTCTTTGTAATCTGATACGTAATTACATTGCGTATAAACATATTAATAATTGTTTATAAGAAATGTAAATATTCACGTAAATTATAAATTTCCATTGTTGATACGATAATTAAAAATAAGAATAATAAATAAATTTGTTCTTGGGAAACTAAAAAAGTACAAATAAAATAAAAAGAATGCTAAACCGATAACAGCCTTATGACATAAAAACTGAAATAAAAGGTAAAGTACCCTAATGAAAACAAAAATAACGAGAAATACTGTAATGTGATCGCAACGCGTGTAATCCAAACGCTAGCATACAAGCGACTGCCGGTGCTTGACGATTTAAATTCTGTGCCTAGTTAGAGTGGTTTCATCTGTATAAATATATTATTTTTATGATGCAAAGAAGTTACTTGCCTGAAAAATTTGAAACCGTTGCGTGAATGATTTGAACAATTAGGAGCTGCATATTTTAACAAATGTGTTAACCACATAACACCTACACAACACCAATTGACTGAGCTCCAAAATGGACGACGAGTCGGCTATGATAATCAAGTAGCTGTAAACGGACCGGACAAAATGAAATTAAGAAAGGTGTACACTTTAGAGTAATTTTCTATAAATAATTATTTACATCAAAAATTTAATTTTTGAAATAAAGAAATGAATTATTTTAAGTTAAAAAAATTTAAACGTTAGTCGTTAAATTTAAATGAGGTCCACAACACATGCTAATATTACGGAATAGGGAATGAGCAATTCTGTGGCGTTAAATAACCGATTGTTAACAGTTGACAGCAGTCTTTGTTATTTAAAACTGCTACTGATCAAATTCAAATTAATGAATTTGAATGAAAAATCTGCAGAGGGCACTACAGTCCGAAAAGATTGTCGAGTAGACAGACGGAGTGTTTATTTTTGAGTTAATCAAAAAGTACTTATAAGTAGGTACCTATACTTAAATGCTCGCGAGATAGGTCACAGTATAAATATCTTACAGTAGGGACAAACCGTGTCGGCACCTTTGATGTTCAATACCCCGATTTTTCACCCCAACATGGCCGATATTGGCGGTCCTTCATTCTACTGCAGTTAGATGTCACTAGTGCTGTCGATGCTGATTTAAAACCGACAACAGTAAAAACATAAATTAAATGTAGCTTCCCCCACAAGGGATGAACGTGTAAAGTCAAATACTTCAGTCTTCCTCTCTTTCCGAATAAAATAATCAATATCATGTACAATATTTAAACCTATTATGTACAATCGACGAAACTAATAACGGAAATTAACCTTATGCCTATGAAAACTTCAAACTATAACCGTGCTATAACCACACTTTTGTACACAATGATGAAATGATGTGTTGCGCCACACTCGGTCGTTTGTAGAAGGACCGCCAGTTTCGAAACATGCGCATTAAAAAACTGTTCATGCAAATACCGGATTTGTCCCTACTGTAAGATATTTATACTGTGGATAGGTACATAAAGACAAAGCATGTTTCCTGAAGTTCTGTGTTAGGAAGGATGTCGAGTACGTTCGGATGGTGAAATACAACGCCGTCACAAACGTTCATATATTGAGCAACAACTGTTTATACAAGTACAATGCACGTAAGATAACATCATAAGAATTACAATACATCTGATTACACCTTAGATATAAATACTGGAAAACAGGTTCATCGAATTTTGTTGTAATACAAAAACTGAACAAACTTTATTGAGTTGGACTAAGGTTCATTTCTACATAATCAAGGTTGAAATGACGTGTACGTGTACGTACAAACATATGTTATAACAGTATCACAACTATGCTAATAACACTCTACAGACAGTTGGCTATAACGCAATGATTTATACTGTTTTAGATTCACTGCTTCAGAGCACTTTTATTATTACCTGATGTTAAAACAACATGAGAATGTTCTTGAGAGTGCTCTGGAACTGTAAATCGAAAAAAGCTATTAGAAAGATATCAAGGAAATGTTATTTTAGCCAAAATTTTGTATTACTTGGCAACATTTTCTTTCCTTGCGCTATTTTCTAAAACACAATCACGTAATTGACATCCATCACGAATAATAATGATCATACAAAATTTGTTTGTATACGGCGGAACACATCGACTGCACTCACGCTTACATTCGCTTCAATTTTTCTAGGGCTAGTTTCTACTACTAACAGTAATAATACCCAAACGCGAATCATAAGTAATAAGTGTAATACTGCTATTAAGTTGGCACAGTTATATTTATTATTTTTATTATTATCATTATTACGCTATAAAATCTATCAGTCTTCTGTAAAATAAAAAAGCAAGGAAAGCGATTTTTATACCTGCTTGTAAATCAGAGCTTTAGGGGATCGGCTAAGGCAACTTCGAGCTATGTAGTTTTACACTGGCTTGCTTCTTCTCACTTTCAGTTTAATCTAAAGTTGACCCAAAAATACAATGTTGCAAGTTTGTTACTGCGATAGGAATGTTACATATAATCACGTAAATATGAACAAAATAAAAAAAAGGGGCGCAACTTAGTACTTTTGGGTCGTCTGCTATAAAGCAAGGAAAATTTCTTTAAGTCTACAAGCGTTTTCAACATTTTTTTTGCTCCTTATAACTTTATATAAAAAGCAATTTTCAATAACAATAACAACGAGATAAAGAACAAAACAAATGACTAGAAATAACGAGCTGTTAGGTTTGGCGGTTATTGAGAAATGGCACGGATCCACTCGCTGTAAAAAGCACGGCATCTAATCACGGTTGCAGGAGCGGATACAATTTTTGATTTGTGATTATACATGTATATAGTCGTATATCTATCCGCTAGGTCTATTAAAACTCATCTAAAATAACTATCTGGACTTTTTTTCAATTAAAAAAATATATATGCAAATATGTTTATCTATAACATTTTAAAGAACCTCTTTGTTCCCGTCCTTAAGCAAAAAGTGCGTGCACCTTTTTTTCTGATTTTCCATTCCCTTCCCCTTTTTGTTTAACGACGTGACCATTTTGTAAGACGTTCACTAACAGACTCTTGTTTTGCAAAATTAAACGCGTTCTGTCAGCTAAGCGAGATGCGTCGAAGTTAGACAGGTCGAGTTGATGCTTGACTGCTTACAATCCTTGAAATGTGACTTGCAAAGAAGGGTCAGGCCAATTATTACTATGGGGAATCCCAGGAGGGCGCAAATGAGTTCGCCCGTGACAGCCGGCGCCCACACGATAAGACCTAAAAATTTTTTTCCTGAAGCAAGAGTTGCTGCTAAAGGACGTTGCAAATGCTTACCATGTTCTAAGGATGCGGCTTTGAACAAGGACCACCAAATTCCGACTAATGGTAGGGACGCCGTCGCAACGGCCATGGTATAGACGGCCGACTGGCATAAGATTAGAAACCTCAGCGCGCAGAGGATGAAGACGATGTAAAACGCCATGAATAACCAACCCCATAGCGTGACGTAACCACAGAAATTTGTTGACGTTACTTGCCCGGAAAAGTGGCATTCGATTCCATTTTTGAAATAGTGGAAAAATTCAGTTATGTTCGAGCCCTGAAATACAAACGAGTATACATATATGTACATAGAGTTGTAGACCACTCTGAATGTATTCCCATCTTCTTTTAATCTCATGTAATAATAGAAGATGGAGATACTCTGAGAGTGCTTAAAGCTTGCGAATCTTAAAAAAAAGCTCAAGCAAAGTTTCTCTTTAAGGATTTACATAGGACAATAGAGCATTTAGTTTTTACGTTGTTCCTTTGGCATGCGCCTCGTATGATTTATGATTTATTTAGATAAACGCGTGGTGTTGGAGGGATTTGTGGTTTTGTTTGCGTTCAGCATTTTTACGGTTTTCGATAACTACTTATATTAGAGCACGTGTCAGTTTACGAATGGCTTATAGCGTTTTCGACTAACTGCTCTAGCGCAGGATTGGTGTACCTTTTTTACCAATGGGTCAAATTTAAGTTAAAAATTTGTAATAATGAACCGTGGCGCGTGGGATTCTAAACCATTGATTCTAACAGATTATACTTATACACAGGACGCGACGATTACATTTACAAGGAATTGCTTAAACATATCGATTCCCTCCGAAAGTGCAAAACGCTTCATTTTACCTGTAATCCATCGCTGAGAATCTTTTTACTTTAATACCATTCTCGAGATATTAACATTTTGTGTTTGATACTACCTTGATCAATTGACTTAGAATTATGAAACGTTAGTTCCTGAAATTAACAAAAAAAGAATTATGTTACCTTGCCTACTGTTGGTATAAGGTCAGTCCAAAATAATCCCGTGGTTACAACCCATCCAATTGCGTGCATGTAAAGTGCAAGATGTAACGAAGACACATTGTTCTTGCATGCCGTGGAGCTTGTCGTTATAGATCTGGTGTGGGGAACCGTATTTTGGAAGGAAACCATTCGGGACACCGTCGCCAACAAATTCGTAGAGGCATTGGTAGACGTGATCTGAAACATAACGGAAACATTCCTACCACCTTCTTACTCTGCGACATGTTCGTTGGATTAAAATTACATTTCACCCCCCGGCATATTGCCCGGAGACCCCGAACGACTTAGGGGAGCAATTTCGGCGTCACTCGGCGAACAAGAGCGTTATTATCATCTTGCGGGAGCTTAGGTCGTCGACGTAACTCAATAACGGCCGCAGCGAGATGAAATATCTCGGCGTTTTCTTCGAGTTTACTTAGGAAACGCCGTAAATTGAGGCGACGTTTTCCGCCCGGGAAAAACTCGCGGAAACGGCATCACGTACGTAAACAAATCTAAGTCGACGGCACATTTTATTAGTTTTTGCGCGGAGCATTTCTCGGATGTAGGTCGCCCCTGCGTCAACAACACGCGCGCAAATAAACCATTTATCAGAATGAGGAATTTTCTGCATAGTTTTAGAAATTTTCGAATAAGTTTTATCAAAACAAAAGTGCAAGCAGTGCTTTTGAGGGATTCCATGAACAATCAAACAATGTTAGATAAGTTTCAGATCAGCCGTTAGTGATTTCATTCACTTTATAGAATGCAAAAACCTTTGCTATTATTAAGGCCGCCCCTGATAATACGATTCCGGCTCCAGCCCGTCTCATGCGTCATCGCCGACGCGCCTTAGGCCAGAAACTTCGGGCATTTCAAGATTACGTCAGCGGTGGAATCAACCCTAGACATTCTGTCGCGTACTAGAATGTTCACGAAAAACAACCCCGGCTTATAAAAGCACGCGATCTGGAGTGAGAAAAAATTCAGCGTTGGACAGTTCGGCATTAAAGTTCGACTTTCGCTCGGCCGTTAAAATAAATTAGGTATAAGCTTGTAAATAAGTTAGTGTTTAATTTAGTGTTAATTAGTTTGCTTTTAAATAAATTAGTTTATTAACTATTTCGTGTTTTGTTTTAAAATAAAAATTAATGGAATCCGTAAAATCGTCACAATATGCATAAGTACAGATCGATATTAGGAAATACGAAGGTCATTGTTAAAGACGACTGGCAGTCGGCTCTCAAATGAATTTTATTGGAAGTGTTTACGTTCACTCGTCTGCTAACTGTCGTTCGTCGTCATAAAACATACTTTTATGTCATCCTTTACTATGGCTACTCTCAACTCTCAACATGAATTGCGTTTTTCAGTTACCTTCCTAAGAAAAGGCCCGAAGATTCCAATTTCTTGGAATCACGTGATCTATGGTTGAAGACTAATGGTCTCCCTTGAAACACCCTCAGACCTTTCTAAAGGTTTGTTCCAACAGCTATTTCTGACTAGTTCAAAAGCAGTTCTCCACCAAAGTGGACAGTTCCATTATGTATGTACCAGAGACCTGCACGAGTAAATAGAGAATTGTCCGAGTACGATACGAATACTCATTTGACGATTACAACGATGTATATTGACGTATTGATACGTATAAATCATGTACACATAGGTATGACCAGGCATCGTTGTGAATAGTAATCGTCATCGTTAGGTAATTTTTAGTTGTGTAATCATGAAAAACAATCGTTGGCGGCCTTTCGAGGTATTATTGAGTTGCATGTGTGCGCATTGTCATATAAAATAAGATGAGAATCAGAATACTCTGAGAGTGCTCTAGAGCAGTCCATCCAAAACGCTATTAAATTGCACAATTATTAAAAATTGCATGACAGACGATTACTAATGAGTAGTATCGTTCCGATGTCTGCGATACGACGATGCCCACGATGCTGCATTTACGATTACATACTCGCATCGCCGCACAGGTAATCGGCGATTATTATTAATCGGATACATTTCTACTTACTCGTGCAGGTCTGTAGTATGTACAACTTTGATGAGTGCACGATTGTAACGGTTTCGAATTGGTCAGATACTGTTGTTGGAACAAACCTTAAGTAAATGAAAATGTCAGTTATCTATCAAAGCACACTGTGTTGTTTAAACGTGGATTCTATCTTGCCAATATAATATTCTTTTGACCTTGTTCTACACTGCGCTTCACTGTGCAACAATTCAAATATGTAGTCGAAAAATTTGATAATTGGTGATCGAATCTGCTCCCTACGGCCATATCTTTTGACGTACTGGCTAGCAGAGGAAAGCATACGTGATTTTGTATATAATGTTTTCAGTAGTTTTGTAACTTCTGAACTAGTTCAGAACCGTCAAATCCATGCTTTAATGAAAGCTGTATACCTGAAAGCGTTGTAAAAGTCGATAATTACTTCGGTGGGCATTTGATTTTAACTATTTGGAATACGCTCCACGAACAAACCTAATATTAGGAGATATATGTCTTTAATAACTAGACTGAAGACGTATACACAGAGACTTTTTTCACAGCACAGATAAAAAAGAAAATGTAGTGAACTTTTGTCTTACTGAAGTTGCTGCTGAAATGATCATCTACTGTGGTTTTGGCGAATGTCTAATTATTTTTTTTTCTAATCTTAGAATTTCCGTGGTGCATTAGTTCCGTTGCAGATGTAATAAAAATCGAATTAATAAATAATCTTGTCGCGTTACGTCACTGTCTGGAGATTACAAGTTTAACGACACCGTAAAAAGTCTAGACTTCGTCGTCGGCATAGAAATAATTGATTTTTAGATTATCCATTGAAACAAAGTTGTTCTGTACTCTGCATTTTCAATTTTCTCGTAGTTAAATGTAATACGTCAAACTCATAGCATTATTTATAGTTATTCTTATTTTAGTAACATTTAATTCAAAGTTTACTGACGTAAGACATTCGCTTCTCTCGTAGCCAATACCTATTTTTTCTAGTAACTGCTACAGTGATAAAAATGGTAGTAAATTTTCACTAGTTTTACATTAATATTCAATATTATTTTAAGTGAATTTTTAATAGTACATAGAATTCTATGTTGTTTTACTTAATGTTGATGTAAAAATGTAATTTTACCATCACTTTTAGGGCCGATTTCACAATCGTCGGATAAGCATTATTCTTCATAACTGAAATAAGCAATTACACTATGAACGATGTAAAGTTGTAACCAATCCTAATAATGTAAAGTGAACCTCTAAAATGGAATGTTACTCTCCCACTGTAAAGTTACTAGTCACATGTAATAATTTTGTTACAGACAACTTCTATATTATAACAAGTGTCTAAATAAAAACCTGGTCAAGTGGGTTGTGATCGAGAATTTATCCATTGCATTTACATAGCAGAATGACTAAATGTAGCCTACTTGACCAGGTTTTCATTTAGACACGAGTTACTATATACTTCTAGTAAATACCTCATGGGATCGTGTAAACTTACTTACATTATGTAAATATTTACAGAGACCGATGTAAAATATTTACATTTTGAGAAAAAATATTACCTAGTTATTGTGATAAATATTTTTCTTTGTAAATTTGTAAACAAACTGTAATTATTACAATGCGGATATTGCAAAACAAAAAGCACATTATTCACAATGTAACAATTACAGTGACCGTGCTGCAATTTTGATGTAAATTTATATGGATTTCTTTCAGTGTTAGAATAACGTGGCGTAGGTGTGACGTAGATATGGGGGAACATTAAAGGATATTCGGCGAACAGTTATTCCGTCCTTATTCCACGATTGTGAAACTGGGCCTTAGTAGTGTAGCTTTTATCTAGAAATTAGTAATAGATAATTAAGGCAAAACTGAACTTGGGCTCCGGCGTTTGTAAGTTGTTGGTCCTAGGTAGTTGACCAACGACTCGCAAGCGCCGGAAACCAAGGTCGAATCTCTCCAGAACGAGAAAAAATTTCGACCATCCATCGTAGTTACGCTCTCGCGCCCTGCCACCCCCACACCAGCGCGCTAGAATGAAAGATCATTTTTTCCTGATTTCAAAAATATATAATATGTTGATATTTGGATGAACGGTTTGTGGGATATTTGAGTTTAAAGTACCTATCAATAAATTAATTAAAAAAATCGATATACATATAGAATTTTTCATAAGAGAAGAGCTCTGCGTCATAAATAAATCGCGTCAGACATAAGAAGCATAGCATAGCACCGATAAGATAACAAAGAAATAATACTGAAATATTTATCGGTTGTTATTTCAGTGATTGATGACGCAGAGCTCAAATTCCATTACTTTAATTTTATAATAAAATTCATATACATAGTAAGTTGCAAAGGGTAAATGGTCAACGCGGGGTGAACCCCAAAATTTTGTCAGAAAGTCCGAAACGCGAACCGTTTCGAAGATACCGCTCGAACTGGAGGGCGCACCGTTTAAGAAATAACTTGCGCTTCAAGGCGCGAAGAGTACACTCGCTGTTTAATCTCTGATTAGATAGTAATTCCGATCCAGACCGAACACATTTTGAAAAAAATAAAATCAAAATCAAAATTCATAAGTTACTACTGTCTTGTGCCTTTGTTGTATAAACGTATTAAGAACTGCTTAGTTCGATTACGTCTTTTACTTTTTACAATCAGGTATTCAATAAAAGGTTTGTGTACGTCATTCTGAAGAACATATTCGCAGTGATCTTTGACGGCATTTTCTTTAGTTTGCTCGTCTGTTAGGTGTACTAATTTCAATTCTGCAAGTAAAGTTTGTAGTTCTTTGTCGGTTTTTGCTCCTTGATTAATTTCGTTCCAAATGTTCAATTTATTTAGGTGCTTTTGTTGGCCTGTTTCCGCCAGATATGCTCGTAGTGCACTATTGCAATGATAATCCTTGAGCACATTTGTAATGCCTTCGGAATAATAGTTAATAACATACTTACTAAAGTTCGTCATGTTGGTTCTATCTAATATAGAATCAGTTTTCGCGTGTGATATAATGCAGTAATAGGTATCTATATTATACATTGAAATAAAATTTCCTGTCGGCTTGTGATCGAATTCATTCCCTCCTTCGAACTATCACGTCTAACGCATTGAGTGCGCTACGACCGTAGGCAAGCTATACTATATTATACATTGAAATAAAATTTTCGTGTCGCGGTTGTATTCGAGTTGCGTTCGTTTATTCAACTCCGTTCACGCTATTTACTCTTTTCGCGCTTTTGTCTCACTCTTACTTGTATTAAAACTTATTCGATCTCATTCTAATTTTACTCCATCCCTGCACTGTATGAATAAACGAACTCAGTTTATGTCAGCACAACTATAGGCAACCATACATACACATTCGATACATAATGCTGGCCACACACAATCCAGCGGTGCAAGACGATTACGATTTTGTTAGATACGATGAAGTTGGTAAGTGCCCATTCACAATGCTCGTAAGCGTAAAAAATACGTAAAAATAGTAGATTATACATAAACCTAATTTTCGGTATATTTGTCAATCTATTTTATAAATGTACTAAAGAAAGGGCCGCGACTCATTAATCATTAAAAGAGTACTGATTGACGTATGAATTGACAAACATACCGAAAATATACACTTATGTATGAACTATGTTTGTGTAATCCTTATGTTTACGTCCATTGTGAATGGACACTAAGAATTTGATCGTCTGTGTGCACGATCAACACATTGGACTGATTTTGACGACCACCTACTCTAAAAACATATTATTAGTTCCACGTAACCAAATATTACATGCAACCCAGAAACTTACTGAAATTTGAAACAACTGATTTATTGGTTCTGATAACTAGAATTTCTTTTCATCAACAAACGCACATTGTTACCTAGCATAATTTTTGTAGAAAGGACTAATAATTCAATTCTTGTCATTAGTATGAGGCCAAAAGTGTGTATTTGTTGCAGTAGATTTTTTAGTGTGCAATGTTTCGATTTTATGGCGAAGGCGGACAAATATACGTATATAATCTTGATTCCGTTTTATCGGTCTTAATTAAAAACATAGCAGAATGCAATGTTTAATATTACATCACAAAATCTTTTAAACGAACACTAAATAGCGCACAAACACTTTACGTTTCGCTATCGTTTGATAGCTTCTTCAGAAGTGAAAAAATATAAACAAGGTTGTCAACCTTGTTTATATTTTTGTTGTTGTTGTTTTGTTTATTTTTTTAAATATTTTTTCACTTCTGAAGAAGTTATCAAACGATAGCGAAACGTAAAGTGTTTTCATCGGACAAGAACCAGCTTTAATTAAGTTTAATATTACCTACGGTTCTAATGCTGAAATGAAACATTCTTTCACAGTTATTTCAAATCAATGCATGTACCTGCTTGTAAATGGTCATAGTTAGAGACAGGATTCTAGGCAAAATACGTACATATTTTATATTTAAAATAGCAATACTTTCTGGCACTGTCTATATGACCTAAGTTTCTTAAAGTTAAAGCTATCAGAATGTATATTTGTCAATATTTCTATAGGGTGCTTCAGACATCACTCCCCAGGGTAATATCTTCTTTATTTTGTTTATTTTGTATTATACCTATGACAAATTATATATGTACAGGGTGGATCAATTTCGATGTCTCTTATGGGCATCTCTGTAATTATAAGAGATAGAAAAAAACTAGTGGCCAAGTCTCGATCTCTTTTTTAGAGATAAAGTCAATGGAGTAAACAAAAATTGGCTATCTTCTTTTGTTTCCGTGTTATAAGCCAAAATTGAGATTTTCGACTTTTCGTCAATCAGTCATATCTCGTTTATTTTTGCAGATATTAAAAAACTGTTTGGACATTATTAGGACGCTTTTTGGAATACAATTCAGTGGTGTAGCTAGTTTTCTGATATTTAATTAAATTTTCGAGTTATAGCATAAAGTTATATATTTTTAAATGGAAATCATAGCAGGCAATGTCATCATTAAATAGAGATTTTTTTTCTGTTTTCAAAAATATATACTTTCTTGGGTTTATTTCTTACAGCTAATAGAATAAAACGCGTTTTTTAATATTTCTGGTGTATTTTTGTCTTAGTAGGCTAGTTTCAAATAAAAGCCGACAATTTTCTTTTGTTTCTATTAAATATTAACAAGATTTGATGATTGGGTAGCACAAGAGTGAGAGTATTGCGATGAACATAAGAAATAGAAAACTAGCGCCGATAGAGCTGGGTTGGGTTACAACATGAGTTGACTACGTATTTTAGCGCGGCAGTGTTTAAATTTGATTTTATTTTTGATATTATTTTCTGGGTTTTAAGTTATTTATTGTGATATATCAAGAATTGTGTTTATTATCTACTTACATTTCAATATTCTTTAACTTTTTCTGCAATAATTTCTTGTTTTTAAGATGTTTTTAATTTATACATATAATTTAGTTCATTATCCCATGAAATACATAATTGGTCGAAAAAATGCGTTTTAAACTTAAAATATTAAATGAAGTTACAAAATTTCGAATTTGACCCAATGTAATCTTTGCGACTCTTAGGAATGCTCGTTCTATCTTTCTTTCTCTTTATGCAGCTGCAACTGTCAAAATATTTGAACAAGAGTTGATATTTAATAAAACAAACAAAAAAAAATTGTCGGTCTTTGTTGAAACCAGCCTACTAAAATAGAATGCACCCAAAAATAATAAAAAAGGCGTTTTATTCTATTAATTGTAACAAATAAACCCAACAAAGTATATATTTTTGAAAACAGAAAAAAAATCTCTATTTAACGGTGGCATTGCCTACTATGATTTCCATTTAAAAAAATATAACTTTATGTTATAACTCGAAAATTTTATTAAATATCAAGAAACCAACTACACCACTGAATTGTATTCAAGAAAGTGTCTTAATAATGTCCAAACAGTTTTTTAATATCTGTAAAAATAAACGAGATATGCGCGATTGACGAAAAGTCGAAAATGTCAATTTTTGCCTATAACTCGAAAACAAAAGAAGATAGCCAATTTTTGTTTAGTCTATTGACTTTATCTCTAAAAAAGAGATCGAGACTTGGCCACTAGTTTTTTTCTATCTCTTATAGTTACAGAGATGCCCATAAGAGACATCGAAATTGATCCACCCTGTACATATAAACCGTGTCCACGGGTCAAGTTCACTACAGGAAAAACTTTTTTATTTTTCACTTTTCGAAAGCGTTTGCGTCTCCCAAAAATTCTAAAAACATTATAGAAAATATTAAATTTCCATTAATAACAATAAAATAATATAAAACCCTGTTTACACTTTCACAAAATATGGCAATGTTCAAAAATTCCGTTAGTAAAATCACGTAAACTGACTGAATTAATTCAATTAAAATTTGGTGGGTTGGTCGTTTCAGACAAATTAATTGGCCGGCTAGGTCTCTTGGTGGACTTCTCTTTTTGGGGCCACGTGAAACAGAAAGTGTACGATTTCAATTTTGGAAACAATTTGGAAATTTTAAAACAAAGAATTCGGAATGTTTTAAGAGAAAATGATATTAGAGTTTTAAGAAACGTTTACCGGGAATTTAGAAATAGGATGGAGAAATTTGTAAATGTGATCATTTAAAATAAACTCTCTTCAAAATCAAGTTTTAATTTTTTTATTTCATTTTTTAAATTTTAAGAACCTGCAAGAATTTTAATAAAAAAATACTACCCGCTCCTAGCTGACGTAATTTTTAACAGATTTTTGATCTTTGCCACATTTTGTGAAAGTTAAAAGATAAATTTCTTAATTTTTTCAGTTATTAATGGGAATTTAGTATTTTCTGTAATATTTCTTGAGTTTTTAGGTCTAGCAAAAACTTTTTATAAAGAATGATTTTTTTTCGAAAAGTGAAAAATAAAAAAGCTTTTCCTATAGTGAACCCGAGTCGTGGACGCGATGTATATTTTTAAGCGGCAGGCAGTTGTTGGAACATCCCTAATATGATTCCCGAAGGAAGTAAAGAAGTTGGCTAGTCATCTCATACTTCACTAACACACGTTCTTTCCTTCACGATTGCACTTTCCGGCGGGAATGAATGCTCGTGTATGGTTAGCTATTGACAAATAGAGTTCTTTCGTGTTTCTTAGTAAAAGTTCAAATTACATGTTGTTATGTGTATTTCCAACGTTCATTGTGCCATAACCTGATTTCGATTTGTCCATGTTTAGTCGCATTATTTCTTTTCTTATTAGTTTCGAAGATTTGTTTATTTTGCCACGTGCAATAAATATTCAAAGGTCCGTATCCACAAATATAATTAAAGCAGGTTCTTGTCCGATGAAAATTGTATGACAAATTCTTTGAAACGGATACTGAAACGCACACTAACGCGACGAAAACGACGGCGAAACGTTAAGTGTTAGTGCGCGTTTCAGTGTCCGTTTCAAAGAATTTGTGACACAAATACGAGGGCAATTTGAAATGTTCGCGGTCTAATAATGAAGGACTGTATTCTATGGTTTGAAATAGTTTTTATTTTTCAATATGATCTCCCTGGACTTATACACTTGGACGTATACACTTGGTCCAGCGATGCTCCAGTGACGTTATCCCGTCCCGGAAATGGGATTCTTCAAGCTCTTCAAAATAACTGTTAACTGCTACTTTCAGCTCATCATCTGTCGAAAAGCGCTTATCGTCAAGGAATTTTTTCAATTTCGGGAAGAGGTGGAAGTCTGACGGAGCCAAATCCGGTGAATAAACCGGATGGGGCAACAAATCATACTTCAGCTCGGCGATTTTGGCCATAGCAATCGCATTATCCTGTTGGAGAATGACTTTTTTCTTCGACAAACCCGGCCTTTTTTCACGAATATTTTGGCTTAGTTGGTCTAGAAGATAAGCATAATATTCTCCGGTTATCGTTTTGCCCTTAGGAAGATAATCGATCAATAATATGCCTTTTGCATCCCAGAAAATGGAAGCCATGACTTTTCCAGCCGACAAAATTGCTTTTGCTTTCTTCGGAGATGGAGAATCACTGTGCTTCCATCGTTTAGATTGCTGTTTCGTCTCGGGCGTGTAGTAGTGGACCCAAGTTTCATCAGTAGTTACAAATCGGCGGACAAAATCAGCCGAATTCTTTCTAAAGCGTTCTAAACATTCTTGTGAAATTTGCATTTGAATGCGTTTGTGGTCCGTTGTGAACAAACGCGGCACCCATCTGGCGGACAGTTTTTTCATACCTAAATCGCCAGTCAAAATATGAAATGTGTGCTCAGCCGAAATCCCCACGACTGTAGCAATTTCGGACACTTTCAATCGGCGATCCTTTAAAACAATATCATGGACTTTATTGATGATTTCCGATGTGGAAGCTGTTTTTGGTCGTCCACTACGGGGATCATCTTCCAAACTTATACGACCACGTCGAAATTCTGCAGACCATTTCTTTACTGTTGTAAATGAAGGAGCACTATCACCTAACACAGTTTTCATCTCATTGAAAATTTCCGTAGGTGTTAAACCTTTCTTAACGAAGAACTTGATTACTGCACTTGATTATCCACTTTGCAGAATTCACACAAATAACTTTATTTAAATCGCTGCTGACACTACACTACTTAACAGATAGATTTGATATTTGACAGTTATACGTATATAGATTGTAGTGTTGCAATGAACCACGATTTACAGAGATTTCAGCGCCATCTATACATGAGGCCACGAACATTTCAAATTGCCCTCGTATAATGTGGACAAGCAGAATTGGAAGTACATATCCAGATTGTGTAGATCTTCGTGCTGTTCATTTGCTTAGGAGTAGCTTTGCAAATATAACATTTAGAAGCAGAACAAGTTCCAGATAGAATGTTTGTGATTGTAAAGAGCATTAAAAATTTAATTTCCGCCTCATAATATTCAATACTCAATTTATAGGAGGCGAGTTCATTCAATTTATCTGTCATTGTTGCTTCTTCTGCTCGAATAAACTGAGCACTTTTTTTCATAAACATAAATTTAATGAACATTTCAAGTAGCGACATCTTTCGATCGTCTGATGAGATCTTCAACTCGCCTTTTTTTCGTTTTTGTGGAGGATTCATGAAATGGTTTTTCTAGTCTACTATGAACAGGTTTTGGAGTTTCGCTGAAGTTAGATTTACTCGATTCAACACATTTTCCTATGAAAGTATACTCCTTATCTAACCAGTTAGCGTGTTTCCTTTCAAATCTTTGGCAGATTCACCACTTACTTTTGATTTTTAAACACAAATATTGGACTCCTTTGCTCAAATCATCATTATCTGTGTCTGTTGATTCCAATTCATCCAATAGAAAGGAAAATATTTAGGATTCCTTATTTTCTTTTGGCGCAGAAACCCATTTCTCATATTTTAGGTGACGATTTTTTAGCGATTATGCTGAAAAGTAGCATCAAATGAAAAGACATCGTTATTCGGTATCAGAATGAAAAGTTATTAATAATCTAAAAGGAAAAGATGTATTTCCGGGTTAGGCTGCAGCACTATTCCAAAAACATCTTGTGTATGAGGTTTTTAAAAATTAAAGAATGGACATTAAATTACTCAATTCATTGTCAGATTCTTAAAATTCAACCAATCAATTTGAGAAAATTCAAATCCAAGTTTTTCTTGGACAAGAAAGAAAATAATAGCGAATGATTGAAAGGGGTGGAGAATATGGTTTAGGGAAAAGTGCGAACTCCGAACTGCGATGTCTGATTATCACTCCTCATATAATTTGAGATGAGAAAATACCAGAAGAAATTCAAAGTGTTAATAAGGAGTTGAAAGGGGCAGAAAAAAGAAGAACATTGCACAGATTTTTGCTTTTCCAAGCTAATGGATGTCCTATTTATTTTAGCAAGAGTCCTAAATCACTCAATCCATTGTTAGATTCCTAAAATTCAACCAATCAAGACCCCTTCCATTCTGCATTCAATTTGGAAGAATCCAAAGCCAAGTTTTTATCCTCTATTCTTTAACCCTTATTTCCAAGTGCATACTCGAAGTCCTAAATCCTAATACGCACTTATTCCTAAGGCTCTAGGGCCTGGTGCGATTTTAGAAACATGTTTAGCATTTATATTTGCAATTTAAATCAAATCAAGGTAAATTTACGGACACAACAGATACAAAATCTCCTTTGTTAAGTGGAAACTAAAAATAAGTCAAAAGCGAAAAGAGATTGCAGTAATCTATTGCGTCTATCCTAAATCAACACGATAATTGGAATATTTAGATGCTGATCATGATGAAGTTTAGGAAGTATAATTAATATTAGCATTTACTCCGAATGTAAACAAAAACATGCTTAGAGATTAAATATATTGATCATTTGGATTGAAATCAATTGACGAAGATCTACAAGGTTTACTTTAAAAATGGAAAAAAGTACGCTTAACAGAAGAGATCACTAAAGAAAAAACTGGAAAAGATCATTGTGAACGAAATACACACAAATGTTATTGAATATCTGAATGTAAATGAAGTAGGTACACGGTGCTACCTCCACACAGTAAATCAGTGACGGTGCTAATTTTATCATAAAAAAAACATGTGTACGTAAATTCTGATAAAATATTGAGTCACGATGAGCTCAAGCAAGTCAGCTGTTCTGCGATAATAATAGATTCTCTGATAACATCTCACGCGTTGTTAGTTACGCTTTCTTTGTTCGAACTCGCTGTTTTCATCATAAACTTAATAAAACAAACGCCGACATCAAAGGGATTCCATTAAGGCCGACCCTCGTTTTCGTCAACAGGCGATATTTTCTACTTCCGAAGTGTTCAGAATCTGACACACAAAATATTGATAGTTTGCTCATTGCTGCAGAATAAATTCGAAATTTACCGAGCGCACTATCTTAATGCTTCAGCTAAATGCATTCGCGTCTGTAATTTATCATAAACGTACAGAAATCCGTCGATGCTGAACTGAATTATTGCTGGTTCGCAGAAATTTCGGATATAAGCAATATATTTAGTTACAGTAGTCATTTTGAAAACGAAGTAAATTTGGGCCGAACGAATTAACAACTTCTATGACGTCGGAAACGAAATGATTTTGGTTAACTGGACTTCTGCAATAATCAGCAATGATGAGTGAAGAGGGTAAATAGTCTTCGTGATTTAATACAATATTTTTGCTTGTGCAAAACTTCAAGATTGCTAAAATTAAGTTAATTAAGAGAGAAAAATCAAGCCTCCAATAGTAACTGATCTCTTCGAGTTAGAGTTTCTCCATGTACAGAATATGGTGGACAGAAGCTAATTAAAAACTATTTATAAATTCAAATTTGTACCAAATTGAGTTTCTCCCGGAGCAAACAGCATTACACCGGAGTGTAAATTAAATATCAGTCGACCGGTGACGAAAGCAATTTCTCGCTCAAATCACATTAGAAGCTTACGTAACTTTCGTAATGCGCTACGGACTTAACGGGGTTTTTATTGCAAAGTTTCTGGAGCTCTAACGCTCTTATTCCCCGGAAATCGACCCTTCGGTCCCACGTGAGAAGCTCCTGGTTTTATCTTCTTGCAACTCCAACAATTAATTGCCGAATTTAATTTTGATAAAACGACAGCCGGGGGAATTTAAACTGAATCCGAAGCAATGGAACACATCCCTTCGGGGAAAAACAGACACTCAGGTAAACTCTCATGAATTTTTAAATTGAGCTCAGATTAAAGTACGCTCGGAAAAATACGTTTCGCTTCTGTGCAGGAAAACTTAAGCACTTACCAAATCTGAGGAAATGAGGTATCTGTCCAGGAGCGTGAAGAATGTGGCGAATATGTTCAATCCGCTGATGTAAACGGCGGCCCAAACTGAGTGAGTCTGCCAGTTCCAGGTGCCTGCATCATCTGCACGGTGCTCCCTTTCATTCCCTCTGCATCTAAACTCGTCGCATAGACCATAATCCACCGAAATAAAAAGACCCACTATGATGGTGGTGGTAGAAAAAATACGCTGAAGACCCATCACTAAAAACTTAAAAATTTAGATTTGTTTTTTAGTGAAATGGAAGACTCACCTTTCTTGCAATAAAAGAAGTAATTTATGAGCGAAAATACCAAAAGCACTCCCTTGATTGGATCCTGGAGGTGGCACATGACTCGTTTCCTGTCGATTGCGTACATCACCATGAAGCCACTCAGCGTGTACATCACCGACATGGCTATCACCTTAAACCATCCAATGGGTGGCTTGAGCACTTTGATGTTCTTGAATTTAGAGCAAAACTGCTTAGCCACTGCCACGGCGATGACCAAAACGAGCAGAGTAATCGTGGTGTTAACGAAGATCAGGGAATACGCATCGCCCGAAGAATTCATAGATTCCATGTACATCGGCAAGATTATCACCAAAGCCGTTGATGATATTACCAAGAGACATTTTATTACTAGGAACTCTAACTTTGTGTGGCTGGTGTAAAGGTATTGAATCGTCTGGGTCTCTTCTGGTTTGTCTATGGGGAGGCATTGATCTTCGCTTTCTGATAGGGATTCATCATCGGTGCACGGTAACAATTCATCGTGATCTTCATCATCCATTTTTTTAAAAAAGTTTTCTGCAATCAATTATTCTATTAACTCTGATTGTACACAATGACTTTTCATGAAATTCATGACAAAGTTTACGACTGTATCAAGCAGATGTTACGTGGGACTTGCGGAGGATAGGCAAATAAAAGCGAAATAGGCTCACGCGGGAGCGGCTGGGGTAGACATTCACCCTTTGAGCAATTTCCATTTCGACGACAACTCTCACGAGAGTTGTTTGTAATAGACAAGCGCGTCCGCAGACGTCGTCGCCGTAACGATTTCGTAAAATATACATGCCGACTCCATTTTTTGAAACAACTCGCTGTTGCTTCCCCCTAAATATTACTCTAGCAATTCGGGAAAAAAAGAAGCTTAATTAAGACGGTTGACCCGGAATTAATCCTTTCGCTCCGGCGGTTTAGCCCGGGGAATGGGGGCGGTGAGAATTTGTGCTTTTATGCGGCTCGGGAGTCGGACAATTGAAATTTCGCTGAAAACGCCCGAACAAATATTGGGTTTTTCTGCGCCGGGTGAGTGCCGGACGAACGTGGGCATTAAATTGCCTGCTGTTGAAGGATACGAGGGAGAGGCGATGAGAAAATTAAGTTCGTGAGCCTTGCAAAAAAAACTGCTGGCCATAATCGGATGACTTTGTTACACATTAACTTTTTTTCTTTTATAATACTCTGGAGTAGTTGGCGTAATCTATTTTCGTTATCGCATTTATGTGCTTAAAGCAGAACGGCTAATTACAAAGTAAAAAGAAAAAACAAGGATATTCGCATCACTAGGTAGAGCTATTATATTAGAATTAAGTTTATACGAAAAAAGAACAAAACTCATGAAGTTTAACATAGGAACAACTGAATTATATATCATTGTTTACGTATCCAAATGTCAAATGAAAACGGATTCAGAAATAATTACTTCATCTAGTTGCGAACATTCCCATGATTTTCGTAACAAACGAAAATATTTGTTTAACATTTTCGTTTAGAATTCCATTGAATGAGGAAGCAACATTACGAAATTCTTCATTATTGTATAACTCCTTCGGTCGATTGTACCTAGGCA
Organism: Dorcus hopei; assembly: GCA_033060865.1. Lineage (NCBI taxonomy): Eukaryota > Metazoa > Arthropoda > Insecta > Coleoptera > Lucanidae > Dorcus > Dorcus hopei. Next base: position 8,919,276 of record CM065426.1, read on the forward strand.
AGTTGAAAACTTTTCTCAACATTACTGTTAAGCGAAACAAGTTTCTCTTACATGGACAATAACTTTTTATATGAAATTTCTTATTCCCGAACGGTAATTCAGGTAGGTACTTACAAGAAATTTACAGCAGGGACAACAAATCAGAAAATGTAACTGGAACTAGTTGAGATCAATTGAGGATAAAAATTGGTGATAGACGTTTTGCAAGGATCCTAATCATCGTAATGCAGTTAAAAACTAAGAGGCCAAAGAATTTCACGTCTGTCTACAGTGTTTATTAATACAGGAGCAGTTCTGTTGAAACTAATGAGCTAATGACTTCGCAAATAAAGACCTTCTCCTAGAGTTAAGTGTTGTACATTGTATTTACAGCATTGTTAATCCAGAGGAACGTTCGTGCTGAATGAAACTGAGAGAAGTAATTAAGATGACTCCAGAGATAACGAATTAACTCAGCAGCGTACGTGAAATATTTGAACTAAATGAGTCTGTTAATAATCAGCAACAGTGCAATAACAGCATGCATTCACCGACAAGCACATCAAAAATAATAATAATAATAACAATAAGATATTGATCAAATAGCGTTACTCTGTGCCATCCCTTCGTTCATCCGACAATTTCGGGCGAGATTTTTACGACCCATTCCAATCACAATAATCGCAAACTCAGACTGAAAGAAATTAATTTGTTATTATTATGTACGTATTGTAGACGTGAATGAAAAAAAAAGTGCGCCGCAAATTTTTACCCATTTTATTTACAAAGGCGTGCGTAAAAACTACAGAAAAACAGATCGATAAACAAAGATTTAATTATCGCACAAATAAAGCCACGCCTACTTTCTTTCGTGAATAGGACCTCGCGCTGGTCATTTGATCAGAATATGAGTTAAATTGCACTGACCAGGCTGTGTAAGGGTTGAGAGAAAGTTCATACTCACATCAGGAGTTTCGCGAGACAAAGGCAATTACCGGGGCACCTATTATCATCACATCATCTGTCAAACTGCCGATGGCATTCCGCCGAGTGTGGTGCGCAAGAAGGGCGCATGCCTGACGAGGCGAAGCCGCTAGACGAATCAACAAAGGTTATCTGTGTTGCCTGTTGGTTTACGCATACTGTGCATACGCGAGTCTATATTTAGGCGACACTGGGAAAAAAAGATTGCCTGTATGTTCAGCTTCGGCGACACATCACGTAGAATCATAATCATAAGACAAAAAAAAATTTTTTTTTGAGGAAGACAAATCAAATACAACTTATAAAAATAACAATTAAATTCAAAATGAAGAGTTTGCACATCCTTTTTAAGCTTGTAGTAATAATACTAAAGAAGAGAACTACAGAACGAAGAAGAACTCAGTCGTTGAAAGACGAATTGAATATGAAATGAAGGACAGATTGAATACGAAACTTGTTTGGCTCAGATCAGAGACAAAAACAAATAATGATGGATGACATTGTGAAAACTAAGAAATTCAGCATGATAACTAATGAACGGGAGAATTATATTTTCCAAGGTTGGCGGTTAGAGTGGGCGTATTCGAATTTATGTTTTATTGATACAACATGAACAACATACAAAAATTGAATAACAAATATTGGAAATAAGTAATTGAACTATATTTTTAACAATGAACTGTTCTCCTCGCTATCATCGTTTAGGAACTTGTAAGATTGGCAGAGAAAAGTCTTGCTTCTTATAATATTTCCTGCTCCTTCTCTTCAACAGCTGGCTTCGACGACGTTGATAAGTGTGTTTGGAATTTGAGTGAACTCTTGACAATGGCTGTACAAGAGATGGTGTGGTAATGGTGAAAGTTCTTGACAATGGCCGCACAAGAGGCTTGTGAATATTCTTGACAATGACTGCACAAGAGACATTGAGCTGGAACGGTTAGCTTCCATAGCGGGGATGAAGTAACTTTGTTTCATTGGTCTCAGATATGTAATCGGATCACCGAGGATTAGAGCTGTATTCGTCAGGGGGCAGTCTTTTTATGTGTGGTCCAGGAGTTGTCTTAGCGATCAAATTGAGGATGCGATTCTATTTGCAGGCCAAACATTAATGAATGCGGTTTCGCTTTAAATCGTCAAGGGACGGCCTAATTTTGTTTATTTGTGATATTGTTGCTTTATTACGTAGATGTAACGTAACGCTTCGCCTGTATTTGTCTGTATGACATTGCTTGACGTTATCAATCTGACATTTCTTGACGTCTGTCATTTTGACGTTTGTAGCCACATGTTATTGTGACACGATTCGTTGGTCGCTAAGCAACGTATGAGACCCCCGCAAGTGAAATGCTTGCAAAATCGAGTCGGGTCAGCGACATGATAAAAATTAGTCGTTAGCATGCGAATAGAAAGCATCTAATTTGTAGGTAATGGAAATGGTATGCGCTTCTCCCACCGATAAGCTTGAAAAGCAAAATTCTTCCGCTCATTAATGATAACGTCAGACCTCATGTAGCTCGTATTAACTGGAATGTCTAGAGACTTTGGTCACCGAGACCTGTAATTTTACTCTTCCAGAGTTCTTATTTTAAAATATAAAACTTGTGAGCACTTCTAGTTCTAAAGCTATACAAGAAAGAACCACACTCGTGCAATAAGGTCAGAATTTTTGCGAAGTGTCTTTAAAAATATGAAAAATCATGTGACTTTGTGTTTCTAAGGAGAAGGAAAATAATTTTCAAGAACTTTTCGTAAAGACGGGCCAAGACTATGAGATCCGGCCGCAAGTCGCAATGCGTTCGGGCAAAGTCGGAGAGAAATATGGGCGGCGTTAGATGCGCATGCACTTAGTGTGACTTGGTTGAATTCGAACCGCGAACAATGAGCTGTTGGATCCGATGATATGAATGATTGTAAACACACATTTTTATGGTTTGTTTTTGCGTGCTACATTGAGCACATTTACATACATCATCGTTATTGTGTTTATATTTCAATGTTCTTTAATGCATTTTATAGTTCCCGTTCCTGCGTAAAATTTTTCAATAATTATTGTGTAATAATAATAATTATTGTGTAAAGTAATGGTGCTTTATCTCTGTCAGATCGTTTCTTTCTACCTGTCACAAAATACCGAATACTACAAACGACATCTCACTCGGCAATAACAGTAAAACTTCCTACCTGAATAATACGTATCTACTCAGTATGTATTATTCACCGAAAATATAAAACATATTTATTTATATTGAGTACAGTACAAATGATTATAGACGAGTAAATGGTCCTATGATATTCGTAGTGGGGGGCTTTTTTCTCATTTTTGCTCGATTGTCAGGCTTACATGTAGTCCGTTTCAACGTTTTACGTTTTTTTAGAGAGCTTTTCAATTACTCTCTTTGATATGTCTTCAGTACTATGTCCTTTAATTGGAATTAATATAAGTAAAAAAAATAATAATTGAACCCGAGAAATTATTTATGCAAAATACAAGTTTCAGAGTAATTAATTATTGAATCTATGAAACGGTTTCATTGTTTGTGAAATGAATGAGAACTAATTTATACAACATTGCACTTTCTTAAAACAATTAATTAGAGAAATAATATCAAATGTTATAACATTTGACTTCAGGAATTTCACTTACTTCAGTAAGTCACATTCAGATGTGTAAAAAAATATTTGTTTTGACATCCGAAAGTAATTTGAAATTTGAAATCTTCTTTAAATTCCACTATGAGACTTGCCCAAAGACCATTAATTAATAACTCAAGTATTATAACACCGTGTATACAGGGTGGTCCCGAAAGAAGGTGCCAAGAAGATATCAGTTATAGGAGATAATGAGTAAAACTCATATACAAAAAAGTTTTCTAATGTCTTCATTTTTGAGATAAAAATAATTGAAAATTTGTTGAAAATTTGCTGTATGCTAATGAGTTAATCGGGATTGAAAAGGTAATTCTGGTTGTATGGCAACAATATTTGCATTTTTTTAGCAACATTACTTTTTGCTGGATTCACAAATTTAAAATTAAACTTGACAAATGTCATAGATGTTACAGGTACCGTTGCTAAAAAAAAATGCAAATTTTGTTGCCATACAACCAGAATTATCTTTTTCAACTCATCGCCCTCTAGTTACTGTTTTACGCACGAAATAGTCAACCGGGAAACACTGTTTCCCGGTCGAGTAGACCAGAAAACAACGCCAAAAACACTGGCCCTTTAGAGCATTCTTAAATAAATCAATGTTGATAATAATAAAATCTAGTTTATAAAATACCATTTTACAACATCTTTCATTCATTAACGGGCTCAGAAAAGGGAGAAATCGTCAAAAAATTCCAATAAATTTAACAGCATCATCTATTGAATACTGAAGCATGGCTTGCCTAATTTTATATTTTTGGTTTGCCATGACATGAAATTATTATGAAAGTATTTCCAATTAAATTTTTATATTCGTTTCAAAAAATATAATACGAAACTCTTGTGGGAATCATTATCCCGCGTTCGCGCATTTGAAGCGCTCCTCTAACATGTAGTGATATAACTTAATAAACATATTTGTTATTATAAAGTGGTTGTTATTAAATAAACCACGACATGGCGCAGTCAGTAGGATTCGGACCTACGCTCCCACAGGGAATCTGATTTCCAAGAAAAATTGTTTCAGAATCATTTGAATCATTTTGCGAACCGAATTTACGCTTACTTTTTTTAGATTCATGATTCATCTTGTGACATTTGCTACATTTTTTCATATAGGCAGGACATTTTCCCCACACGTGATTGTATCCGCATTTGCTACAGGGTCGTCCCTGTTGGTCCTTGTCACTAGATTTTCTTTCGTTGTCGCTTCTAGGTTTCACGCTGTGCTGTTCCTTCTGCTTTTTGTCATCGAATTTCTTCTGCTGCTTTTTCGTCGCACCTGTAGAGTTACCTTTCTTCTTACCCACGTAGTCAACACTTTCGGTGATTTCAGTCTTCAGAGTTTGGAGTTGTTGTTCAGCCAGTTCCGCCGTTTTGCACAACTTAATGCATCGATCAAATGTTAAATCGTCTTCACGGAGCAAACGATCCTTCAGGCCAGCACTTCGTACACCAGCAATGATGAGATCTTTTAGTAAACTGTCTCGCACATTTCCTAATTCACAATCCAAGCTCAGTCGCTTCAACTCGGTTAAGAATTGATCGAAAGTTTCACCTTCTTTTTGTCTTCTTTGAAACAAAAGATGTCGATTGATACACTCGTTCTTTTTTGGCACGCAATAATCTTCGACCGCCTTCGTGACTGTTTCATAAACGACCTGCTGCTCAGCCGCCAGTCCGAAAGTTTCATATTTTTCACAGGCTTCGTCACCAATTGTATGAAGAAGTATCGCAACTTTTACCTTGTCTGCTATCTCGGAGCTTTCAATCGCATCAAGATAAACCTTAAATTTCTTTATCCTCTTTTTCCAATTTTCCGAAATATTTTCTTCGAATGATAATGGTTCTGGGGATAAAGGTTGGGACAGATTTAATTGAATTTAAAGGGAAAAATTACCTTTTGATCATAAATTACTTCTCAAAATATGTAGAGTTGGGATATTTACCAAACATTTTCACAGAAGCCGTAATTACGGTACTAAAGTCAAACTTTGCTAGACACGGTATTCCTAAAATAGTGCATTCGGATCCTGGTACTCAATTTACGAGTTTATTTTAAAAATTTTGCACAAGAGTGAGATTTTAAACATGTCACTTCTTCAGCCAAACATTCCCAAAGCAATGGCATGGTTGAACGTCACATTCAGGCAATCAAAAAAATGTTAAAAAAGACAGAACACGAACAAAAAGATCCCTATTTGGCTTTACTTCAGTACAGAAACACTCCAATTGCACCGGATATACCATCACCAAATCAACTAATGTTTGGAAGAAATGTAAAAGGATATGTACCTACCTTTAACACGGGCTTTAAACGACAAAACCAAGTCGATTACGAAAACGTAAGACAAAATTTATGCGAACGTCAACATGTTCAAAAATTCTATTATGATAAGAAGGCGAGGAATCTTCCAGATTTACAGATTGGAGACAGAGTAACAATTCAAAACCATCAAAATCATCAATTTGATAAACCTGGAATTGTAATAAATAAACCAAACAAACCTAGATCTTACAATGTCTTAACAGAATCTGGAAGAATCCTGAATCGTAACAGAAAACACTTGATGCGTGATGTTAATAAAACTGAACCACTAGAAATAAACCTCAATCAAGATTATTATTGTAATTTAGAAAATCAAAGCGATAATGAAATTCTTAATCAGGAAAACTTACATACCGAAAAACTAACTAATCCTAAAAATGTGAAACCTAAGCTAGAAAGTCCCGATGTAAATCTTAGGCGAAGTTCAAGGTCGAGAAAGAAACCTAGTTATCTGAAAGATTTTGTATAAGTACTTGTGTTCATGTTATTGTATTATTTAATACTGTTTTATTATACATTAGTTTAAGCACTTTGTAAACACTTAATTTGTTTTTAAAAAAGGAAAGATGTAGTAGCGACATCTATATGTAACCATATATTATGTGCGCATGTGCGTAAGATACACATTCATAAGATGGTGGTCAAGACACGATGTTTGTATTGTAACGTGTAACATGTAGTGATATAACTTAATAAACATATTTGTTATTATAAAGTGGTTGTTATTAAATAAACCACGACACTCCCTCCTGTTCTCGTACTCGGTTCGTAAATAACTATTTCAATCCCGATTAACTCATTAGCGATTAGCGAATTTTCAATAATTTTTATCTCAAAAACGAAGACTTTTATTAGAAAAATTTTTTGTATATGAGTTTCACTCATCATCTCCTATAACTGATTTCTTCTTGGCACCTTCTTTCGGGACCATCCTGTATACTGTGAATTTCTTTTCCCATTTTTAGATTTAGGACCAGCAAGTATACATACTACAACTATAAACAAGTACGGTTCATTTTTTATATTATGTCATTCGGATCAATCTGGGTTAAGAATTCAACGTGACCTCCGAGTGCAAGCGGCAAAGCTGCAAACGAATAAATAATTTTAAATCAGAATCTTGCATTCTTTCAAAACTTTCTTAGGTCTCTGACCCAAATATCTTGAGTCGTGAAATTGGAAACAAAATTGTTAGGAAACATTGTCATGTAATGGACAAGAACCAACTGTAAATATGAAAAAAAAGAAGTATCTTGCTAGGATTTATTACGTCGCGTCGGCAAAACAAATTCAAATGGAAGCGAGTTTTTAGGGAAAAAAAAAAATGGCAACGACACGCGGTGTTCCCAAGCGGTCACCCATCCAAGTACTAACCGCGCCCGACACTGCTTAACTTCGCTGATCGGACGAGAAACGGTGCTTTCAGTGTGGTATGGCCGTTGCTGAACGTTTTTGTTTGGACCAGTAATTTTAGCTTGATAATTTACAGTTTATTTAATTTTGAAATTTGTATAATAACGTTTTCCACTAACACACTCCACGTACACGAGTGTACACTCTACTGGAACTATACGTTCCACTGATAGGCCTGTTCGATAGCTCTGTACTTTTCTACACTTATTACACCAACCGCTCCTGAGAGAGTGCGATGTATATGACATAACATAAGTAGGAGTGAGAAAAATAGAGTAAAGGTGTTAAAAGTGTAGAAAGTGCAGAGCTATCGAACAGACCTTCTGTTCTTTAGCAGTGCACACCAGTGTACACTTTTCTACACGAGCTGTATGAGACGGTATAGAGAGTGCAAAACAAACATGGCGGAAAAATTGATAATATTGGAGGAGTTACTAGAAACTGAATCGAGTGACTGTAGTGAAGAACTTTTGGTAGCGGTTTTGAAAGGAAAATCAAGTTTATCGAAAATAAAACATTTTATAGAAGATGTAGTTCACAATTGGTAATTCAACTGCAATTTTAATACAAGTTATATTATCTATGATTTATTTTCAAGTACAAAACACCTCTAATTGCTCTTCCATACAAATCACATCAATTGCGCCACACAATTGCACGTTCCACTCGAAAGTTATACTTTACGCTGCTCTGTTATAGAATTTGGTTTACTCTGCGCAAGACGGCTTTCACACCAAAGTAGCATGCTGCGTGCTACTTGCATCTTTTGAGAAGTAGCGTGCCGCATAGCACATCTTAGAATTTTGCTTTCACATCAAGGTAGCCATAGCAAGACTATGCGATTCGCGAATTGGCAGTGTCTTGCGAGTTGTTATAATCACGATGTCATCCGAAGATGAAGCTATGGCGTTAACTGCAGCGGTGGTTGTTAGGAGGAAAAAAAAGAAAAGGTGTGATTGTTAAAGACCCCATACTATTTGTAATAGCACGTGTATGAAATGATGAAAAAGCATCAAGAACCACAACATTGTGGTTCCTGATGGTTTGGTGTCAGCATATTGTCAAGAACCTTCGTTTAGCTTGACAATGTTTTAAGTTAACACGAAACCGCGGTCTCTACTGGAGTAGCGTAGCAAAATATAGAACTTGTCCTATGAGCAAGCTGCACGACGCAAGTGGAAGGTCGCATGATTGCTACGCTACACCGCACCGGTGTGAATATTATCAATTGTTCACATAGCTTCTAAAATTAATGGCATGCAGCGAGCATCCAGGATGCAAGTAGCACTCAGCATGCTACTTTGGTGTGAAAGCCGCCTTACTGTACACTGTGGCAGATTCTGACGTTTTGTTCGCGCACAGAGTGCGAAAGTGTAACTCAGAGGAGAACGCTATAAGACTTTTCAGGAAAACAATTAGCAATAGGACATACATAGTTAGTATTTAAGCCGCTTATTATTAAGAATAGTATTGCATTAAATTTTTTTTTTTAATTTGTAGTTTCTTTTATAAAATATACACCGGCCCGACGCGATGTTCAGATTTTATCAACAAATTTCCAAATATTTTTTGAATTTTGTTTTTATTTTTGTTACCAAACGTAAACTACTGAAAAATACTTCTCTTTTGCCTGATTTCTTCATCGCCTTATCTTGAGGTTAAATTTATCTGTCAGTTAGAATGTATACGGCCAACTGTACGTCACATTCCAACTGTTAGATAAATTAACCTTAGGTTAAACACGGTGAAGAAATCGGCCATAAGTCAAGTAAACTTGTAAACGCTCAGAAATTGCTGTAAATATCTTGAATAAAATACTAATTATACGTCATAAGCTCATAAGTAAACACGAGTTATTTTGTTCCTGATGGGTAAACACTAATCGCTAAGAAAGCTTTCACTGTTACACATTTGAAGAAGTAATAAAAGGAGCATTCAATGGCAGAAACTAAAAGCGTCGCCTGTACTTTATTGTAAAGTTAAACACCGCCCACATTTCTCTCCGACTTTGCCCGAACGCGTTGCAATTTGCGGCCGGATCTCATAGTCTACGCCTGCCTTAACTGTTTTAAATAATAAAGTTTTTGTATGTTTGTGTATGACATTAAGGGCGCTACAGACGATCTGATTTGGTCAATCTGACAGACCTACCTCAGCCTGATAATTATGTCTGTTCTAAACCAAAGCAACTTGACGGCCTAATAAAATCAGAAGGGTCTGTATAGAGTCTACGGTTTTGAACGTGTATTGAAGGTACACGTGTACACGGAAATCCGTGTAAAGACATTCGCGAATTAAATACATGTGTTATTAATTCACGTGTAATTAACTCTTATTCTACGTGTACACGTGCATTTTAATACACGGGTCTGTTCGGTACGTTCAAATCCAGGTTAGCTAGCAACGGATGTGTTTTTGAATTAAATACATGTGCGATATAACTACACGTGTATCCGTGAAATTGGAATTCACGGGTACCCGTGTATTTAAAATTACACGGACTAAGAACATGATGCGTATATTACACGTGTACTGACATATATGTGAAATAGAGAGCTCTAGTCTGCAGCCCCTTTTAGTTTGTTTTAATATTGTCACAGTATTCGTGATTTAGGCAGACACGACTTAATATATTTTATTTTTCGCTGCAATTTCATTTTCTTTCGAATTTTACCTCTGTTGATTATGGTAGTTTAACGCTGGATTTCACAAGCGTCACCTAACTTTAATCATCGATTAAGAGTAATCACTCCTATACCTTCAACACATGTAACCATGGCAACGTTTACTTTTAACGGATGATTAAATTTAAGTAACGTTTGTGAAATCCGCCATAAGAATGAAGAATAATAATTCATGATTAATCATAGAGTTCTCCTTAGTCCTTCATTTTATTTCTGTTTTGTTTTAAGCTATCCTATTTCTTGACAAGATTTGGTTACTTAATTAAATATCCACAATAAAAATTTAAAACAAGAAATTTTTGGACAGATATTTTTTCCAGATAGTTTTTTATTAAATTTAAATTTTGGTACAATTTGCTGCACAAATTAAATTGTATGAGAAATGGAATTGAATCATAAACGAAACATAGTACTGTCAATATTTGTTTTTGTAAAATCCCCATTACATAGACAAATTATTTAAAACTGTAAACAAACTTAATGCAAAATAAAAGAAAAAATCTGTACCTGTTCTAATTACTGAAATTGGATGTGTTTAAATAAAAGCACACACAAGAGCACCTCTTATTTGCAGTTGTATTCAGCGATGAGATGTAATCGAATAAGTTGCTAACTCAGCAAGAAAGTTCTTCAGGAGCAGTGCAAATCTGCTTACGCTGTTCAAACTTATTAATGGGTTACACCACGCGGGACAAGTTAAGACCGAGCTTCATAATATGTATGTATTAGTGAAGTTTGCCTCCTCATTTCGTTGTATAAGTTCGCAGAAGTTTCAGGAGGTGCGTTTGGAATTAACGTTTTTTCAGTTGTCGAATAGTATTCACGGTGCAAGTTATTCCAGAATCAAGTCGAAGCAATTATTTCACTGTTTATCTTTTGTAACTTTATATTACGCAAAATATACATCAATTACATACATTTTTTTTACATTTTGACGTCTTTTTCAATTAATTCTCCCTAAGAAGAATATCAGAAAAGGCTCCAAATTTTATTTTTTGATAAACATGAGCAAGTCTAAAAAATGTTCTCCTTGAAATAACCGAATTCGTAATGCAATTAACTCTTGTTACCAATGTGATAACAAAATCAATGTGATAACAAATTAATTTAAAAAGTTTTAGAATTGGAATGGTATGGCTGGTTTTGGAAAGGAATATCCCTCCTCGTATGGTGGTAAATACTGCGGTCCGGTTGTTGATGTTCTTCTCGTTGTTGGCGGCGTTGGAGGCGGTGGCCTTGTGGGCGGCCTGGTGGGCGGCCTGGTGGGAGGCGTAAATGTTATAGGAGGTCTAGTGGTTGTGGTGTAAGGTGTGATCGTTGTTCTGGCTGTTGTAGTTGTCCTCAAAGCAGGAGTAGTTGAGGGCGGGGGTATATACGTAATTGGCGGTTTAGTAGGAGGGGTATATGTTATAGGAGGAGGTGGAGGTCTAGTGGGAGGTGTATACGTTATCGGAGGAGATGGGGGTCTAGTTGGAGGAGTATATGTTATCGGAGGAGGTGGTGGTCTAGTTGGAGGAGTATATGTTATGGGAGGGGGTGGAGGTCTAGTTGGAGGAGTATATGTTATGGGAGGAGGTGGAGGTCTAGTTGGAGGAGTATATGTTATCGGAGGTGGTGGAGGTCTAGTTGGAGGAGTATATGTTACGGGAGGAGGCGGAGGCCTAGTTGGGGGAGTATATGTAATCGGAGGAGGTGGAGGCCTAGTAGTATATGTTATGGGTGGCCTTGTAGTTGGAGGTGGTGGCAAGTAAGTACTTGGCGGTTTAGTAGGAGGCGTATAAGTTACGGGTGGAGGCCGAGTATATGGGGGCTTTGTAGGTGGGGTATATGTTACAGGTGGCCTAGTGGGTGGTGTATATGTTATTGGTGGTCTAGTAGTCGTAGTATAAGTTGTTCTTGGGGTTCCTGTAGTAGGAGGTGGAGGTAAATACGTACTTGGTGGCCTTGTAGGAGGTGTATACGTTGGGGGTCTAGTGGGAGGTGTATACGTAGGTGGCCTAGTGGGTGGTGTATACGTAGGGGGCCTAGTTGGAGGCGTATAAGTAGGAGGTGTATACGGGGGTCTTGTGGGAGGTGTAAACGTAGGAGGCCTTGTGGGAGGTGTATACGTCGGGGGTCTAGTGGGAGGCGTATACGTAGGGGGGCTAGTGGGTGGTGTATACGTAGGGGGCCTAGTTGGAGGCGTATAAGTAGGAGGTGTATACGGGGGTCTTGTGGGAGGTGTAAACGTAGGGGGCCTAGTTGGAGGCGTATAAGTAGGAGGTGTATACGGGGGTCTTGTGGGAGGTGTTAACGTAGGAGGCCTAGTTGGAGGTGTATACGTAGGGGGTTTCGTGGGAGGTGTATATGTAGGAGGACGAGTAGTTGTAGTTCTTAAACTTGCAGTAGTCGGTGGTGGCAAATAAGTACTGGGTGGTCTAGTAGGCGGTGTATACGTAGGGGGCCTGGTAGGAGGTGTAAATGTAGGGGGCCTTGTGGGAGGTGTGTATGTAGGGGGTCTTGTGGGAGGCGTGTATGTAGGAGGCCTAGTAGGAGGTGTAAATGTAGGGGGCCTTGTGGGAGGTGTGTATGTAGGGGGTCTTGTGGGAGGTGTGTATGTAGGAGGCCTAGTAGGAGGTGTAAATGTAGGGGGTCTAGTAGGAGGTGTATATGTAGGGGGCCTAGTGGGAGGTGTATACGTTGGGGGCCTTGTTGGAGGTGTATAAGTAGGAGGTGTATACGGGGGTCTTGTGGGAGGTGTAAACGTAGGAGGTCTAGTTGGAGGTGTATACGTAGGGGGTCTCGTGGGAGGTGTATATGTAGGAGGACGAGTAGTTGTAGTTCTTAAACTTGCAGTAGTCGGTGGTGGTAAATAAGTAGTAGGTGGTCTAGTAGGCGGTGTGTAGGTTACAGGCGGAGGCCTAGTGGGAGGCGGGGTAGTTGTCGTGTAAGGAGTTGTGGTGGTTATCGGTCTGGTAGGTGTGCTTCTTGTTGTCCTTGTAGTGAAAGGCGTATAAGTAGTTTTTGGAGGTAAGTAAGTAAAAGGAGACGGAGTTGTCGTCCTAGGCGGCTGTGTTATAGGAGGTGTATATCTAGTGGTAGGGGGAGTATACCTAGTGGTAGGAGGAGTATAGCTAGTGGTAGGAGGAGTATATCTAGTGGTAGAAGGAGTAGTTGTCGATGGTGTAGTTGAAGGCGTTGTGTATCTATAGGGTGTCGTTCTTGGAGTTGTTGAATAAGTAATTCTAGGAGTGGTGAATATTGTTGTTCGTGGAGTGGTGTAGGTATATCTAGTGGTGGGTGGGGTATATCGAGTTGTACTTGGAGTACGAGGTGTAGTGAAAGGCGTGTAAAAGGTGGTCCTAGGAGTTGTATAAGTATAACCGGTAGTAGAAGAAGGTGTCGTTGATCGAGTTGTTCTGAAAGTAGGAGTGGTGTATACAGTCGATGGGGGTGTTGGATAAGTGAAATTATATTTCGGGGGCGTATAAGTATAGCCGGTGGTGGTAGGTGGTGTATACCTTGTTGAAGGTGGGGTATATCTAGTCGTTCTCACAGTGGGAGGTGTTGTATATCTCGTTGGGGGTGGTGTGTAATAAGTTGTTCTTAATGTAGAAGGAGGTGTACTGGGCGGAGTGTATCTAGTTGTACTGGGTGTTGTGTACCTAGTCGTGGGTGGAGTGTAATAAGTTGTTCTTAATGTAGAAGGAGGTGTACTGGGCGGGGTGTATCTAGTTGTACTGGGTGTTGTGTACCTAGTCGTGGGTGGAGTGTAATAAGTTGTTCTTAATGTAGAAGGAGGTGTACTAGGCGGGGTGTACCTAGTTGTACTAGGTGTTGTGTACCTAGTCGTGGGTGGTGTGTACCTTGTCGTGGGTGGTGTATATCTGGTTGTACTGGGTGGTGTCGAAAATGTCGTACGCTCAGTTGTAGGATAAGTGAATGTAATATTTGGTTTCGGGTAGGTATATCCAGTTGGTGTGAACCTTGTGGTTGGAGGTGGTGGCGTTCGGAATGTCGGAGGAGGAGTATATCTGGTTGTTGACGGAGGGGTATAGGGAGTAGGTGGAGGTGTGTATCTGGTTGGTGGAGGAGTATATACGGTTGGGGGTGGTGTGTATCTCGTAGGTGGAGGGGTCTTTACGGTTGGGGGTGGTGTGTATCTCGTAGGTGGCGGGGTATACACAGTTGGAGGTGGTGTGGGCGGAGTAGGCGGCGGTGTATATTTAGTTGGTGGAGGGGTTGGTGGCGTATATCTTGTAGGCGGTGGAGTATACACTGTCGGTGGCGGTGTATATCTAGTCGGTGGAGGGGTTGGTGGCGTATATCTCGTAGGCGGTGGAGTATACACCGTCGGCGGCGGTGTATATCTAGTTGGTGGCGTATATCTTGTAGGCGGTGGAGTATACACCGTCGGAGGCGGTGTATATCTTGTCGGCGGTGGTGTATATCGAGTGGGAGGCGGTGTTATCACCGTCGTCCTCGTAAAAGGTTTCGGTGTCGTGGTTGGAAGTGTGAACGGAATCCTTGGAGTTTCGTACACGTAGCCATTGCCATTTATTGAGTATGGCTGTATCACTCGTTTGCTTCTGGGCCCGATCGAAGCGAGAGCCAAGTGTGCGAAAATGAGAAACAGTGGCAGCCTCTGCAAGCAAACATTGGTTATAAGTTATGACATAGATTAATCAGCGATGTTCCTTAAATAAAATTGCAAAGTTATTATGACTTTAATCGAATCCAAATTCAATAAATTTTCAGTTGAGTTTCCGTGTGATATGCAAATGTGCATCAATTCGCCATTACGGATGATTCCATTCCAATAAAGTGTCAAGGCCTGTGATAATTCAACTTAAGATTAGTTTTCACCTTGCACACGCGACATACTAATATGCTAATACATAATGAGCCTGTAAGGGACCCGTTTTTGTTTCTAGCATTCTTCGCTTGCGCGGAATTTTCGTCGCCAAATGCCAAGGTTGAAGGAAATATTAACGTCGAAATTTAACGATAATTAACGCCGGAGAAGAACCGATGTATTTATTAATGATAATTTTGGATGTTTGCGCGCGGAGATAATGCGGTTATGAAATTTCGTCGACGACGCTAATTAATTGGGACTAAAAGTTCTGTGTCGCTGGGACCCCTTTCCCGGACCGGCCCGTTTTCAATAGCCCATTAATTAAAATAATATAGGGATCGAGTTTTGATCAAATGTGGGTTTTAATTCAGAATAGTGCCGGACTTTTAATTAAGCTATTTTCTTTCGCGAAAGAGTACCTCTCCACCATTCTAAAAATATTTGGTTTTGTCATTTATTGACTGACAAAAAAAAATTCCGAGGGGCTCATAAGAGACAACTAAAGTTGCTTACTTCTAAGTAGGTACTTTTAACAGTAGATGGTCAATTAAAATTGTTTCTTGAAGGCCCTTTTTTAACAAGACAAGGTGTCTTTGTCTAAAGATAAAACCGAAAAAGAAGTTATTTGTCTTGATTATAAATTATGTATTTTGATTCGTTTTCATCTAACAATAACATGCACCACTTGTCTTAAACTAATACTTCTCAGAAAGTGGTTTTATTAAAAGTAATTGAAGAAGGCCATTCGTAGAGAACTATCGCAGTTCAAACTTCAGTTCTTGTAAAAGGCTTTTATCGTCTGTGCTATCAAAGCACGCGAATGTGTAATTCGATTTCGGGCTTCAAATTTTACGTTTTCCTTGGAACTGCGACGAAACTCGTCTCGCGATATGTGTGTAATCGAATTTAACTGTTGAAGACTTGCAGCAAATTTTGAAAGGAAATTATGCACAGTGCCATCCATGTTCAACAAATAACAATGACGAGCAAGTTGGGAGCAGGTCGACATCGTTACATTAGAGTATACTATGAAAATCACGGAACTTGAGTGCTGCGTAATCAATCGCCGAAGCAAGAACCGACAATTATTTCAGTATTATTTCTTTGTTAACGGTGAATGAGAAAAAAGGACGGAGTTATGATTCATAAGTCTGTTGCTGCAACACCAGACAATGACGCAACGGTCTTCTCTTGTGAATAATATAGTAGGAAACCGGGCGACTTTAATACTTGTGACTAGCTTGAATCCTGTAATATATTACCATAAATGGTAAATGAGCTAGTATGTCCTTAATCAATAGTTTTTGAGAAAATTGCGAGTGAAAATTGAAGGAATATCACTAGCGGTTTCGTTGATGAAAACTTATTCATTCCTCAGCAGTATTTTATAAAGTTTTATTGTTTTATATGCCGTACTTTTTTTGGCAGAGAGAGAGAGAGAACGCCTATCTGCTTCGATAAAAAAAAACGCAACGGAGAAAATTTCGAGCAGATTCCGCAAGTAGACTATTGATAAAAAAGGACGTAGCGCAGCTTACTACAGAACATTCATGATATTTGAGTTCACTAATAAAGTCAACCAGCATTAGTACAGAAGAAGTAGCTTCGAAAATGAAAGAATTTTGGAACTCAATAATTGAGTAGAAAACCGAAACGCACTTCTTAAGGAAAGAATATCTTTAATATAACTACATATACATATTTCAAAATTATCGATAAAATATCTATGTTAGGATAAATAAACATCAGTTAATTAGCATTTAACAGCAGCAAGCAAATAGACAAAGAAAGTTGTTCGTACTAATCACAGCGTTTAATATCGGCCATCGTTACCGATTATTACCGGCAAAGTAATAGCATTGCGTTACGTAATATGTTGGCGTAGTGTTTAATGCTGTTCATTTAATTTATGTACCATTTCAATAAGTCAAAGATCACCGATCAGAGATTTCAAGTGACATCAGAGCATGAAATCCGCACGAAAGTGTGTGTGTAGGCTTTTATTATGGTATTGAATTGAATAAATAATTACGTCAACATTTCGGCCTGTTATGTAATTATAGATTTTGGATATTATAATTAAAATACCACGGTCAAGTTTATGTATGTCGTAAAAGCTGCTTTTTTATGGTTTTATTCGTGGAAAGATTCTTCCTTCACAGTTACATTTTATGTGAAGTTTCTCTTCTTCTTACCCATTGATAGAAGGCCCCTATTTTAATTTTTCTTTTTTTTAATGCCGGATACAGTGTTGTTGCCTCAAATGTCTGCGCTCCAGTCAAAATGCTACTTGCACAATTAATTAAATTTCTAGAATTTCACAAAATCCTACTACCTCAAAATAGCTTCAGCGAAGTACTACTTGCACAGTTTTTAACAATGAGTACTTTCACCGTCAATGTAATGAATTAAACAGCTTGCGGTGCCGGTGTTAACGAAGCGATTGCACTTTTTGTCTTGTTAGATGCAGGTGTTTTATCGGTGTTTGTAAGCGATTGCGAAAATTCTGCTTGTATCAAGGAAGATGCCGATCAACACCTACTAATTAGCGAGAGCTTGCGGCCGTAAAGAAGTTAACTAATAGATCTATGAAAAGCAAAGCGAAACAAAGAAGTCCTCGGTTTTGAACCTCACCATTTGTACACAAAAAAATCGAGAAAGTACTATGCAACCGGTAGTGTAACCAAAACTGCAAAATATATTATAGTAATTTTGGAAGGTCGACGCAGCACAAATAATAGTCGGAAACATTGTGGAAACGTTCGAATCGGGATGTTTACGGAACTATCGCAAATGTCAAACCTCGAAATAAAAATTATTGTAAAATTAAAAGCGTAATCATAAACTATAAATTCGATTATAACTATGGTCTGATCACAAACATGGGGAGCGTAAAGAACGTAAACACATATCCATCGTTCTCTTCTACTTACTTACTTTTTCAAATAACTGTCAGCATCCAAAACAAATTCTGGGTAATACTGAATACTGAACTACCCCGCTTTTGTGTTATCCCAAAACTACTCATTTACACGAATAAAGTAGCGAGGTACTGATCACGTCAGCAATCTTCAACACTAAATCCATTATTTACTAATGATGAAGATTTAATAGACTCATAATATGAGAGGATTTATTGTTTTTAATTCAGATTTATAAGTACTGACGATTAGCAAAACAAGAACGCATGGATGGGTAAAATCTTAGAAGTCAAAAAAGGCCGATGAAAATTAAATTGAAACTTGCATATTTTATTTAAAGAATATACATGAGTGGCAGACAATTAGACATCCAGAATTAAAAAGTAACTGAATTTGAAACTCAAGAATCGAGGAACACTATAATTTATAAAGAAGAGGAAAACGAAAATGTAGAAAAAGAAAAGGTAATGAATAAAACAAGGAAAACAGTGTTAATACTAAAATGTAAAATAACGACCAAAATGTTGAGCCTAATGGCGAGAAGTGGGAGTAAGAGAAAAGCAAAAAAATCAGAGAACTCGAGTTATTGCTTCTTTTCTTGATCATGAGAATTTTTGGTTACATTTGTTTAGATAGTATTCCTTATGCATGTGCATATAAAATCACACATTATATAACTTCGATGAAAACGGCATGACCATGAATTGAGAAGATCACTAAATCACATAAATGATGAAGAAAGTAAGTATTGGACCATGTGACAGTAGAGAGTTAACGGTAGATTCACCTTTGGATGGTACTTTCGTCCCAGGATGATGGAAGTTGAAGATTAGAAAGAAATAGAAGGAGAGGATCGAGCTATCTCAAGAAATAACTTTTATCCGTCTTCAAGGGAGATTCAAGAGTTTGATGGTTGGGTGATTGAATGTATATTCTTTTTATTTTGTTAAATAACTTTGTTAAACGTGGTAAAGTAACAATTTGGAAGAAAGTTAAATGCAAAGAATACTTTGATGTTCAAAAGTACCTTATATTTTTTTTTGAAAAATTTCTTTGTCGGTAATTAAAATGTTGTTTCAATATTCAATATATAGGGAGTTTCACTTCCTATTCGTCAAACTTCGGAAAGTATAGTAGAGGAAAAAGGGAGTAAAAAAACATTCCCTCTTGAAGGCTTACTATCTGTGCCAGCGAATGTAACCCAAATGCTTAGGTACTGCTGCCTACATGTGACGTATAACATATATGTAAGTCTCGAAGCGTAGGAGAAAGAGAAGTCTGTAGACTTGTTGGGGTTTTTAAAGTGACAGTCCTAAAACCACGACGAAAAAGCTTACGTTTTTTTTAGTATAAGGTATAAGTATTTTTACAGACGAATGCGAGTCCATATATTTCAACTAAAACCCTAGTTATTTGACACACAGAAAAACAAAAACACTACTACACAAAATGTCGCTCAACTAAATAAACAGTAGGTACTGCGAAATTTTTTTGAACGAACATCGAACGCCTCGTATAACACGTGACTGCTCCAAGGAGATCTTCGACCTTCAAAGAATCAAAAAAACTGCAATAAAAACATTATGAATTCTATTGTAAACCTGCTCCATACATCGGCTGGCAATAAAAATTTGGGGTAGATCAGAAACCATCAAAGCAACTAAAGCCCTCGGAAGAAGTTACACGATTTTGATTCTAAAATCACCTCCTAAAGTATGGCATGGCGTGGTGGTTATACTCGATATTTTATCTGAACTGTAAATTTTGTATAAAATGATAAAAATTATCGACTTTTATCGAATCTACTGCTTCAGTTCCTCGTAGTAGATGTCTTTGGTCCAACAATTATTGTGAGAGAACACAAATAGTCAACTTTAAATCTAATATTTGATAATAATGAAGAGTTAATTTCAGCGCCAATAATAGTCATATCGTCTCCAAAGCCACTACGTATAAAGAGCAACCAATTAACGAAGAGCCAGTTTTCCATCAAATAAATCATCATTAAATAAAAATAACAATCAACGAGGGACTACTCTCCTAGAAATCAAGCATTACAACATAAATAACAACCAACGTGGGATCTTCTTCATTCTTCAAAAAGACAATAGGTGTTTTAGTTTCATAAGTGATCCGCAACTGATCTGAACTTGAAGTGAACTGATCTGATCCCATTTGTTCCCACTGCGGCTTTGCATACGATCTATTCTACTCAGTGTTGCTCCACTCGTCTGTGCATAACATAAATGGTGCCCAACGTGGGGCTTTTCTTCTTCAGTGAATAATCATTGCAATATGTATATTTGAGAGTGGGGGCAGAATAGTAATCGAGTAATAACCAGACAGCGGACGAATTATTATTATTCAAGGTTATCAGTGAGCGAAATGCGTGCAAATTGCAATGCATCGTGTCGGTCAGCGGCGTCGTAAAAATTAGTCGTTAGGATGCGAGTAAAAAGCAACTAATTTGTAGGTAATGGAAATGGTATGCGTTTCTCCTACTGCGCGAAATTCAGTATGTCTCTGACCGATAACCTTGAATAATATAATTCGTCCGCTGCCTGGTAATAACCATCCACCCATATTAATCCGCTGAACTCTACTACTAATTGCTAGTCTGTAGTAGTGTGGTGGAAACTACCCTAATAAACCAGCATGTCAACTCTACCAAAATGAACCTGATTAATCTGATATGGAACAGACCATTTCATAACTTAGGAATATATTACTAAAATCTTCAGTTAGTAAAAAGAGATCACCTTCAGATGAGGTAGATGATTTTCGCATTTTGTTTATTTACTAGTTGGTCACCGAATAGTTAAACAATATTAAACAAACAGAAGGCAAGGATCACATTATGAGACTATCGAATCGAAATGGTCACTCAGAACACAGTTTCCACGTCGCCCTTTAAAGGTTCTTTTTAGAAAACGGTAAACGTTAGAGCACTATCTTAATGCCATCTTCATGCACGCTAGCAATATTAATAACAATAAATCAAGAAGGATGTCAGTATGTACGTGCGGTTGATGAGACGGCAAAAGGCCGTATTCAGAACGAAATTTTTATTTGAACAATAACTTTCACTCGCGTCCATTTGAGAGGATGGCAGCATTTCGCGCCCGCAAATCACGCAATAAATTATTCGCGGCTCGAACATGATGATCTAACAGTGATTAGCTGCAATTACGGACGAATGAATTAAGTATTTTGAAAGACGCCTTCAGAATTAAAGAAAGACCAGTTGTTTTTATCAGAAACAAATATGCAAAGCCACTTTCAAAAAAAGTGTTGCTCACACAGCAATAACACAAACCACCATAAATATCGCAGTATGATGATGGTGTTGATCGGTGAAAGGTTGGTCATTAAAATTATCGTTATAATTTGGTTAACATTTGACTGACCTGTCAAGTGTCAGCTTAACGCAGCTTAATTTGCAAAAAGAAGCGATTTGATTAAAACGAACAAAAGCCATGAATGATGGTTATAAATCAGTAACTGGGGGACTTCAATTAAGAAGAGGAAACGCCACTTTCAAAAAAAGTGTTGCTCACACAGCAAAAACACAAACCACCATAAATATCGCAGTATGATGATGGTGTTGATTAATGAAAGGTTGGTCATTAAAATGAATGTATAATTTGGTTGACATTTGACTGACCTGTCAAGTGTCAGCTTAACGCAGCTTAATTTGCAAAAAGAAGCGACTTGATTGAAGCGAGCAAAAACCGTGAATGGCGGTCATAAATCCATAACTGGGGGACTTCAATTAAGAGGAGGAAAAAAACCAACGAAGCAATATGTCATAGTGCAAGTTAAAAGAGCAAAGCGTTTTAATGTCAGACTTAACGATAGTAGTTTGTAGAATTTTGAAATGGGACTAGACAAGGACGTTTGTTTACATCGCCAATTTAGACCTTTCGTTGTTCTTGAGACAAGCAAATTCACACAGACTTCGAACGGCCAAAATTTAGGCAGCGTCTATTATATTCTAATTAGTTCTGATGACACTAAAAAATTTACGATTTGATAAAAAAAGGCGATAACCGGACAGTGATTAATTGGGGCCTTGCGAAAGCGACGACGACCATGTGCGTGGAAATCGACGCAGAAAATTGCGTAAAACGAATTATTCAAATTTGAAGATCCTTCTTACGCGCAAGATAGTCATCTCGCTCTGTACAGAGAAAGCTGTGCATCATTTACATAATCGAGTCCCAAGCGTACATGCATCGGCCGGTTAGATTAATTAAAACGTCGTAAACGAGTCATTAAAATGTGTTTATTTATGTTTGAATACTCTTTGTTTAGATCTCTGTTTAATTAACATGAAGGAAACATGGTAAAGAACGTATAGAGCTTTAAAGAACATAATCGGGAAGGTTTTAATGCAAGAAGTTGGCGTTCCGCATGACCGTATTAGGACCTCTCTACTTTATTATGATTTATGATTTTTTGATAGTATACTGCATGTACAGTTGCATAGTTGGATGCAATCGGCATTATTACACTCATGTTTATAACGTTGTAATGAATCAAAGATGACTTGAATGATGTGTGCTGGTTCATCAGCAGTCAAGTTAAATCGAAACCTGAGAAAAATAGTCGCGTAAGTCAATACCTGGTAGCTTCTTCCGTGTTTGTTTTGGCAGGTTTACCTTGCACGTCGTCGCGGATGCGTAATTTTTATTTGTGGGCCAGAATCTTTAATTAGGTGGCCAATTTGAAGAACCGTTCTGGGACAACGGTCAAAGGAGAACGAATAATCACGAGAAATATAAATAAACACAGGTGTCTTACGAAACCTTAAGCGGGATTATGTAGCTGATACTCAGCTTCATTGTTACAGCGAAAGTGAATTTTAATTGCGCTCGTAAAGAACGATCGATACAAGGCCGGTCGTCCAAGAGTTGCGGTACTTTGGCGTGCGCGCAAAATCTCCTGGTATTTACACAATTAAAAATTAGGTAAAAAAAAATCTCCGGCTTTTTCCGTATTTTTTCACGCACGCAAGTCGAACGTAATTAGCACGTGAAGAAATCGCCGCTAATTCACGGATTTAATGTTAACTTAGCACATGTGCCGCTGCGCTCTTCACCTTTACACTTTAGCGATTTGAAGACGAGAAAGTAAGATTGGCTGTTTAAAGTTCAAAGTTAATTCTGATAATTACTGTTGGGGAAGAGGTGGCCGAAGACCCTTTTCATGTTTTTTTAGTGAAAATGGCTAAATTTTATTTAGAGAGGTTTTGTTTGAACGGAGCAGAAAATGTCACGACAGACATGAAATCTAGAAGTTGATTTAAACAATGATATCAGGGAGGCTTAGAACAAAACAAACAGAAGGTTCTCCTATGCAGTGATATTTCAGGATAAACTTTGAAGTGTTTTTTTTTTTTGTGTAATCGCGCACGTAACTGAAATTGTAGTCTTTTGGTTAGATGTAAATATACATATTTTTGAAAGATTGTCAATTATTGTTGCAAATACGCAGTATAAGAAAAAAGAAAGTAAAATAGATAGAACTAATAAACTTCCTCTTATCCCCCATTATATTTTTGTCCAGTCTTTGTTTTGCGTGGGTGCTTCATCTACCAATAACTGATTGAAACTGAGATCATACATACAAAGCCAATGAAAACATGTAGAAGATTGAAATGTATGAAGTGCAAAAGAGATAACATTAGATTGTAAGTAAGGAAAATGCCACGCCTCCGCAAGGGGCTAGAACGTACAAAGGCTTCCATCATCTCTTTTCCGTGCCTGTCTGTTAATTTCCCTAAGTTCTCACTTTCAAACAGTTTTCTGTCTGTTGCACTCATCCTCATTCCCTGTATTCAAACGCTCTGTATATACCGAGTGATTTTTTAAATTTTTTATCAACTCTTGCCATGAGACCTGGACGGCATGTCTTAGCTTAAGTGAAAAGTACGCCATTGCACTCCTTTATGCTGTTTTACAGTAAAGCTACGACATGCCGTCCAAATTTCATGGCAAGAGTTGATAAAAAATTTAAAAAATCACTTGGTACAACGTTCATTGTGTCGTAAAAGTCCTTGAATTTATAGCCTAAAGTAAAAGAGATGGAAATAAACGTGTCCTCTTATTCCCTTCTCTCTTATGTTCGTCTCTGTTTAGCTTTTAATATGATGATGTTCTATTTTATTATCCCATGTGTTTTCAATGAATTTAAACAAGCTGTATACATGTCCAATGTTCGCAATTAAGAAGATGAAATAGAAATGAGCATGAAAAGCTCGACTAACATTTATCTAATTTGAAAGGACAAGATGAGCGTCAAAAGGAGTGAGAAGACTGGCTTCAAGACACAAAGAGAAAGGAAAATGTGAATACATCCGAAAACGAGGGACGTTCAAACAGAACGAAGAAAGAAAAAGAACAAGCAGGGCTGTTTTTAACAAAAAAAAGACTATAATGCAAGGAAGGAAAGAATAGGATAAGGAGGGAAAGTAAACTCAAGGACGAATTAAGAGAGAGCATGTATTCTAATGGAAACAAATAAGATAACAGAAGGGCAAGAACTTACCTCAAATATGTAATTTACTTAAACGCATCGCGAATTTCAACAAAACGACTAAAAATTAACAAATATGTTTCAATAAAGTATAGAAAGAAACTGAAGCAAAGATAAGATTAAAAGAAAAAAACTACTTGCCGAACAAAGAAACTGGATAAAATAAGAAGAGAACGCGTAAGGAATATAAGTGAAAATAAAAAGATGGGAATAAGAAAAGAGAGTATAAAAGATGTGATAGAAGTGGGTTCAGTAGATAACGGGAAAGATTTCAATAAAAGAACGAAAATGAAAAATTAGAATTAATAATAATATACAGGCTGTTTCAAATTCAATACATGAAAAAAAGGTAGTACTTAATAGATGGTGGTCTTCGATTTAAATCGAAAAGAATACTGTCTACAAGTAAAAAAGTATGTGAGTGTTTGACTGTAAAAATAAAATATACTTTGGCCAAAAGAAAAATTTGGGAAAATCACTGTACTATGCGAATACAAGGTACATAATGTAAACTCATTCACCATTAATCTCGTCGTAGAAATGAGATCGATTCACTCCTTAATTAGAATAATTAACACTGAATCATTCGCGCCAAAACTCGTTTGTAGGTGTCAGACGCGTTCGACTTAATTATTTAATTAATTAATGATAACACTTTAGGATCCGTGGCCTACCGCAATAAAACGCGCACCATCCGATTTGCCTGAAACGAGCTTTCGCCGTGCAATCTTCACGGATTTTTTTTAAGAGAGAAAAAAAAATTAAATAGTTTTAAATTCGCGCCGTCGATAAACACAGTGAAATCTCAGAAGAGAAGACGAGCAAGTTCCACCACCAGATAGACCGAGGCGTACCTACCATTTTGCGCACATTCTACGTCTCATTGACCACGACACTAAATTAATGTAAAGATTGTTTAAGCACTTTTATATGATAAAGACGAAGGCAAGCAAGTTATGAAACTTCCCTCCTACAACGGAGTGCCATCTTCAATGACCGTTACAACATTGCACCTCCTGCTGTTACCGCCGCTTCTTGCGGCGCTGGTGTGAGCTTAATTAGCGCTAAAAAGGACGAACTTTTCTTCTTCGGTTACGTAGACTTGCAATAAATAAATAAGTAAAAAAAATCGACGCTGTTTGGAACAGATTCTTAATAGTTATTAAAGATAACACTGTTACGTTAACCACTTTAGTGATGTGCTATATAACTAACATGTTGCACTACTCACTTAATACATTAATTAAAATCAACAACGTTTCGCTGCTGATATCAAACACCTTTATCAGTAAGAACTTGTATGTATATGATTGCCTATATTCGTAGTTGTTTCTTGAGGCTTCCTTCAATAAGACTGAGGATATTGATATAAGACAGCTGCCTTATAACAGTAGTAGTGGAAATGACTGAAAGCATATTTGCAATGAAACTTGCATATAATGAATACCTATAAAGAATTGAAAAAAATTCATATGAAAGGCGAAGAAAAGGCCAAGGTTAATAGTAAAAAAAAACACACGAGAACAGTTAACAAATTCAAGAAATAGAACAAACAGTTTCAAAAGCCGCAAAGACAAGTGTAATTATTGCAATTTCAGTACATGCCAATCAAATAGATTTATTAAAAAAAATAAAAGCCACTGAAATGTAATGGAAATGAGTTTTTTTTCGTGGAAAGTGGAATAAAGTGGACATTTTTGTTTGAATTGGCTTCTGGTTGGAACCGCGTCACGTTGACTTCTTCTACTGCCGACGTTTCGTTCTCCATTGCAGAAGAACTTCCTCAGGGCTGCTGCTGCTTCTCGTTAGTCGTTGAGACTATGGACATTCATTGAAACTGTGTTCTGAATCTAATTGGAAGAGTTCTCCAAAAGAAATGATAAAAAAGTACAATTGGGATGCTTGGGACACTTATGCAGAATACCAGAAGATGCATTAATCAGGAACCTGTTCCAAGCAAAAGGGAAAATAGAGGAAGGAGAAATCACCACGGTTAGAAGATTGAAGAAGTAGTAAGGAGTAGCACTAGAATGGGGAAGGGCAAAAGAGATGACTCATGGTAAGAAGAAATTGAGGGAGAAAGGCAAATCAGAAGACCAATTCAATTAATTTAAGACATATACGGCAGAAAGAGTTACTTACGATTAAATAAAGTAAGTTGTTGTGTTGTGCGTTAATTTTAACCGACGTCGCACAAAAGCTTTCAAGTACAACATTGGAGATTTGGTTGAGATTAAACGCACACAGTTTGGGCCGGGGTTAAAGCTCATCGTGTAACCAAAATCAAATCTCAAATTATACTATTATGATATTTGTTGATAAGATAATGGTGTACAAGATATATGTGGTGCTATTTATAGTTTCTCGGTACATATTAACGTTTAAAAATTTTGAATATTTACGACTGGCTGTTACCTCTTTTTGGAAGCCTCTTAACCGTAGCGTGTTAGTACTGCTTGCGATTTGTCTTTTCCCTATATTCACAATCTCGAAACGTCGCTTGTAAGCTTCACTATAATTTCAGAAACAAAGATTAAGGCCACGTTTATACCGAACGCGCTTTACTTTGTGCTTTGCGTCTTACTGCACGCTAGGCGGTAAAGCGATGTTAATTGTCCTACTGCCTAGCACGTAAACGTTCATACCGCGCGCTTTTCATGCTGTACTATGCTTAGCAGTAAACTAAGTGAAGCGCCAGTTAACGGACAGTGTTCGTTTTTTCCGCCTGGTAGAAGTTGAACGCTTTGTTTACGAAAAATACTTTTATAAAAATATGGAAGAGTAACTGATTAGTTCAGTATATAAATGGGAAGCAATCCGGAATCCAAAGGATGCCGGCCATAAAAACGTAAACCTTTTGCAGAAACTGTGGATTAAATGCATGTACCCATTTTCTAGGTCGTCTCTTTAATGTTTTCATTTTTGATGTAGTATTTTCCAATAGCAACAACTTGCGTGTTAATTTCTTCATGTTTCAATAATTGTCAAGTGGTGGCTGAAACGCCGTTTCAACACCTTGTCGATATAAACACCTACTCTCGTGTGCATTACTTAGCGCTTTTCTTTACATTGTGAGTACACGTGAAACACTAAGCAAAGCGCGTTCGATATAAACGTGGCCTAAGGTTGGCAAAAACGAAAAAGTGAGTGAAAGTTGTTATTAACAGGTGCCCACAGTTTAAAACTTTTGGAAGAAATGTCCTTTCTTTCTAATACGGGACTCTAGGATGTTTTAATAGAAATCTTTTTGTTCAGAACGAAGAATAAAAACAAAATTCTAAGCTAGCTGTTTTTGAATCCCAAAAAATTGTTTTCTTAAGATAGAGAGTCATTGTCATGTATCGCAGTTTAAGTCGGCAGGGAAATGTTCTCTCTTAGTTGAAAACTTAGTTCAAAACGACTTAACAGAAATCAAAATTGATATTCTCTTCAGAAAGAACACTTTTTCAAAATTTTTTTCAAGATTGTGCTGGTCATTGCTTTCAAGAGAAGTTTGGATTTCTTTAAAGCTCACTCAAAGTACTAGTACTGCTTTAGGTCTCAAAGAATTCAGTTTGTTTTCAAGATGGAGTGAAACCTTAACTTAAGTCTTCTGAGGCAAACTCCCTCTGTCAGTTGAGGAGCAGGTTTATGGAGTAATATTTTTAAAAAAATTACTTTTTAAAAGGATATTCGAAGATTATGCGTCGATCGTCTTTAGCAGGCGTTTGGGCTCCAAGTACGAATCAAGGGATGATTTTGAAGACCTAAAACTTGTCGTCAAAACTCTGATAAAGCACAGCTTCAGCCTCAAGAGAAGATTTTCATCTTGTATATTTATTGTTCGTGTTTGTTGAATTCGTCAGATCGTAAATCACCATCTGCAGTGGCGGCGATTGTGTGCTAAAACTGAAGGGGGGCAAGGATTTGCCATTATAAAGGTGGTCGGATGAAAATGTATTTGTACTAATAAAAAGGTAAATACAATAGAAACCGGATCATCCGAAACAAATGCCGAAATTTATTTCTCCGTTTCATCCCAAACACGATTGCTTGACGCTCTCGATTAATCGAAATGACGTCTATGTCGTCTCGGTTCGTGAAAAAACGGCTCGGAATATGTGCCGAGCACTGTTCATGACACCATAACTCAATCGTAGTATTTTCGAACAATTAACGCTAGATTCGTTTGACGACGAAATGACATGACACGACAAAAGTTGCAAGGTCGTTTCACGAAAGTTAAAAGGAGATAGCAATATAGAAGTCCTTTGATTTTATCGATCGATCGATCGGCATATAGTAAAAAAACGTCCTGCATATTACATACCTGTAGTAGATGCAGGTTCTATTTAAGTAGTAATCGAATAGAAAATGAAATGTATGTAACTATACAATTATACTAATAAAAAATTGTGACATTTCCACCAGCTTATGCAACCTCGGTTTTAACCGAAGTTTCATTCGGAACATGTCCGGTCCCTCATACTTCCGTTAAGGCGCGTTTCCACGAGGCCAGTAGCTGGAGTCCTGTGACTGGACTCACTGCTCCTGTGACAGGACTCCAGTAGCTGGCCTTGCCAGTCCAGTGAATTCCTATTTCAACGTGGCCAGGCCACTGGCATCCACTGGTGTTTACACGGAGCCAGTCACAGGTCTATTTACTGGCCTCGTGGAAACGCGCCTTTAAATCATTTTGTTACATAAAATATTGTTACGACTTCGGGGTTCACAAATTGTAATCGTTTTTTATTTTAAAAACACTTTAATGTCTATGTTCATTTAACACAATGAAAGCACGATAATATGGAGCTGTACACTTGTCTAACAAAATAACTCTTCTCTAACTTAATCGTTATTAATTCGCTAGCTGTCACACATCGCTTTCTAAATAAAACTGATTTTAAATATTCGTTGCGAGTCTGCAAAGCACTAGAATTTTGTCAGCACCATAAGTAGCGCGACCAGTTTAAAAATAGAATTTTTCTACTACCATCTTTAAAACACAAATTATCGTATTATCGTTTCTACGTTGCTAAGTGATCTTTTAAATACACACTGAGAAGCTATGACTTTGTGCGTTTTAGTTACGGCGCCACGGCACAATTTCCAAATTTTAGTATTTTTGTGTGTTGGTCGTAGAAAAAGTATAGTATGCAATTCGATTTATAAACTTCTCTAAACACTCGTTTATTAAACACTCGCTCCGCTACGCTTCGCTCGTGCCTAATTAAAAGTCGTGACTAAAATGCCGTTTATAAAACTTGTTGCATAATATACTATTACTTCACGGAATGTAACAATATGTAATGCTTCATTGCTGAAATTCTCTCTCGGACATCGCTGTCTTTCAAATGAAAAAATTAATTGAAAAACTGGAGGCGGGGTAACTGCCCTGCTTACAACCAAGAATCGCTGCCACTGACCATCTGACCTGTAGTACTTGGCACATAGACTCACAAAGCCTGCAGCCCTTGATCTCTAAGGTTTCCACAAAGAAAGCAGGTAATTCGCATCGGCTTTACCTGTACAAATAAGAAATGGATCACGGGGAGCGCAGTTAGGCACAAGGAACTCCCTACTTTCTTTATGAAGTAATCCTAAGACAAGTCAACGTACTTACATATCTGTTAATATTATCGAGACGGTGATTAACCCCAAGAAGTTCTGGAAAGCGCAGATTGAGCAGGATACCCTTATGCGTACTAGAGAGGGATACGTACTAGAGAGGAAAATTTTAAAATTTGATTTATAAAGGCTAAAGTTGCAGAAAATTGCGTATGTACTGCCAAGGGCAGGTAAAAGAGAAATTTGCATAATGTCAGGGGTGGTAAATGTATCTCTAAAATATTGTTGAGCTGTTATCAATCGGCATTAATTTTCCTGGACCATACGACATCTACGCCTAATAAGGTAAAGATATTCTTCCATTTTTTTTGTAATTTCTTAACCTGTGGTACCTTATGATATGAAACATTCTCGTCAAAAAATATTACATTTTCCGAATCTCTGTAGAGGCAGCATGTTGCTTTATCAAATTTAAGAAAAAATTAAGATTGGCTGGTTAACGGTTATACAGGGTGTTTCGTAATTGCACGGCACTAGTTTAGGGATATCATCTGTAGCCCGAAACAAACAAAAAAGTTCATATAAAGATTTGTCTCAAACTAATTTATTACTCATACTAAGGTATAAATATGGAAGATTTAACAATAAAACATTCAGAGTAACTGTTCAAAGTGGCGTCCGTTTTGTTGAATGCAGCATTTAGCCTTAAGTCACTGTGGTACCATAGTGACTTAAGGCACCATCTATTACCTAGACAGTCACCCTATTTATCTTTAACCTTCAATATCTCGATAATAAATTAGTTTGAGACAAATGTTTATATGAACTTTTTTGTTTATTTCGGGCTATACATGACATTCCTAAACCAGTGCCGTGCAATTACGAAACACCCGGTATAAAACTACTTCAGTTAGATGATTTTTGTTGAACAAGTCATTTATGTGGCTTCTAAAACCTGCTTACAAGACCAGAGAGGATAATTTCTTATTTATAACGTCTCCGATCTCTTTCTCTTGGTGAGGTGTATTTTTTTAAGTTAATTCACAATATCTCTGCCTTCTTTCTAATAAATCATCGTTCTTTTCATATATCGCGTACCGATCGATGTACGGCAGAGTTTTGAAAAAAAATTAAATATTGCAGTAAAAAAAAATATAATCAAGAACGCCTGAACAGTCCAGTGGTAAGAGGACCGGCCTTGCAATCGCATGGTCGTCGGTTCGAACCGCACTCGGGATAATTCTTGGGGGTGGTCGGTATCGACTTCACGCACCCTTCAGTGTTGGGGATAAAATGCGACACTGCTTTCCCTTAAACGGCGAGAAGGTTGGAAGTAACAAAGCCATGGAACACTTTACACACACTCAAAATACACTCCTGCTCCTGAGGTCCTGACAAGTCTTTGACTTAGGACCCCGTTGGGCAACCACTACAGATAAAAAACAAAAAAGAATAGATCTTATTGTCCGGCGACAGAAATCGTTTAATGTTGTAGTATTATTCTTTATTTTATTTATTTTCATGTAGATACGTATTTTGATAGCTTAGCTGTCAACTTCAGTATGTCTACACATCTCATGAAAAATATTCTTGTGGTTAAACTTTTAATTTGTCGGTCCACAGTCTTCCTTTGGATTTTAAAACCCGATTAAAATTATAATTTACTATTCTGATTGATATTAGAATCTAAAAATAAATATAAACACTTTTCGATTTGTGAACTAATTTCACCACAGGATATGTGAAGGCTCACACGTTGTTTAACGACCAACAAAATCATGTCACGATTACAGCTATCAAGAAACTTCACAATGGCTTCGTTCAGATGAAGAAAATATTGTAAACAGTTTATGATTAATCATAAACATTTACGCTGCATATACAGTTTTCAGTCGAACGATCGGTAGCGTATTCCGTTTTATTAAATATTCTAGTGCCTAGTGTGTAACTCTTGTCCAAGCAGCATTTTGAGCTAAATTTAATAAAAGTGTATCCTACAATAATTATTTTGAACGCAATAAACCTCTGGGAACCCATGCAAAATTTGCAGAGCAGAAACGAACGACCTCGAAATGAGAATTAATAAACTTCTTCATTGTTCATGAACTTCTCTATCACCAAACACTTCATATTGCACTCCGTTTGTTGTATAAATCAAATCAGATTTTGTAGACGCCATGTTTTTAAACACATTTTCGCTAGGGTAGCGTAAAATTGAATCGTTCCAAAAAATGGCGTCCGCTACTTAAACATGTTTCATCGCGATCCCTGGAGCGTAAGCGTTCAGATGAAAAATCGTAAACCGTTTATGATATTTTCCGTCATCTGAACGAAGCCATTGGATTCGATTTTACGGTACCCTAGCGAAAACGTGTTTAAAAACATGGCGTCTACAAAGTCTGATATGATTTATACAATAAACAGAGTGCAATATGAAGTATTTGGTGATAGAGAAGTTCATGAACGATTAAGCAGTTTATTGATTCTCATTCCGAGATCGTTCATTTCTGCTTTGCAAATTTTGCATGGGTTCCCAGAGGTTTATTGCACACAAAATAATTATTGTTGGATTCATTTTTATTTAATTTAGCTCAAAATGCTTCTTAGACAAGACTTACACACTAGGCACTAGAATATTTATATTTAATAAAACGGTCTACGCTACCGATCGTTCAACTGTATATGCAGCGTAAACTGTTTATGATTAATCATAAACTGTTTACGATATTTTCTTCATCTGAACGAAGCCATTGACATACGTTAAGCAATGTCATGGTGACAGGTACTGGCGAAACGTGACTAGCGAGTGAGTGTTTGCTAGTGCTGTAATAGTCTGGCGATACTCACTTGGTGGTGCTGTCCGGCAAAGCATAAAGGGCTCGTTTTCTTATTCGGGATTAAGTCATCCGTTGCAGCGATTAAGCCAAAAGCGTTTTTTTTTGCATTTTAAGATGGACTAGTGTATTGCCACGATGCGTTTTTTATTTACGATATCACAAGTTCTTTAATCAGCAATTTTGCCCAAGTTTTATCTCCAACCGATTTTGGGTGTTTTTTTAACCATTGAAAGAATAGATGGAAATTGTCATTTTAAAGCTGCAGCCTGACGTCATCAAGGTTCAGCGCTGAAGGTGTAAGATGCAGTAAAAAACACCCCCTATATTTCACGAACTAGTGCTGTAATAGTATGGCATACATTTGACACGCTAAACTACGCATCCTTTGTCGGTATCAGGTTATTTCGTTGATGGATCGGAGAAACAAGAAAAGTTCTTTTCCGTCGAATACAACTGCCAGCTCCGGTTTCACCTCTGCCGTCTACGTCTTCCCCGGAGAAAAGGTGTCGATCATTTTCATCATCACTATCAGTGATTTTGCAATACAAGCTGGCCCTCATTGAGTTTGGTCCGCAATAATTGTACGAAGGAATAGACTTCCTTGTACTGCTGCTGAAGGATCCCAGGCGCTTCTTTGTCAGACAAATGTATTGATTAATTATCTCACCATTCATATTTTATACCATTAGTTTTTTATATCTCTGAACATGCAAGGTAAATATTCCTATGATCAGTTTTAAAAAAAAACATGTCAATGCATTGCAGGATATGGAAGCAAGACTTCTTCAATGCAAATGTTCTGTCAGTGTTAATTATGAAATGTCATGATTTAAATCCCGAAACCTTGAGAAATGCTTTGTAGGTATTTGATAATAATTGCTTAAGCAGATTATTTAAAATGTGAAGGAGGACATTTTGAACATTTATTATGTTTTTACTAAAAAATAAATTTTGGTTCGTAATTATAAATCTTAATCTTATTTTATTGAAACTCGTTTTGTTTCATCATAGATAACTGGTATACATTCCAATGCATTGACTTTTTTTTTTACTGAAGATATACAGGGTGTTTAAAAAAAACGTTCGGATACTGTAACCATGAATAGTACTCGCCAAGAGAAACAAAAAAGTGTTATAAGTATAGGTCCGCAAATAATTTTTTTCAAGGATAGAGTTGATTTTGCATTGAAGTTAAAAAATTACATTATTATGAAGAAGCAAACAGGAAACATGTGATTATCTAGACACAAAAAATAATTAAAGTAAATGTCTACCTCTCTCGCTTCGTAGAAAAGAAGCTATCATTCTTTCGAATAATCCTTGATTTTGTCGAAAGGTTTAGCAGTTATGTTCTATTCGCTGCTGCAGCTCATTTACGTTATTAACGGGTCTTAATTACACCAGAGATTTTAAATATCCCCAAATGCAGAAGTCTAATGGGATTAAATTAGGAGATCTAGGTGGCTTTAATCACGTTTTCCAAGAAAAATAAAAACATGATGGGGCTCCTCCACATTTCGCTATCGTTGTAAGAAATTTCTTAAATGCAACGAACAACAATAACTGGATAGGAAGAGGAGGCCCAGTGCCGTGGCCACCTAGATCTCCTGATTTAAACCCACTTGATTTTTGCATTTGGGGATATTTAAAATCTCTGGAGTATTCAAGACCCGTTAATAACGTAAATGAGCTGCAGCAGCGAATAGAACATAACTGCCAAACCATTCAAGAAAATCAAGGACTATTCGAAAGAATAAGAGCTTCTTTTCGTCGAAGATGTGAAGCCTGTGTGCAAGCGGGAGGTGGACATGTAGAACATTTTCTTTAAATATTTTTTGTCTACATAATCACACGTTTACTGTTTGTTTCTTTATAATAATACAATTTTTTAACTTCAATGCAAAATCAACTCTATCCTTGAAAAAAATTATTTGCGGACCTATACTTACTAAGACTTTTTTGTTGCTCTTGATGAGTACTATTCATGGTTACAGTATCCGAACGTTTTTTTTAAACACCCTGTATATGTATTCATATTGTATGTTCAAAGTTTAAGAAAAACTCATGGTATATCACAATATTAAGGAGAGGACATTAAAACGTTGATAATTCATGTTTCTGAAAGACTTCAATCTAATTAATTGTAAGTAAATTTCAGAGCGACTTTTTTTTTTAATTTTTTTACTTTCTCTAGTACTTGATGATATTTTAAAAGATTCGAAAAGATTAGTATATCAATGAATTTATGGAGAATAGAAAATACAAATATTTTTTGTTTTCAAATAGTAGGCTACTCATGGTATATACGAGCCCAGTCCCGCTTCAGTTGGCCCACCTACTGAAATTCCAATTTCTTTGAAAAATTGATAAAATGTAAAAGCAACTGCCACTTTCTGTTATTTTTAGGGTCGAGATATCCATCTCCTGTTAAAGTTATTCGATGACTAACTTGATTTTTCTGAATTGTTGATTGATTTTTTGTGAATTGTTTCCATGATAATTATTCGTCTAATAACTATTAGCCAATTTATTAAGAGGTGGATATCTCCGCCCTAAACCTTTTTAAATTACATAGACATAGTATAGTATGTTCAATCAAAACTATTTTTTTAAATATAAAACGAAATTGGTGAAAATAATGCAACGCATTTTATGCGTCCACATATTTCGGGCACTATAACGTATGTAACATGTTTCAGAAAAAAATTTAAAGCTCTTAAGCAAAGAGTAGCAAATTTTTATAGATCCATAAGTATTAGGGCTTGTTCCTACATCCTAAAGTAATACGTAACTAATTTTATATAACTGCCAATGGGGCGCAGTTTTCTGCGAATATTCTTCGCTGGACAAAAGTCACGAATCTTCTGAAATAATCTTCTCCGCAACTGGTGTTCATTTTGGGCTTCTCAACCTTTATCATAAACTTTTCTAGCGAGATGTGCCCAAAATTCTTCAATAAATCTCGCCTGAAGAACATTTGGGGGATTGATTTTGTTAATACTCACCATCAAAATGATGAAACAATATTTTGGCCCGATCTTGCTTCATGTCATTACGCCAGAATAACCAAGAATTTTTTAAACAAAAGTAACATTAATTTTGTACCCAAAGAAAACAATCCCCCAAATGTTCCCCAGGCGAGACCTATTGCAGAATTTTGGGCACACCTCGCTAGAAAAGCTTATGATAATGGTTGAGAAGCCCAAAACGAACGCCAGTTGCCGAGAAGAATATTTTAGAAGATTCGGGAAATAGATGTTGCTTTTGTGCAGTGAAAAATGAGACAAATTCGCAGAAAACTGTGCGCCATGGAAGATAATGGTCCCAAAACGAACACCAGTTGCCGAGAAGAATATTTCAAAGGATTCGGGAAATAGATGTTACTTTTGTCCAGCGAAAAATGAGACATATTCGCAGAAAATTTTGCGCCATTAAAGATAATGGTACTCTGGCAGTTATGTAAAATTAGTTACGTATTACTTCAGGATGTAGGAACAAGCCCTAATACTCATGGATCAATAAAAAATTTGCTACTGTTTGCTTAAGAGCTTTAATTTTTTTCCCAAAACTTATGTTACATAGGTTATTATGAAATTGGGTATAGATGATTTGCAAAGGCATGGCCACCATGGCATGACAAACCATTATAGAAAAAAAGGTGATGTTTCTAAAGTTTCTATATTTTTCGTTTTTCTGTTCAATTTATTTATAATCTTAGGTTTATATTTATAACTTTAGGTTTTAGTTTGTATAAATAATCTCTAAAATGTTTGCTAATAAATTAAAGGATACCTACATATGTTAAAATTCTCTTGATTGAGCGCTAATAATAATTGAGAATTTTGTAAGTAGGCCAATTGAAATGGGACTGGACTCGTAAAGGGTGTAAACCCTTTTTTATATCGTCAATTGTTAATTACGTTGAATAAAGTTTATGTTTTGTTGAACAAACTCTATAGTAAGGTTCGATAAAGTGAAACTTGGCATAGTTTTACTTTCCGTTCTCTGAGGATGGAGTCTGTAACTAATATCAATCGCTACTTGCCCCTAACTCTGTTCTCATGAAAGGAGTTAGCGGCAAATAGCGATTGATATTAGTTACAGAGTTCCAGTTCTGCAGTGGTATGAGTTTATTGTGTTAAAAGTGGTTGCAATATCTTAGAGTCCCACCGGAATATTATTATAGAGTCACATTCATTAAGTATGTATAGGAATTTTGGATGTATGAATGAATATACGGTTCAAACAGACCTATACTTCGGCCTTTATTGTATGTTAAATCCCAAGTACAGTTCATTTTTTCTTTATATGTCGATCGATCGACATATAACGAACTTTCATGTAGCTATCTCCTTCTAACTTTCATGAAACAGTTTGTCAAGTGACATCATTTCGTTGTATACTTCAGATTTATACGATCAGCATAATATACAGGTTGAATTTTACAACTAGGTGGATATAAGAAAATTCGGACGAAGTCGTGTAGGAGTAGAGGGGGTCCTAGCGTGTATCAGCTCACGCCTTTAGTTCAAAGCATGCAGTTTTTAGAGCTGTTCTTTAGCTACATTATTATAATTAATTTCTGTAATGTTTATGGAAGTATTTTTTAATTACAAACAATAATAATTGCGTTATGCAAATGTATTGCGGCAATTAGAACAATATTTTACATGAATTTTTGAAAATAAATAAAATAAATTAATTAAATACGTGCTCATCGTTTCGCTTTTCAATGCGAGAAAGGGCCGGCCGTATCGAATACATCCGAGGCACGCGTCGCCAACCTACTTGCTTCATTCAACCTGTATAGTAAAACATGATCCGTATGTCCTAATTAATGCTGAAGATTGTAAGACAACGTTTGCACTGATCATTTCGGTGTATATACATGTAGGCATAACAACCGAGGAAGAGAGAGAAAGGTAGGATTCATGTCGCTAGAAAGTAATATAAAAATATTTTGCCATGTATTCAAAATCGTTGACTGCGTTTGACTGTTACTGAAAGAATGATATTTGTAGTTATAATACATAATAATCCAATAATAAGCAAATTAACATACCTGGTGTAGCAAGAGCCAATTAACATTTCGAATTAATTTTACTTTATTCGAATTACAGCCGAAAACAATCGTCAAATTATCTTACTTGGCCTGTGCGCAGATAACAAAATTCAACCTTTAAATTTCCTCGCGTGTTAACAACACAATTACGAAATTAATCCTAATGGTTTTAGAACTTTTAACAAAAATTGTGAAAGTAATTAACGACTCATTGTTAGAGCTTTGTTTTTACAAATTGCCATAATTTGCCCCCAAAAGTAAAACCCACTTCCCTCCTGTTTTAAATCAACGATTAATAGCAATCTTGTTTATATTTTTTTCCTGTAATTCCGAACGGCTGCTGCAACGGTATACTTATTTTTTTTTAAAATTATTTATTGAAAAACGCCGCCGAGAATTGCGAAAGCGTCCTTGTGTTACAAAGCTGAAATCGTAAGTAAGCATGTAACTCGGCATCTAATAAGAATGCAAACAAATTCCACCGCTTCTAAATACGCTTTTTTCATTTAACCGTGAAACACTGGCCTTTAGAAAGCAGTGAATAAAAATTACTTCATTAGTCTTTTTCCCCATTTGGGAGTGATACGGCGTCACCACAGGTTTAGTGATTTGGTGTTTATCGAAGAAATCCAATTCTGGTTTGCGACTGTAAAAAAATATCGGTTTTGCAATTAAATGGTGACTTCATATTTATTTAAGTACACAGTAGGACAGAGATGTTAAAATTACGGCGTTGCTCATATTATTAACTAATTAGCAGTTTGAAGTCATGAAAGTCTTCTTCTGTCATTGGTGAGGTAACAATAGTTGAATAAAATAAGGAAATTATCAGCTTGTATGACAGCAGTTAAATTTTTCAATAATCATCGGAATGTTAGACGTATAGCGACGAAAAAAGTTCACGCAATACGCGGGGACTTCCCTACTACACGTACGTGTCACATTACTTACACCCAACAGTGTACATACTCATATAGACTTAACTAATATAATATAAATTAGTTTATTTATGCTGAATATTTGTCTAAGTGATATTTCGACAGACAGTTACGTAGCTTTGTGCAGAATAAAATTGATAGTGTAAATAACTCGGTTTTCCGGCTTTGAACACTTTTACTTTTTATCGCCGGTGAGCTGAACTTTATTAACGGCGGCTTCTAGATGATAAACATCATTTTAAACGTCTCGGTTAATTAATTAACATATTCATAGCGATTCCTATTTGCATGTTATTTTACAATTAGATAATTTTAGTTCTGTTATCACCGGTTTGCGAGCCACGAAAAAGTCGAAATTAGGAGGCAAGGTTTTAAGTGCTTGTTTTAAACATCTAGTAAGTTTGACGCAGTCGCAAGGAGAAATATAAAAAAACAATTGTTCTTGTATCATTTCTCGCTTTTGTTTATCTTTTTGACCCCTTCTCTTGCCCTGTGGTCGAAGTAGCCTAATTTAAGGCGCAAATTCCACAAGGCTTAGGGCTAGGGTTGACAATCAGCAATGCCTTTTCACCGTTCTTACGTAACCTGATCACTCATGGTGTTTATTTAGATGTTATTGTTCGTCGCCGTGAATATGAATTGTTTAGTCTAATGCGAGAAATGTGATTAATCCATTTATCTAACTCGTGTCTAAATAAAAACCTGGTCAAGTAGGCCACATTTAGTAATTCTGCTATGTAAATGCAATGGATAAATTCTCGATCACAACCCACTTGACCAGGTTTTTATTTAGACGCTCGTTATAAAGGAGTTCGAAATTAAATTAGGTGTATGTAAAACTGCATAATCAATCAACTCAGTTTTTTGATAGTATTAAAATGTGGTAATGCGTACTGTACATCGATTGTTCCATCTGCAGATCGTTTTAGGCGACACCCCAATACTACTATCACAGTATAAAGAATACAGTAGCGCAACTCGCTTGTCGGCACTTTGATCTCTTTACTAGATTTTCATTGACCTCGAGTAGATTAAAGGGGATGTGTCGAACTGTTTGTTCTGCTTTAAGTGTGAGCGATTTTGTTGTAAATTGTAAACTCACACGTGCTCACACACCAGGGCCGGATTGTAGTGTTTAGTGGACGTGGTAAAAAAATAACAAGGCATAAGTAATGTGTATTAACATAATTATAAAGATCCATTCGGCACCAGAGCCGTGAATGAATGAGCTCTGTATCCCGAGACTGTGACTCAGACCTTGCGCGGGATGTTATGCGCGAATTTAATATTTTCATGAGAGTCGCGCTACTGTGTAATCTTTATACTGTGCTACTATGCTACTTAGAACGTACATAAGACCAGAAGTAGAAAAATGACCCTTAATTAGATTCCAAGTCACGTGAAAACAGAAGAAAATGAAACAGCTGATAAATTTGCTAGAGGATTCAGAAGCTATCTTGATTGGTTCTGAACCTTTTTGTACCTAACCAAGACGTCATGTTACAGGGAAAAGATCTAAAAGCAGGAAATACTTACTTAATCCTTTTTGCTCTTCTGCCCTTAAGCTGAGGCCCGCAGTGCAGGATGGTCGGCTAGAGTGTTGAGGGTTGATACACGCCTGGCGACAATCCAGGCAATATCTAGATGGAACACGCCTCAGTGTCCTCCAATCAAGCATCTACCTACCTCAGGTTCCATATAAATATATTTATAACAAATTGCCTGGATTGTCGCCAGACGTATATCCATCCTCAACCCTCTAGCCGATCATCCTGCACTGCGGCCTCAGCCTTAAGCTAGTTGCCATTTGGCAATAGCCGCTCAAGCTCTACGGGGTCTCGTGTCTTTTGCCTGGCAACAAGTTTTCGAAAGAAAATCTGTCGAATTATTTTCAATTTATACTCTTGTGATATTACATATGATAATAATATTTTTATAATTATAAGCTTCGAAGAAGGTTGATTATACTAGGTCAGTTTGGTCGTTTAGTAAAATACCTTCTAAAGTACTCGCCGCGTTACGAATTCCTAGTGATTCCAGTGGGCTTAATTTAAGGTTTTTTTTTCTGCGTGATGTAAAAGGTCTTAAATTAATAGTATCTGTAGCAACCGTAAGATCTGTAAATCTGTAACTCAGTTATTAAAATATGGAATTTTGAAGTTCTGTGGAAAGTATGATTTCTATTAGGTTCCTATGGAACGAATTATAACGAAGTTCTACTTCTGGACGCGTATTATGCGTGATCTTTGCCCTTTCAGCCGATTGGTTCCCACTGTTACTAAGAAAGTTCCCCGGAGGTAAAATTAGAAGGTGTCTCGCTTGTTTATAATCGTTCCTTGTTGGTCAAACGAGAAATGTTGCGCCATTGTCAGAACGAAACTTGCCGTCTCTTGGGTCACACTTTCTTTTCGTAAATATTTTTTATTTGTGCGTGCCATTACATCGAAGGGATGTTAGTGCATATCTACGGCTAATTGCCGACTCTGATTAGACCCAGTTGTGAGACAGGAAAAACCGCGTGTTCCGTGGTTGTCCCAGCTTCGGTGAAAGGCCGAGGTAAGTTCTATACGCAGCAACTCTCGGTTTGACTTATGTGTTCGTTTTATTTCATTGCTTATAGGCTTTTATCGTGAGCTTCTAGCAAGAGCTATCGTTAATCCTAGACTTTAATCTTGGACCTTTATCAAGAGTTATTTCTCGTTGGGTATTGGTTTTCACCGAGAGTCTGCGGAAGTTGAATTCGATCCGGTTTGTACAGGTGCATCGCGAATTACGGCGTTGGAAGTTCCCTCTCTCGCCCCTCTACGCGGAAGCCGGCACACTACAAAGCGTCGCTGCGACATTTCCGCAAAGACACCGACAAACGAATTGGACATCAAAGGAATAAAGGTCGGAGCGTTATAATTTCTTTTCTTAGTTTTGAGCGATATTTCGCGGATTTAGTTTTGATCCATTACTTCGATTTTGCCGCAATTAAACTTGCAACTTATTGCGTAACGGCCGGTGTAATTTAAATATGATATAAGTAGACGAGCGTTGACGCGTGCAAATAACCGGAGATTGCATTCTTTTGTATTCTGTTGCATTAGTTACGATTTGAATTATTTTAATATAGTTTAATGCGAAGTTCGGATCCGACCAAGTCGAATATGTTGTAAACTTTTGTGTTCCCCATATATTATTTATTTGTGTATATTCTTTTATGATTGTTGTTTGTGACTAAGTAAATTGACGTGTTCTGGATGTAACGGGTTTTCTTAATTTTCACCTTGTCCCCCTTTCAAAAAAATTAAGTGGCGCCTATTTTCTTACGGGTTTTGGCCTTCGCGGTTTGGATTTGAACCCTCCCGCCCCACTGAAGCTGGCTGGCAACATTGGAGTAAAGTTTCGCTCCAATGTAAAACTTCTGCCTATCTACGCAGGTAGGTAGCAAGGATTTGATTTGATTTTGACTGGACGTAAATCAGTAGTGCGGCTAGGAGGTATCTATCCTCTACTATCCATCCTCCATCTACTTCTCAACCACCTATCTTGCCTCCTGCAGTGCGGCCTTTGTTTGGATGGTGGAGTTGAGTCTGCGCTTCTGTTTCATTGACCAAAATTTCTTCCGTCTCTTCATATCCGGGACGACTCTCGACGCTTCTTTTAACTTTTTCTCGCTTCCTAGCTCTCCTCTGCCTTCTCCTGCCAGGTTCTTCTCGGTCTGCCTCTGTACTTTCTTTTTTAGTCTTGTTTCATATATTTTCTTTATTACCCTCTCGTCCTTCATTCTTTTTACATGTCCGAAGTTCGGACATGTAAAAAGAACTGGAAAGTCTACTGAGGTGGTTCGGATTTCTCAATTGACTTTCCAGTTCCTTTCTATAATAATTTTTTATACTGTTCATTCATGTCTTAGATATCTCACCTTCATCACTTCAATTTTTCTTTTCATACAGGCCCTTGATACCAAACAGTATATCAAGTAGATACTTTTTAAAGATGTTTTCGGAATTTCATTCTTCCCCAAGAACGTTTTTATGGCTTTTTTAAACAATCTAAACAGCTGATGTTATTCTTTCTCAAATTTTGTCTAGGCTTCTTCCTTCCCCAGCAAACAGAGTCACGTATTTTTCACGTCAAAATCTGGTCATTATTGGTCCTGGACGTCAATTGTTCCACAAGTCACGTCTTGTTTACGTCATATTTAATGACCAACCAGTGACGTCATTTCTAAACTTACTCTCGACGTGATATTGACTTTTTTAATTGTACGAATGCACATGATTATCATTTGAAAGTAGGTTTCTCATAATTGAAATGCATATTGTCATAGGTGACAAAAATATTCGTTCTGTGAATTGTTTTGTCACATTGTCACAAACTTGTTATTAGGTCCGTTCCATTCGTCAGGATTTTGAGTTCTGAACCGTTCAAAATCGTACTGAGCATGAGCAGTCCACAAAATTGGATATAAATTTCATATTGCGCATGATTTGAACGGTTCAGAACTTGAAATTTTGTCGAATGGAACAGACCTTTCATTTGAAACTCATTGCAAGCGCGTTACTTTTCTGCGCTTGCGTCAATTTCCCGCCCAACGACCTAACCTGCAGATTCTGCCATTCTGCTGTTCATGTTCATCTTCCGTTTTGCGTATGGAATCTGAACGAATTGTTAAGTAATCGTTCCGTCTAAATTGGGGTAAATGTGTTGGTGCAAGAGCAACTTATCCTAAATTTATTATTAAGTAAGTAATTTCTATTATTTTCGTTTTCTTATTGTCTGTGTTGCATAAAGTTAGGTTATCTATGGTTACATCTTGCTTGAGGTCTAACCTAATACTTGTTTTATAGGCTCTTCGGAGCAAATGTTATATAGGGTGCTGATAAAGTCCCGCAACAAGCTCATAATTTGTTTATTTAATGTTTTCTCTCAAAATCCTGAGACAGGTAAATTTTTAATTTTAAAAAGGCACCTTCTATTGCAAAAATCTTTTCTCGATCGGCATTTGTTTTTCCGCTGTGACGTCATCATTAATTTTTTTAAATGGCAACCCTAACTTTTTAATGCAGATTTTGATAGTCCTTCTTGTCAGCAAAATGGAGATGTAAAAAATTTAGTACTTTCCACAACAAATTTTTCAAAAAAAATAGACATGATCCAGACAATCGTCTGGATTTTTTTTGAAAAATTTATGTTTTTGTTGCAATGAAAATCTCAACAATTGGTTCCTGAAGAACAGTTTCAATATGTTCGTTAATTTCTACTTGTTTTTGTTTTCAATTTGAAGATTATCATTAAATAAAATAAAATAACAATGTATTTTTGAATTGTAATGTCTATTTTTTCGAAAAATTTGTTGTGGAAAGTATTAACTTTTTTACATCCCCATTTTGCTGACAAGAAGGACTATCAAAATCTGCATTAAAAAGTTAGGGTTGCCATTTAAAAAAATTAATGATGATGTCACAGCGGAAAAACAAATGCCGATCGAGAAAAGATTTTTGCAATAGAAGGTGCCTTTTTAAAATTAAAAATTTACCTGTTTCAGGATTTTGCGAAAAAGCTTCAGATAAACAAATTATGAGCTTGTTGCGGGACTTTATCAGCACTCTGTATGTATTATACTAGAAGTTGTTATGTTTATGTTTTTATAGAATATATTGTATTTATGTATTTGTTTTTTTTTTTTTTTAAATTTTTCCCACAAATTCAATATAGGTAGGGTAAGAGTGACAGTGCTTGCCACTGGATCTGTGATTGGCATGAAGTTTGAAAATATTTGATTTA
This sequence comes from Dorcus hopei, assembly GCA_033060865.1. Lineage (NCBI taxonomy): Eukaryota > Metazoa > Arthropoda > Insecta > Coleoptera > Lucanidae > Dorcus > Dorcus hopei. Next base: position 8,963,765 of record CM065426.1, read on the forward strand.
AAATCGATACTATCGGAACTTGTTCTTACAGTTAAATTCTTTACTGTTATAAGCACTTTAGAAAACTTTAAATCAAAAATTTTCAAAGTTCATGCCAATCATGGATCCAGTGCTCAGCATTGTCACTCTTCCTACGTCATTAATGCACAAAAGTATGACGTTCCAAGTACGTGATCTATAAACGTCATTTATTCGTCGTATTTTGACGTCTTTGGTCGAGTTTGGTCTGACTTTTTGCCGTTATTTTTACGTCATGTCAACGTGATGTCTGACGTGATAAGGTCACAAAAGTTTACTAAAATGTGACGTTAATATCATGTGACCTTGTTTACTGGGTCATCCTGTGATATCACTTTCAGGCAGGGATGGAAAATGTAACCGCAATCATTCCACGGTTCCAGCTGGATTTAAGCGTAAAAGAACCGGTCCAAGGATCCGAATTCACGTTACTTTTTCATCCCTGCTCTCAGGTACTTAAATTTCTCTACTTGTCGTAGTTCCCTGGGAAATAATTAGGAAAAAAAAAAACTTACGCTGGATTTCACAAACGTCACTTAACTTTAATCATCGATTAAGAATAATCATTCCTATACCTTCAACACATGTAACCATGGCAACGTTTACTTTTAACGGTTGATTAAATTTAAGTAATGTTTGTGAAATCCGACATTCCGGATTCAGAACTCAAGGATTCGACTCAAATCCCTAATATTATATTCGACCCTCACCCGTGCATTTAGGAATCGATTCGACAGACCATTCGACAAAAGTCCTAAATCACGCCAGTGGAATGACACTTCGAGTCAAAGACAGGCGAAGAAATTGATCGAGTACTTGTCAAAAGGATGCCAAGAAACTTCTTCATTGTACGAAGTAAGAAATAAGGATCGTTATGTCGTTTTATTGGTCCTTGCCCTCAATAACTTAGGGCTTAGAGCAGGCTCTGGTAATCAGAAATTGAACTCGTTGGACAAGCACTCTGCAAATGTTTGGAGTTGGTACACTTACTTAAAGGTTAAAGCATTGGGGATTTGACGCCTGATAAACTGAAACAAGATGTTTTAGAAATATTCTCAAATTTGTAAGCTTTGGTGGAAAATAATAATTCAAAGGATTTGAACAAGAGCAGTGGCATAGCAAGGAGGGTGTGCAAGCAGAATTCGAAAGAGAATCTGACCTATATGTACGCAATTTAAATTTGTCTGCCTCGTAAGCCCCTTTTATTGCCCTATTTGAATTAGGCACGCTGAAAAATGTTGGTTTGGTTCGAGTGATCACAGACGTCTGATAACTTGTATCGAATTCCAAGTCTTCTGCTTCGTTATTTTTGTCTCAAGTTTTTCTCAGCGCTTGCTAGCCAATTAATGTTAGTGTAAGTTTTAATTTAATTATTATTTTTAAACTAATTTGCATAAGAAGTGAGTACCTTTTGTATATTGCCTAATAGAAAAAGTTTTTAAGTGTAATTTTATTTGTTTAAAAATATTATTACCTAAAGTCAGAGACTTGAAACTGAAATAATAAAAATACCGGTAAATGAAGGAATATTTTTACCGAAATTAATTTCAATACCGGTATTTGTTACACGTCCACAAACCGTTATCGTTATATTACCGATATTCTCATACCGAAATAATATTTTGATTTCGTAATTCTCATACCGAAATAATATATCGGTATTTTACCGGTAATTCTTATTTAGACGAATTGATTTATCTAGTTTATGCTGTTATGCTTTGTCGTTCCCCTAATGCGCCCTTATGAACCAATATTTTTACATTTTACACAAAATTTTCAATGGGGGGTTAGCTAGGTTTCTATTATATTTTTTTTTCGAGCCTAATCATTCGCAGGATACAAAAGTTAAAAATGGTGGTGCATAAGGATGCATTTGGGCTGCAACAGAAAAATTTCGGAAATGTTCACAGGGGAGGGTATTCTCAATTGTAGATAAAAATTTGAGGATGATTAAAAACAAAAGATAATTTTTTTCATTACCCAAAAGTCTTACATGTATATGATTTCACATTTACCGATAAAATACCGGTATTTATTTCGGTAATCGGTTACCGATATAACCGAATACTTACAGGTATTTAAATACCGTTATCGAAATATAATTTCGGTTTAAGGATATGGGTAATTTAACGATAACGGTATTAGTGATGTTTACAAATATCGGTATCAAAATAATTTCGGTGAAAGTAACTAGTGAAATAAAATGCCGGTATAATACAGGTATTTCTCATACCGATAGAAGTCCCTGCCTAAAGTTCACTTTTTACTTATACAAGCTGGTCCAAAAGTAATGGGAGAAACAGAGAAACAGTGGATTCCTGATATCAAAATATTGCGATTTAGCTAAACTCTCGTAGTCTAAAAGTTAATAATAGAGGAGATACAGAGCGTTAAAATCAACATTTTTATTTAAAGTTTTTGACATATTGCCTGAATGGATCGGGTGTGCTGAATTCACCTTCTGAGTGGATGTTTAACAGGTTTTGGGGACGATAAAAATAAAACACGTGTGATCCCGTCTGCTGCATTACATACATTGCCTTTATTCGCTACTGATGCGCTAGATGGCGCATGCATGCATTTTTCTTAATATACAGAACGATCGTACATTGCCTTAAAAATTGATATATGGGGGTTTTCTGGGACGAGTAATATTAATATGGTCATAATTTTAATGTAGTAGATATAGGGCGTCACGTACGGTATCACTCTTGCTTTTAAAATGCTCTAACTTTTTTGTGAGTAGGCTTATGGAACTTTTAACAAAAAATGATTGTTCCCTCATTTTTCTAAATCTATTAGGTATACCTGTTCAATAGCGCTAAAGTTAACCGTTTTCGAGATATTTGCAATTTTAGCTTGAACCGAACATGGTTTTTACGATAGTTTTTGTTCGGTTTTGTTCTGTCCGAGAAGTAATAGATATGTATTGGTCACAAAAAGTGTGTCCAGGTATTTCGTAAACAATATAACGTCATTATAAATCACTACGAAAAACGTAAATTTATTTTCATTTTTCTTTTAAGAAAAACGCGTATACTATCCAGGGCCGGCCACAAGTCCCCAAAAATATTCAAATTTGTCAACATCCAAATTATACGTTTCACAAAAACACATCTAAATATATACAGGGTGTTCGGATATTTTACCTAGTTATAAATATCATTAATACAAACACAAAAGTCTTAATAAACATGGGTCTGAAAATCAACCGTTTCCGAGATACAGTCGATTCTGTAAAAAAATACATTTTCTTTGTTAACCCTTTAGTGACTTTTCAATTTAAACGAATATCAAGTGTTCACTTGAAAAGTTCATCAAGTAGCCTTTGAATTTTTCAGAACATTGTGAAGCAGGTCTTGAATTAGATCGATGTGAAATGCTACTTTACATTATGTCACATTAGATTATATGCAAAACACTATAACTGTTGAACAACTGTCATCTGTCAAACATCGATTGGTTAGGAAGTCATCCTATTTTCAGCCTTTATTCTTTCATCAAAAAATCAAAACTACCTTGACGAACTGTTTCAATTGAACAGTCGTTAGTAGTGTTAAAAAAAATCTCGATTAAAATCAGTTACAGTATTCTAATGTTCTCTTTTCATTCTACGCATGCTCATCTCCATAAAAATGAAACCAATTGTACTTTAAACCGCTCTCATAGCACACGTCATTACTACCAAAACTCAACGCCCACTGCACGCAAATAAGTTTCATTTCAAAAACTCAAAAAATCTCGGAAACGGTTCATTTCCGGACCTACTTTCATTAAGACTTTTGTGTTTGTATTGATGTGATCTATAATTGGGTAAAATTTCCAAACATGTTTAAATACAAAATTTAAAAATATACAATATGTAAAGAAAACGGAATAAAATAAACGAAGCCGAAACAAACAAAATTAAATTCACTGAAATCGCTCGCACATGTGGGAAGTGCCACCTTCGTTACTTCCTAGTTACGGCCCTAGCTCCCGTACTCCATACCATAATATTTTGCTTTAAGAAAAGGGCCCCATAGTTCTTACTGCACCCGGGCCCCGTCAATTAGAAGGCCGGTCCTGATACTATCATAAAAATCACGTTGCATTCAAAGCTAAAATAGCAAATATCTCGTAAACGGTTAACTTTAGCGCTATTGAATAAGTATACTTAGTTGGTTTAGAAAAGATGGGAGAATAATAATTTATTGTCAAAAGTACTCACAGAAAAGTTATAGCATTTTAAAAGCTACATTGATATCGTACATAGCGCCCTCTAGCAACTACATCAAAATTGAGGCTTTATTATTATTTCTCGACCCGAGAAACCTCTATATGTAAATTTTTAAGGCAATATATTCAAAACTTGAAGTATTGAAGAAAATTAAAATTAAAATTTTGATTTGAACGCCCTGTAGCTCCCTTAATATCAACTTTTGGACTATAGGTCATCCCAACTTTACGGTGCAGTACAGCGCTTATGGGTGACATAGTTACCAGATTGCATACAAAAGAATAATCATTGATTACAAGAAGCTGGTAGCTTTGACATATGATTGAAAGTAAAATACTGTGAAAATGTAAAAACATTGCGTTGTTAAACCAGCTCAAACAATGCAAGATAAGGTTATGGCATACGCAAAATGTAAACATCAACTTGACACCACAGCACCGTTAGAAAGAGATGGGGTTTATACACGAGCTGCATTCGATTCACCCATTTGGATCGATCTAAATCGATCCAAACAGCTTTTCTGCGTTCGTTTCCTACCAGATCAGTTAACCCCCACCATAATTTCAAGTGATCCAAATCACTTCAAAGTGATCCTGCTTATTTAAAGAATCATTTAGATCATTAGATCGATAAACTAAGGTTATGTGTCGGTTATGTGGCGACAACAGATAAACAAAACAGTTCAGATAAACTTGTTCGTTTCGCTATCAAGGATCACATTAATTTCACGATTGTGAACTGATCCAAACTGATCTAAACGAATTGATTCGATGTGTGAATCGAATGCAGCTACTAATACTAAAGATAGTAACACCAAGACATATGCTCCATTTGATTGTGTACTGCACCGTAAGGTTGGGATGACCTATAGGTGAGTTTAGGTAAATCGCAATATTTTGATGTCAGGAATCCACTGTTGCTCCGTGTCCCATTACTTTTGGATCACCTTGTGTACCCATCGTATAAATCTGAGTTAAGAAAATATACGACGAAATGACATGACATGGCAAGGCCGTTTCACGAAGTTAGGAGGAGATAGCTGTATAAAAGTGTTTTGACTATCTATCTATCTGTCAGTCACCCTGTATTGCTATCATACAGGGTGACTGACAATTGTTCCACAAAAAAAAAACGTATAAGAGAATGAACGTTATAGATACGGGAAAAATATTTAAAAAATTCTACGGAACAGTTTGTATTAATTAAAAATTTATCCTAAAAGCATGTTGCGGTATCGCGCACAAGATACAACATCACGTTTTATAAATACAGCAGTAAATTGGAGTATAAAGGTTTACGATTAGAATTCAGGCCGTTGTACAATGACAGTTTAAATTTAAGCGAAAGCTCAGACCCATGACAACGATTATTTTAACAATTGTTGTTAAGGGTTTAAGCTTTGGCTTAAAATTAAGCTGGACCTTAGGGCCACATGCACCAAACACTTTAATCGAGCTTAAATTTGAGTGACGTTTATATTGTGAAATTTGATGTTTCATAACATTGTGTAAGTCACATTCTAAATGACGCTTAAAGTTAAGCTGAGTTAATTCGTTCGGTGCATACAGCCATTAGTTGTGCAATTCCAGCTTCACTTTAAGCTTAAACTCTTAACAACAATTGTTGAAATCGTTGTTATGGGTTTAAGCTTCCCCTTAAATTTAAACTGGAATTATACAAGTGGACCTAAACGGTGTTTAAATTGCTGGGAATGTTTGGGAACCTCAGCTCAGGCAGGATTACTAGAAATTAATGTATGTAGGTAAAATTACTAATATAATTATTGCGACGATCACATTTCCAAGGAATCGCTTAAACATGTGGAACGCTTTATTATACCTGCCATGTATCGCTGACAATTTTTTTACTTATTAATGCGCGAACCTAGTTCGTCATTCATGCAAACTTATAGCTGATTGTAAAAGCTTTCGACTATGTCAAGGTCGCACGGGAACATAAAATTTTATTAGATCCAGTTGTAGAATGCACAAGTTTTAACCGTCGCTTACAAAAAAGTTCTATGGAACAGTCTAAAATTAAAATATTCATGAGTACCACTTCACTGAGTTTACTAGATCCGGTCCTGTAAGTTTCTGCCCTGCGCGAACGTCATCTACCGATCGATTCCGCTTTTTCTGACAAACAATGCAGCCTGTGCCATGTGCGCCGCAATTGTGCCTGCACAATTTACATGCTAATCAAGTTAGAGCGTTGATTAAAATCAAGTGGTATTTGCAATTTTGCGCGCTCGCTTTTTTTACTTAATTTGTGCGACCGTGACCTATGGGCGCTTTCTTTTCCCGTTCTGCCATCATTACCCAGAATTTATTTATAAAACTTCATTTATTCAAATTATTTGCATACTCGATCAAAAAATTCTTCGTTACAGTATCTTCATGTTTCGCATACTTCTCGATCATAAATATTAATTAGTTATTTTGTTAGTGGGAAAAAATCCTTAATGCGATGGTTTCCGGCGCTACTTATTTAACATTTAATTATCGGCGAACTCTCACCGCTGGACAACGTATGGGCCAATCGAAAGTTCACAAATGATACATGTATTTGTTTCTTTTTTTTTTATTTGAATGACCCACGTTAATGAGGGGACAATAAAAAGTTAAATGACAAGGTCTCAATAGCGTAAGATAAACGTTCAAATATCTTAGGATTTTTTTGCAAAAAAATTGTTAATTTACGGTTGCAAGTGCAAGGATATTTAACTTTTCAAACCGAATATTTTTCAGATTGAAAACTCGTAATTTATTACAAAATGGAAAAAAAAAAAAACGGAATGAATTTAGAACACGATTGCCTCGCAGTTTTTTTTTTTTCACTTTAAAATCACAGATTACATAAAGACAAATACTCTAATAATTGTCAACTTTCTTTTGAGTGTGAAGTGCAAAGTTTGTCATGCAGTTACTTTTATGTGAGAAAGAAAAATTGCGCTAAATTGCGTTATGGTAATCAACCTTGAAAGGATAAGCGATTTAAAAAATTTCAATTCGTAAAATCCAATCTAATATTTTTCAGAAATGCTCAGGTGGATAGTAGTTATTGTTAAGAAGTATTAAACGCGCATATTCAATTCTTTCGTTTGTTTAAGGCCCCATTTTCTGGCGTCACCTTTCACCCGATGACAAAATCAGAATCTTTTCCTTTTGCCTAAAAACATTATAAGCTAGGAAAAAACCGAAAATAATATAAACTGTTTTTATTGTGATACAACGTCCAACAGAACCGATAAATATTTGATTAAAGCCTAAGCTTAAATACTGAAGTGATCATCACACGAGGCTTGCTTCCAATTTCATATCAATGTCTTTTTCTTCAGTGTTATCTACATCATCACTGTCATCCTCGTTGATTTTGGTTTTTTTCGCCGGAGAATTCCCCCCCTCCTCATCATCGCACTTGCGCTTGGGAGTATCTTCTTCGCTTGCACTACCAAAAATGCTCCTCTTGAATTCGGCAAACTTTTCAGGATCCGCCAGCAAACTCTTGGGTTGAGCGCAATCCAGGGGCACTTCTTGTTTCGCAAGGGTCACGGCATCGTGGTAGCTATTCAGCTTCTCTTGGGTGGACTTCGACGTGTCGGTTTTGAGGATTTCTCTCACTGTCATGGTCGCGTATGATGATGGTTTGAGGCTGAATTCTATCACAAGGGCTTTATATTTACCACCTGAAAACTGCAAGCGTTAGAAACAAAATTGCGTCGTTTAACATCGGACTGACCCGGACAATCTTGCGGTGGTTCTCTGCCTAAAATCTGGTCGAAATCTGAATGAATTAAATTGTCGTTTGGGTCGTTGTAGTGCATGATTTTCCAGCTGAGGTCCTTCGTTTTTTGCAAGATGTTCCTGTAGGCTCCACTTAAGGTGTAAGTCCTAGAAAATTACATTAAGGCCTGATTTTACAATCGTCGGATAAGCATTATTCTTAGAATAACGTGACGTAGGTGTGACGTAGATATGGAGGAACATTAAAGGATATTCAGCGAAGACTTTAACAAACAAGTAGAAAGTAACTTACTTGACACGTTGCTTAGGCATTTCTAAGCTAAGCCCACGTTCTTCCAAAATTTCCCTGTACCAATCTTTGACTGTGTTTTCAGGATATTCAACATCATATCCCGGAAGTGGCAGTACAATATCATAGATCGAGTAATTCTCCAGGTCACCCAAGGTCAAATGTTTTACTCGTTGCTTCTTTCTTTTCTCAACTGCAAATTGAGCTAAGTATTACTTTAAGAATTGAGATTGGAAAAGTGATACCTACCTTTATCTGAAGTATCCTCTTGTAACTCAGCATCAGAACCAGACTCTTCTTGGTCTACTTCGCTTTCAACTTGCGTTTCTTCTACTTCGTCATCGCTTTGAATGACAACCATATCTCCCACTATAGGTTTCAGGCCGAATTCTTTAATTCTCCTTGAAGTCATCTTGTTCCAAATCATAGCTTGGAAGGCGTGGATATAAATCAATCTCATATTTCTTGGGATCTGCAATGAAATTTGGTCTTTTCTTGTAGGAAGTGTTTATACTTAAAACATACATTTTCTAGGGCGTTTACGTATTCGTTCTTGCTAGTCTTCGCCAAGCCAATCATCAACTTGGATTCCACGCATTTGTTGTTGTTCTCCTTGAAGCATTCGCTGGCCGCCTTGGCGTTTCTTGTGTTGTTGTAAACTTGCTTTGCATTCGTAATGTCTGAGTGCGGATCGTCGCTGGCTTTGCACTTTAAGATTAAGTCACAGGCCTGCAAACATTTGTAGCTTTATTACTCTTTAACGTATTGTTGCAGCCTGCGCCGCCGCCAACATGTTTATCTACGTTCTGGATGGGTGCGATTAATATTGATTTGTGGAACGATGATTAATTGAAGAGTTATTTGTTGGAAAAGTGTTATTTTGTATTTTTAATATATTAAACGATTGTGAACAGGAAGACTCAATACAAGTACGTTACATTTTACAAGAAATGTACATACTCTAAGACAGAAGTTTTAGTGCTTAGTAAGAAATAAAAATAATAATAATAATATGTAATTAACAAAGACAGAAGAAATTTAAAATTAAACATCGGCAGAAAAGCTGAGGTTTATAAATTTCCAAAAAGCCAAAATTTGCATGAAGCGGTGAAACTGTCCCATCAAGGATGCCCTCAGAGAAGCAACCTCAAATATACACTATATTATAAACTATAAAACCAGGTTTCAAATTGGCACTCACAGATGGCGCCACTAAACTCATAAAAATTAATTACATAATCGAGTGCAATGAAAGCGAGGCAGTCTATTTTTAGTTGCAATTTAAACTATACTTGTTGAACATATAGGACCACATCCAGTGATGGAAAATAACAGAAATAGTCAGCTTTAGTTCGGAAATATGTTCATAGATGGCTCCACCAATAAAATTAATTACATGCAGTCAGGTGCAATGATAGTGGGACATGCTCTGTCATAAGAAGTAATTTAGGAAATTGCCGGCGATGATTATCGATAATGTAGCAAAACTAAAACAGAAGATTAAATTTAACAATTGCACAAGCTGTTCCAGCCGTACCTAAATTTAAATTTGGAACATATAAAATTGGTTCGAAAAAGCATACGCAGATGGCACCACTAACTGACGAAAATTAATTATCTTCCTGTAAGAATTTCATAAATTTTGAGTACACATAATTTGATTACGTAGTTAATTATTTGGAACAAATGAATAAAAAACACTTAATTCAGCTTATAATTGCGGAAATAGATGCAAAAGTTTCCGGATTTAAAGCACTTATAACGTTACTTCGGAAAAATGTTCATAGATGGCGCCACTAACTAATGACGATTAATTGCATACAATCAAGTGCAATGAATGTGGACGGGTTTTTTTAGTTGAATTATGTTTAGGAATCAACCTAAATTAAAAAATAAATAAAATACAAATAAATTTATAGTACCAAATGTATAAAATAATGACATTAATACAGTAAATAAATGGTCATCAGAAGATTATCGCCAACAAAAACTGATAAAATGAAAAAAAAAAGAACTATCAAAATTTGAATTTGCCGCGCATGAAATTATTTCAAAAAAGCACGTGTAGATGGCACCACTAACAAACGAAAATGAAGATGTAATTCATAAATTTTGAATACACACAAATTTACGGTCCAATTGTTTAGGTACATATTTGGAACAAATAAAAAAAATACTTTCCGGATTTGACGTTGGCGCTTATAAAGTTAGTTTGTTAAAATACACATGGATGGCGCCACCAACTGATGAAAATTAATTACATACGGTCAAGTGCAATGCAAGTGGAACACTTTTTATTTGCATATTGTTGCATCACATCCGCTGCCGTACGAAGTAGTTTAAGAAATTAATTGTCAGTGATAATTGTCGCCAATAAAGATTGATAAAATAAATTAAAAAAAAAAAAAAAACAAAACAAATGATTTAGTTTAACAATCGGTGAAACTTAATTACGATGTGTGTAAATAAAGTAATGAGACTGGAAGCGTAATGTTCCACCCGGCAACTCTTTTATAAGGGTGACAGGTCAACATCCAATGCGTCTTTAGTATGAGTTTTAACTCCCTAACGTCACTAGGTGATCCATATCGAATTTTTATGTAAAATTGTTTTTTCTAGTGCGTTCCGAAAAATAGTAATGTCGAGCAACGTTGTGCTATCAAGTTTTGCTTCAGACTCGGGCACACCGCGAGTGAAACGTTTCCAAAACTTCAGCAGGCGTATAGAGAGAATGTTTTGTCAGGGGCCCAGGTTTTCAGGTGGTTTAAGGCATTTTCGAAAGGCCGAGAATTGATTGAAGACGAATCTCGTAGAGAAAGGTCAACTGATCAGAACATCGAGAACTGTACAGAATGTCGATAGAATCTGCTCTGACCGTCGATTAACAAACAAGAATGATTGGGGAAGAGTTGAATTTTCCGAACGCACTAGAAAAAACAACTTTACAAAAAAAATTGCTATGGATCACCTAATGACGCTAGCGAGCGCTAGGGACTTGAAACTCACTGAAGCGCACTGAATGTTGGACCTGTCATCCCTATAAAAGATAAGTCCACAGTGTTGCCCCGTTGCTTTCAGTCTCAGTACTTTATTTACACACCTCGTACATATCTTCCTGTAAGAATTTCAGAAATTTTGAGCGCCCACTATATTATTGCGCAATTATGTATTTGAAAGAAATTTTTAAAAAACCACTTGATACAGCGTGTAAAAGGTCCAAAAGTTTCTAAATTTTAAATACATATAATAGTTTCTCTGACCTTGCACCATTTAAGCACGAGTTGTATTCGATTTTGGCTTTGTAGATTTGCTCAGATTTATTCCATGCTTAATAAAATTGTTATTATTATTATTATTAGGTCTGTTCCAACCACGCTTTGTGACGGAAGCATGCACTCATCAAAGTTTTACACTTAACAAAGTTGTCAAAATCGATCATTATTTCGGTGGGCAACTGATTATGACGGTTTCGAAACCGTCACAGAGCGCGGTTGGAACAGAGCTAATATTAAATTGATGTTTATAATGTTAGTTCGAAAAAATGCCCATAGATTGTGCCACTCACTAACGGATATTAGACGGATATTAGGCCCGTGTGACAACATGCAAGATTTGATAACATTTTTGTTACAAAGTGAGGGAGATGAGCTACCATAGTGAATTCTGATTGGTTGAATTGGCACTTCTCAATCACTTCGTACAAATCTTGCACAAGAAATATCAATAGTGTCACATGGGCCTTAGATGGAAATTAATTTCCTGCAGTCGTGCAATGAAAGTGGGACTTTTTTTGTAAATCGAGTTCTACATATTCGCTGTCATAAGAAATAAGAATATCGCCCATGAGGATTAATAAAAGATTTAAAAAAAAGCAAATGATTAACATAAACAATTTTAGACTGTTCTAGCTGGCGCGTATAAAATTAGTTCGAAAAAGCTTGCACAGATGGCGCCACTAACTAATGAAAATTAATTATATTCATTTATTTTGAATACATGCAATTAATTATACGGGGCAATTTTCCATTTGAAACAAATGAAAAGTACGAATAAGTTTAACAATTGAGAAAGAGCGCAAAGGTTGCAAAATTCTAATTAGTTCTGAAAAATGTTCACAGATGGCACCTTTAGTTTTTTTATTTTCTAGAAACGAATGGAAAACGAGTGAATGAGTTTAATAATAATTGCAGAAAAAGATCTGGGTGACAAGATTCGAATTTGACGTTGATGAAGTTAATTTGAAAAAATATACACAGATGTCATCACAAATTAATGAAAGTTGTTCTGTAAAATACAAAAAAATAGTATATTATACACCTAGGTAGAGAAGTCTAGTGTTATAACCCGAGGGTTATAACACTTATAACTCGGTCCTTTACATCCCTCGGCCCTAAGGGCCTCGGGATGTAAAGGACCGAGGGTTATAAGTAGAGATGTAATTTTTCCGGAAAAATAAAAAAGATGGAAATTTTCCGATGACCTTTTCCGGTAATTTACCAGAAAATTTCCAAATCAATTATAGTAACGTATTTCTTTAAAAAAAAATATTTTTATAAACTCCGGAGCAAAGGATAGTTAAAATAGTACCAAATACTAATGTACAATGGCAATATAAAAAATGACAGAAATTACAAAATAATGTGTATTCACAAATCAAACTTACGCTTTGGCGTTCGCTTATAATTCATAAATTGTACGTATAGGCATTGCTTATATATGGTTAAAAATAAAAGTGATAATTTAATAAATAATTTGAAAGATGTATTTTTTTTAAAGATCAACAATCACTTTCTGAAATATACCGAAAATTGAAGGAAACAATATCACTTTCAATATTATTAAAAGGCCCCATGTAGGTGTGAGTACATATGAAGGAACATTAAAGGATATTCGGCGAACAGTTATTCAACGATTGTATAAAACTAGACCTTAGTAATATCAGTTACAGAATCAGCAAATAAAAATAGCAGATGTCTTTCCATAGTACTAAAAGAAAAAGGCAAATCACAGAGAAAGAATTAAAAAAGAAACAGGTAGACAGAAATTGAGAACTTGAACATTATAAGTTATTTGTAATTTTTTTCATAATGTAATATATTTTTAATAACATGTAAATAAATATTTGAATTTTCAGTATGTTATAGTGAAATATTTTATGCCCTTAAATTAAACAATATTTTAAGTAATTTTGAAATGAACTTGGTTCAATATATTAATTTTGTGGAAAATTTATCAATTTATTTTTAATCAACTACTTCAGTGTCTTTTCTAATTACTCTTATGATCAAATCTATATTTAAGAGCTTCCGAAGTCCTAACCTCCGTAGGCGCAAGTCAAATTAACCGCTAATTCTCTCCCACCACAAGAAGTCGTGCGGAGATTTTAGCCGCTCGTCAGATTTCAGCTGACAGTAGATAAAATAATTTTTCTTTCAGCCGAGTTTCAAACTTTATAAACACATGCCGTTCGTCACCCGTTCGTGTATTTTGTTTTAATCAACAGTTATTAGATGGCAGCACATTCTGAAGACTAGGTTAACTAACTATAAATACATAAACAATGGTATAGGTATTTTTTCGCATTTTCGGCGCATAATCTTTTGAAGTTAGGTTAGGCATTACATTTTAATAAATGATTTTATGTTAAACTGCGCAAGCAGGACAAGTAATAACTTCGTTGAATTTTCGTCGGAAATTTTCCAGAAAAATTGGTTGGAAAGTTTCTGGAAAATTTCCATTTTAGAAACTTTCCAAATTGGAAAATTTCTAAACCCACATCCCTAGTTATAAGACTTCTCTACCGTGGTGTATATACTATTTTTTCCACTACTAGTGCAAATGATAATTTTAATTTGAACAAATATTTATTACAAATTACGAAAGGTTTACAGTTTTCTGTATTACCGATATGACAGTTGATTCAAATTTTTTAATTTGTCACAAACATTACGTCGATCTTTTTGCCAAATCGTCAATTAAATAAAGTAAGTACGGTAAACGATGTACGGCGATTTAAATTGTACGCCGCCTGAAATGCGGGAAATTTCCGGACAAGTGGCAAACAATCTATTGCCTGAAAAATCAAAAGATTTGTACCTGAAAGCGTACGTAACAATTGATGTTCATTATTTACCGTGGTAAATAATAAAAAAATTATTTACCTCAGGTCGAGAAATTGTTTTTCACAGCAACCTAACACATGTCAAAATGACAGGCTATAGTACTAGTAGTGGAAAAAAAAAATTAATTGAGTTTAATAATTACAAAAACTATGAATTAATAAAATATTGACATAATTCAAAATACTGGCCCCTTTAAGGTGAGCAAATTAAAAGCGCGGGTGCAATTGTGGTTGCCTATATCAGAGAAATTTAATTTTCACCCAGCTGCCTTTTTCGTAATATTTAAAATACTGTAACTGGGTTGCAAAGAAAATTTAAGCCAGGATTAAATTGAAACACATTATGAAGCATATTGTGTCCAGGCTAAGAATTTAAAATTTCAAGTATTGACATTTTTAAACAATAAAATACAAATATTTTACTAATTCCCAAATGACAAAAATCAGAAAAGTGCCTCAAATGACCTACTTTAATTATTTGTGAAGTTTTCTGTATTTATTTCTTCTTTAAACTGTTCAGAAAAATGTTACCTCTTTAAATTTTCCTAACAGAAGCTGCTGACCAATCTCATAAGTAGGAACTTCTTTGTCATTGCCAAACCTCTGCAATCCATAGTAATTGACGAAACCATTCTCCCTTAAGCTCTCCATAGCACTGTTGATCAAGACATCATCGGCTATCACATTCCTAAGAGCAACTCGAAATTTGTTACCCTTGAGTTGGCCGAGTTTTAACGGCTCATCCTTGAAGGTGAAGTTCCCCAAGCGCAACATTCGTAGAGGGCGACACTTGTGGAGGAGCTTCCAGGGCTCCACCTTTCGCACGCACAACCACTGCGTGGTTTTTGCCCTGCGATCCTTCACACCTGCATATGTGAAAGCTGCGGGCCTTATTCTCAAGCAATCACTCACCTTCAGGATCGCTTCTAAGGTATCGATGTTTTCCTTGTAGAGTAGAAAGTGTACGTATTGACCCAGGCCTTTCGGCCATTGGTAGTCACTTCTTTTGGCTGAAAATAAAGTACAGGATAACTCATATTCATCAAAAACTTTTAATCAGAAGTGAATAGTATTACATAACAAAAAGTGTGCAGGTAATAAGTTCTAATTGTAGGATTGTTTTTAGAGATGATGAAATTCTTTATGCAATCAATAAAATGAAGTCGCCCTGTAGAGAAAAAAATCAATGTAATCACCTTCTTTGTTGTATTTTTTAAACTCTAAATATTTCTTGTCTTCTTTAGTGATAGTCGAAGCTACAATTTTTTGTTTGAATATCCTCTTCACAATATTGTGTATTTCACCCCTTTGTTCCTTGCTTAAGGGCGTCACTTCGAATTCGATGATTTTATCTTCCGTCGACTTCATCATCTCCAAAATCTGGTCCCAAATTTCCTGAGGGATAAGCTCCAAGGGCGTCGCCTCAGTTAATTCATCGCTCCCCTTTGCATTCTTTGCTGAAATTGCTATGTTAAAATCCTATCTGATTACTTGGAAAATTGGGCTTACCGTTGATGAACTCAACTGGCACTTTTGTATCGGTTAGAACGCCGACTTCGCCGGCCAGGTTGATTTCATTGACCTGAAAATCGGAGTAACGAGCTTTGAGGATCGCCGAAAAGCCCCCTGCTTCTTTCAAGTACTCCGTAATGCCCACGTCGATTTCTTGTAGATGTTCCGCATGAACTGCCTCGACTTTCTCTCTATCTTTCCTCGGGTAATTGCCTCTCTTTACGAAGTTCTTACCGCCTCTATTATTTCTGTGCATCTTGAGCGATCTATCAACGTACTTTTACGTTTTCTCTGGCATTTGTGGTTGTCGGATCGAAATTGAGGTTATATCACTAAGGACCAAACACCAAAAACGTCAAGCAAGCGTTAACAGTGTTGCCAACAGACCGAGCGTACATTTTGGAAGATAGTTGTGAAAAATTTCGGTAGATGTCTAGACCTTTCCATACGTCATTAAAATAAAACAATTATTTTTCATAAAATAAACAAAAACATATTACTAAAAGTCAGTATTGTTAAATTACCGGTAATTTATTTTAAATGTTATCTTACCGGTTATAGGTTTGTTCGTTCGTTCTGCACTTTTCTATACTTCTTGCACTAACCGTTCCTGAGGGAGTGAGATGTATACAGGTGGCCCAACGAAAACGAAACAGACTGAATATCTCCCAAGGAAAATGTTCTTTGAGAAAGCGCAAAAACAGGTCGATTTATAATCTAAGGGGGACACTTTTCTAGCGTATACCTAGTATTGTAAGTTTACCGGTAATATAGAAAATTTACCATGCGATTCACAAACACTATGGGCGTTTACGAAAATTGGAGCGGTATATGTATACGGGTTAATCTATTTTCTCACTCTTACGTGTATTAAACGCATTCATTCTATCTCACTTTTCTACCTCGATCCATGTACCGCTCCAATTTTCGAAAATAAGGTATAGTTGTGAATCGGTAAGAACAGCACGGTAATTTTCCAATGTAAACTCACAACACTACCTATACCCAACTGTCATACGTCATCCTTCTCGCTTCCAGCTCTGTAACCAATAGAATTTAAATAGGGAATGTACTATGAGTGGCATGTCATTGAAAAGGTAATTTTATAGAGAACTCAATAATGTGAATCATTATTGATTTTAGCGCCCTATGTCGAGAAAAAATATTGTTACAAAATTCAAAGTGTAACAACTTGTATGAAAGCTAATTTTAATAGTAATTCAATGCGCAAATTGACATTACATAAAAATATTGAAAACTAACTAAAAATAAGATTCGTAACCTACAAATTTGATATCCTTAGTGTAAATGTTCAAAGAGCTCCCCATTAACTTCCATGCAGGAGTACAAATTTTGTTCAAAACGTTCCTGACATTTTGAAGCATTTTTGGAGATATTTGACGACACTCCATTAACAATACGCTGGCGTAAGTCTTCTGAAGATAACGGTTGAGTGGCATGAGATAAATCAGGAGATCGCGGAGGTCACTCACTAGTACTTTGTGAATTTAAATAAGGATATCAAATTTGTAGGTTACGAACCTTATTTTTAGTTATTTTAGTCAGTTTTCAGTATCTTTACTAATGTCAATTCGCGCATTGAATTACTATTAAAATTAGCCTTCTTGTGAGTTGTCACACTTTGGATTATGTAGCAACATTTTTTCTCGAAAGAGGGCGCTAAAATCAAATTTTCGGGTATTCGTATTCACATTACTGAATTCTCTATAAAATTACATTTGCAATGATATGCCACTCATAGTACATTCCCTATTTCAATTCTATTGGTTAGAGAGCTGGAAGGGAGGAGAATGACGTATGACAGTTATACGATAGAAAAGTGTCCCCCTTGGATTATAAATTGACCTGTTTTTGCGTTTTTTCAAACAAAAATTTTCTCTGGAGATATTCAGTCTGTTTCGTTTTCGTTAGGCCAGCCTGTATAATAGAATGTAAGTAGTAGGGAAGACATACCCGTATATTTGAGCTACCTGGGTACCCGAATAAACTACCCGGATACTACCCGGGTACCCGTATCGTGCTCGGGTAATCTTATGAGCTCGGGTACCCGTATAAATTCGGGTACCCGTGCAAAACTGAGATCCGGATCTGATACGGGTACTCGTATAAATTCGGGTACCCGGGTATGTTCGGGTATAAGTTTGGATATTTCAACGTAAATGGATTCACGAATTTTACATGAGTGTCCGAATGTTAAAAATAATCAAGTTTTCATCATGTAATAACAGATAGGTATATGTTTTTCCGAGATTCTGTGCTGACAAATTAAACGGATAATAACGAGTATCCGGATAAAGTAATGATACCCGCGTAATAATCGCACGGGTAATATTCGGGTACCCGATGTATCCGGGTAATAACAAGTACCCGGATAAAGAAATGATACCCGAGTAATAATTTCACGGGTAGTACTCGGGTACCCGATGTACCCGGGTAATAACGGGTACCCGGATAAAAAAATGATACCCGGGTAATAATTATACGGGTAGTATTCGGGTACCCGGGTACCCGATGTCTTCCCTAGTAAGTAGGACACGGTTCATCTGAATACAATTTTACTTTGGAAAAAATGTCCATGTTTAATTTATGTTTTTATCAACTTTTAACAGTCTTCTTTACTAAAAAACATTAACCTTTAAATCTTCGTACGACGAGTTTTTTTTTAATTAAGATTTGTTTCAGAAATACCTAGCTCTTTTATGTATTTCACAAACTGAATACAGGGTCTCCCAAATAGAGTGGCCTATTAAAAGTTTTCGAGGAAGGGAATATACAAAAATTCTGAAAATTAGTGCACTGCCCCAAGGAAAAGCGATCTTTCAGATTAAAATATTTTTACTTTTATATCACTTCCGGTTACACCGGAAGTCGCCGTTAACTTTCTTATTTTAAATGGAATGCTATACTTTTTATTACAAATTCTGATTCTACACATTATTTTAAATAAGAAATGTTAAGGCTACCCTATACCTAAATGTAACCGATTTAGAGATATCTTCAAATTTATTTAAAAAATTGTTTTGGTGACCTTTCATTTAGGAGAATGTGTTTACGGCAATTTCAAATTTAAAGATTGAAGTGACATGTCGTTTAAAAGTATAATGTTCAGACTTTCAAATCATATCCTAAGTATCCCTGAAAAATTCATAGGGTGGTCACAATATGGTGTCGAAAGTCATTATGTTTAACTGCCCAAAACTCAATTTTGGTATTAGCATTCCCTATACCTATATCTTTTAGTTTTCTTGTTATCAATGATTGTATATTTTATTCTGTTAATTAATGGAATGAATGCAGTTATTCGTAGCAAGCTTTGAAAAAAGAAGCAGACATTGAACTGTTACTTTTTAAGAAATAAATAATTGCTAACCATTACATTATTTTGACGTACATCATAGAATAAAGCTATTAGGTAAATACATACCTACCGTAAGTTTACCATTTTCATAAACGAGCGGCTTTAAAAATTAAGCATGCTTTGAAAAACAATTTTTTTGTCAATTTAACATTTTTATTAAACAACAAAAGCAATACTTACAATTGGTAAAATGGTAAAAATAACAATTAATAATTTTATTTATTCCAATAAATAGTTTATTTTACATTCAAGGAGAGTGCAATAAAATGGTTACGAGAACGAGCAGAAAATTTAATGAAAAGTATCCGCAGTTACCGCCAATGACAGAAAAAAAATATAGAAGATTTGAACGTATTTTTTAAGAAGTGACCAAAGAAAACTTCATCTGCTCCTGTAACTGGCAATGAAGCAAATGAAATTTCTGTATTAGCATTCGTCGAAACTTATTTATTTCTACTTATCTGTTAATGGTATAACTCAATAAATATTTTTATTTTGTCGACACTTACTACGAAAAATTTCGATAATTCTAGCAAAATATGCCATTATAATAAACAATTATTGATAACAAGGAAACTAAAAGAAATAGGTATAGGGAATGCTAATATCAATCGATGTAGAATTTGATTCTGTATCTCATGTTATAAAAATATACAATGTGTTCCATTTACGAAAATTGAGTTTTGGGCAGTTAAACATAATGACTTTCTACACCATATTGTGACCACCCTATGAATTTCTCAGGGATAATTAGGATATGATTTGAAAGTCTGAACATTATAATTTTAAACGACAAGTCACTTCAGTCTTTAAATTTGAAATTGGTGTAAATACATTATCTTAAATGAAAGGTCACCAAAACAATTTTTTAAATAAATTTGAAGATATCTCAAAATCGGTTAGATTTAGGTATAGGGAAGCCTTAACATTATTTATTTAAAATAATGTATAGAATCAGAATTTGTAATGAAAAGTACATCATTCCATTTAAAATAAGAAAGCTAACGGCGACTTCCGGTATAATCGGCAGTGATATAAACAGTGATATGTACAACGTTTTAGCTTACAAATGAATACTGTTGTACCATCTTAGACTGGTGTTACACGCTCAGTCTGGCATCAGTTCAGTCCATGACTGTGGTCAGAATTATGTCAAACTGTTCATATAATGCGTAGACTGACGGACTGATAAACCGGAATGACAAATAATTTTTAAATATGTTGATAATTTTCGTCAGTCCTGGTAAGACTGACAACAGATTGTAGTTAACTGAACTGACACCAAACTGAGCGTGTAATACCCGTCTTACGGGGTTCAAAATTTTTGATGGAAAATCACGATGAGTTTTTGGGACTTCATATCTCTCCCTTACTTTCTTAAAATCTGCGTCACATATCAATCAAAATAAGAGTAAAGGAATGTTCTATATTTTTGTCAGTGTACTAAAGACAGTCCGAAATTTTCTGTCCGCAGTTGTACATTTGCGGAATTTAAAAAAGCATACGTACGCTCTAAACGTGTCGCTGTGAACTTGGTTTTGTTTGAAATTATTTTCGCTTTATAAGTCAAAATCATTGTCAAAGTGACAGACCGACATTAATATGACCTATACAGGGTTAGTTAAAAGTCTGGAAACGGTCATTTATTGCCGTTATTATTCATTTTAGGAAATTATGTTTTTTATGAAAGTTTTTTAGGAAATTTTATCTACAATTGAGAATACTTGAATTTTTTTTTCTTCAATTGTTTTTGAGTTATGCCTATCTGCGTAATTTTTTTAAATGGAAACTTGTTAATTTTACTCTACCATTCGGTAGAGTGTTTTTTTCTCTTTACAAAAGTACTCTTGTTTCTTTTTTAGAATTGAGGGTTTTCTGAAAAAAAAAAAACATTTGTCTTTTTTGTGAAATTGAAAACTCTGGTTCAAATATTTATTTTAGTTAGGTAGATCTAGACAAAATTGAAGTTATCGGTCACAATCTTATCATTAAAAACAAAAGCAACAAAAAAAACTAATAAATAACTAAGTAAATTAAATTAAATGTTCAAATTGTCAGGATGCGTACTATTAAATATATTACAAACGTCTTGTAAACTTCTACGTCTATCTCCATAAACCAGCATCATAATTATTTCAATTTTTTGACGTTCATTTAAAGTCGCCATTGCTAATATTAACAGCAGTCATTTGCATAATTGAATTTGACGTAAACAATAACCATTGATAAAGTTACTCGCTCGAGTTCGTTTATCGCTTACTTATTGTTAGATGTACCTGTCCTAGCGCTAATAAGCATGCACGACGGGAAATGAATACTTGAAATATTGTTTTTTTTTCAGAAACTCCTCAATTCTAAAAAAAAAAAGAATGCTATTGTGAAGAGAAAAAAATACTCTACCGAACGGTAGAGTAAAATTAACAAGTTTCCATTTAAAAAAATTACGCAGATAGGCATAACTCAAAAACAATTGAAGAAAAAAAAAATTTAAGTATTCTCAATTGTAGATAAAATTTCCTAAAAAACTTTCATAAAGAACATAATATCCTAAAATGAATAATAACGGCAATAAATGACCGTTTCCAGACTTTTAACTAACCCTGTATAAGTTAACCCGAAAACCGCAAATAACTATAGTATACATTATTGAAGAAGGGTTGCTTGATATTTAGATTGATACTTAGCTGAGTATGTAATTATCGCCGCGAATACTTAGCTGAGTGTGTAGTTGTTGCTGTGACATTACCATATTTACATGATTAATGTTGTCATATGTATTTTAAGTGTTTTATTATGGATTTCACCAACGTCACTTAACTTTAATCATCGAATAAGAATTATCATTCCTATACCTTCAACACATGTAACTATGGCAACGTTTACTTTTAACGGATGAATAAATTTAAGTAACGTTGGTGAAATCCGCCATTAATTGTGTTTGTTTTTAGATTGTTTTATACTATTATTTATTTTGTTTATTTATTTGACAATCCACATACATCTAATTCGGTGTCAAAGTGGTTAATAAATACATACATACATACATACATACATACAAGGGTGGTAAGTAAGAAGGTTACCCGAAAGATTTGGGGTTAATAAAAGCACCAAACAGATTTTTTTTTTGACTCCTAAAAATTAAAGTGACCTGATTTAATTATCAGTGTTTATGTCAATCAGACAGAGATCGATTTACTATTCTATTATTGCAAAATAAAGCCTAAAGACTTGTATGCTTTTTTAAATTCCGCAACTGTACATTATTTACATTTGTATTTAAAAAAATTCTAAATGAAACCGTTACTTGAGATTTTGATTTTTTGACATTTCATTGAAATTTCAAAGAAATTTCATTCTTTTTTTTAATGTGAAATTTCATTTCATGTCCTGTTGAAAAGTTAAATATTAAAAATAATGAAATTTTCGCGCTTCTTTTTCCACATCCCTCACGGAACTCTTAGCGGCAATATGAGTGGAGGCACGATAGAATACGATAGCCGTTGTTTCCATTGCAGGTCAATAAGGACGAGGTTAGCATGCAGAGGTCACGATTTTAATGGTCATCACTGTACAACGGGAAGTCCTTCACGGAGATTCTTTTAATGGCAACTCCTGCTTTCGAAAATTCACCTTTTACGTTCCACTTCTTCAATTAACTGTTTAAAATATGTCAAGTGTTTATCAAGTTTAGAACTGGTTGTTAAATTATAATTTGGTAATAACTTGACATATGATTTTGAAAGAGCAATCGATCAATTCCGGCAGAATTTCATTGAATTAGACATGTTAACACCATGCCATATTTCACCATGTTCAAGAATTCTTCAAATCTAAATGAAAACCAGAGTTAGAACAATTCAGTGAACAAGCTTTTGAAGCAGCACATGCAGATTTTAAGAAAATGTGTAGGAAAGTTATTTTAGCAAGATCATCATTAATGACTTCAAAAATAAAACAGTTTTGAAACAGCACCAGCCATTTTTAAAACAATTTTGTACGCCAAAAAGCAGCTTTAACTTTTTATTTGTTTAAGATTATTTGTTTCAGTATTTAAGATATCTGTAATTTCCAGTAGGATTCTGCTTTACTCCGTAACTATTTCGTTTTGGCGACTCTTACCAAACGTAACGTTACCACGTAACCGTGACGTCACTACTGCTAACCAACGCTATTCTAACCGGTTACTCGCCAAAAATGCCTTATAATCTATTAACCCACAGGATGTCTAAAATATACCACTCCGTTCGAAGGTATTCAAATATAATGAAAATCACGGAACTTGAGCGCTGCGTAATCAATCGCCGAAGCAAGAACCGATAATTATTTCAGTATTATTTCTTTGTTAACGGTGAATGAGAAAAAAGGACGGAGTTATGATTCATAAATCTGATGATGCAACACCAGACAATGACGCAACGGTCTTCTCTTATGAATAATACTATATGTATAGAAAAATACTTTTTTCAAATGGAATGAGAAATATTTTAATACACCATCGTATGTGGAATTAAATGCTGCATCGAACTGAACCAACATTTCTTATATCTGTCTTTAACAGTTTTTGAATTATGAAACATTTTTGACTTAATTCATAAAAATTTACAATTTTATTAGATCGAGTGCGGTCAAAGCCGGATTCGCAGTCTTCAAAGAACAATCCATTGGAATGTTTCGATAGTACGGAAAATCTCCTTCAAATTTGAACTATCGTCCTATCATTTGAATCCTTACGAAAAGATCAGGCAGATATGATAGATCGCAAGTGGGTATGTACAATCGCAATCATAATTCATGACGCTTACAGAAAGCTTACAGAACATCGTATGTACTATCGGGGCCTTAAAATTTCGAACGATTTTTTTCAAGTAGCCAGAATTTCTCTAAATTATAGTTTTGTAGAACAGGCTCTTTCCTCAATTTTGACACTAAAGACGTTTAACCAAAAGTCAGATTGTTTGGTTATATTTTAAGAACAGCAAGATAATAAAGTATTAGAACTGAAATAACAGAATAAAAGTAGCGACCAACCATCTTCTAATTTTGCAATTGCAAAATCCTTCTCTCCTTCAGAATGCACGTGATTTGGCACTGCGTTGCTACAATTTTAGCATTACATTTGAAACCGTTTAAAACGTTTAAAATGATTTTTTTTGACAAGCCTTCAAAGAAAGCCACATTTACAGCGGAAAATTGAATCGTGCGAAATTATAAGACCGCGATAGTACATACCTATCTCCTTCAAAACTATGAACTTTGAATGAATCCAAATCTGACTACTTAAAAGTGAATGCGAGATGTCGCAAATTATTTTCTTCTTGAAAATCATAAATAAAATGTCCACGATGAGTTTTTTTGTAAAGGTTATGTCAGGAATTAAGATTGCGACTGTACATATGACTGAATATTTCGTCGTTCTGTCTTTGAAGTAAGAGTCCGTTTGGGTGTAGCAGCACGTTTTATTTGATATTTTTTTTACAAACATTTATAACATCGATATAAATATACAAATATAAACACATATAAACATGCATAACATTAATCCGCTAATCCATAGTTAAGGCTCTATATTTATAAGATGTTTTTAGCGTTGCGGTTGTAAAAGTACAAAATGATCATCGGGATCCTCAGTGGAAGGCATACAGAGTAGGGAGTAGGATATTTTTCATTAAAAGTGACGGGAGCTTTCATTACTAGAGATAAACTGAAACTGGTCTGAGGGTTTCGAAAGCAAAGAAAAAGTAGTTTAATTCGGTGGTGGTAAAAGACGTCTCGAATAGGCTCTTACTTTTGAAAATAATCTACATAACTGCCGAACCGATTTTCTAGTGTAGTAGGTAGGTACATCAAATACGATGGGAACGTTTCTTACGAGTAAATTTTGTCCGTAGAAAAATAAATTCGCGTGAGATATTTACTAATCCGTGTTAGGTTCGCAGTGACAGATCAATTCTCCTTTGTTCTATGTACACAGCTGAAAAACTGTGGTGACGCCAAGGCACAGTTAATTTTTGGTCACTTTCTTTAGTCATATTCATGAGATAATCAGATGGATTGAAGACAACGAGATAAGTTCCTTGATAATTAAAGTTTGAATTTAGTTAAAACTGCTCATTTAGGGAATATGTTGTCAGCAACTTTTATTATTTGCTAAATACATGTTAATGTTACTGTGCGCGGTTGCTTTGTAATATGTATCTTTTTTTGGCCCATTTTAATATGAGATCTGCACGTTCTATTTCGTTTGATATCGAGCTTATTGATGAACGAATACGAAGAATATGAAATAAGATTTAGTTAATGATCAATTCAGTGTATGAATAGATTTGAAGAACTGAATTGAGTAAAGACGTACAGATCTATTGTATTGCATAGATTATTATGGTTAAGTACATGAATATGTCATCATAAAGACATTTAGCTTGCACGTTTTAGTACTCAGTCGATTCACGACTGCGTATCAAGATCACAAAAGCGCACGTGCAGGCTTCTTAAGCACGCGGCATTTGTTACTTAAGGTACTTCTTGAACTTGACCTCGCGATTTTTCCGGAAAGACCTCGTCCTGGTTGGAGTTTGAAGTCCAGGCAACCGGAGAGAACTTGTCACGGAATCCTGGCGTTGATTGAGAAACGGCGAGTTCGTAGCTGAATCCGGGCGCGGCACGAAAGTCCTGTGCGGCATGAAGGGGGAGACTGCTGGAAATTGGTTTGCGACCAGGGGTACCCAGCATTGGATTTGTAGACCACCCGGCGATTCATCTGCAATGTTGTCATGTTTCAATCAATAAATGTCAACCAAGATTGGACGAAGGGTTTTACTTTGAGCCGAATTTAGGGAGAGCTTTCGATGTGAGCTTCTGTAAGCGGTGGAGCGTACCAGGCCCGTCGTCCCCGTGTTTACGGCATCCATAGACATGCTCCTCGCCTGAGCTCTCGCCCATATTTCCGCTCGCCTACCTCTCTTTCGATCATCTTCAAGGCCGCTCAAGTGTTCGTTCAGAGAATACAGCTTTTGAGTTATGTCTTTACCTATGCAGAAAAACCAACGATATTATGTGTACTGCACAGCCAATGGATGTCGATCAAGTACATCTATATGTATCAATGTAACCGAATCACCTCAAATTCCATAATCGATGGTGAGTAAACTTGTCCAGAAAGAAAAGGGTAAGAAGCGATCTTATAGACTAGACCTGATCCTTTTTTTTGTATCAATTGGAACGTTGAGAAGAGAGCAGTCAAGCATCAAGTTATAAAAAGTAACATAATGGTGATGAAGGGCTTTCTTACCTATAATACAGTCGAGTACTATTTTGAGCATCGGCCTGTGCCTAAGTATCCTTTCAAGCCTCATCCGAGACCAGCAGAGGTATACACTGTCCTCCTCAGCTGTGATAGACACTTGGAAAACATCATCGGATTGATCGTGGTTGGCCTCCCACTCCGGGGAATCCACGAACTGGTGTACGTTGATAAAATGCAGGTGCGTGTCTTCGCACGTTACTCTTAACCTGCACCAAAAATCACCCGGATTTCACCAATTCACCTCACCCTTAAATACTCACTTGCCCCTTAAGAGAATCGACAGTTTTTCATCGGCGGCGCTAACGTCTTCCACCGCGTAGATATCACCGCGCTCTAAGTTCACAACTTGGGCTTCTCTCACCAGTTCTTTGAAGTGTTTCTTGCTGACGCGCAGTGGTTTGAACACCTACAATCAATCAGAATTGGGTTATCCCCTTAAATTACTGTGTTAAGTCTCGTGCAATATTTAGTAACAATTTAGGTCGCCTCGGACCACATAACTGGGTTATGTAATATTGAATTAACGCTGTGATGGACGACGTCGGATATTTGCGGCGTGTTCAAGTTCTCCGCAGCGTATAAATTAATTATGAGCGTCAGATCTGACACTTCAATGACTCTAATAACGGTAGAACTACAAGAAAATGGATTTTCAACGAATGCATGTGAATTAAAAAGTGAAGAAATCGATGTAAATGGTGATTTACAGCAAAAATATTGAAAGGAACTCAAGAGGAAGAAGTGGAAATCATAGGTGTAAGAGAGATACATGTTAAGTTCAATACCTAACTATTTTGTGGATATATAAAGTAATTGTTGAGAGGATTAGAAAAAAACATAGATGAAAGGAGTTCTCAAAGGATCAAGAAAAAGTGTAAAATAGCAGCTTATGATTTAGACTGTGTGGGATGGAGTATTTGGCTGGAAGGTCATGTGTTTCCATGATACCATTAAACACGTTAAGCTACAGTATAAGAAATGATCTTCAGCGAATCAAATCTGTATTAGCTGTGAATGCATAACATATCGCGTTGGCCTAGCCACCACTGGGGATGCATTTTCCGTGAGTAAATGAAGGATAGAATAGTAAAAAGCGCATGAGTAAACGAAGTAGCTACATCAATCGACGTTGCCGATTGATAACACGGACTACACTCCGGCCGCTAGCGCCGGTCGAATTCCTACTTTCTTACGCAACATTGTAATATCTCTATTTCACTTCCACACAAGTTTCAATGAGCCTCTCTTTTATTTACTCACAATAAACCGTATCCCTAGTCTTGATTAGACCATCTGTGTATATCATCCTATTATAATGATCCATGTAAGTAATCAAGTGGTTGTGCATTTTGTGCATGTTTGGTAATCCTTCTTGTTTTACCAAACGTGTGGTAGAAATATATATTATGTATATCGCTGATTGTTACTTAATATTGAAGATAAAGAGTTTTCTTGTAGTATATTACATGACAATAGATAAACTAATCAGAAAACACGTAACGCGAGGGAAAAAATCTCTGCCTTTTATTTAGTACGTCACATGTTTTTGAAAGCATTCTACAGTTGGTATTGCATAACACTTTATATCGCAAGCAAATTTATGGAATAAGATTTATCCGTTCGTGATGAAATTACGTGCACAGCTTTTGCGTGTTCTGCACTCACCTTGAGATAAAGCTCGGTTAATTCTAGGGTAAGCGTCGGTGGAAGAAAACGCCACGTCAACAGCAGGGTGTGAGTCAAGTTCAGTATCACAAGGAGCATGTTCCATAAGAGAATATCCGGAGCGCAGACTTCGACGCCCGCCCAGAAGGTCAGGAATATAAAGCCGAACGATAACAACGCCCTGCAAAAGAAAAAGAAACTTTCTCATTAGAGACCACGAAAGAGAGAGCTTACGAGGAAGTTTTGAACGTGCTTTTATAACGTTTTTATATGAGACTGAGCTTTCGTTGACCTTGTTTACTCTACATTTTAAAGTGTTTTTTTTTTTTAATTGCTATTACCTTACAAGTAAGACGCTCTGTTTGAAACTACCAGGCACCAAAAATGCAGCCGCAAAAAAGAAATTGGCCGTCTGGAACAACGTGTGCTGAGCTGGTGTCCACTCCTTGCATATCGTCCACGTTTCCCTGGTCGTTGCCACACTGGCGTTCAACATTTGGTAATCATAGTCGAAATTAAAGTACGAAACGTTAGTGGTGTTGGTGTAGGCGTCGCTGGCGTTCCACGCTAGGCTCGTGTTGGCATCTGCCATTAGGGTATTGTATACGCTATAGTTCGAGAGGGAAGGTTCGAATTTGTCTTGGGACGCCATCGCCTGTGAAGGCCGTTTCGTCGTCCTGGTGGAAATATTCGCCGGTCTTGGTGGTTTCAGTTGGGTGATCGATGGTTGCGGCAGGTGGAACCTCGATTGGAGCATGAAGATCTCCATGGTTGGTTCTGGAATGGAAACGTTGCGGTCTTAAAACAAATAACAAAATCATAGATTTTGTGATACAAAAATCATAGAGGTTGACGAACTTAATTTACATATTTCAGTGGAGTCAGTGGCTTTTAAAGCCACATTAGAAACTGGCCCTTAGATTTTTCATTTTTCAAAAGGATCATGTCAAAAACAGAAACAAAGCCAAAACTTTTGCAGCTTCTTCTAGGATGTAGTTATGGAAGGCGGAGCCATACTTAACTACCTGTAGGAAGACCATTGGATTGTTCAAATCAATTTTTGTTAAGGGCAAATCATGGTGTTCGCTTATGAACTTTTAGGTTAGTTTTTGTCAGAGTTCTGCTTTTTCCTTTTTATCTTCTTTATTATTCCCATGTCTTATAAGTCCAACAAATGAAATAGGGTTTGACGATCAAAATATTGCTTTCAGTCTGTTGGCTATTAATAGCGCAATGTTTAAGGAATTCGATTGAATGTATAACATTCATTTGATAGGCACTGGAAACGTAGATAAAAACTTGATGTTAACATTGCTATTAACATTGTTACTAACATTGTTGGTAACAAAAAGCTGAAATGTTGATAACAATGTTATTAACACTGTTATCAACAATATTCCTAATATTGTTATCAACAATGTTATTGAAAGTTATGAACATGTTAGTAAATTTGTTTGTCCTTGTAAATTGAAACCTGGTATTTTCACAAACATTCATGCTTACGCTACAGTTGCAATCAAAATTCATGACGCTTTAAAACTATGAACGTCGAATGCAATCAAATCTTACTACTAAAAAAATGTCGGGATGTCGTAAATTATTTTCTGCTTGAAAACTACAAACAAAATGTCCACGATGAGTTTTTCTGTAAAGCTTATGTAATGAATTAAGATTCCGACTGTACTCTTCTATAAGTTTAATGTTTTCTGTAGAACATTCCATCTTGGAGCTTTGAAAAATGCGAATATTGAATTCAGACAAACAAAGGATTAACAAACTAGGTAGGCACACACTTTGCTGTTCAATAAGATTAATTGCAATGAACAATTACAGTTTAAAGCGAATGTCAAGAGCAAAAATAAATTTGCCAGAATAAACTAAGAGGCAGACTCAAATGAAAACCTTAAAAGTACCCTGAAAACAGTACCTAACGGAACCTTGCTTGCAAGTTGGCAAAAATATTATTATTTTTGATATGTATAAACAATAAACTAATTAATGTGTTTAATTTTATTGTACGGTACATTCAAAACTGTAAATCACAGTAAAGTCGACAGTGCATTTGGTCTCTCGGAAAGTAACGGAATGTTATCCACACTTTACTAACATCTTGTTTCCAAATCTCACACATAAGATATAAGCAACATTTTGCTAACAACACTCTTTGATTTAGACCGCCTCCAGACCGATCCCAAAATATTTACTATTAACAAAGTTATGAAGAATGTTATTAACAAGTTAATTGAAATAATAATAGATGTTAACAGCAAATGTTGTTAACATAAATTATTTTCAACATGTTACTAACATTTCTTCGGTATTTCTTCACATGTTAATCGCAAATATTGTCAACAATGTTAATAACAGAAGTTTCTAAAATTTTTTGCCCAGTTTTTAAGATTTGTTAACAGCATTGCTAACACTATTATTAACAATGTTACTTCCGGTGTAAAGCCAGCTTTAGACAACATTTTGGAAGTAGACTTATGAAGATTTAACATCTTCAGGTTTTTTGCCAGGTTTGAGAATCATAACTATCTGAGCAACTTTCTAACTGCTAGAAAAATGACCGATTCGAAGTATTGCGTTAAAAAAAATATGTTAATAATTTGCAACATTTTCCAGATAGTCCTTGTAGTATTTTACCTGTGATTAGGTCCAATCCTGGTGCCTTCCTGATCTTTATTTCCGTCATAATTGTTTTTATTGGGCAAGAGAATGTAATTGCAAACCATTTGCAAACAGTCTTTCAACCACTTCCCTCCAAAGTAAGTAACGAAGAAGAATATACTATGTAGGAGTATCTAGGAGCCCCATTCCAAATGGATTTGTCTCATGCATCAATTAAACTAAAGTAGAAAATAGAGTAACGAGGCCCCACCGAAAGTGATGGAGAAAAAAGTAGTGGTCTAGTTAGTATAGTTGAAATTTGAGTTTATTCGAAATTCCGTTTATCGCCGCCAGCTTTTCCCGACAAGCACTATGAGCTTGGGGAATTTGTGGCAAAGAAAATTACAGAGTTAGAAAAACCAGTGTTTTTGGACATCATATTCTAGTTATAATAATTATTGAATTTTTGGTTTATTTTGGGCATAGCTTTTGTAATTTTTTCTGAAATTATTACACCAGGCTTGTTCTGGTTCTCGCAAAGACAGTCCTAGAACCATCAAGAGCATGCGCACAACAATAAAACATGCGTATGTTCCTGACGGTTCTAGGTCTAGGACTGTCAAGCTTACAGTGTGCAGAATTTTACTCACTCATGAAATGGTTTAAATTTTTATGCACATTACTTAATTGAAATTAAAATTCTTACTTTAATAGTCTGTATCTTTTTCATTATCAACTTTTGGTATAAGTAAGGTCGGTTAAATCGTAATATTTTGACGTGAGGAATCTACCATTGCTTTGTGTCCCATTACTTTTGGTCCTCCCTGTATATTTCAATTTATTGTAAAACGCTATAAAATTTCGCTACCCGACACTGGAGGTAGAGTTTTAATACTTTAGGTATATATTTTTTTAAATATTTTTCTTGAAACAATATTTTATTTGTTTGTTTATTGTTTTTAGAAATAATCGACATTTACTGTTCGATTTAACTTTCACATATTTAAAATCACAGGCGAAACGAAATCCCCCTTAAAAACGAAATTCGCGATTTGATAAGGTCGAGCTTATTCCCCCGGTCTAAATACCTCGCAACGCATTATGTTAAAAATCGTGAAAAACAAACGCAAAAAGTGTCTTTGTTTTTCTTTTGCAAGATCTCGAGTAAGCTCACCACATCGGTGATTGGCCAACACTTTGCCCGGCCAAAGGAATCAGTTTCTTCCCACGCTGTTTTTAAGCGAAACGCGAAGGGCTAAGTTTAGTGTATTCGGATTAAAGTGCGTATGTTAAAGGATAACATATTTTAAGTTAGTAAGAGTTTTATTATTCTGATCACATAATAAAATACTATCTTAAGCAACAATCTAGAGGGTAAATTGATTTCAGTTTTTGAAAGCTAACTATATCATGTCTCTTTCGTTTTCCAACACTTTTTGGGGGGGTCATATTTAGCGATGCATCTACAATGTTTCGCAGGCGGAATGCAGGGATAAGGACTGCAGGATTTAATTCATGCGGAGGTAGATACCAAACCTTTTTTTTTTACAAAAATTAAAAGAAAAATTTTATATGAATTTTAGGATAAGTTAAATTTCTCCGATTTTTTTCTTTTCAGTTCGATTGCAGGCGAAAGGAGATGGAAACCGGTGAGTACTTTTGAAATGCTTTTTTTGTTGCGACTGCAGTACAGAAATAGGCGAAAGTTATACTTATAAGCAGAGAAGGCCAGTTTGAGTTTTCAATATCAGAAGTACTTAGTCATTTACCACGTTGACTTGAATACTAACGGTGGCAGCATTCCCGCAAGTGAGACAGAAAGCTTTACGACGCCGCATACCCAGTTCTCTTTTTACACAGTATTAACCAACTTAACTGTCAATCAAACTGTCGACCGTGACAGTTAATGGTTGCTTGACAGTTAATGTGTTAGATCGAGAAGCGGGTATACGATGACGTAACGGTTCGCTATCTCACTTGAATGCTGCCACCGTTAGTATTCAATTCACCGTTGTCATTTACCAGATTTACAAGATTCTGTAAAAATAATTTTGCTTCATTGGTTTGGATGGGGTTAGGGAAATCCTAAGGACATCCGCTTTCTGTTTGTAAGATATACCAAAATTAATTCTGGTGCTTCAGAGAAGTAATCTTTACAACAGTTTTGTTAAATAATTGGTTTATCAACATTAGTGACTGAATTTGCATCTGTGTTTGATGATTACATCTGAAATACTTGATAACACGTCATTTTTTAATTATTTGCCGATCGATAATTTTAAGAGCTTTTATGTAGCTGTCTCCTTTTAACTTTCGTGAAACAGTTTTACCTCTCGCAGTCGAAGGTCACTTTGAATTCTTGACTCAAATTGATCAGATCGGCGTATAATAAAAAAATGATGTTTACAGTTCATTTTTCCTATACAGGGTGTTTCAAAAGTCGCAACGCAAAATGAAAGGGGTTGTAGCAAATTGAATTTCAAACTTTTTTTTTCATATAAACATGTGTCCGATTTCTACTCATTTAGTAGGTACAGAACCTCAAAGTTGTTACATGTAAACTATTATTAAGGTACAAACATTGCAAATTAACATTAAACAATAAACTACTATCAAATAGACACTTATGTAATGTAATCAAGTCATCGCCACCTAAGAACTTCAAGCATATCCGTTTCTGGGGAGCACTAAAGGAAATAGTTTATGCTGTCGGAATTCATATAGAAGAACAGCTTTTGGAAAAAACTGAATCCAAAATGGGAATTTTCAATTTAATTACACCCACGAATTAGTTCGTCGATGTCAATCAATCTTGTGTTGCAACCGGACCAGGTGTTTTTGAATATTTGCTTGAAACAACCCAAAAGGAATACCATCATGTCATAACAACCTCCGGTAAAAAAAGTTACATGTAACAAAGTTAAGCCCTGTATCTAGTAAATGCGTAGAAATCGGACACATGTTTATATGAGAAAGAAATGTTTGAAATTCCATTTCCTATAACCCCTTTCATTTTGTGTCGCGACTTTTGAAACACCCTGTATATGCTGATCGATCGATCGATCGATAATCTTCTAATTTTCGCGAAACAGCCTTGCGGCTTTTGTCATGTCACGTCATTTCGTCGTATACAGGGAGATTGAAACTCGAGGGCCAGCATGGGGATCTCGCTTATTATAAGAAATAGAGAAACGGTTAAATGGAGGCAAAGTTGCCAAATTTCATGATGATTAATATTCTGTTAAGAAATTTGAAATATCTCAAATAGTTTCTTCACAATCGAAGAAAAACGAAAAATTGCGATTTTCGAAAATCGGGTATAACTTCTTTATTTATGACTTTTTCCAAAATCTGTGAAATTTGGCAACTTTGCCTCCATTTAACCGATTTTCTATCTCTTATAATAAGCGAGATCCTCATGCTGGCCCTCGAATTTCAATCACCATGTATTTTCTTAATTCAGATTTATGCGATCGGCATATAGCAAAAAAATGATTTGTACAGATTCGTTGCTATTTGCTATCCACGCCACAATTTACGGGTCAGAAAATAGTCGGGCGGTGTCGCGATTATGTAAACTGTACAGATCATTTAATGATAAAAGTTCTTTGACTTATCGATCGATCGGCATATATTAAAAAAATGAACTGTAGTGGACGTTATTTTGAAACAAAAAGTGACAATTTATGCCACATTTGTTTTCCGAAATTAGTACATTAAAACTTCTCAAACGTGTTTTTACTTTAGTAAAACACTTTGCATCCGACGTCTGTTTTCAAGATTCCTTTTCGATTTCTTATTGTAGATTTAAACTAGAGGTGGGACAAATTCTAAAAGGTTGTCGATTTCCTCGAATCTTCCAAATCTCGAATCCTTTTTATAAGAATCGGAATAATAAGAAAAAAGAAAATGAATCTACTTAAAATTGAATGTTTTCTATTGATATAAAATTTGATATCTGCGTTTAATGAAAAACGAATTAAAGAATATACAGGGTGCGTTCACGGTTCTGGATTTTCAAAAGAACTTTCTTGTTTTGAGAGATAGAACGAAAAAATAAATGTTGTATTGAATGTTAAGAATTACAATTCAATTGTTTCAAAGTGACCACGCCTTCTTTGATTTTTTTTCTAATAGCATGGTGTATTTTTTAAGCCGGATTTTAAGACATAAAATCTGTGACGACCTACCTATGTAAAAAATTTTGAGAAAAATGCGAAAAATTGTTACGCCGAATCTTTTTTTAAGATTCGCAGGATTCGAGGATTGAAAGAACGTCCTATCCTTAATTTAAACGAAAATACATAGGTCTTGGCTTGAAGTTTCCCCAAACTGTTTGAAATGTAAAGACCTTTTGTTTTCATAATGACAAATGTCTATTTTATAGACTCTCTCAGTCGATTTTGATAAAATATCTAAAGGCCGTTTTACACTTGTTAAATTTGATAGCAATTTTATTACAAAGTGAGCGAGATAAGCTACCATAGTGAATTCTGATTGGTTGAATTGGCTGGCAGATGTAAATTGCGGCGATGGTTGGGTCTTAATCCATTCCGCAAGTTTCTCCCCAAAATATTTATAGTAAATTGCGGCGGGTGGTCAAATAAATATTTCAGTCCTCTTGTCCCTTAATGATTGTACACAAAAATACGAAAATTTCCTGAAATTAAATCATAGAAGGGGTGGAGAAGTGAAATGGTGTTGTACATCAAAACGATGAACGGCAAAAGTATATACGATTGGAGAGGGTTCCGAGCGAATATTGTCAAAAAAGGATCTGGAGCATAATCACGAAGCTGATGCAAGGAAAATTCTCAAACAATTAGTGTTTTTTGTAAACGTAAGGGTACGGAAGACATTTCAATGAGACCTTTAAAAATATGTCGTGATATTTTAAAAACTGAACCAGTTTCAGCACATTTATTTTGTTGAAGATTGCTAGGAGATTGCTTCCATATCCTGCAATGCATTGACTCGTTTTTTTTTTAAACTGGACATATGACTATTTATGTATGTTAAGAGGTATAAAAAACTCACGGTATATACCGTGAGTTTTTTTTTTTTTAACTCTGAACATACAATGTAAATATTCCTATGTTCAGTTTAAAAAAAAAAACGATTCAGTGCATTGCAAGGGTATACCAGTTACCCATGATGAAACAAAACTAGTTTCAGTAAAGTAATTTTAGGATTTATTTTATTAACAAAAGCACTGTAATAAATGTTCGAAATGTTCTCCTTCACGTTTTAAACAATGTGCTAAGCAATTATCTTATACTTACAAAGATTTTCTTAATATTTCGGGATATAACTCATGACATTTCATAACTGACACTGACAGCACATTTATTTTGTTGAAGATTGCTAGGAGATTGCTTCCATATCCTATCGCGTTCAACGGACAGCAGCTGAGCTTACTCAGCAATCGTTTGTGATTGGTTCACATTAAGGTAATAGCCAATCACAAATGATTGCTGAGTCAGCAACTCAGCAGCTGCTGTTCACTGAACGCACATTGGCTCGTTTTCTTTTTCAAACCGAACATAGGAATATTTTTGTATATTCAGAGATAAAAAAAACTCACGGTATATATTCGCCTAATTTACAAAGAAGATTATACAATTCTAATTGACCATTCGCCGCAATTTACATATTTCTTTAAACATCTACTTGACCAGCCGCCGCAATTTACAATCGCCGGAATTGGCACTTCTCACTCATTTCGTAACAAATATTACATAAAAAATATCATAGTGTAATACGGTTCTACGAAGCTTTGAAGTACATCACGTGATACCAATCAAGCTTAAAGTTAAATAACCAGATATAATTATTTATGCAACTAGTGTGTAAAGTAGGTCTTTTTAATCGAGTGCGAACATTTTCGCACTCGGTATTTTTTCTACAACCGAACACATTTCACATTTTTTATCAACTGCCTCGTTTATGTTGTAAATAAAGTATTTTTATTTTCAGACTCAGTTAACTCCGAAACTAAGCAAAATTTGAATTTTAAAAATTCTTTCATTTTAACGTAAAATGAGATTTCATTTTTTTATACCTGTTACGAAACACCCTGTATAACAACAAAGTATAAATGCGATGTATTTATTTATTGACATAGTTTTCAAAAACATTACATCTTTGCCTGTGTGCTGCAAGAAAGTTATAAAGGTTTTTCGAAATCGCAGAATTAAAAGAAGACACCCTGTACATGTACATACAATGAATAGTTTTCGATATATTCGTATTTAATAGTGTAAATAAAACAAATTACAAACTACTAAAAACATTTTATGTAAACATTTTTTCGACAATATCCAATAAAATTTAATTTAGAATCCAAATATGTATGTATGTACAAATATACCGAGAGTTCCATAAAAAAAAGCATTTAGTTTACATCTCGGTTATGCGTTATTTATTTGTTTTTCTGTCAACATGAACAAAAACTTTGGATTAAATTTTGTATTAAAAAAAGAAAGCTAAAGGGATGGGAAATCTTGACTTGAGACCCTGTAGATGTGAACAATCCAGAACACTCTGTACATCGCGGCCTTTCCGTGCAATAAAACCAATCTCGGTAATTAGTGACGTCTTTGCACGTCAGCGATGGCAGGTCAGGTCCGTAATAGCCCCCCGGCTCCCTGTTTACCGCCGCCCCAATTCAAGACAACACCATCATTTATTAACTCCTTCACCCACTTTTACGAGGCAAACTGTGTCGGCAAACACTGCGTTCGCTTTAAATAATTAATAAATTCACATTGCGCGCACGTTCGGTTTAATGGCGATTAGCATCAGCGACGACACGAATTCTAAACTTTTGAATGAAAAATCAATGAACTGCTTGCTTACGTTTAACGTTTTGATTCAGTCGCAAAAGGTAAATTATGGGTTTGTTCCAGCAGCAGTTTCTGACTAGTTCTCAGAAACCGTTGCTGGAACAAACCCATAATTTACTTTTTGTGACTGAATTCGGTAGGTACCGTTAGAAACGGTTGCCCGTCGAAGTAATGAACGATTTTAACAGCCCCATCAAATGTACAACTTTGATGAGTGCATGCTTTTGAGAGTTTTGAACTAGTCAGGAACTTCTGTCGGAAGAAACCTCACATTACAAGTATTAACGAAATCGAGGAAAAAGTGGCATATAGCCAACCCTTAAGCCTTCTGAACTCGCCTAATTGTATACAGGCTGTCCCATAAATAAGGGACATAATGCAAAGGCTAACTCAATAGGTACCTTTACATTTACGCTCAAACACGTGCGATTGGAGCGCCCCATTCTAGTCATGCGTGTTTTCCCGTGGTCAAGAGTGTCGCTCTTACAATTTGTTCCTAAAAATTGCAACGCTTTAATCACGCGGTTTTAGAATGCAACGTTAAACGTCAGGTGATAAAACTGCTAATGTAAATTGAAATTCCCCGAGTGATATTAATTAAAGTACTTACCTTTTAATTATTTCAAACTATATTGCACAAAAATAACCGCGTGGAAGTATAAAGACAAAACTTTTAACTGCGCGAAATGCATGCGGGTTTTAACACGTTTAAGCATGCGCCATTATTTGCATTTAAACTGGCGCGCTTTCGCATGTGATTCCAACGGGGCGCTGCAATCGCGCGTATTTGATCGTAAGTGTAAAGGTACCTATGGATACATATAGAGTTCGCGAATGTAAATGAAAATGGTCTGCTTGTAATTTTCTTTGTGAACATTTTCGGAGAAGTTACGAATGGAATGCGGTCCTGTTTGCTTATAAATACTATGCGTCAGTGGTACACAGATATAATGTAAAACGATAATAAAACTGACCTGCTCAACATAATGATACGTATTGCTGGGATCTTTGGACTCCGATTGTTATATCATTACTTACCGCGATGTTTACAGCAAATGTTCGAAATGCCCACCGCTGGCGTCCATACGGCGCGGTGACGAAAATATGCTTGCACTGAAGTTTGCTGCTGCCAGATCTTATTATTACATCCATTGGCAAAGACGCGTCGCTGATGGTAATCCACTTGTATCAAGTGTTGCACACGTCGCACGTGATAGGGATGTAAAAATTTTCTCTCAGAATACAGTACACAATAGTACGTGGCTCGTCAATTTCACGTGTACTGCGCCCTGGATTATTATTATTATTCTACAGTCGTAAACATGCTGCGATAAGTACTTCTACATCAACACAATGCCACAAATGAACTGATTAACCCTTGTGATCCACTGAAAGCTTTCGTCTTGCGGCACAATAGGGGTCGGGTTGTGCAGGTCAAGGAAGCCAGGTTAGTACTCAGCATTATACTTTAGCATATCTAACCCCACCTTTGAATGCACCTTCAGATGAAAACTGCATAACTTATACACTCTCTGCTCCATCTGCAAATACCATGTTTTTTACCCCTGTGAATTATGAAGATATAGAAGCAGCAGTTTCCGACTTGAACAACACTAGCACCCCAGACAACGACGACCTAACGATGAAACTAATAAAAGATATTATTAGTTCGATTTCGTTCTATCTTGCAAGCTTGTTGAATCAATCTATCACTGAAGGAAGGTTTCCAAGTACTCTGAAGACTGCTCTGGTCTTCCCCATTCATAAAACTGGACCACAAGAAAGGATTGAAAACTATAGACCCATTAGTGTTCTCAGTGTTTTTTCAAAGATATTTGAAAAAGTGTTTTCCAAAAAAATCTCCAACTATCTGAACCATTTCGATCTTCTCAGTGATGCGCAACATGGGTTTAGAATTTAGATCAGGTCGATCGACGCAAACAGCAGCAGTGAAATTCGTGGACTTCATAAACTCCGAGCGTGACAAGGGAAACTTATGTGCGGGCATTTTCTTCGACTTGTCGCGTGCCTTCGATAGTGTGAACTTGAAAATTGTTAAACAGAAGTTACTTAATCTAGGTTTTCGGTCAAATATTCTATCGTGGATAATGTCTTTCTTAGAAAACCGCTCCATAATTGTTACTAGTGATAACGAAAAATCTGATAGATACAACTTGAACGTTGGTGTTCCTCAGGGCTCGGTGCTAGGCCCCCTCATTTTTATTTTATTTATCAATGATCTTCCTAAATATATCAAAAATGGTCGAACTGTGATTTACGCGGATGACACTTCAGTAGCTGTATCTGCCTCGAGCTCTGAGGAACTTCAAATACTCATTGAATCAGTTGTTACTGATATGAATTCTTGGTGTAAGAATAATAATATAGTATTAAATATCCAGAAGACTAAACTTATGCAATTCGGGAGAGGTATCTCTTTATTTCCAAATGATCTTTCAGTTAAATTTCTGGGATTAACCCTAGATTCAGAACTAAAATGGTGTAACCATCTTGATACCGTCAGTAAGAAACTAAGTAAAGCTTACTATGCCTTACTACAATTACGTTATGACTCAAATAAAGAGATTCTTCTCCAGACGTATTATGCGCTTGTGTATTCTGCTTTATCGAATAATATCATAATCTGGGGTAATGCACCCAATATAATCAGAATTTTTACTCTCCAAAAAAGAATTATACGATTAATTTATAATTTAAACAAACGACACTCTTGTAGAGATACATTTAGGAACCATAACATTCTTACATTAACATCTATTTATGTTCTAAATTCGTGCATGCATGTTAAGTCCCATCTTAACCATTTTGAAAAAAACAGTGATAATCACTGTTATTTTACACGTAATAGTCAAGCGCTGAGAGTGCCTTTGCATCGTACAACTTTCTATGAACACTCTCCAAACTACCAATGTCGTAAATTATATGAGCATTTGCCCCGTGAGATACTTGAAATAAAATCTCCAAAAACTTTCAAACATGAACTTAAAAAGTTATTAATTGACAAATGTTTGTACTCTCTAAATGAATATTTTCAATAGGTAGTAACTGCTTGTCTAATTTTAATGTGTTTTGTTTAGTTTACTATTGTATCTATACACTTATTGACATGTCCAATATCACTTTAGGTGATCACTTTGGCTTAATAAAATTATTATTATTATTATCTCCCAAACGATGACATTTTCGTAATTTTGTTAGGGGAAAAAAAGATTTTATATATCCGCTGCTGCCGTGTGGCCCCTTATTTATGGGACAGCCTGTATAAACTTACTTAAAAAAACATGTTAAGTATTGTTTTCATTTTATTGGTTTTGTTGTCTCAATTCTACAATGTAAGCCAATCTCAGAGGTGTCATAATTATGTTAGTTATCAGTTCAGAAAGCGGCCAGTTTTAGGTTTTCGATATTAGGGGTAGGCTGTTTGCCTTGAATAAGTCAGTTACTAGATGTTGAATGAGTGTGAATAATTAAATACATATTAAATAAATATGCAAGATTTCGTAAAAATAATTTTGATTCAGTGGTTATGGTTTGGATGACCTTAAGTAAAACCTACAGTTGATTATCGTTTGACATTACCAGAGAGCGAATGACCTTAGGTAAAACCTAGACGACAGACAACTTTTTTTTTTCAAATGGATATGTGTATCTTTTTTATATTGTTTGATAGAGATTCTTCAGGAAATTTTACCTCTGATACAAAGTTTTTTTTTTCAACTAAGCAGAGTCCTTCATACATACATAGAAGTTTGTCATTTTTCTTATTTATTTATTTATTTATATATATAATTAGACGTACAGTACCTACATCGTACATATTGGTTTAATGTACAAACTTAAACATTAAATAAACAACTAATACGTATTATAACATTAATAATATTTAAAATTTGCATTTTCAAAATTACGTCCTAACTTTTATTTTCTTTGCACAATTTTCAATTAATTTTTTCAAATTTGTTCCACTTAAATCATTCCAATCTTGAATTGCTTTCGGAAAAAAAGAAAATTTATGAATGTTAGTTTTCGAAAATGGAATTTTATAGGCGTTTGATTTTAAGATCGCAGCGCTACCGCGGATAAATCTGAACCTCTGTAAGCTTTTCGGAATTTTTGCAATGCACGTGTTTAAGTGCGTACCAATACAAATACACAAGTTGATTTAATGTAAATATCACATATAACATAATCCTGATACATCATATACTCAGAATCGACGCCAAAACACGAGATGTTATATAGCATACAAGGGTTTGTTTAGTTGACACCAGGTGGCGAACGCTTAGCTGCAAACTCCAATAACAAAATTAATTTAATCTTGCTTCTTGTCTTTTAGAAGATAAAGTTTCCCAATTTAATTCCCGTAGCATGCGTGAAACAGATGAAGTTGTTCTATGGTCGTTCATAACATGTTCATAAAATACCGAGCTTCTTTATGCTGCAACATTTCTAGATTAAAATTAATTATTATTGATGCGGATTAAATATTGTTGATGCGGATCCCAAACTTCTTGTGCGTACTCAACTTTAGGACGGATATATGTCATATAAGCTTTTTTAATTACAAGTTTTCCAGAGTCTTTAAGATTTCTTCTAATGTAATATAGTGATTTATAAGCTTTTTATAAGATGTTCTGAATAAGACTACTCCAATTTAAATCATTTCTAAAGGTCACTCCAAGATATTTACACGTATGATTATATGTTAGTAATTCATTTACACAATAATAAAATGTTCTTTATATTAAAAAAAAAAAACGAATAACAGTTTTATCTAAGGTTAATCCGCTCTCTGCTTATCATCACAGACATATATCGGCAGAGTTTAAAGGTAAACGATATTTCTAATGAATTGATTGATATTTTGCAACCGCGTGTCCCATAACAATAAATGGGACAGATAAACATCACAAATAAACTTACATAAAAAGTCGTAAAATATTATGTTCTCTTTATTACGTTTTATTGTCCGGCTCCTGCAATGTAGGGGTGTGAGAATCGGCATAAAAACACGTCCTATTTTAGAGAAGTATTCACCTGCGTTTATACAGCGCGTCCAATTAAGAAGGCAAAATCCATTTTAAATCACTTTTTACTTTTGCGTTACTCTATAATTTTATTTACAGTTGGTTCTTGTCCGATGAAATTTGTATCACAAAATCTTTTAAGCGGACACTAAATCGCGCACTATACACTTAACGTTTCGCAGTCGTCAGAAGTGAAAAATATATTTTTCACTTCTGACGAAGCTGTCGAACGACTGCGAAACGTTAAGTGTATAGTCCGCTTAAAAGATTTTGTGATCTATAATTTTATTTTATTTACTTTTTTAAAAAAAATTTACGACGATGAATCGTTTGAAAACATACTATTATTATTATTACCTCTTATACAAGGTTGTGATAAAATAACGGATAAATCCGATGTTTTCAAAATTTTTTTATTTAATTATTTAAATTTATTTTTTCAAATGGAACCCTCTCT
This sequence comes from Dorcus hopei, assembly GCA_033060865.1. NCBI lineage: Eukaryota > Metazoa > Arthropoda > Insecta > Coleoptera > Lucanidae > Dorcus > Dorcus hopei. The sequence goes on from CM065426.1 coordinate 9,006,974, forward strand.
CTCCAAATTTTTTTACATTTTTGGATTCTGCTTAAAATTCCACACATCTTTTTCATATAATTCACAATATGTCAAAATTCAAATGCTTTCGAGATAGGTATTGAATTTGAAAGTTCACAGTTTGTCAAATTTTGAAAATTATCTACTTTCAAGTGTCAATATCTCGAAAACATTTTAATTTTGACATACGGTAGGTTACATGAAAAATTTGTAGAGTTTTGAGTAGAACCTAAAGATATTTAAAAAATAATGGATTCTGTTTGAGAAAATAAAGTTAATGGTCCAACTTTTTACAGACACCTTGTAGTATATATTTTTATGTGGTTTTGTGTGGTTAGTTGTCGACAGTATCAACCTTTTGATGTCAAGAATTCGCTGTTGTTCTGTGGCCCATTACTTTGGATCACCTTATATAAGGTGGGGCACTTTTAGCTCTAATTTCTTCCCAAATTGAAAATAACCGTCCATTTCGCCCAAATGTTGAATTTTTATAATAAACAAATCCTTCCCAGAACACCAGAAATGCGTGTCCTAAGTTATAATTTCCGCCGGCCTCTCTATCATATTTGCACAACAATTAATTATTATTGAAGGCGCCGTAATTGTACAAGGGGGCGTTGTATGACATACACCGACGCGCGACGCGACGCCTAGCTAATTCGTATGCAAATTGTTGTCCGAGAACGTCCACGGGAGAGCGTTGCGAGCGAACTGTGTGGGCTTTTAAATAAACGTGCGTTCGCGACGCGAAAGCTCGGTCTTAATTATTTATTAGGAAACGAGAAAACAATAATAAGTTTCGAGCTCAAGCTTGAAGGGGCGTAAGCCGAGGAATATTTCAGCGTGGTTTCGGGGGTAGTCTTGTTTACCGCGATCGATATATCTAAGAATATCGCAGAGCGTTTACCATTTAAAAGCGGGGCCGTATTTCAAACAGGAAGCTTTAAATTCGAAATCTACATTTGGAAAAGATTCACTGTTTTTTTTTAATGAATACAAGAAACAATTTTTTCCACTTTGCGTTTATAATGAACTTTTTGTGATATGAAGTTGAAGATATTATGAAACAATTTCTGATGAAATTTTGGCTTCTAAGAGTGGCACTATTTGTTGCACATGTCAAGTTATCAACCAGTGTCATAAATATGCATTGAGATGGTTTAGTCGTGGACAGCTAAAAGACAACGAAAACCAATAAAACTTTGCCACATTCGACCTTATCTCTATTATGCATTCATGCCAAGCAAATTTAATTGCGTTCTCTTTTAACTGTCCACTACTGTACGTACATACAGATTGGCGATAAAGTCCCGCACCAAGCTCATAATTTGTTTATTTAATGTTTTCTTGCAAGATCCTGAATGAGGTAAATTTTTCATTTTAAAAAGACACATTTTATAGCAAAATTTTTTTCTGGATCGACATTTGTTTTTCGCTGTGACATCACCATTAATTTTTTTAAGTGGCAACCCTAAGTTTAGTTGTCTTAGCTTTACTGTAAGACCACAGTATAAATAATTACCCAGTAGCGACACTTAAACGTCGTGTCAAAAAAAACGCCGCACCGTACTGTTTAAAAACTTAAAGTACCACGCGATCATTTAAATTTATAATTAGAGGAGGCTATGAATTTTGAATTAGATTGGCAACACTAACTATTGACAGCTTAATTTGAGTTTGAATTGTCAAAGTGACGCTTCAAAATGTTTAATTAATTGCCGGGGGCGAACACTTTGAACATTTGCTACGGTTATCACTAAAACTGTTTCACTTCCTTTAAATTAAAACGATTGAACCCTATGAGAATCCTATAAACGTCAAAATATTTACATAACCTTCAATCTACACTGCGAGTCAATTGGCAAGGTGCACAACCGTATAAAAAAAATCCGGCCTACTTTAATTATAAATTTTAATGATCGCGTGGTACATTCACTTTTGTAATGAGTAACTATCACACTCTCCCAGCACAAATATCATTCATGTCCACTAATTCTTCACTTGAATAATTCATTGTAGTCTTAATTTAAAGTTACACGATTTAGTAACTTTTACTGCTGAAATCTGACTTCTTTTAGTTCCCGTATCTTGTAAATGGGACTTTTATTTTTAGGTTATGTTGGTTTCAATTTTGTGCTGTTATTTTGAACCTTTGGCTATGCTTCACCGACATTTTACAGTTGTAATTCCCATACATAAAAAGAACAAAGTATCAAGTATCAGATATCAGCAACTATAGACCAATCTCCTTTTTATCGGTATTTTCCAAAATCTATGAATCGGCGTTCTCGATTAGATTAAACAGTTTCTTAAGGGCCCATAATATTCCCAACGATAATCAATTTGGTTTCCGAGAAGGTAGGTCTACTAATAACGCAATCGTTTCATTTATAAATTATGTTTTAACTTGCTTAGAGGATAAGAAAACTGTATGTGGCATTTTTTTCGATTTAACTCGAGCGTTCGATAAGCTTCTTATGAACAAAGTTAATAATTACGGGGTTCGAGGAGTTACTGAAAAATGGTTGTACTCATACCTATCGGGTAGAAGATAAAAAGTAGTTTTGAAAAGTGATAAGACCGCTTATAATTCAAATTTTTTACCAGTCTCCCAAGGTGTACCTCAGGGAAGTATCCTGGGTCCACTATTATTCCTATTATTTGTTAATGATGCGGATGCAAGTATACACACGAATCACATGACTTTATATGCCGATGACACCTCCTCTATTGTCTCGGCTTGCAATATCGACGACTTGAGTTCAGCTGCCGCCGAATGTGTAGGAGATATGGAATCCTACTGCATGGAGAATAATTTATCCCTCAACGGGCAAAAAACTGAGCTAGTGCTTTTTTCGACTACCGATGCGGATCTAAGTCTGCTAGTGAGGTTAAAAGATGGGAGCTTGAGACAAACTGACGCTGTTAAATTTTTAGGTATTTCAGTAGATAAAAAACTTAACTGGTATAACCACCTCTTTGACATTCAGAAAAGGCTCGCGCAATACTGCTTTATTCTAAGGCAATTGAGGACCTCGGTTAATAAGGAAACATTACTTTCCTTTTACTATGCATATGTCAACTCGACATTAAGCTATGGCATCGTATGCTGGGGAAACTCATCTAAAATTAATGAAGTGCTGATTATACAAAAACGTATTATTAGGACTATAATGTACAAGCATCAGGGCTTTTCCTGCAGGAACCTTTTCAAAGAACTTCATATTCTTACCGTTACTTCACTGTATATCCTATCAGCAGTTACTTACGTAAGAAAGGACTTATCAAAATTTACTGCTCCTGACATTACATATGATTTGAGACCACCATTACAAGTAAAAGTACCTCAGCACAGGTTATCACTTACAGCTAAAAATTGCCCTATTATGCCAATTAAATTGTATAATCACCTACCCATAGAAATCAGGGGATGCCCGACATTATCCTCCTTTAAATTTAAAGCGCGCCAGTATTTATTGCAAAACACTTGCTACTCGATTCAGAAATACTTTACGTTTAGTTAATAACTATCCTTATATTTACATTGTTTATCGATTGCAGCTTGGTTGAGTGTTGGTGATATTGTTTTCTGTTATTCTGACTGTGATAAGAATCTTTTAATTACCCCAATTCTGTAAGTCATAACAACATTGCTAAGTTAATAATATTGTTAAGTGAGATATTTTGACCAATCAGTACATAAAAATCCGTTGTATCTAAGCCCTGATTGGTCAAAATATCTCACTTAACAATATTATTAACTTAGCAATGTTGTTATGACTTACAGAATTGGGGTGAATGTCTGTAACATTGTAATGTTGTTAATTTTGTTGAAATCGTCATTAGTGATTTAAAATGTTAAAGTTACTGACTGTGATTTTTATGTTATCTTAGTTTAGTAACTAATATTGTAACCGACGAATGATACTGATTGTGATTTCGTTGTTATCCATGGTGGCTTAACCCAATACATTGTAATGTTTAAAGGGTTCAAATAAATATTATTATTATTATTATTTTATTGAATGCATTAGGACCTAAATGTGGTTCCTTGTTTGTTTGATAGTAGATTTCCGGGTCATTTTTGTAAATTGCATTTTGCAATTGACAACTAAATTGTGACAAAACTTTAAATGCGATACCAATCGCGTTTGTAAGACAACATAAGAACAAAAAAATCATAATTTGTTTCTCATTACAAAAGTGAACGGAGATTATATGCAAGTGTAAGGTAATTTGTAAATGAGTATGTATCAAACAAAATGGCAAATGTGACAGCTATACTCGAGTGTCGCTACTGCGTAGATTCTTTTATTGCGGTAAAAGGGCATCAAGGAGTGCAGTGACTTATAGCGTTTTCGATTCACCTGCACCGGTTGCACTCAGTGTATTTGCATCTTTCTTAACCTCATGTAATAAAACGAGAAGAAGATACACTGAGTGCGCACTAGTGCAGTCAATCGTAAACGCTATTACTTTTCACCTAAGCTTAGACATGCCGTCCAGATTTCATGCCAAGAATTGATAAATAGAATTTTAAATCACTCGGTATTAGTGTTTATAAAAAAAAAGTTATTTATTCTGCAATGTATTCTGAAAGTTAGGCCTTTGGTGTATCATTGGTGTTAAGGACAACAATGTTGTTATCTGTGTAGCTGCTCTCGCTGTCAAAAATAGACATGATATACAGAAGCGGCGTAAGGCGTAGGCGACGTGGACCATCGCATACGGCCTCGCGGTACGAGGGGCCTCGCGCCTAGAAAGTTTATGCAGCTTTCTTTAACTTATGTAAAATCCGTCCTCTTGCGCCACCAGAGGGCCTCGCAAAATTTACTTTGCCCACATCAAATTTCGGTCTTGCCCCGCCACTGATGATATACCATCGTAACACAACTTGTGCAGTTATTTTGTGGTGTTATTTTATGCTCAACTAGTGTTATTTGTGATCTGATATTTCTACATTAAACTACTGATGCATCACATTAAATATTAGGTAGGCATACACCAGCAACCAGCATTCAATCATGTCATTCTTTCCTTCGACGATCTTTCCCTTCAAGAAATTGAAACGAAACAAATCCTGTTCTAACCCACTAATACAAACTGAATCTTCGAAATAGTGGAGGTATAAACAAGTCTACACGAAATTAAGTATTTATCGTGTCGGTCAAGAACATTGGAACATCCCTAATATGATTCCCGAAGGAAGTAAGAATGTTGGCTTGTCATCTCGTACTTCACTAACACACGTTCTTTCCTTCACGATTGCACTTTCCTGCGGGATTGAACCCTCGTGTATGCTTAGCTATCGTCGATACATTTAAATGAGGTGTTATGGTGCAGTTAAGATAACAAAACTGCTGAATGTTATCTTAATGCCCATAATACATCATATGTCTGAATAAATATAATCTGAGTATGGTCACGTCTATTATGTTACTTATCCGATAATTTCTTATTGTCTACAGCAATCATATTTTCTTCTTAAAACTAATCGTAAGTAAAACTATCTGAAACAGGTTTTACTGTAGAAATTGAAAATATGAAATGTCATGACTAAAGCTCGGACTTACAAGCAGAAAATTTTGCTAGAATATGCACATATATAGATTCGTTAAATGTTCAACTAGACATCCTATTATAATGCGTGCGACAAGGAACGCACTAGAAAAATAAAGAGAGAAATCTGACTAATCACGCTCACTTGTTTTCGATGCCGGCCACCGCTTACCGCGGCCCGGCTGATGCAATTAGTTCTCAGCGAACCGAATCGAAGAAAACTTGTTATGTTCAGTACACAAATTTCCGAATCTGTATATGCAGGATTTTTTTGCAAAACTTGCAGCAAGATATGCAAATTATGCAGCAAGTTATGCAAATTATGCAACAATATGTACGCATTTATTGGCTAATTATTTTTTTATTGAAGGTGTGTTGATTTTTTGTTTCTGAAATGGCAAACGTTACCTAATCAATCAAGAATGTTGATATTTTGATAAATAATGCAGATGATGATGATGGGTTATAGATAAGCTAATAAGTTTAATTAAAGTAAGTTCTTGTTGATGAAATTTGTATCACAAATTCTTTTAATGCGCACTTAAAAATCGCACAATCGTTCAACGTTTCACTATCGGTTGATGGTTCCTGATGAAGCTATCACGGTTCACAAGACTGCTGCCATACCGAAAAGGTTAAAAGAGTAGGGAATTCCAGCTATAAATAAATTAAGGAAAAACCTATGCACATTTAGGGCTAGTAGGTGCGGTAGTAGTCCCGGTAGTCCCTACCTGTTCTAGGTGACATGTAAATTTTGTTGTACTTGTTCGAAAAAATGCGAATTTTGTGGAAACGGGCAAAATTTATTGTAAAATTAACAAATTATGCACGGCACATTAAAATATGCAATTTGACGATTTGACAGAAGTGTGGTTTCAATATGGCGCACATGACGTCGCCTTTGGTGACGTGACAGCGATCAAAAGTCCCTAGCTATTAAGGAGTTCAGTTTTAAAACTAATTTTTCTATTTTTTGTATTTAATGTGTATTTAAAGACGACGTCAGTAGTCCTTATGTTATTAATTCGAAATTGATGTTCATTTAATTGTACTGTAAATAAATTAAAATTAAAATGTACTTCCCAAAATTTAATACACGACTAAACCTGTCAAAATGGAATGGCTGAAGCTTCGAGGATTGAAGGTAGTAAAGACAGCAAGAGCGCCAGAATTAAAGATATTTAGTGACCTACCTAACCATGCTTGAAACGCACCGCCAGCATCTATTATAGCAGAAAGAAGGAACAAAGACATTCAGGTGGTTTAAAGACAAAATTGCAAAAGGCGAAAGAGATTAACACAAATGACCTTAGTACACAGATACATCACTGACATGCTGGCTCTATATTTTAACATCGGTTCAGACGTATTGGACTTCTTTATTTTCACTTTTAAAAATATCACAGATTTCTTTTCTCTGATGTCTACAAAAATTGATGACCTGTTTGTTTTATACTAGGTGACTCTTAATAAATCTGACAAAAATAAAAACAGTACTGTACCTGTACTCTACATTTTTATGGTTACTAAATCACTGCGTGACCTTGGCCATTGCAATTTCGCATTTATCAGCTGGTAGTGAAAGAGTCACTATCGATGACTTTTAAATTCAATTATTAGGTCTGTTTGTTATCTTCCACTGGTGTACACTTTTTTTTACAAAATATAACGAAGCCTAAATTCTTTGATAAATATGTTAATATGATTCATACTCATTCATACTGACATACCACAGAGATTTCAGATTGATAATAATAATAAGTTTATTTAATCTAACCCCAGTACAATGCTCAAAACCATGAACTAAAAGTTACCCACCAACAGAGTTCCATTATCGAATAATCTAAATTAAAAATTAAAATTAAAAGAATTTGTGCTTATTATACAGGATTGTGAGATAAATAGGGATTATATTGTAAGAAAAAAACAATGATAATATGTCACTTAATTCTACTGAATTGTGTGTGACACAATATATACAGTATTAAGTAGTTATGTAGAATGTAGTTATGTGTAAAGAGTTATGTGCAAAGGGTGAGTCGGTATACTTAATAATATTTTTAATTTATTTCCTGAATAGATTACAAATATCAATTTTATGTTGTCGTATCCATTGTTTAATTTTTATTAAATACCTTTTTTTTTATAGTTTGTAGATTTCAAATTTGGCGGAAGTAAATTATATAATTTTATAGCAAAATAATTAAAATTTCTTTGGCCAATAGTTTTATTCGCTATATATGTGTTAGAGAGTAGATGAAGTTTTGATCTAGTATTGTGATCATGATTAATAATGGAGATTATGTGTTTATTTTTGTAGAAATACTTTAAAATTTCATAAGCGTAAATTTGTTCTATTTCAAAAATTTCAAGATCACTGAATAACAAATTACTTGAATATCTTTCATAACTTTCAATATTATTTTTTGGGTTACTATTAATTTATGTAAAGTAGATGTATAAATACCACCCCAACCTATTATACCATAAGATAATATTGACTGACATACAGCAAAATATATTTGTTTCATTAATTTGTTGTTTATAATATTACGTAACGTTTTAAAAATATATATAAGTTTTTTACACAGTTCGTCAATATGATAATTCCATCTGAGGTGACAGTCTATATGTATTCCTAAGTATTTAACTATTTGGGCCTTGTTAATGCTACCTCTACAATCGCAAAATTCCTCTGAACACGACACATTGTGCATTTGTAGAGCACTATATGGAGGTCCACTTGAATATGAGGTAAAAGGCAAAAATTTAGTTTTTTCCTCATTTAGTACCAAAAGATTTTTCTGTAGCCATATTTTTACTTTGCGGAGTGCTTTTTCAGCTTTCAATTTTACCACATCCCAAGAGACTCCCTCCACGTAGAGTACAGTATCATCCGCAAATGAGATGATTTTACAATTATCTACATCAAGACTGAGTAAATCATTAATGTAAAGCAGAAACAATATGGGACCAAGCACAGTCCCTTGTGGAACACCAGAAATAATTGCTCTTTCTCTGCTAAGCACTTCATTTATTTTTACTTTTTGTGTACGATTTTCTAGGTAACTAGTTAATAACATCAAGGAAACTCCTCTGATCCCGTAACGTTCCAGTTTCTGTAACAAGATTTTATCGAAGGCTTTAGCTAGATCGAGGAAAATACCAACTGCAGGAGTAGATGTGTCCAAGCTTTTGTAAATTTTGTTTGTTAAATCTGCAATAGCATCCTGAGTTCCCATATTGCTTCTGAATCCATATTGATTTGAGGATAAAATATTATTCTTGCTGATGAACTGACTCAATCTATTTTTAATAATTTTTTCAAGTATTTTAGCTACATTAGAGATTAATGATGTTAGGGATAACAGCGCTGTTGGGGTGTGTAACTGCTCTCGCTATCAAAAAGTGACATGATATATCAGCGGAATATAAGTTGTACAACATAGGCCTGATTAATTATTAGCACACGTGAGAAAATCAAGAAGAAATAACAATGTCAAAATTTGCAACAGCAGAAATGCATCAAGATGCGTATACAATAATACGCTAAGAAACGATTTGTAGTACACAACGTTTATAATCATTCTGAACCATTACCCAACCATCAAGTGTCTTACAGTTGTTTTCATAAGAGAAGAGCTCTGCGTCATAAATAAAACGCGTCTGGTGTTGCATCATCAGACATAAGAAGCATAATTCCATCCTTTTTTCTCATTCATCGTTAACAAAGAAATAATACTGATATAATTGTCGGTTGTAACTTCGGGGATTCATGACGCAGAGCTCAAGTTCCGTGATTTTGATATTATCACCAAAGACCGGCGGTTTAGATTTTTCGCCTTCCATCACTCTACATTAGGCGATGGCACCGCGCCTTGACATCGAACGCAGGACAATGAAATTTAGATTTGTGATTGTGGTGGGAGGAGTGACGTTTCAATCTTTTTTCGCCTAACTCTGCTTATCACACGATGAGATACTGTGCGAGGTAGAAATTTTGTTACTTGCATTGGAATTATTTTAAGTGCGATTAATCTTGTGTTTTTTATTATTAACTGAATATTCCCACATTTTAACAGAGAAAAAGGAAAGTAGTTAGAGATTAGATACTACTATCGTTTTGCCTTTTTCAAGATTAGAAAATAAGAAGAGGGAAATAGTTGGTTATCTCTGCTATTGTCTTTGCTATTTTGAAAGAGTTGATCATCTTTTATAACGTATAAATACGTTTACAGTGTTGGCATAGATACTACTTTATAGTTTTCTTGTTCGGTCATTTCAGTGATGGGAAATGGAATTAAGCTGCCATTTACAGAGAGACAGAAACATATCTGACATAAAACCAATATCTTTTAAAAATATTTTTACTATACAGCCATGCCAGTTTATTCTCTATCACCACCTAGATGACTTAAACGATCGATAGGGAAGTAGTAGCCACTTTCCCCCTTAAAAAATAGTTACGGTTTTTACAAGATATGCACAAAAATTAAATTAAAATAACATTTTCTTCGAATTGCAGGATTCCTTTAAAAATTGATAAAATTTCTTTTAAATTTAGTTAGAAAATAGCATCCTGTATATGAATTCCACAAGGAAATATGCAAGTTTGGGAACCGCTAGATTGGAGAATATAAAGAGAAGCTTTATTAGGTAGTTATACCATGCGATCGAATAAAAAACGGAGCAGAACATTAGCAAGAATTGACAGCGCAGTTGACAATTAAAAGCATTATCTGTCTCTGTCAAGCTGCACAGTAACATAACGAGGTCTTTGTTGACGTCATTTGACATTTAGATGTAAGTGCTGTCACCTCTGAAGCTGACTCTAAATATGCCACAATATTTGTTTAAATCGAATTAACGGCGACATAACTCTTCTCTCTTCACTCTTTGTTTAAATATTTAGATTTTATCAGTTTTTCAGTTAGTTGAAATAAACTTGACTTATACTAAACACACTTTGGCTAACACAACTTTTCAAGTTTGTCTCCGACTTCGGCGTCGCTAACGTAGAAAATTGGCATCTGAAAGTTAGGAGAAGCTTCGCAGGAATGCCAATGTGAAAATGAAAATTTAAGTAGGCTACTGGCGTCGTGCCTGAGATGCATACGTATTAGGGACGTCCCGGCGGTCATTCGTTCATTATTCGTTGACCTTTAAGTCAGACGCTATATTAAAGGACGAGACGTCGTTTCTCCAAGTTAGCGCAAATGTGTTCATGGCCCTTAGTGAATACTCTTTCGATTTTACAAAAACGATTCGCATTTACGATTACTGAACACTTTGTCAAACATATCATCAAACATGTTAACAAATACTTCGCTATTACAACCTCAACTTTCAGAATTCAGTCGATCGTTCTTTACGATTTAAAGACAATTTGATTGTCGACGTAAACTTAAGTTCCTGAGGAACTTGTCTGCTGAATAATGAGCATTTTAAAATAACTGATCAAGCATGAAATTGTTAGTTTAACTTGAAAATGTATGTATTCATGTCGGCAGAACGAACTTGCCCCCGCCCCCTGAACATCGATCGCGAGGGGGTTTCATGTGTGAACCGCAGCAATGTACGGAATTATTGGCATGTGAATAATTACTTTGCATTACATAAAGAGGGCGGCATATAACGAGTATGTTTCAAGTTGAAAAGACCGTAATTGTTTTCGTCGTATTTTAAAAATGCGGAATTAATTAAAAAAAAATAAGCACAGGATTTAAGGCTCTAGTTAAAAATGCACAAAATCTGAAATTGTTTTTATTCTAAATGAAATTCAAAATATATAATTTAGAGCCGAGTAGCATCAAAAAGTCCAGGTTTCATATTAAAAGTAATATTGAAACTATCATATTATGTGTTGTTACGCCATCTATCTTCTCGATTATTCCAGTTTGCTAGAAAAATCGAATCAGTTATTCCGAAAGCGATAAATGTGAATCCAGCGATTAGTGGATCAAACTTAACGACTTCCGTAATGAAGTATTTAATAATATGGAGCATTTATTGAACGATTTGGTCGCGGAGCAGCAATCAAAAATTAACGGATTATTATTATTTATTCAGTGATCATTTTGCTCGACCCCACCGAACAATACATTCAAATAACTCGGTATCAGTATTACGGGGCAATGCGGTATCAAATTTTTTCCAGTCTTCCAAAAAAACATCGGGCCAGGATTGCATCCCAGTTCTACATATAATCGCAGATGTTGACAATTTAATATCTGATAAACTTAACGAGGCTATAAACAATTCTTTTTTAATGGGAATTTCCCCTGATTGCCTCAAACATGCCAAAGTGTTTCCCATCTATAAGAACAAAGGCTTGAGAACAGATATCAACAACTGCCGCCCAATCTCTTTGCTACCAGCCTTCTCTAATGTTCGTAGAGGCTTCTTTCAATGAGGGACCCCTTAGAATGGGATTGTAGTAAAGCAGTTGCATTATAACAATACCCATTCTAAGGGGTTCCTTATTGAAGGAAGCCTCAAGGAAGTTCTATGAATACGGACATAAGGTTCTTGAAAGAATCATATATATTGTAACAGAAGACAAAAACATGTAAAATCCGTCCCTGGTTCATCCGCATCTGCATGGATTGCATCATCGTGGCAGCCGGCAGCAGAGAAAAATGAGTCATCAGAATTTCCAAGAACAACCAACACCTGCACAGACTACGTCAGTGGAAAGTAGGTCAAGTCAATTCATATAAATAGATCGATTTTCCGATTAGGAGTTAGTTCGGCGAGATCCTGATCAAAGTGCGCGAACTCATGTCGTCTAAGTAAAGTACCTTAACTACTGGTCATGTAAGTGTAGTTCTTGTATTTGCAACCTCAGTAAATGTACCATATGTATTTTGTGTTACCTTAATTCTGACTACGCCCTACAACCCCTTTAAGTATACGTTACTTCTTGGTACAAACCTGATTACCAAAAAGGCAACGTTAGTGCAGTGGTGGTGCAGTATAAAATGTTGTACATGGTCCAATCAACTGAGTCTGCTACTTTTGAATCTCTGCATTTCATTACTATTTGCTTAGGTAATGGAGAATCTCCTGTTGGAATTTATTTTAATCTTTCAAAGGCATTCTATACTTTGGATCATTCTGTTCTTCCCTCTAAGTTATGTAACATTGGGGTTCGAGGGGTGGGTTTGGATCTGTTCCGTTGTTATCTTTCAAGTTTGCATTAGACATTATGGAAGAAGGCGTTATTAAGGAGGTGTTGTCTAAACCTAAAGAAATCAACATGGGTGTACCTCTTGAGTCCTCTGTTGTTTATAATTTTTGTTGATGATTTACTATATCAAGTTCCATCTATTTCCATGCATTATCAATATAGTGATGACACCTCATGTGTCGTACCTGCCGACAATCGGGCTTCCTGCCCGAATCTTGCTTCATCCACAATATTAACAATGTCCAATTGGCGTGAGTTTGAGCGTCTTAAATTAAATTGTAACAAAACTGTGCCTGTAGAGTTTAAGAAAGGACCATTTCTCTCAAACGTATATAGATATTAAATTTAATGGGAAATCGTTCCTTTTGTTGACATCGTGAAATTTCTATTTCTGCAGTGTACTTACATGTTGAAAGTTTCTTATTCCATATATAGGTGTAAGCTTCGATTGCAGGACGTTTTTGGGAGCACAGTAAAAGAAGTGAGACTCAACCAGAACACTACACAATAGAGCTTTAGCTTTCTTAGATAAACAGTGACGATGAGGGTGAATCAATTTTAGATTATTGTATGCCACATCAGTGTATTTTAAGACTTCAGCTTTACATCTAAATTTATTATTTTTTTGGTACATTTAACAAAAGGAATAATTTCAGAATCAATGTGTAAGTTTATTTGTCGTTGAATTTGAGTACAACCAGAAAGGAAAGCTACAGACTTGAATGTTGAAAATAAATTCGTTGTATAGTTCAATTCAGGCGAAGGCACAAACATGAAAAAAAAAATTTCAACCAGTTCAGAAGAGGAGATGAGATGGTGAGAAAGTCTTACGTAAAAATAACTCTATGTAGTGACAATGAGATTCTTCAAATGATCTATCAGAATTGGAAAGAAATGATAAATCTGTGGAGAAATCTAAAAAGAAGTACAAGAAAGAATCCACGTCGGAAAGTGACGAGTCGCCCAGAAAGAAAAGACATAAAAAATACAAAGCAGAATCAATCACTGATTTGATGAGAAGAAGTTTAAATGAAAAGCACAGGGAAGATAAGGAACACAAAAGCGCAGCATCCTAAAAAGCACAAAAAGAAGAAAGTGGAGAGTGATGACTCAGATTAAAGTGATGCTGAAATTTTAAACGAAGATTATTATTATTATTATTATCATTCCAACCATAGATCTCAGAAGAGATATTGGTATCGTCATAGAAAAGAGGATAATAAGAACTCTTTAAATTCATAAAAACAGCGTTCCATCAGGAATTGTCTTAGTTCTAATTTAAATTTAGACATTTGTTAGCTTTTAAATTTACAGGCAGATTGTTGTAGACTTTTAGGGCCCTATAATAGACACTATGCTCAAATAAGGTAGTGTTATGTTTAGGAACGGATAAATTTTCACAATGCCTTGTTTTTATAGATAAACATGTCCCATATTTTTCTTTATTCTTAGGAAAAAGGCTTATATTGGATCTGGCAAAGATGGCTAAGGCCCGGTCTATTCATCTCTCAGTAAGTGGCCAGTAAGATACTGGATAGATTAAAGATAGGCAAATGCATTGCGCTAATCTGTCAAGTAATAACTTGGCACTTTACTGAGAGATGAATAGACCGGGCCTAAGTTGTATATATACAGACATGGCAAAGGTAAAATTTTTAAAAGTTTAAATAATGGTTTACAACTTTCAGTAGGCTTTTTGTGCAGAATAGTCCTTATAAGGTGTTTCTGCTGAATGTTAGTAGATCCGCCCCAAAATATTAAACCATATGATAATACACATTGCACAGAAGTCATATAATATGTTTTCAACACATCAACAGTAACACAATTCCTAAGGTTTCTTATAATATAATAAAATTTGGTAAGTTTTGAGCTGACATATTGTATATGCGTATTAAACTTTAAGGAGGTATCAATATATAAACCTAGAAATTTAACGTTGTCAACAATAGGAACCGATTTTCCATTAAGTTTAATATATACGTTTGACAGAATTGGTCCTTCTTTAAACTCTATCGCTACAGTTTTGTTAGAGTTTAGTTTAAGACGCTCAAGCTCACACCAATTGGACGTTGTTAATATTGTGGATGAAGCAAGATTCGAGCAGTAACTCTGATTGAGAGCAGTTACAACACACGAGGTGTCATCAGCGTATTGACATAGGGAGATAGATGGAAGCTGATTTTGTAAATCATTAACAAAAATTATAAACAACAGAGGACCCAAGATAGAACCCTGGGGTACACCCATGTTGATTTCTTTAGGTTCAGACAACACCTCCTTAATAACGCCTTCCTCCATATGTCTAATGCAGACTTGTTGATACCTTTTTAAAAGGTAAGAACGAAACAGATCTAAAACCACCCCTCGAACTCCAATATTAAAGAGTGTGCACGAAAAAAATTGGTCGGGCATTTTATTTATTACAAATTTTATTGTTCTTTAAAGAACAACCATAAATATAATACTGTTGAACTTATACATACTGAAATGTTAATTTATCAAGAGAATAGATTTAATTCTTCCCATAAACGAACTGCCGAACTTTACGTTTAACATCTTCCATTAGCGTCTGCACAGATTCATTGCATACCGATTTTGCTGCTTTTTGGCACTTGATCTTAAAATCTTGCTCGTTGTTAGCAAGGGCTTTAGTTTTCTTTAGAATTCGTTTAAGATTCGCCCAGTACCTTTCAATAGGTCGCAGCTCTGGACAATTTGGTGGATTTTGTTCTCGCGACACAAAAGTGACTCCTTTTTCGGTATACCAATTTATTGCCTTCTTGCTGTAATGAGCTGTCGCCAAGTCTGGCCAAATAGAACTGATCCTGGATGATTTCTTATCATCGGCAACAATCGTTTATTTAAGCATTCCGCTACATAAATATCTTGATTGATTGTACCGGTCATAACGAGAATTTTACTCCGCTTGCCAAATCAAATATTTTTTTGGGAATCTTGACAGTTTTTTTGTTTTAAACTTTTCAGAAATGACGTTTGAATTTTGTGCTGTAAAATATTCTTGGCCTGGTAACTGTTTAAAGTCAGCTTTGACGTATGTTTCATCGTCCATGAGCACACAGTCAAAATTCAGTAACATTGTTTCATAGAGCTTCCGCGCACGTTTCTAGCGATTTTATTCTGACGCTCGTTCCGGTTTGAGGTAACAAACATTTTAAAAGTATTCAAATTATTCCGTTTCTTCTCTTTTTGAATATATGAAGATGACATATCAACCTTTTTAGCGACATCTCTTACCGATATATTCGGATTTCGCTTGAAAATGGCCACAACAGAATTTTCCTTGTTTTTGCACACAGGACAACCTTTCCGACCAGATCCTTGTTTTCGATCAATCAATAAACGATTGTTGAAATTTTTTAACACGTTTGTTACTGTAGATTTCGAAATTTCCATTTTTGCGATATCTTTATGCGACGCATGTGGATTTTCGTTATGCTCGTGCAAATTTTTTTTCCGCATTTCGTATTGTTTGGATGCCATGTTGTTTGGACATGAACTCGTTACTATGGAAACAAATAAACTTAGTAGCCGTTATCAGTGGTTAAAAATTGTAGATGGCACTACCATCGCAAGGTTACTAAAAGACAAGGTTGCCTGGTAACTTTCAACGTCACCACAACGTCACTCAGTAGGCCCATTTAATGCATTTACACAAATAGATGGCCTACTGGATGACGCGTCACTCCACGAGTTACCAGGCAACCTTCTCTCTTTAGTAACCTTGCTACCGTCGTACTTATTATATTAAGGCCCGATTTATTCACCTCCAAGTAAATTTATCTGGTGATTTATTCTCATAGTAACAATTGTGATCACAATAGTTACTATGGGAATAAATCACCAGATAAATTTACTTAGAGGTGAATAAATCGGGCCTTAGACAGTTAACTGTAATTACAGTCGACCAATTTTTTTCGTGCACACTCTTTATATAACTTAGAGAACAAAACAGAATGATCCAAAGAATCGAATGCCTTTGAAAGATCAAAAAAATTCCAACAGGAGATTCGCCATCATCTAAGTAAGTGGTAATATAAGGCAGAGATTCAAAAATAGCAGACTCGGTTGATCGGCCTTTAGTAAATCCATGTTGACATTTGGACAAAATTTTATACTTCGCGAGATACGAATATAATCTTATAATATAATAATATAACCTTAGAGAAAGCTGGCAGTAGTGAGATTGGGCGGTAGTTGTTGATATCTGGGGCCTTATTCTCGAAACGGAGAGGGTTCGTTTTGCGGGAGTGACGTCAAAATGACGTAGGCTCTCGAGAATAACCCCCCTGTTCTCAAGCCTTTGTTCTTATAGATGGGAATGACTTTGGCATGTTTGAGGCATTCAGGGAAAATTCCCGTGAAAAAGCAGTTGTTTATGACCTCAGCAAGTTTACCAGATATTAAATTGCCAACATCTGCAATTATGGAACAGATGAAAAGTAACTTAGAGAAATTTAATCTACGAAACGCCATGATTCTAGTGAGTGTGAGTGATCATAAGACGGAGAAGCATAATATAGTTATTTTTGCTTTTTTAAATTAATTTTACGCGTATTATTGTAAACGTTCATTTGTTTTATATACATAATTGCATTCGCACTATTTAATGAGAGTTCAAAAATTCTTTCAGTTTCGGACGGCTATGGAATGTATATTTTTTGGCCCTTTGCTAGAGACGATGAGTTTAATAAAATGTTTATATCCTGTGCCACCGACAAATCTATTGTCAAAAATTATCACACCATCTAGCTTCCCGAAGATTCGCGAAGGTTCGACACAAGTGCCAGATTTTACTGGGTTGTACTAGAACATTCTACACAGGCTCCAGAGTATACTCGAAAGAGGCAACCTCTGTAAAAGCAGAACTGGGCATGAGGTTTAAATCAGTTTCTATTCGATGGCGCTGTGTACCAGCGAATTTTGAAACAATAAACTAATAATACTCCCTTATATGATGTGAGATTCGTCAGTTTAGTTTCAGAATGTATCATTTGTAATTCAGATTTATCAATCTAATTTCAGAATTCGTTATTTGTAATTCAAATTAATCAGCTTAATTTCAGAAAGCATTAAATGAATTGGAGATTATACCCAGCGAAAACACGTACGTGTAAAAAACGTTGTAAAATAACATGTAACCAAACGTTGAATTCGTGTGGTATTGTTACGTTGAAACAACGAAAAAATGTCGCGGCAATCAATTTCTTTTAAACGTCTCTGTCCACGTGTAAGAAACGTTGTAGAATAACAATTAATCAACGTTGAATTCGTGTGTTATTAATACGTTTTAACAACGCTAGAATCAACTTCTTTTAAACGTCTTTGTCCACGGTATTTCTACGTTAAATCCCAGTGCATACATACGTATAAAAAACGTTGTGGAATAACATGTAACAAACGTTGAATTCGTGTGTTATGGTTACGTTAAAACAACGAAAAAATGTCGCGGCAATGTCCACGTGTAGCGTTGAATCAGACAATTACGACGTGTATTAAAGCTGGGTCTAAATCATTAGACTGAACAAACATACATGGCTAATGGTGGAATTCGAACCCACGCCGCCGAGTGACACGACTTTCCACTAGACCGCTAAGCCATTTGGAGATCCCAGTGCCGTATCGCTTCCGTGACTACTCAGTAGTAATAAAGCCGAACCGGGGACTTTAACTTACAATAGCTACGCGCCGCCCTCACTCGTTCAATTTCCGAACTCTTTACTACCTACAGTTTCCTTCTAACATCCATATTATCATAACATCATTAAATCAATTTTTCTAATTATTACAATCCTAAGGTTATTTTCTTTGTATATACATTTCAAAAATTCTAAATTATTTATTTATAATACACATGTAATTCTAAATCGCCTATTTCTAAAAATATTTACACTTACATAAAATATTCGACAAAACACATTTAATACAGTACTCTCAATTTACTTTATTATTTACAAAATTATTTCTTTATGAAAATTTAAAAAAAATTACATGCTGCTCATGAACACCGCAGTGGAGTGGAAAGTTTAACTGGAATAAATTCTGTAACTTAGAAAATTGCCATTTGTAGCAAAATTCTTGGAACAGGTCAATTTTTATTTTATGGCGCATATTATAAATGGATTTCTTTAACTTTTCAATTATTGGGAGGGATGAAACAACCCCTAACTATTTTTTTTTAATGGAAGGGTATGTTGAGTAATTTTTTTTTCTTAAAACTTGTTCAATTGGGAATACAGCTACGTTTTTATTTTTTAATTTTTCTTAAACAGTAAAAAAGCGAAAAAATAAAAATAAATTTTTGACTAGAACGATTTTAACGCATCAGATGTTCAAAATGCTCGCCACCTCTCACTTGACAATACCCTAATCGATTATAAATTCCATCCCTAACAGTTTGTAACATTTCCGGCGTTACTCTCCTAATTTCATGCAGAATTTGAAGTTCTGAAGTTCTGCTATGTCGTTTGGTTTAGTCACATAAACTTTACTTTTTAAATACCCCCATAAAAAAGTCTAAAGGGGTGAGATCTGGAGATCTCGTTGGCCACTCAATCGGTCATCGGTCATCTTCTTCCTATCCACCTATTGGGAAAAACTTCAGTAAGGTAATTACGTACAATTAAAAATTTAGCGCATTGGCAGCGCCATCTATTGGCTGCACGCAACAATACGATACCATATGGAATGCTTATTTCTTCTCATCAAATAATAAAAAATGGAGTTCCTGAATTTTTGGCATTAAAAACGGTTTTAGTAAAAAATTCTTTTTTTTTGTTTTTACCTTTACTGCTAAAGAAAAATAAAAAAATAAAACGTAGCTGTATTCTAATTTTTTCAACATATCCTTCCATTAAAAAAAAAAACATATAGTTAGGGGTCGTTTCACCTCTCCAAATAATTGAAAAGTTAAAAGTCCCTTTGTAATATGCGCCATTAAAAATAAAAATTGACCTGTTCCAAGAATTTTTACAAATCGTAATCTTCTAAGTTACAGAATTTATTCAGTTAAACTTTCCACTCTGTATACAGCTGTCCCCAATGAGTATTCGTGACAATATGTATGTATAATTGATTGACTATTGCGTTCTTTAGTATTTTTAATCACAGATTTTGGGCATCAAATTCAAACTAACTTAAAAAAAATTTGACAGATTACGTCAACTTAAAAAGGGGTTGTGGTTGACTCGTATGTCCAAATTAGCAGTACTTTTCATACCTGTTTCGTTTCATTTCAAAGCTGCCAAGCATGGAGAAGAACCTCATATTTCATAGATTTTTAGTAAAATTAGAATTCAAAGGTGTGAAACACGATAGACAATCACTGTAAAATTAAGTGTTTTCTAACGTCAACATCACGTTTTGTAAGGCATATTTATTCAGTATACGTTAAAATAACGTTATAAAACGTGGGTTAAAAATTTAGTTGTAAATTATGATTTATCTAACGTATTAGTTTCGTTAATTTTTTTCTCATTTATTACGTAGAATAGTAGATGTTGAATTAACGTTGAAATGATGTGGTAATCAACGTATGGTAGATACATCGCATTTACTCATAGTATAAATCACGTCGTAAAAAGACAAAATTGTTACGCATTTATTTCACGTTATAATTACGTCCATATTAAACTGATCGTTAAAAAACACGTCATACAAACGTGATATAATTATGGTTGCTAATTCAACCAAAAAACAACGTTGCATTTTTCAACGAATAACGTTATTTCCACCATTACAACGTGAAATTAACGTTGAATAAACGTACATGTTTTCGCTGGGTATCAATTATTGTAATTAAGAAATCATCAGTTTTAATTCGAGCCTGAATTACAATTAATATAGTCTGAAGTTCATTTCATACTTTCAAAATTACAATTGATGTTTTCTGAAATTAAACTGACTAATCGGAATTACAAATAACGCATTCTGAAATTAAATTGATAAATCTGAATTACAAGTGACACGATAAATCTAAATTTCAAATGACACGATAAATCTAAATTTCAAATGACATAATATTCTGAAATTAAATTAACAATTCTGAATTACATTTGAAAATTTCTGAAATAAAGTTGATCTTTTCTGAATTACAGTTGGAAATACTTAATTCAAGTAGAGATTCCAAAAAAAATGTGAGGATTAGTTAGTATTTATTTGCCACAAAATGATGAAATCAATAACAGAAGAAATTTATTGTTGGGAGACAAAGTACATCTTTTTTAAAACTTTAGCTTTCAAAGCTACAAAGATCTGTTAACGTCTAGGCAATCCTGATAAACAGAGTCCGTGTTTTAATTAACTTTTTTTTTGGGACGAGATGAGTTTATAGACGAGGGCGGCATTACCGATTCTCTTAGCAATCACTTGTTATTTATACCTGAGCTTTTTTACTTCTTATATTTTAAGATTAATGGAAAACACTTTTTTACACAACCTCGATATAATAAGCAATTTTACTCCTTAATTTGAGGGAGTAAAGTGGCTGTTGTACTCCCTTGGGCAGAAAAGCATGGCCAATTTAATATTCCATTTGCCATCCATCAGAACCGATGTGATTTTTATGTTCGTGAAATAAGGTCACATTGACAGCTAAAAATAATTTAATTAATTTAAAAACTTTAAGCTTTTTTCAACTAAAATCATTGGGTCTTGCAAAAAATAGTACACACCTCGGGAGTGAATGATTTTTCCCCTCTTTGTTTTATAGAACCCTCGGGTTACAAACTACACCTCGGGTAAAAATCATACACTTCACTCCCTCAATATATAATCTACTATTAAATATGTGGGAAAATCAATCGTTTTCTTAAAATCCGAAACTCATGTCTTTTTAAAGATCCCCCATTAAAAGCAGATATTTTTTTTTAAGATAACCTCTTCGGTTTTCAACGATTTTTTTTTCTAGGACGACTTGACATTAGTCGGAAATGAGGATGAGAGTGACTACTTGTGACTAACATTCGTATTTTTTGCTGAGCTTTAACACTTGCGTTCTAACACATACCATTAAAGACATTGAATACGTAAGAAACTGTTACTTTTTTAAAAACAGATGATTTTTAAGGCCCTCCCGTCTCAGCCTGGTAAATACAGATCGAGTTTCGGGTGATTTTCTTTTCCTAGGCGAATTGAGTTCACTCGTAAACGAGGGCGGGATTAGTGAGCTACTCTCAGCAACCACTTGTTACTAACACCCCAGCTTTTTGCTCGGAATCGTCACCCAATCTCTCTAGCTTTCGCATCTACGTAACCGTAAGGAAACTTTAGTTTTTTTTTTTTTTTTGGTAAAAAGCGGCTCATAAATGCAATCGTCTCTTGGGCAAAGGACTTTTTTACGCGATGATAATAGGAAAACAAGAAAACAGGGAAACGACTTACCTCAGTTAAGGGTGGTTAACACGCGATGTAAACCGAACCATCCGACGTAGGACCTCATATTTCGAGTGTCGTCGGGGGCGGTGGTGTTTTCGTCTTGTATTATTAACGCGGACTGCGTGTTTTCGTCGAGCGTCGTCACGCCCGGCGCCGCTTCTGCCCTCCAGCGGACTCGTGGGCCGCTCGCATCGATTCCGCCCTCGTCGATTCGCGATGAACGACTGGGACATTGTACTCGGGAAATCGATATCTCAAAAACGCTTTTCACGCTCGCGAAATTCGGAAAATTTCGGCGGGAAATTCGACATTAATTCCGGGAACGGCAGCGACGCAAAAGCAGTAATAGTAATTCCGTGATGAATGTGTATGTGTGCACAAAGCCAAACGCAAGGTAGTCACGCGAGTGCGTTTCCGGGCATTGATCCGGGCGCGCTCCGGGTGACAATGAAATCAACGTGGTCGCTCAATTCAGGCTTGATTAAGTCCATTAGGAATTTGTTAACACGCCATTATTTGCACGTATGCGATCGCCGAAAGAAATAACGTGTTCGTTCGAAATTTCCTAAAAAGAGCGGCATTTAATTTGCATTTACATTTCTGATTACATTCCACTTTTTTATGAAGCCTATCTGTTCCGACAAGCTAATATAACTTAAACAATGTTAATTCTTGATTTTATTTTAAACATAAAGTAGATATGTCTAAAAGCATGTCCTTGAATCCTGGGAGTTTTTAATAAAAATTCACGTTTTTTACACTTGCATTCACACTCGTCGGTCAAAAGAACGTCACCATTTTAACGTATTTCTGTGAGCACACTTTTATACTCGTATGTTTTGTGCGTATGTGATAAATTAATCTTTTCAATTTTTGAATTGTCAGAACTATAGATAATTATCCATTGCATGATTAGCAATGATTTTGTTTTGATGAATATAAGGCCCATAATGGTAATTTTGTAGTTTTAATTATCGTAATTGCCTGGTTATATCTTCATTTGTTTATATTATTATTTACTGACTTTAGGTTGGGTTGCACAAAACATTTAAGCCTAACGTGGAACACACGTTATCACGTGATATAGCACATTGTGTGTCACATTCTAACGTAGGGTTAAATTTAATCTTGACTTCAACGTTTTGTCAACCCAGCCTTCACAAGTTTTGTTCGTTATCTATAAAAATATTACATTGCATAATTAAACCAACGCCGTCAGTGTCTCTTGTGAGTGTTTGATCGGTGTGGTGACCTATTTGCGGGTCGACCCTGCTCGTTAACGGACAAAAATAATCAAATCGTATTTCATCAACACCCAACTGATCAACGCGACATAACTTCAACGACCCAATTCATCAATAGACATTTCATCAACAGGCATTAAATATCATCTCATGAGTTAAATTTACTTTGAATTAAGTTACACATTTACTTTTGTTCAGTTATAATTACGGTTTAGTTCTTTGTAAATAGTATACAGGTAAGTAATATATTTTAGCGTTTTCTTTAAAGTAAATTTTGCTTAAGCGATAGACGATACATTTTAATATTTTTGACTTGTCCTTTGTTTCTTCAAAAAAAAAAAAACACGGTTGCTGACGAAGCTGTCGAACGACTGCGAAACGTTAAGTGTATAGTGCGCGATTTAGTGTCCGCTTAAAAGATTTTGTGATACAAATTTCATCGGACAAGAACCAACTGTAAAAAGTAAAAACAAAAATATAAAGAAAAGTTTAGATCACGACATCACACTTTCTGACCTAACATTGCAGTAGGATAACAACAAAATCCTTCAAAAATATAAAATACAAGAAATATGAAAAATCTTATTCAATCTCTACGAATTCCATTCCCACATTATTAATAAAAAAAAGCAAAAACTGTCGATCGATATCGAAAAAGGGAAAGGTGAAGCTTAAGGAGAAGAAAGACGAACGAGCGAAGTAAAATCAAAACTTATTTTCAGGAAATCAAAAAGAAATATTTTCACGACTTGCCCACGTTATTAATATAAAACAAAAGCTTTATATTCATCGTGTGAATTGAAATACACCATCTCCTACTGACTTTGTCTGTCACACAACGAGTTAAGAATTAACAGGAGATAACCTAAGGCAGTGGGAGATAGACGGAAGTTACCACTTTACGGTAGGTCAATTTCTGCAATAAGGCGGTTTGTTGATATCCGTAAATCAAAAATAATTGCCGAGTTTTGTGTTTGTATCTGAGCATAGAACGAGCTTATGTGTTCATTTAGCAACTGTGATTAGCAGTATATACGAACGATACATTGATAGATAATTACAGACTTCAGTTAAAAAGTGAACGACTATTAGATTAGCTTTGGAACTTTTCGATGATCAATAGCGCAGCCAGCATGATGTAAGGAAGTTCCTTCCAAGTACTTTTATGATAAAACTCCATTGTCTAGAATACAATAATTAACGGACTTATTTTGTAAAATTTAGACCCGGTCTTTTCATCTCCAGTTAACTTTATCTGGCGGTTTATTCCCATAGTATCGATTGTGACCACAATTGTTTCCATGGGAATTAATCGCCAGATAAAGTTAATTGCAGAAATAAAGACCGGACCTTATGGCCGTATGCACCGAACAAATTAACTCAGCTTAACTTAAAGCGTCACTTAGAATGTGGCTTAGGCCCGGTTTTTCGATCTCAGTTTAACTTTAAACTTCAGTTTATTCTCATTGCTTCTATGGACCAATTGTTCAAACATTTGAACCACGGTTCGGCTCTGAACTTGATTCTATTAAGGACTGTCCACGAAAAAAAGTAGTCAATAAAAAATGGAAATAACAAACGAAAAAAAATTAAACAAAACTTCATTTAATTATCAATAAATACACGACTAAATAAGTCATAAATTAAAAACATGCTCTTGCAATTACCACTTATTGTTAGTTTGGAAGAAAACCCTAACTTTTCTTTTGATACCTCCCACTAATGTCTGTACATCTTTAGTAGTTACCGTTTTACTCGCCACATTCCACATTCGTTTAAAATTTCTCTCATCCGTTGCAGTCCTTTCCGTCTTTTTCAATTTGCGTTTAACAGTTGCCCAATATCTTTCAATGGGACGTAATTCTGGACAATTTGGAGGATTGGCAATTTTAGGTACAACTGTCACGTTATTGTTTGAATACCACTCCAGGTTAGCTTTAGCATAATGAGCAGTCGCTAAATCAGGCCAAAATATCACAGAGACTTTGTGACTTCGAATTAGTGGTAAGAGACGTTTTTCTAAACACTCTTTTATGTACACCTCTTGATTCATTGTACTAGAAGTAAAAAATGTCTCCGTTTTCAGACCGCAAAAGCAAATTGCCTGCCATACAAGAAATTTCTTCGCAAATTTATCAACTTTTTTTGTTTTAAATTTATCAGCAACATCGCCTCGTCGATATGCAACATAAACCTGTTGACCCGGTAGTTGTTTAAAATCGGCCTTTACATACGTTTCATCGTCCATTAAAATGCAGCCACTTTTCGTCAAAAAATTTTCATACAATTTACGTGCACGCATTTTACACAACTGCTCCTTTGTGGAGTCGCGATTTGGAACTGTAGATACTTTGTAGGTTTGCAATCCTTTATTCTTTTTAATTTTCTGTACATATGATTTTGATACACCACACTTCCTTGCAACATCACGGACAGAAAGGCTTGGATTTTTCTTAAACTGCTCCATTATCCTTTTTGCTTTTGATTTATTCACTGGATCCGATTTTCTTCCAGAACCCTTTCTTCTTTCCACGGACAACGTCAATTTATAATTTGCCAGCACCTTTTGAACAGTTGATTTCGCAACTCCTAAAGATTTTGCTAACTTCGACTGAGATATATTCCTATTTTGGTTGTACGTGTACACTATTTGTTTCCGGGTTTCGACTTGTCTTGACGACATTTCATTAATTGTATTTCAGTTTACCAGCAATTCCACTTTAGATGAATTTTCAGTATCTAGACAATGTGCTGTCAAAGTGATTATTGATCACCTTTTGTTTTACTGCAATTTTTCCACGGCTAACGCGACCACTTTTTTTCGTGGACAGATCTTACCATAGCAACATTTGTAAAGGCATATGTTGCTGTAATGATAGAACCAAGTTCAGAGTTGAACGATGTTTGAGCAAGTGGCCCTAAAGGAATAAACTGAAGTTTAAACTGAGATAAAAAAGAACCGGCCCTTAGACTTACACAATGTTGTGAAACTTCAAGTGTCATATTATAAACGTCACTCAAATTTAAGCTCAGTTTATTTGTTCGGTGTATAAGGCCATTAGTGTAGTAAGGCATACTGTAAACAATGGTGAACTGTGGTTTGTGGTCGTTCCAGAATCTTGTAAAACGCTTGTGCGCGCCTGTGACTTACCGCGGCCATATTTAGTGACCAATTTGGACGAGAAACTACTGTTAGTATGACTCAAAGGGCCAGTTGTACAAAGGAGGTTTAAACTGACGCTCAACTGAACCAGGTTCAAAGTGAACAAAATCGCATCAAATTTTATTTATGAATGCATTAATTGCCATATGTCATTAAGATCCTATGCGAATTTGTTTACTTTGAACCCGGTTCAGTTGAGCGTCAGCTTAAACCTACTTTGTACAACTGGCCCAAAGTCCGTAAACTATAACGGTTGCCTCATCCGCGAACCAACATATAGCTACATACAACGTCATCACTAGGCCTTATTCGTAAGTTTCCTGGTAACTGGTAAATTTCAGTCAGTGAGAGTGAGTGCGGTAAAACGTCACTTGGACATTTTGTTTAACTATCAGAAAATTCGTACTAAATTGAATTTTTAAATTATAATGAATATTATTTAACTTTTATCAATTAAAGTAAAAGCTACAATTGCACGGGAATGGGAACGCATACGATAACGATAACAATAAGATAAGGTCCCTTATGGTCAGTTGCATCAAATATTTAAACTCAATTTAACTTTAAGCATCACAATACTAGGCCAGCATCTAACTCACATCTAACTAGTCCGAAACTGTCAAAAGCATGCGCCGATCAATGTTTGACATTTAACGCAGCTCTTGAAAGCGATAATTAATTCGACGGGCGAATATATTTGACAGTTTCGAACTATGTAGTCAGGAAATGTGTAGGAACAAAGTATAACTTACATAATGTTGAGTATCTGAAATGTCACATGTTAACACCGCTTAAATTTATGCTCAGCTTAAGAGTTTGGTGCAACTAGCGATTAATCTGCATATCAAGTACTTCAACCGGTATTATTTTAGTGTCATTTTCCTTTCTAAATTTTGACAACTAATCAAAACTGCATTTAACTTCAACAAGCAAGCCTTGAATGGTCTATGGCTGACGTCACAAACGCTACTCCACATTCCACCCATCCCTCGTCCAACACTCCCGGCATGAGGTAACCGTTATAGTTTACGGACCGTGAGTATGACTCTCTCCTGTTATTCTTAACTCGTTGCTGCGATCTAACGTAGTAAAATGCAGATGGCGACTATTGGCGTTTTTCATCTTCGCTAGATGCCGCTATATATGACCACTTCGCCGCCATTTTTGTGTTAAAAAAGTAGGGATACGTAGTTTTTTGCGATTTTTACACTGCGGTACGGAACACATTACAATTTATACGATTTATACGAAGCCATAAGCGTAAATAAAACACTTTTTCACTGATTTGACTCCCTTCTTAACAGCTCGCAGCTACAACTGTCAAGACACACGTGTTTTTTCATGACCATCTCGCAGTTTTCGCATAATTCCGCCCGCGGCGACTCTTTCGTTCAAAGACGCGAATACGAAAATCAGCAACTAAGAGATTGTTGCTTTTATTAAGGAAAACAAAGAGTTGTCATTAATGCTTCCATACGACAGACGAAAGAAAAGAAAGGAGTTTAATTTTTATTTACTTGTTTCGATTTAAGTTTTTCACATTATATTTACTTTACTTTGTTTGGTTTACTTGTTTAGATTAAATTTTTCACATTATATTTTGCGAGGCACAGCGTGACTCGTGTATTTATTAAATGATAAATGATGATAAAACAAGTTTTTGTTTAGCATAAAATGGGACCAAGATAAGTGAATCCGGGATGTCGTAAATTACTTTTTGCTTGGAAACCACAAATAAAATGTCCACGACGAGTGTTTCTGTAAAGGTTATGTGATGAATTATGATTGCGACTGTACATGTTTACATGACAGAAAGCGCCCCACGCATAAAACGGTGAAACGGCGAAAGTTCGCGAAGTTGAAGTGTCTGACAATAGGGTGATGATATGTTCTGTATAACGACACATTTTTTGATCCAGTTGTACATACTAGCACTTCCGTATTTTAATATTTCATTATTATTTATTTCAGTGAACAGAGACTTTATCTTCTAAATATTAATAGTAATCTATACAGTTTGAAAATTGGTTGCAAAAATGTAATGGCGCTTTAATATCCGACGTATGCGCTTTTGACTAAAGTTCCTAGTTACAGTGATTACCTAAAGTACCAGTAGTAAGTAAGTAAATTCCATTCACTTTTATATTGAGTAACTAATTGAGATTTTTTTGTTCTTATGTTGTTTTACAAAAACAATTGGTATTGCATTTAAAGTTTTGTTAATCAAATTATCGTTTGTCACAATTTAGTTGTCAATTTCAAAATGCAATTTTCAAAAATGACCCGGAAATCCATTACGAAACAAACAAACAAAGAACCACATTTAGGTATAATGCATTCAATAAAATGTTGGAAAAGCATGGAGAAGGTAGCCAAAGATCCAAAATAACAGCACAAAATTGAAACCAACATAACCTAAAAATAAAAGACCCATTTACACGATACGGGAATTAAAAGAAGTCAGACTTCAACGGTAAAAATTACTAGGGAGTTTTTGGCAATAGGTTCCGCTAAAATTGACGTACCTTAAACGTTAAAATTCTTGTTTGTGATTGGCAAGATCCTTAAGGTTGCTAAGCAAAGTAGCCTTTAACGTAACGATATTTTTATCGTAATGTGTTGCAAAAACTCTCTATTAAGGCCCAGGTGTGCGATTAGAAAGTACGCCCGGACGCGCACCATTCATTCGAAAAGTAGGATGTTTCTGACGTCACATCCCAGAAAGTACACTCGCACCGTTCTGAAACTTCGTCCGGACGACGCACTTTTCATCCTTCTTTTTACTGCGGCGTTTGGTGTGTGACTTGCGCATTAGACGTGTTTACGTTATAACGTTTGAAATTTTAAGTTTTAACGGTGGTTTTATTTTTAACTTACCAAAGTAGTGTAAATGGAAACAGTAATAGCGGCTGTCAGTGTAATATCTGCGGCGATATATTTACATAATTCAGCGTCTATAGTCCATATAAAATAAATGCGCATGTGCGGGGCTACGTACACCACAAGCGTTCATAAAAGTGGATAAAAGGATAGGAAGAGAAGGTGTGACGTATATTTTTACGTCACACACCATTCGGATTCGGAATGTTTACACTGATAATCTAAACGCACTCCAGTTGTGCAATTCCAGATCAACTTTAAATCAAAGCTTAAACCAGGCATGGGCATGGAAAGGGGAAGTATCTCCCACTGCGCTAAGCAATAGGTCAAACGAGTGTCGATTGCAGCTAGCTTGGTTCCACGAAATATAAAATTGTAGACGGCGGCGGCGCGGCGTATTCGTTTTGATGCTGTTCATATCGAATTAAACCGAAAATTATTATAAATATTGTTTAAAAAAGGTTTGTTTTTCAATTTAAAATGGTCTCGAACTTGTACGACACTGTTAAACGCTAATAAACCAACATGAACTAACTCGCTCGGCGCTCTCTGTTTTTGATTTCGTTGATACGACTGAGTCAGTTACACATACCGGCGCATGTTTGTTTGAAACATCGGGATCGTCGCAAATAATTTATGGTGGGGGTCGAGCTTTTGGCGAGCTCGCGCCCGTCGCTGGCTTAAACCCTTAACAATAATTGTTGAAATAACTATCGTTATGGGTTTAAGCTTCAGCTTAAGTTTAAACTGGCATTGTACAACTGGGCCTAAATCGTGTAACTCATTACAAAAGTGAATGTACTTTAAGTCTAAATAAGCATGCCAAATTTGAAATCAGATTTACCTGTTACATTTTAAATTTGGTGCACATATTTTAACTCAAAATGCGACATGTATCTACGAGTAGCAACTTTACTTTACCTAGACTCCTCTATTGAACTAATTGGAAAAATATAATAACAAAGATAACCAAAATGAAAATTGGTTTTTTATAGACATGTCCTGTTTTGAAGTCATACTCTTGCTGATACATAAATAACAACTACTGTGGACATGTTAATCTTTGATTGAACATCATTATTATATTTGAGAGTTAGGATTTGTCAAGCTTTGATTGAAAACCCTAACTTTCTATGCATTTAATAGCGTATGATCAGATTGAATATTTTACATCTACATATTTTATTTAAACCTTCAACTGACTATTAAAATCTCATTTTTTTAGATAAAATGGACATGTCCTGTTTTGCTAGGTCGCGACATCCTGCGCCCGATTTTTGACTTGTCACAAATTGTGTGAGAATTGACAAATAGCAAGCAATTTGCTGCTAAATAAGTCGTCTCGCAGCTGTCCAGAGAATGTTTGAGGGATCAATTGCAATCAGAACCACCTTGCTACAAATTTATGAAACTTTCAAATATGCTTTGACAGCACGCTTATGGCGTTCACGAAAAACTGATCGGAGCAGGTAAACTGTAACTGATGTTTACGAAAAATTGATCGGAGTAGATAAACTGCGATCGTAAATGTGAGCGGAGCACAACCGATCATCAACTCGATCTGTGATCTGGTGACTCTGCTGTTTAAATAGAATCACTCAAATCACTGATTGAGGTTAGTAAACTATAATTGAATCGGTCAATGCAGAATAAGTATAGGTATGTCCATAGTGAATATTATGGACATTATGCCCTTTCTGCATTGATCGATTCAATTATTTATTAGTGAGCAATAAAACCTAATGTAACCTCAGATAAGGAATAAATACTACTAACCGCCAACAAACTTGTTCGAAAATTGGTTGATCTGATTAGTAATCCCAATTTACTCTGTCACGTGACAGGGCAATTCTGATCACTAATCTGGAGCAATTTTTCGTAAACGCCATTAGTCGCCTTGTCTGGGTTAAGTTATTAAGCAGCAAACTGGTTACTATTTAGGTCAAAATCGGCCGCGACCTACATATATTATTGATTACTAATTGCCTCATAATTCTTGATTAAAAGGAGTTTTATTAGTGCCGTCTGTTGATTAATAGCATAGATAATGTAAAATACTTTTTGAAAACTTGTAACATGTATTAACTGTGCCCCCTCACTTCTTGCTAATTTTCGAACACTTATATTCACGGTGATTCTAGATTAAGTAAATAGATTTTGGAGCGCCACCTATTGCCGAATAGCCGAGATGATATCGGTTCTTGTCAAATGATGCCATCTCTGGAAGTTTGCACAATATGTTGATTATATTCTCTCCAATTTATTGCGATTTAAATTATCTTATAATACGGTGCTCTGAGAGTGGAAGGAGTTTATTTTAGCGCCATCTATTGGTCAGTAGCAAGAAATGTTCTGGAAATTTGTAATTTGTATTAATTTCGTTATCCTCGTTCTTCCTAATTTAAATTGTATCTATTAGGTGTTTCATTAGCGACCAATCGTAGAATTTTTGATCATTTATATTCACAGCGATTCTAGACTAAGTAAATAGAATTTGGAGCGCCATCTATTGTCTAATAGGTAACGGAAATTACATCGGTTTAGTCAAATGTTGTCATGTCAGTTGAAAGTTGATTTTATTTTCTCCGATTTAATACGCTTTAAATTACCTTTTAACTCAGTGTTCTTAGATTAGAAGGTGTCTTGTTAACGCCATCTATTGATCAATAATACGGATTATTTAAGAAATTCTTTGGAAACTTGAAACGTGCATTAATTGTGTCTTGCTCATTCCTTCCTAATTTAAGTTGTATCTTTATTAGTAGAGTTTTTGATCACTTATATTCCTGGCAATTCTAGACTAACCTAAGACTAATAAAAAGTAACGCCATCTATTCTAATAGCCGAAATAACATCAGTTTTGTCCATGGCCAGCTACATTAACATTCACTGACGTGTATGTATGGCCGTTTCAATTCGACTCTTAAAAATTTTGACGGGTACTCCTCTCAGCGCCTCTTGTGAGTTTTTAAGTAATTGCAGTTGTCATTACGTTACTATCAGTAGTTTTGTAGTATCTTTAATAGGGAGCGCTGAGGGGAGTACTCCACGGCAAGCTTTCTCAGAACCGAATTTTAGGCGAATTGAAACGCCCATACATACACGTCAGTGAATGTTAATGAAGCTGGCCATGGTTTTGTCAAACGTTGCACTGGCAGTATGAAGTTGATTTTATCCTCTCCAATTTATTACGCTTTAAATAACCTTTTAACACAGTGTTCTTAGTTTTCAAAATGCCTCATTAGCGCCATCTATTGACCAATGGCAAGGATTATTCAAGAATTTGTTTGGAACGGAACAGGTCGATTTGATTGCAGTAGAGTTCTCGAGCTACTCTTCTGCTGAAGAGGAATCAAATAGCGCCGAAGCAGCTCTCCAGAGGATCCTCGAAGGAATCCATTGCAATCAAAACCGTCTTGCAAAAAATTTATAAAAGAATCTCTTCTTATCTCTGTTTATATAACTGTCAAAAATACGAGTAGTTTAAAATAAATAAAGAGTAATTTAAACAATAAAATTTGATTTGATTTAATTTCTTGGAACTTAATCAACGACCTAACATGTTTCTTCTGCTCTTTAAAAACTCTTTGCTTCACTTTACTTTAAAGATATCAAATAAGAAAGACTGAAATTAATTGAAAGTTCTCAGGGGAATGATTTGATTTTGACTTTGGGTATACATTACTCAGTATACATTATTGAGTGTCTAAGTCCGATTCTCGCGGACTCATTCGCGTCCCTTAATAAAACAGAAACGACAGAAATTTTATGCCAAGCCAATTTTTATTGCACCCTAATTTTTTATCAAGATTTAATCGTCGGTATCTACGATTTCGCAACTGTGATACTTGGAGCTCGTTTCCAGCCAATTTTCCACGTCGTTGGATGCCAAATCATCGTTAGAAGGAAGCTCCGTGAGTGGAGTCATCTCATTGAGGTACCCGTTCTGAGCGACAGCCCCGTTCTCCTTGAACTTGTAGCACTTTTCTCTGCTGGTGTCGCTGAGCAAGGAATCGGGAGACATCGGACACATCCCTGAAACGAATACTGTGATGTGATTTGATGATGGCGTGGTTCAACTGAAATTCTCACCGTTAGCCTTCTTGGTTCTGATTGGAGACTTGTATTCCGCGGAAGAGGTCAACGAGGACGTGATGCTTGGCAGGCGAATGTCAAGGTGAGATCCTTTCGCCGTAACGATCTTGTTGTTCATGGCGTACAACTTAGTCGTTATGTCGCGCGCTATTAACGTCGTCAGGACGGTCGCAATGTAGGTCTCTTTGACGAAGAGGTACTCTAAGGCGGATCTTTGCCAATACAAGTAGCGGCAAGTGCTCGCAGCCACGATCGATACCTAAAAAGAAACAGTTTCCAGCATATTCCTTTTAATTGCACACAATACATTCACTACACATCTCAGCAATTAAAACATCGAGAAGAAGATGAATTGTTATGTATCAGAATTGGAGAAATTTCTTTTTGGATCGTTGGTCATAGTCAATTTGGGGCAAATCCTTTACATAATGCTTTTATAATGATGCTCGCCCAGTCTTGACTCTTGAAGAAGGCAAACTGAAATTCTATTCTAGTCACGCAAGTAGGCGTTGATTAACGAGCGGTTTGTGCGTCTACGACAGAAACGATTCTCACTTAGCAGAAAAGATTAATTGCATTTTCAGGGCAATCGCAGCCATTCATTCATTTCTGAACAAATAACACAAAAGTCTCTTTAAATTTCACCTCGATTTCTTGTTTTAATCGGTAGCGATACAATGATAGTAATGCAATTGATTTCTTGTAAATTCTTTCATGGTGATTGAATCAAACTTGATCAACACACTCAGGGTTATCGAAGAGACCTTTCTTGTTATCCATTTACTTGAAAAGATGGATGAAAAGAAAATGAAGACATGGAAGAGAAAAATATTAAGATGGATTTATGTAGGAAGGAAACAAGGACAAGTATGTAAAAGAAAGACAAACTGTGCGAAGAACCACAATTAATTAAGTTGCAAAAGACAACGCACGTAAGGTGTTTAAAACATTTGGCAAAGATAATGGAGAAAACTGCGAAAAAGATGAATGATGGGAGACGAAAAAAAGAAAGGTCCAGAAAAAATAGCACGAGGAGGAATTTTTAAAGACCTAATAGAAAAGGGAATACAGAACTGTAGAAATAAAGTGATAATCTATCCTGACTGATTGATAACTTAAAAACATTTATGTTTAATCTCACCTTGAATTTGTCATCGACGGTGTTTCTACTCGACTCAAACTCTGGAGAGTCCAGAAATTCGCAGGGCAAAATCGGGTGTAAAAATTGATTATCCGAGAGGACGTTGACCTGAAATTCTCTCAATTTCAAAACCGAATTTTCATGAAACTTTGAGGTGCTTTTACCTTTCCGGAGAGCAACAGGCCCAGCCTGTCGGTCCGTGTGAGATTCTGCACGGCGTAAGCTTCGCCTGCGTGTAACGACATGATCTGTGCGAATTCCAAACTGACCATTCTCTTGAATTGCAAACGGGGCAGCTTAAAATGAAAACTGTGAAGTTTAGGTTTAAAGTTCGTTTTTTCTCTGTAAGTATGGAGCTACTAAGGGACGAAAAGCAAAAAATACCTTAAAGGGTTCGAATAAGTTATGGTAAACCTCCTCGAGTTCCGGGTCGAATTTGACCGGTCTCAGTTGGTACAGGATATGGAAAACTTGCGCCATATTTAGCAGGACGAAAGCGAAGTTCCAAGTGAAAACATCCGGTGCACAGATCACGTTCCAGGCCCACGTAGAGAATAGCATCAAGCCTGAAAGGAAATTGTTTCTTTTTTTCACAGATTGAATCTTTTGTACCCATTGCATCACAAATAAAGAAAGATCCGTTTTTGCTTTGATTATAGTCTTGGGAGAGTTTGAAAAAGTGGTTTACATAAAGAAAGAAAATCAATTTTTTGAAAGCTTTTCATTTTGCTATATATTTTAATTTTACACATACACATCCTTGCAGTCCAAATTATCCATTCCATTTACACCAGATTTTTTTTTACCTGAAACTTCCCTTAACAAGCAGCCAACCCGACGGACCATCAAACAGATAATTTTGAACCGATCTGGGTTTTCTGAACGTAAAAATGTACTTAAACCCAAACACTCACCAATAATTAACCAACAGTGCATGAAGAGCACCCCCTTTTTGGAACACGTCGAAGCATACGCAAGTGCAAAACACATATTCGCCAGTTGAAAGAGGATGTGCTGGGGCTCTTTCCAGTAATCACACCAAGGCCACCACGTACCTTCAAACAAGAGTTCATGAATAAATAAAAAAGGAAATTTGTTTAAATAATGTAAAAGGAAAAGTCCTACCCGAGGGTATGGTATAGTTTAGATGTCGGTCTTCCACGGGCCAACTGAGGTTTTCCCCGGGCTCCACTTGCAGGATATGGGGCCTTTTTTCGTTCGGTTGTAAACCGATGATTTCAGCCGGCATTTTTCACGTCTTCACGCCTCACATTTTTCATATAAATTGCGCGAGCGAAAACACAGGCGCGCATAAAATCGATAAGCCGCTTCGTTATCAGGTGGCGCCCCGCGTCGTGAACAAGAGCAACGACGTCAGAAAACTTTTGACATAAAGCACCACCATCTGCCAGATTCTGTCTGTATTAAGTTAATAATCACTATTAATTATTTTGGGTTGTGAAAATCAAATGAAATGTTGGAAAATTATAATTTTCCTACATCGAAAATAATAGCTAAGAAGTCAAAGTTTAAAAATTCATATAATATTTCAGTTCGAGGACATTTCAGACTTCTCCATGACTTGTGGTTGTATAAAAAGAATGCCTATGTTCTTCTTCTGCCAACGTTTTCTAGAGCTCGCTACTCTTCTGTCGTTGTTATAGAGACTGTCGGGGTTAAATGTATAAAAAGAAACATCGTTTTTAGTTTATTTTATCATCTACCGTTTCTGTTTTCTTCTGAAAACGAAATACTCTCATTGTAAATTGCGTTTCGATGCATCAGTACCCCGACACATTCGGCTGGGTAAGGGTAAATCGAACGGGATAAATGGGATCCGATCGCTAATTGGCGACATATGCGTGGAATTTGTCGAGGAAATAAATAAATTCGCCACTTTTTCGGAACATTAGGCCCGCAATCGTGACGAATGCCATTCAAACACGCGCATTCATCGACTTTTCAACCCTTCAACGCTCCCGTCGAATTAAATTTATTGCCAATATTTTTCACCGCGAAAGAAAAGGGCTAGAAACAGCCCTTTGCCGCTCATTTTTTCATTCAAAACGGTTACTTATAGTCGTCCTAAATGTATTGGACAGATGTGTATGTGAATAAGGCACGGACGGTATTATTCTGTAAAGTACAATCGCTAGATTCACCAGAAATTTGTGGAGAAAATAATTACTATATGCAAGATGAATAAACATTATGATTTTTATTATATTTACCTTCTTTAGTTACCCTTAGTGAAGGGTATGCAGCCACTTATACTCGATTGGTAGAGATTCTTTACAATAGCATTACGTATGTGTATTTATCATAACTGTTTCATCCGTCATTTTAAAGTTCAATCATTGGCATTACGTATTTAACAATGGTGATTAAGAATTGTGCGCTATTCAGTTAATATCAAATTCACGGAACTTGAGCTCTGCATCATCAATCTTCGAAGTTTCAACCGACAAATATTTCAGTATTATTTCTCTGTTAACGGTGAATGAGAAAAAAAGATGAAGTTAGCTTCTTATGTCTGATGATGCAACACCAGACGCGTTTTATTTATGACGCAGAGCTCTTCTTCTATGAAAACAATTATATGTCTGCATTCACACTATCTTGTTGAGGCGTTCCTTAAATAAGTCTCACTTAAAGGTAGATGCCTTACAACATACCAGACCTGTGCCAAGTAATACTTGTAAATACAACAAGTTCAAGTACCTATCATAAATTTAAATAAACATAAGTCGTATACGTATTTAGAAGTACAAGTACATACATTTGACAGTACAAGTATTTTATAAGCGTAAATACTAAGATAATGGTGATAGGAAAAGTTCAGTCTCAACATTTTTATCTTGTACTACAAAAATATGAACATATAAATTTCTCAAATGAACGTCTAATTCTAGGATATTCTAGAAATAGAAATATCAGTAACATGTGCGAAACAAGAAACTCGACGATCTATTATGTGTACCCAAACATAGAAGAACAATCTGATTTTCATTCACTTTTGCATTGTTTTGTAAATGTTAACAGTAAATAGTACTTATCTAGACATATAGTACTTATTTTACAAGTATTTCAGTTCTTTGGGTACTTAAATAAAGCACAAGTAATGTCGCCCTATAATCATAAGTACACGCACAGCTCTGCAACATATCCATTTTAAGCCAGCCTTATTGAAGGATCGTCTCAAGAATATATGTACAAGCCTATACAGTCATTTGATTAATGCTTCTAGACAGAAAGTTATTTAAATTTTTATTTGTTGAAGATAGCAACATATGTACATAGTTAACAAAATTTGTACATGCCTACATAGAATTTACAAATTTATGAATGCACAAACTTAAGTGGTTAAGAACTGTCATATAGTAATTAAGGTATCAAGGACATTATAGGGTTTATAACGTCCGAGGTCGGCAGTGTATAACCCGAGGGCCCTCGGCCCAAAGGGTGTACGCGTGTGTGATTTTTCATTTAAGTCCTGTCAGTTAGTTAATTAAAGGGGAAAACGAAGAGTTTAAATTCTCAGAAAAAGTGCTGCTGCAAAGGCAGCGGAAGCCCTTGTACCACAAAAAACAAAAAAAAATGTGCGAGAAAGAGTATTTTAGTTTTCAAGAACGGTCGCGTTAATAAAGATTACTTACAATTTATATTGTTATTTTCCATAATAGAGTGTCTTGAAAATTTATAATGCCATACCGGACATTTTTTTAAAATAACGCCCTAGGGCATTATTTCAATGCTAACGCGACTTGAAACTGATTCATTATTTTATTATAATAGTCTAGTCGGACATTAACTTATTACTTGCTAGTTTAATAAAACACCAAATTAAGCTGTAATTTGCTATTTAAGTAAGGGAAGATTAGGCATCAAAATGGCAGATGAGTCTTATGCAAATAATTTCAGTAATCTGCGAGTGAAGATGTAAAATTCGAGGCTCTTGAAAGATTATACACAATCGGTAAACTTCGGATGGAAAGAGGGTGGAAGGACTAATGCAAGGACATTGTTTCAAGTTAGCCGACGTCGACGGCGACGATGTCAATACTACCAACTTCAGGGCTTTAATCACTTGGTTAATGTCGTATGTCTGCATAAATTAGTACATCACCAAAAACAGAGCAAAATGAATAGGATGACCATATTTTAATTAAAAAAAAAGGAAAAATTATATCATATACCCGTATACAAAATAATATTTAAACATTAGGGTCCATACACGGTTAAACAATTTGCTCAAACTTTTGTTGTACAACACTGTGTGGTGCATTTGACTTTGTTCATACACGAGACGACAGTTTGTGCAAACGTACAATAAAAAAACACTGAAATTCTGTCCGCCAAACAAAGCACTATGTGAGTTTGTTCTAAAACGTCTTCCAATATCCCCCATACACGTTCCAACTTGTTGCGCTACTGCGCCCGTTGCGCAAATAATTTCAAACCGATTTGAATTTACTCAAACAGTTGCACAACAACTCGAACACGAACTTACACCATCAAAATGTTTGCACAATACCTTTTGTTTCACAAATTGTTTGATCGTGTATGGAGCCTATAAAACTTTTAGTTAAAAAGTATCAGAAAACCTTTCACAAAAAACAAAACGCTGAAAAACACGATATAAAATGAAACGTCGATTGTAAATATTTTAATATTTTTTTATGGTACTAATAGGTGTTTAATTTTCATACGACTTTACGGGCCAGTTTACAGAAAATTTAATTGCAATCAAATATTAATGACGTTGTTAATTTGACAGTTCGCAATGTAATTCTTATGGCAACTTAATCGTGATTAGTTTAATTCGAAATTAAATATTTGATTTGCTTTCTTTAAACCCACCCTACATGTCTGAAGTCTAAAAATATAACTGAATACTGTACTAAAAAGAGGATCTTCAAAACAAATTAGAAAAGGGTTTTCAGATCAGTAGGAGTACTCTTCATTTACCCCGTACAATAGCGGACAATAAATTCTGGGCGGAAATTTGACATGTCCTGTATATTTAAATAAATTTGGTAAATCAGGCGTTTATTGAGATTATATTTCTCGTAACAACTCCAACTTTCACCTACAACAAAGTCAGTACTGTTACTTTTTGGGCGGAACTTAAATAAGACATTTCCTCAAAATATAAAATATGTAAACAAAAAATAAATACGAATTATTAAGAGTAAAAGTCAGAATTAAAAAGTAAAATTAAACGTCAGAATTCCTACTGAGATTTTATATACCGAGTGTCCACTTTGATTACGCACCACAGGAATTTCAATGCAATTTTTTTAAGTTGCTGCTTTCCTAACGAATTCACGATGATTCAAAATTGTCTCTCGATATTTTCACCTTTTTATATAATTTTTTTTTCCAAAAGTCAATAATAAGAAAGTTATAATCCTCTGAAAGAGGGGTGAAACGTATTGTTTTTTTTTTAGCCAACATCTTCTGAACCTTTAAATTATCAAATTCATATTTGAGACTCAGATATAAGGCACCTACTGAATATTTAAAACGCATGTGTCGGATCTTCCCTCTCTTTTAAAGGGTAGTTTGCGGGAAAAAAATTGAGAAACAACAATAAGATTAGTCTTTGTTATCTTGGCGAATACTTTAATCGCACCGGAATTTGCTAATGTAGTGTGTATAAGAGTGATTCGTAATAATGGGTGATTCTTTTTTAAATTTTTGATATAGGAGGCTGTAATTTCGCATTTAACTATAACTTTGAACTCTAAACAACATTTTCTCATGACATTTTCCTGTATCTCTTAATATAAGGGCACTTTACTCTTAAACCGTCTTAATTTTTCGGTGTCTACGCTGTATACCGTAAGAGATAAGTTTCACCTAGTATTTTCCAATTTGATTTTAAGGAATGCAAAAGCATTCTGCATCAATAAATAAAGAATAAAGAAAAATCCCATTTGTTGCATACTTTTTGGAAAACACTGTATATAGAATAAGAAAAGAGAGCGTGTGTCTTTTAATTTTAATTTTTGATTTTATTGTGAAATGAGTCATATTTTATTATAAAGTATACATATAAAAAATATAAAACATAGATATGAAAATAATAAAAATAGTGCATAATGGTTTTAGAAAATTATTTAAATCAAGATCAAAACTGGCAACTGACTTTCTGATGACGGACTTTCTTCTAAACGTCTTAGGGCCGGTACTTTCATCACTTTGGTTTATTCCCATGCCTTCAATTGTAAAGACAATTGTTTCTATAGGAATAAACCAAAGATTAAAGTTAATCAGTGGTGAAAGTACCGGCACTTAGGCCCAGTATTTCATTCAGAGTTTAACTTTAAGCTTCGTTTTATTCTCATAGTAATAATTGTAAAGAGAATTGTTTCCGTAGAAATAAAACGAAGCTTAAAGTTAAACTCCGAATGAAATACTGGGCCTAAGGACCGGTCTTTCCACCTCTTGATAAACTAACTGGCGGATAACTACCATGGAAACCATTCATAAAAATCAATCAACCATTCATAAAAATGAAGATAACTTTAACGAGAAGATGGAAAGATCGGCCCTAAATGTACCATGATCGTTTCACAGTTCCTTAAATTACTCACAATAATTTATTATTTATAAGTTTTGACTTTTTGATACATTTGACGTAACATCTTGACGCAAAGACTTCTTTAGCCTTCTCCTCCTCAGATATTCCATTAAGACAAATTTCTACTAAATTTTGTCAGGTGAACCATCCACTTCACCTAAATCAGCGTCCTTGTAAATGGAACGCGCTAAACTTTTAAGTGGTATTTAATTTTTGGACATGCCTTCGCTGCAGGCGCCGGTACCCTTTGCACAGATTGTCACCGGTTTTTCGATTGCAAAACAATTATGACTTAAATGCCGGTACTTTTTAAATCGTCATAATCGAACTTAAAATCTTTCCAAACTTTCAGTCAGGTCACTGTTAGGTCAAGATCAAGTCAAATATTGAAATATTCAATTTGTATTGAACAATTCACATTAGAATGCACGGTTCACTGACACTATAGTTAAATGACCGCCTTTCTTTCAACTAATTTTAAATCAAACCTAGACCACCCTGTTTGGTCTGATTTTATATTTTGCCTAAGACGTGCACAGCTGACTTCAAAATGATTGAAAAATGAATAGAATTATTTATTTAAAAGTCACGAAGAACTCTATATTTGAATGGTACTGATAAGTATTGGGTGCATCCGAATCTAGGATAGGGGATTAAATTCTCTCTTTTTCGCCCAAATTTTTTACTAGAAACTAAAGCATTGTACACAATTCCACACCTTACTTAACTGACTAATGGCCGGTATTACCAACGTTTTAAGGAGACCTTAAATTTAATTCGTATTTAGAATGTGATTGATGTTATACTATGTGTTTTTTTAAAAATGCCATAAGGGGTGGCTGTGGAAAAGAAAATTCATGTCTTAGCTCCATTCATTTACTTTAAATTTTCAGATTTGGCATGTGTTAGATGCCAAGCTACGACATGAGTTTTAATTTTCATGGCCAACCTTTATGGCATTTTTAAAAAAACACATGTTACAAACCAAGCAAAAATGTCAATCTAAACACGACATAAATTTAAGGTCTCCTTAAAACGTTGGTAATACCGGCCGTTAATAAGTTGATGAAAGGTTTAATTAATGTACAGTGAGAATTTTTTAACGTAGAACATACGTAAGTGCTATTGAATTTTTTTAAATCGAACATAGGCCGACAAGTACGTGGTAACCATGGATATGGTTAACATTAATTATAATTATTTTTCTTTCACACATTTGACAATGCAATTTGACATATATGTATATTCAACGAATGAAAGGACACAAATCTACAACTGGTATCGAG
Organism: Dorcus hopei; assembly: GCA_033060865.1. Taxonomy (NCBI): domain Eukaryota; kingdom Metazoa; phylum Arthropoda; class Insecta; order Coleoptera; family Lucanidae; genus Dorcus; species Dorcus hopei. The sequence goes on from CM065426.1 coordinate 9,049,513, forward strand.
CAGGATCAAGTTTAATGCAATTAACAATTTTTGTGACCGTTTGGGATATGATCTCAAACTTCCAGAAAACTGATTAATGATTATTTTTATCTATTTCGGAAAAAGAGTTTCAGTGCTAGACAAACAAGTACGAATGGTATCCATAGTAACGAAGCCCACATACATATTAAGCCTATGTTCGATGTGGTTCGATTTAAAAAACTCACCTTCAATATTGCAGTAAGGATGCATATGTTCTACGCTAAAAAATTCTCATTGTATATGCCAAATTGTTTGTTGTACAAATTTTTGTCACCCGACCCAAAAATACCAGCTTTGAAAAACCCAATCTAAATATTTTATCTCGCCCTTCAAAATTCCCAATTTCCTGAAAATGTTTCTTCTTATTACAACAATTAATGTGATTAGAAGATAAATGATTGGAGAATGATTGATGTTAAGATTGCAGGGAGATTAAAAAAATTATATAGGGCTGGTTCTACAATCACAGGATAACTTTACCTGACGATTTATTCCTATAGTAACAATTGTGATCATCATTGTTACTATTGAAATAAACCTTCAGATAAAGTTATCTTGTGATTGTAGAACCGGGCCTTAATCGTGACCAAATTGAAGGATAAGCAAAGGTAATACTTTTTTCTCAATTTCGAATATTCGTAGATACCTTTTGTCATGCTCTGATTTGATACTTCTCTCTTTGTTTTTAATAAATTTTAAACAAAAAAAACACCATGTCATACGGCTCTAAATAATTGATCTGTTCCATTACCTCCACATTCACTTGTGTTATGTTTTTATAAATTCTAAGTACATATGATACTTTTCAAAGTTTATAAAGTGATTTTTTGTGTTAGAAAATCAAGCGTCGCCAATGTGTTGATTACAAAAGCAAGCACCAGCATTTTCTCCCCGAAGCTGTGCCGGTATCCAGGACTGGAACCGGCACTGGATACGGATGCACTTTCTCAGATTTTTTTTTTTGTAATTTACGAACATCATTGTTTACAAATAATCTACAAAATTACAAAGCATAAAGCAAGTAAATAATTAACATTTTTGTTATTTTTATTTTATTTTAGGACAATTATAATTATAACTGCGATCGAACTAACTATGTATCATATTTCTCTTTCATTTTCCAACTCTAATTTATTGCCCGAATTGAAAGCCATCTTGCTGATGTTGACTTTAATCTTCATTTCAGCAAGTTGAAGAATAATGCTAATTTCTTAAATTTTTTTGATATTCTTGAGGCTCTCATAAATATTTAAAAGGTACGGCATTCACTTCCAATTCGCCTTAATTTTTTTTTTTTTCATTTACAAATTTATAGTAATTTATAATTTGTTAAATACCAGGATTCTTTTGCTTGAATACGTAAATATAGGACGCAGTAGTTTTCATTTTATTTTCAAGACTATTTACTTACGACACCTGATCGACTAACATAAGTTGCTTCTAAAATACAATAAAAATTAAACAAAACTACAAAAAAAAAACTGTTTCTTTATCGACGCGATTTGATCCTGATGAATAAATTTTAATCACAGCGAGCTTTCAAAGCGTACAAAGAGCTTAACGGTAATCGGGTCGACCTACCCGTCTCTACCTGGTGCATCCCCCGTTACATGCAACATCTGATAGACCTCACAATGGCTAATCGTAGCGATCTAAAACATCAGCATTCGGCCGTAAAATAATACTTTAAGTACTCGGTAATATCGCTGCGTATTTAGTTAGGGAAAAGAAGTCGGTGATAAAAAGCTCCAAAGTTGTAGCTTATTCGCTCATCATTAAAACATATTCTAGATCAAGGTCATTTTTTATTATTATATTGTATGTTATGAATTACAATTAAAATTGTAATTGAAAAAAAGATTCTACCTAGATTTCTTCCTTTTGGCTTTTTCAAGAATTTAGCTATTATTTTAAGAACAATGTAATTAACGAAAACCAGGCGTCTACAAATTATATATTTGGACGAATCCCGAAAGAAAGATTGTAGGACTCAATATTTTCGGATTTTTTCTCCAGATAATTTGATGTCCTGAATCCTTTACGTTTAAAAATCGTCAACGTCATAAAATTCTTCTGTGGTAAACCACAGTTCAAGTTCGCTCAACGACTTTGGGAGACGTTTCAAGTTCTTTTGCGCTCGAAACAATCATAATTGTAAATACATCTTGATCAGAAAGTAACTTTTTAAAAAATCTTGAAGATTCCCCGCTCTTTCATCCATAGCCCACGTGCGTTTACGTTAGAAACGTCAGTGAACCAATATTCCGTGAAATCTTTAATGTGATAGTTTATTTTGAACCACCATATATCAGAGCATCCAATACATCGGTTTTTTTTTTATTTTTGTTTCTGTGTGGGCAAAAAGTTACAGTTTTCTGCAAGATGTGCGAAACGACTCCTTCGTCCTGACCTGAGACGATTCCGTAATTCATTCATAAAATATTTCTAGTATTTAATTTTTCCGCACGAGGAGTACATGGAAAAAAGTGAAAAATATTTTGGCATCGTCCTCAGATAAATACAATTATAAAACAAGTTGGATTTTGATGGTTTTATAATAGTAATAACTCTGTCAGCGAATGAAAGGATCAGGCGGACTAATCCGGATAAGGCAGGATAAATAAGCGGACTTTAATATTTTCCCGGATGCCATTTAATTGCAACCGTTGAAGATTAGTAAAAGTCATATTAAAAAAACGCAATAACAAAAAAATTAATTGTATTTGTTGATCGACAATGACATATGCTGGGCGATGTCGACGACAGCTCATTAACGAGCTTCGCCAGGCAAATAAGGGCCGAATTCATTAAGAAAAAAGTGCTCGACGGGGCCCACATTATCTGGCCGTTATCTGGCGACAAGTGAACTCACAAGTGATTTGTAAATAATTGTTTCAAATAGAACAAATACGAGTTATTAAAATGGCCTGCTACCTGAGCTTCCTGCGCAAATAAGTTACACGTGTGCTATATAAATAATTCGTGCCGTAAAATATTGTTGTTGATATTTGCGACTTGACACCTAAGTCAACAGGGACACGCGTGTAATTAAATCTGGGAGGCCGGTGTTTGCCCGGAATTTTAATAATTTATGACGTTTGAGGAGATTTGTTTGCTCTCGAATCGAGAAGGGGATAAATTCATTAGTTTTCATTGCAATCACCACCGTACGTCGATTAATTCGACCCTGTTAATCCTTCGACCTAACTTCATCACTATGTCCTGATGTTGGCCGACGAGATCGGACGAAACGCAAGCAGCAGTCACGACTCCTCGAGATAAATTTTTACAATCATCGATCGCGAATTAAATCCACATCGATTAAAGAAGAGTCTGTTCGTTCCAACCACGTCAGTACTCATTTTGTCAGAACACAATTTTTAAGACGAATCACAATCACATCAGTTTGTAAGACTGCGTATTGCATTCTTCGATTCAACCAAATTACTATTCCTGATGTTGGCCGATAGAATCGAAATACGAAATGAGGTATTCCGGTTGAAATTTTTTAATAGGTACACGCTTTTGAAGGTATGACCATTTTGAAGCATGAAAGTTGTAAGTTTCCTCTTTCTACTCAAGACGGAAGAAAGTGCGAGCTACCTTAGAAATACGCATTTGGGCCAAAACAAAGTAGTATAGATAAGTGGGCAGAAAACTTTACTGAAGATCAAGAATGCAGCAGATTTGAAAAACAGACAAAGAAAAACATATACTCGTATCAGCCAATAAAAGTAGTACTTAATCGCAATTAATTTTTAAGAAGCGTGAATCCACTTGATCCTTTTTCGTTTTGTCCTTTTCCGTTATGAATTTTCAAGGACAAATTTAACTTGGCTTTTTGCAAATTTCTTCTTTTGTAGAAAAATGCTGCTTCTGAAAAGGACATTCGTTGTGTTAACTTTGAAACGTTATTGTTTCACGTCACAGTCCCAAGACTTTTGATCGCGGTAAAAAATGAATTGGCTCGAATATTATAGTAATCAGAATAAGTAGAAGAGTCATACTCCGTAATCCAAATTGGACAAAAAAGGAAGAAAACTAAACGTACTTGAAAACATGGAAATATACAAACATAATCAGGCGTAATCATAAACATTCAGAAAAGTAGCAACTCAGAATCAATTCCCCCCTCGCCAAATAATGGCAAAATATACCTGCACACAGATCAAACAGAACTCAGTCTCTTGAAAGCTGCACAACCTGAAACTGGTCGGGATGTAAAAAAGTCAACATTAAAGAACCATACTGTAGATATTTCGACAATAATTTTCATAAATGTTCACCAAAATGGATTAGCTTAACATATTGCATTAAAAGAATGTGAAATCGATTTTATTCTACACAAATTTTCATAAATTAATTTAACACCCATCATTAGTGGAAATCTTAGAAAAACTAAATGATTGAGTTTAATTTCAAATCGTGTCCAATGACATTTTTGTAAAGGATATCAGACAATGGCCTCTCTAGATACGAAATCAACAGACCCTGGAGGAAAAAGGAATCGCAAGAATGATGGAACAACAACTAAGTATTTCATTGCACTCAATGTAAACGTTTATAATCAGAGAAAAGTTCTTTAGCTAAATGATAGATAGTAAACGAGATCCGATGAAAAAGTGTTTAGTCAGGAATAAATTTAATTAAATTAAATAAATTTATGTATTTGCCAAACAATTCAATGCCAAATTTTTATCCAGAAGAAAGTACTTTTGGAAAATTGGTCTCTGGGCTGTACTGTTCCAATTTTAAATAAGGATATGTACATAGTTATCTTAGCTTGGCTATCAGCTGTATGCTTGAATTAACAATATTTAACAGATTTATGTCTGTAACTTCTTAATCTTATTAAAAAAATTAATTCTGTAAGTTGCCATCAAGAATTTTATTAATTATATGACTCTGACACTTTCCAAGGGTTAGGTTACAAAGTATTAAATCACACAACCGTTTCAAATGGTATAACATCCCTATTTCTTGTACAAGGTTTGATTCAATTTCTTGAACAATTAAATTTATGCAGTAAATTGTATAAAAATTTAAAGTGAATCAAAATCTATCTGGAAAAATAGAACATGTTCTATCTCTACACCGTACTGAAGCCCAAAAATTTCTTGCTCTAAATATTTTTAGTAGAAATGGAATCAGACCTTTTGCAAGAAATAGGGTAGTCTTAAACGGCCTTAAGAAGAGGTTACGTAGGGGTGATTTTTTTTGAAGCAAACGCTAACGACTTTTATACATATTTGGATAACTCCTTTGAATGTACCAATAATTCTTAACTTCGATAGTTACAGAGTAATTTTCGGAAAACGTAAAACACCGTGATTTCTTTTTGGATATATTTCACCCATTCACCCCTTTAAATGCGCTTTTGGCACGAATTGAAAACGGTTTTTTGTATAACCTCATGAGGTCTACATACCTGACAAATGTCATTCAAATTGGTGAGTCGGACTTGAAAACGTTCGCTTGTGATATATTTTTTTTAAAATAAAATTGCGTTTGTCTTTATTGGTCACTTATTGACTTTAGGAATTCGTATCGATTCATGTTGCACGATACCAAAATACTATACCAGGTGGGTTGAGAAATGATACGTAGTACCTACAAGGCAAGTTTGAAAGAAATAATAATAATAATAATATGGTCTTTATTGTGTATGTGTATAATATCTATAATAAAGATAACAACAAAAAATAACAATATAACGAAAAAAAAAATGTTTAGCAGAACGCAATCACAAGGCGAGATTCAGTTGTAGAATGATCTACTGCTGCTCTTACATCTAACCTCGAATCTGAAGACATTGTATACGTAAGACATGCCTAAATCTAAGAATGAAAAAACAACTAAATAATTAAATCTAAATCTAATTCATTCTATGATGTGCATGACGCTTCCTAAATGAAAAAATAAAGTGAGAGGCTGAGGATAATAGACAATTGTAAAAAGAATTACAGGATAGAAATCTGATTCCGAAATAATATGTAGATGCTTGCGCATTTTTTTCTGTATAAATTTAAACCTGTATAATTATCATAGATAGTATTAAATAAATACAGTTGAAAATGAACTTTAATGTTTCTTAGTTTATATTTATTTTTCATTATTTTCTCTTTGTCCTCTTCATTTCCTCTATGCTATAAGACACATCTGCTTCGCTAGTTTTTGCACTTGTTGGACCCGTACTGAACTACAAACTGCTTCACAGAATTTTTTATACATTTTCTCGTAAACTGTGACTTGCATTTACGTACGCGATTTGATCAAAAATTCTACGCATAATACTAGCAACGTTTAAAACAACTGTATCCTAATAGTTTTATTGTCTCCATGCGATAACGAGACGGAAGATTTTACTATCAGTTACCTGTCGGGCCGTGCATTGACCCCTGCGATCACTAGATTTAAACCCTTGCGATTTTTTTTTTTTGTGGATGAAGCAGCTAGTATATTCCGCTCTAGTAAATAATCTGCACAAATTAACAAACAATTATTTACCTAATTATATTGTCACGATGTCATTATCTGGGAAAATAAGTAAATTAAAATTCGTTTCGTAATTATTGCAATTGTGTACATTTCAAAATTATGCAGGATCAGCAACCATTAATCGATTAGTAGGTCAGCCGCGTTACACATGCTCGCATTCCACTTACGCAAGCTCTGCGAAATGTAAGCGTGTACGTTTACATGTGCCAATTAAGATTGAGGCAATTAGAACGTTTGTAAGAAACAAATTTGGCAAGGGTTAATTGATGCTGACACCTTTAGAACTTTGTACCTTGGACCGAACCCCAGCCACCAGGACAAAAGAACCGATTGTGACGTAGTTTTAAAAATGTATAAAAAGATAGAAGACCAACCCGTAGGTAATCAGTAGTAATTGAGTAGTAATAAAGTAGTAATAATGTAGAAGTAATTAGGTAGTCAAGAGCGATCGTGTAGTAGTGAAAGTATAATGTGGTGGAAATAATAGTGAATTCAAGTGCGCGCGGAAGACAAAGCTAAGCGAGAGACTCTACGAGCCAGGGCTGGCCTCTAGGGCCAGACCCTCCCCTAAGTTAAAGTTTAAGGTTAGATTAATTCAGTTTGGTAATTAAGTTTAAAATTTAAAAGGAATAGATTAAATTGAAATTAACATAAAAGACATTGCCGTATTTTTTTAACGTGATCTTTCGCGCGTTTTTTATATCGTGACAATACGCGAATTTGATACCGCTATTTCACAAGCAATTCCAGTTATTTTAGAAATTACTAGTAATTGCGTCGTGTAAAAGAAACAACTCAGACTTCCGTTCCCAGCTGTTACACGTGCAATAAAGCGAAATCGAGATATGTGTCAAGGTCGCATTGTGTGTAGGCAAGAAGTCAATAAAATAATAATCATAAGATTTAAGTCCTATTATACTGGTGCGTTTATAAAACGTGGCGTCGTATTTCCTGCGCAATGCCGCAATGATTGTGGGGTAATTTTTTAATTAATTATAAACCGTTCAAAATAATTTTTAATGTCATTTTTCCCATACCCTCGGACATCGTTTCTACGTACGTACATAGATACATATTTCTAGGATCTATTAAGCTGACGTGACTTTATGATCAAAACGTGATCACAAATCAATCATAATTCGATTTTCAAAAATACTTATATGTAATAAAAATTATTAATACTTCTTTGTCACAGAAAAGCATTTAATTTCTTTTTCCAGTTTGATTTAAGAACTTCATTACAAAAAGTCACTCTAAATTTATTTACACTGTTAAATAAAATCGCCTTGTGTTTCTCTTTATACTGTCTGCAATCGAATAAGGTACACTTACTGTAACCAGTATTAATGCACAAGAAAAGAAGTGAAGTTATGAATATCATCTAAATGACCTAAACTGAGTCAAGTTTACTATTGTATGCAATAAACGATAGAGCAGTAAACCTGCACATGTAATAAAATAAACGTCGACTTTCGTGCAAAAAAATACGGAGATTAGCAGTTAGTGATACGTAAGCAATAAAAAAATAATTATGAAACATTTATATTCTAATGTTTTAATAGAATTTAAGTAATAGAAATGCACAAAATAATTCTTTTTTTTAAGAAAATAATAATTTATTCATGATTAATAATAATAATAATGACTACAACACAATACAGTTTCTATTTTATAGTTTTATTAGTGCAGCCCCATGTTGTTGTTATATACCAATCACTTCGTAGATTCATTTAATTAGTTTCGCCACCTTCTTAAAACACCTGCTATTGGAACTACTACTCCACGTTAATTTATTATCTTGTAAGACATATAAGTTGTATAAAATGAGACCTAGTACTGATCCCTGTGGAACGCCTCTGGTAATTTTCATTTCCGTACTTTTTATTTTTTTCATAGTTGGTTCTATTTTTCAAATAACTTGTTGCGTTATACCTCTCACACCTAATTTTTCTAGTTTATAAATTAGCAATTCATAATTGACATTCTCAAAAGCTATTCTTACATCGTAATATGTACATATTAATTTATTTTCTAAATTAATTAACTTAAGGAAATGAATTGAAACGGTAATCATGAATCGTACTAACAGTAAGTAAAAAATTAGATAATAATTAATTCAATAGAGGTCACATTCTAAAAGTATTATCAGAGAAAAAACACACCTTAATTTATGATTTTATTACGATCAGTCTACACAAAAAATTTCGAAGGATCGTGCGGATTAACAGGCATTCATTTAAAGAAATACATAAATGCATTGATTTTGTTTAATGTATTTTCTTTTCTGAATATGCAGGTACTCGGTGTTGTAACAGAAACTAACTAATAATAACATTCATTCATTTAACATACATATTGTAGTGTTGCTTTTATTTGCAGATGTGGTAAGTATTGAATTTGTCTATTTTCTCTTTTAATTTAATCTTTATATCACATCCACTACACAATTATGTAGTCTAGTAGTCTTATATGAATTCTATTTTATAATGTCAAAGTGACATTTCAGGGTGGGACCTCTCAATGTCAGTTATAATCCAGTTATTAATTATGATTTTGAAGAAAATTCTTTTGAAGATAAATTGGTGAGTAATTTAATTGTTTAATTTTGTAATGTATGTCTAAAATCCCAAAGAAATAAAGATAATCCCTCGTTTGCCAAGTGTTGCTACCTGTTACGCCCAATCGCGAAACAAACGATAAGACTCCTATGATACTTTAGAACTTTATAACGTTTATATGTAGTGTGATGTTGAATTAGAATTTTTGTATTATTATTATAGATAGAGCCTTATTTGCCAAGTGTTGCTACCTGTTACACCCAATCGCGAAACAAACAATAACTCTTCTATAATAATAAAGATTCTTTGTAGATGTGTGTTGTTCAAGTAATTGATGAATGACAAGATGTGTTATATGTAGTGTATTTTTAAAACCAAAAGAATTTTTCTAAATCAAAATAAACTTACTTTAGCGTTATGCAATGATACATCCCTGGACAATGGTTTGATTAGATTCTATTAATGAAATAGAGAATTGACATTTTTTAAAGATATATTGTCAGTTTTCTATAATAACAAATTTTTTTTATGTTTGCTGTTTGGTTTCTATTGAAAGATTAACGTTTTGTGTACAAATCCTCCCCATTACACCTCGGTTTGTTTATTCTCTTAGGTGATCAACCCCTCCATTTTATTTATAAATACTTCACTCAATTTTACATTTCTGTCACACAAAACGTCAATCTGACAGATAACTTAAATATTTCAAATTTTAAATTTAAGTAAGTATTCTATTAACATTTCAATAAAATCTTAAATTAATTAACATTCTTAAACATAATAACCTAATTATATGAATAATAACAAGTTTTTAATTTATAGGACGCTGCATCCTGACGTATGCTCCATCTTGAAGATGTTTCATCCCGAAGAACACCGCGCCTGGACAAATGTTGCTTCTTGCAGAACGCCTCTCGTATGATGTTGATGAAGAATGTTTTCATCTTGTGAAACATTGTTGTTTTTTTTTGGGAATGTTATGAAGAAACTTGCTTCTTTTAGAATTTCGTACTTTTGGAATATGTTGGATGAAGAATGTTGCATTTTGGAAAGTTTTATAAGATGCGAATTTTGTTGGAAACAGCATACGATGAATAAATTTCTGGACATAGGTAAATATCACTGCAATATTAAGTCCCAGTTTTACAATGCCAGTTTAAATTTAAGCTGAAGTTTAAACCCACAACGACGATTATTTCAACAATCGTCGTTAAGGGTTTAAGCTTCGGCTTAAGTGTAAACTGGCATTGTAAAACTGGGCCTAAATCATGTAGTATGGAATATCAAGATGTAATTGTTGTCGATTATTTAATGAAAGAGATGGTCGAAGATTACAATACTTTGCTTTATCGACGTAAGACAATACGTAATAATTGGGTTATAATTAATTAATTTAGTGGTGAACGCCAGCGAATATTTAGAATTTTCTTCCGTTATCGAATTGGGTATGGGCCACATTGACCGAGTGAGTGTGAATTTTGGTGGAGGTTTATTGTTTTCCTATGCGTTTGTAAAGACGATGCGCTCTTGTGATAAGTCAGTTTTTTTTTTTTGAGTTAGACCATTGATACTTGCAGAATTAACAATATTAATAGTGAAACTTAATCGATTACACCCTGTATATCACCTGTAAACAGTGAGTAATACCCGCTAAATAAAAAATTTAAGTTTAATTTGAATTAGTTATGATTTTACTATTTGCATACGCGAAGCGCTTTGTTGCTACCGGAGTTGGGGGAGCTTCCGGGCACCGGACTCGGCCGCACTCGGTGGAGGGGCCCGCGCCGTGACGTATAAAGTCAGCCACCCCTTGCGATCGTCCAGTTCGCAAAAAAAGCTTATTTGTTACGCACGTTTGTGGGTCGATTTTACGGCGGTTGTCGTGATTAAACCGCGCTTTTTAATGTCGTTTTGTGCAACGGACAGAACTGTGTTAAAAAAATTAAATAATATACGAATAAGGTAAGTTGAATTAATTTTTTAAAAATATATTTAAAAATTTTACTCTTCATTAAAGTAAGTTTTTTTTTTGAAGCAAAATATCTGAATGTGTATGTCCCTTACTTTGATTCTTTTGTACTTTCTGTATTAGTTCTTTTTTTGACTAAGTTTTCATATCCATTTATTTTTTTTATGTATTTTTTTAATTGTCGCGTTACTTACGACATTGTAGTTACAATCATTTTCTTATTATTAGCTTGTAGAGCTCGTTTTGTAGGAAGTATACACCAATAACGAGCGCGTTCAAGAATTGAACTTAAAACTTTGTAAGAACGCACACCCACATTACCACCGGCTTTCAATAAGTAGCGTGTTTCATTGTTGTATACAGGGTCATTCACATAACATGTAACAGTTAATATCTCAGTAAGTACAAGTGCAATTTGTTAGGTTCTTACACACTTGTCATATATTTGTTTTACTAATGGAATAATGTATATTTTTAATTTCTACTATAAACTACTTGCATACTGAGAAATTCAGTATTTCAACACTTTCAATATTTTCTTTTTTTTTTCAATGGAATAATAGGAACTCCTACATGTATGACATTTGTGAATTCACGAAATAAATAAATAGAAATTTAGAAAACATACTATACTATTTGAAAAACGAAAGTTGCTTATACTTCCTGTTAAACCGGAAGTGAAAAGATATATTTGATACCGTGACTTAATAGCGCTTTTGATTCCATATAAAAAATATATTATATCAACCGAGAAACTTGCACTTGTACTTATTGAGATGTTAACTGTTACGTGTTACGTGAATGACTCTGTTTATGGTTAGTTCTCTTGTATTATTTTGCATGTAATCTTGGCTCCATTTGTGTACGTTTTAAAAACTTGCCCTCTACACTTTTTTCTATGTCGAATTTTATATAAAAGGAATACATAACCCTTACCTCTTTTATAGTCTGAACCCACTTTAATTTTTTTGGGTCCTGTCTTCATAAATTTGAATTTTTCTCATTTCTTCTTTTCTGTTATCCCATTTACTTCAAATAGCTTCATATTTTTCCATTTACATCTGGATCTTTAGTTTTCTTTTAAATCCTTTCCTTCATCATCATCTTCATCTTCATTGACATTATAACAAGACTGGCGAAAAGGATGGTCATCCTTACCATGAAGCCATTGCATAGAATTTTTTTATAACTCTTTATTAAATTGATAATCCTTATAAACTCAGTTTTACTTCTTCCTTTTTTTGTCTTCTAGCGCGTAGCCTAGTACATTGTTTTTTGCTCATTGTCCATCCTCCAAACTATACATTAAGGTTGGTGCGAAGCTACAAAATGAGATTTCTCAATTTTTGGCTTTTGTACCCCCATTAATCGTTGGGGGTCGTCTTAATCTATTTCTGTGTCTGTAGTTGTTTCTCAATTCCAATTTTGTTCCAAATCAATAAACAAAATAAGTTAATCTAGTATTTATGTCTGCTTGAGATCATAATGTAGTGCAACATCTGATAAGACTTTCCAATGTGGTAGTACGTTTGCGCTTAAAGCTTGTATTCCTAAGGGTGAGTCGTAACTGAGTGGAAACGAGGTTTTCTTGGGAATATCTTGCATTGCATCACTTCCTAATTTACGGCCATCCTTCTCCTGTTGCATGTGTTGCTTCAGGGGCATGTTCTCCTTTTTGTTCCTCCAATATTATTTTTCTGAAAAGGACGAAAGGTCAGTCATTTCTACAACTTGTTCCTCTATGAGGGCATCCGATTTTGAATTTGCCACTCCAGATGATTTAGAAACTAAAAATTGAAAAGTTCATCAAGTAGCCTTTGAATTTTGAACATTGTGAAGCAGGTCTTGAATTAGATTAAAACGTTCGCTGTGCACACAGAGTATTCACATCTTGTTTTTACCTCATTCATAAATACGAGATGAAGATACTCTGAGTGCGCACTAATGCAGCAAACGAAAACGCCAATAAGTCACGTTAGGTTATGAACAAAACACTACAACTGTTTGACAGCTGCCATCCGTTAAACGTCAATTGGTTTATGGCCGTATGCACCGAATGAATTAACTCAGCTTAACTTTAAGCGTCACTTAGAATGTGACTTACACAATGTTATGAAACTTCAAATGTCACAACATAAACGTCACTCGAATTTAAGCTCAATTAAAGTGTTTGGTGCAAATGGTCCTTAGGAAGTCGCCCTTATTCGCTCTATCTTCTTTCAACAAAAGATCAAAGCCAACTTGATGAACTTTCAATTGAACACTCGTTAATAAGAGGAAGAGGAAGTCTTACGGATTATCAGATGCTGGACATAGCATATCTCCATCGCGTGAAACTGCTTCCCGTTCAAGACCTTCTTCACCCTGGTAGGTTGGCCCAAACATGGTTTGGGGGCGCTCAGGGAAACCTCTTTCTAAACCGGATTCTAACGATTCTGTGTTGTGGGTTCTGTGATTATTGTTACTGAGGCTTATTTTGTCCTTGCTTTCGTTGCCCACAAGTGGAGTGATAGAGGTCGAGGTCTTCTGCATTGCGTCACGAGTAAAGAGCTCTTTAAAATATCTTGTCATCTTTCCCAATTTCCTTATTTTTTGTTTAAAAACTGTTTATAATAATTTCTTACGTAGTTGATTTCATGTTATTTTTCTTCTTTAGTTTCTCGAAGTGTGTCAAATAGTTTATGGTTCTCATTGAAGATATCTTTCATACTTGTCAATATTTTTCCCATTCTTGGTTTAGAAAAAATGATTTTGTATTTTGTCTGTAATCTCTAAAATCTTCTCGTCTTTCCAAGTTTATATCTCTATTTTTTTTTCTTTTTATCTTCTACCCAATTGACTTTACTTCAATAATTGCATTTTGCATTATGTTTTACAAAGTTACACTGCGTTATGTTGCAGAAAACGTATTTTAGAAAAAATTAGTCGAACGAAGATGACAAGTTTCTCATAAAAAATTTAAAAAGAAAATTTCACTTTCAGAAGCATAGTTTTTCTTACTTACTTTTCATTTCTTCCATTTTCACAAATACATACTTGTCTTTATCGATGTTAAAGCTTCAATCTTCTCTTCGTTGTTTTTTTTTTTTGTATAGAATCCAAGCAACTGTTGTGTGTCCAGATGGCACATATTCGTCTTTTCTTCTCTTTTGTTTCTTCCTCATTTCCTTTTTGTACGAAATTTTTCCCACTTCCTTTTTCTTGGCCTTTAATAGTTATTTTTACCACTAGTTACATCAATATACAGTGATAGTGTAAAGTTTGGAATAATCAGTATAAAGCGTAAATTATTAACTTTTAAGAAAATTCCAAAAACAGGTCAATTTTTGATTTAAATTGCGCGTTCTTTGGCATTGTGCCTCAATGTACAGAGTGTCACAGATAAGAGTGATGACGTCACTCATATTTTTTTGAAATGACAACCCCCAAGTTTGAGTTGATATTTCGATAGCCCCTGTGACTGTCAAAACGATGCTCTAAAAATTTTGACCTCTTTCATAAGAAAATTTTTGAGAAAATTGATAATGAAAACTGAAAAGCAGAGTTTTAATTTAAAGTTCCTAAATGCATTTCAATTAAAAAATAAGTAAACTTAGGATATAAAACATCGTAAAGGAATAAAATTATATCAAATTAAATGTTCAAAACGTCCGTCAGCTTCTTCAGGATATCCATATCTGTGTTTATTTCTTTTACATTTCCTGTATTTTCTTTTAAATGGTTCTTTGAATTTTCATCGCCGCTTGATTAATAAATTTCCACTTAAATACCACTTCTAATATTCCAAATAACAAAGAATTAATTCAGCCAACTCGTTTTTCAGATGAACCACCTTGCCTTGACCAAATTCGACGCGTCCTTCGCCGACGACAGTTCCGACTCCGGCTTCGAAATGTCCTACAAGTCGGAAACAACGGAATTCCACGACGATCGCAGCGACTTCCTCGACTACGACCTTGACTACCCCCAAACCCCAAAAAAGAAACCTGACCAAGACGACCTGGGCACGCCAGAGAAACGTCTTCTCTACGACAAATTCAACAGCGCCTTCCACACCAGCCTCCTGGATTTCGAACGTTACCACCATCATCACCTGCACCACCCTCCAAACGACGGCGAGTGGGACCCCACGTACTCACCGAACTGCAGCAGGAACTTGTTTTCGCGCGTTCCCTCCGATGAAGAAGAGTTTTGCGGCCCGCTTTTATTTAACGGTGAAACGAAAACCTCGACGCCCACGACGAGGAGCCATCCCGAGAAAGACACGTCCTCAAAACTCAAGAGGAGATACGCGACGGGGCGTCACAGGATGTCCAGGGCGAAAAGCCCCACGCAGGTGCTAAAAATCAAAAGGTCGAGACGTCTGAAGGCTAACGACCGCGAAAGGAATCGCATGCACATGCTGAATGAGGCTCTGGATAGATTGAGGTGCGTCCTGCCGACTTTTCCCGAGGATACCAAGCTGACCAAAATCGAAACGTTGCGGTTCGCGCACAGCTACATCTTCGCGCTTACTCAGGCCCTAAACAATATCGAGGTAGGCAATTCCGGAAGCACAGATAACGTGACTGTAAACGTAGGGAATGTAACCGTGTCGATCAGTAAGAACGGAAACACCATAACGGCGAAAAATTGCGCGCAGAGGTACTCGAACGCCGTCGTTACAAGCGGAAGCATCACCAACGCCAGCTTCATGCAGGATTACAATTACAAGTCGGAGGAAGACACCTTCAGCAACGGTTACTATCCAGAAGACTCCACCGCAAAGTACCACCCGTCCAGCAGTAATTATTACAGCGAGTATTTTGAGCCTGATAAGGTGGAATATTTTAATAACAATGTCCTGTATGAGTGCCTGTAACGAATGGGGGTTGTTAAGGTTATTGTGCAGTATGCAAATTGCCTTGCCCCTTTCATGATCATGATGACGATGACGTGTGAAGCAAAGCGGCTAAAAAAAAACGAAGTGTCCTCAGAGTTCTAGTCATTTTGATAACTAACTAAAGATTACTTTATTTTTTAGAATTTTTTTAGACGTACGTTTACTGGCCTGGCAATATTGTGATTGAAATGATTGTTTATTTTTATAAGATAAATGTAAGATATTTTTGTATTTTTTTATCAATATAGAAAAACTCCACAAACTTATTTGTTTTTTATTTATCTTATATGCTTTAATCCTCACGGTTAAAATATTTTAAGTATTCTTGAATTTGTAACAATTTACAAAACTTAAACAAATATTAATTAATCACAAAGTTGGTGTGTATAATTTAATTAAATAAATATAAAAGAACACAAAAATATTTACTTAAATATACTGAACGTGTACCCTTATGTTCCATCTATTAATTTACTCTTGCTTTATTTATTTATTTATTTTTTTCGTTGATGAAATCCCCATCTCATTTTTTTAATAAATATATCTATTCTATTTATAACAATAGGTATTATGTATTCTTTCGTTAATTCCTTTCTTGCTTTCTAACAGATCTCTTTCAATTCGTGATATGAAACAAAAAGAAATCTGCAACACATTTTGTTGAATAAATGTGTTGCGAATTTCTATTTTCTCTTTATTTCTTCCTTATATGACTTTTTCATTCTTTTATTACATCATCCATGAAAACTGTGACTAACGGGCATCAATAATATTAATTAATTATCGCTGAGCATCCGGAATAATCCGGGAATTAGAGGAAAAATATTCGAGCGCGGCGAGATAACGAATGTAAATAAATGTAGAGCTTATAAATAATAAAAGGATAGTTTAGTAAATGCGCGTATCCACCCCATAATGACCCGGGGGTAAAGCTGTGATAATCCCTTGTCAGGTTGAGTTGGGGTGGATTAGGGCCATTGTGGCACTGTGCCGGTCTACATTGCGGAAATAATACAAATATACACACGGCCGAGGCCGCATTCAAGACGGCCCTTAACTGTAAAGTCTATCTGTACATACGGCCACAAGGCAAACAAATTGTAACTGTTTCGATTTGTAATTCGACAAACAATTTCGACTAAATCAAGTTTATTTTGAACAAACTGTCTGAAAAAGATCCATAGATGTTGACAAAAATGTATAGAAATCGAAAGAAAGAAAAATTCAGGACTTACAAAGAAAAAAAAAATAGAAAAAGAAGAGACGATTGGACGATTGATTTTAAATCACATTCTTACAAAAAGAAAACAAAATGTGTATAAGTTTTTCGATAAAACAAAAAAAAATTGATCGTAATAAAAACCGATTAATAAACGTAGCTGGAGTTTATTATGAATCTGAATAAAAAATAAATTCCTGGAGAAAGGAAAAACAAAATAAAAGGCGATTGTTTTAACCTAATTTAAAAAAATTATGATACAATTACGTTAAAGGCTGAATCAAATAGGTGAAAAGAAAATATATTACAAATAGCTACCTGGAATATCAGGAGTATAAATGGAAAAGAAAATGAATTAATAAAAGAATTTGAAAAGGCACAACTCGACTTACTGGCGTTTACAGAAACGAAGAAAAAGGGACAAGGAATATTTAAAATGAACGAACATATCATACTTTATAGCGGAGTTGAGCAACAGATTGTGTTTTGATTCGTGAGGTCTCGCCTTGCTTCATAATTTTGCGATAATCATGGAGCAGGGGGGACTCTAGACCATACTGGAAGATGTTACCTACATCTCCCAAAAGATCCTCAAACTTCTTTATACTGAACAACTGGATCGATAATCGTGAGAGGGCGGCTAACTTCATTTACATTCGCTTAAAATTATGTTCGGCAAGCTAATTGGAAAATGCAAACCATCCAAGAAGAAGGAAGAGAACAAACAGACGTTTATTTACAAAAGATCCAGGAGAAGTTGGTTGCCAGCCGCAACACTTAAATGAAAGTGAGGAGGAGAAGTAGAAGAATAAACGTAGAAGAAGGCCTCATAGGCGAGCTAGAGCTAGAAAAGGACGGTTGGCTGAAGTAAGTGACATTAACTGAATGGAAAGGGAACCAGCAATTATTTTCCTTACAAATCAAAGGGGAAGGTACCCTCTTGGGGTATTAAGGTAGGATGATTGAACTTTGCCACTGGAATAGGGAAAATTCCATAATATCTAAATGACGAAGAAGGAGACTCTCAAAGTCAAAGAGCGCTTGAAGGGTTCATGTTGGCAGGAGTAGTTGAAATCGCTTGAACTAGAAAGGAACAAAAGAAGAATTTTTGGAAGACCAAAAAATGGTCGAAACAAATGAATGAAGAAGAAGAAAAAATCCATGCTTCTTACAGGCATAAAGAAATAGCGTTGTTAGCTGCAATAGATCCACATTGAAATGAAAAGGAAATCAAAGAGGAAGAAGACCTTATAGAAGATGGCTTGGACTTTGCCGAACCGAACAGGTGAAACTAAAACTAGAGAAAAAGAAGAAGACCGACAAATTTAAAGACCAAACTTTTTTAAAGTTAAAGGAAAAGTTGACCTCTGGACGGCCAACGAGATGATGGTTGGAAAGACCTTGCTAATGAAAACAAATAAAAATCATTGAGAAGTTGGTTGGATTTTGCCAGCCGAAATAAGTGAAACTAATATTTTGATTAAAGAAGACGAAGAAGCTTACTTACATTCCAAAGAGAAAGAAGTCCCTTTGGATGTCCAAGGAGAGAACGGTTGGATGAACTTTGCTCGCCGAAATCGCCCAATACCAGAAAGGAGAAGAAAGGGAACAAGTAGGTGCCCCCTAATGGACCAAAAGGACTTGGGAAAGATCAAGTAGAGACTGATTGGACCTTACCTTATCGATCAAAGAAAAAGAGGGAGATTATCAGCAATCGAACAAAATCCAAAATTAATATATCCGAATGGAGAAGAAAGAGAACAAGAAAATGTCTTCTCACCGACCAAACGACCAAAGGGATTTAGGAAAGATCAAGTAGAGGCTGATTGGACCGTATCTTATACAAAGAAGAAGAAGAAGACCATCAGCAATCGACCAGAAAACCCGAAATTAAAATTCCTGAATGGAGAAGAAAGAGAACGAGGAAATGTCTTCTTACAGACCAAAGAGATCTAGGAAAATTCAAGTAGAGAGTGATTGGACTTGTCTGCGTAAGTGAAATCGCATAAACTGGAAGGAAGAAGAGCAAACAAATGCCATCTTATAGATCAAAGAAGAAGAAAGAGATCTACTGGAAGATCGAGGGAAAGATGGTTCGACGTTATTGGATAGTGGAGAACAAACTTACAAATCAAAGGGAAAAAACGAAGGGAAGAATTGTTGAAGTTTACTGACTGATCTCAAGGGCACCTCTAACAATCGAGCAGCAACCCCAAAATTACATGAACAACAGATATAAGAATTCATCGAATTAAAAGAGGATCTTCCTGCGGGCAAAGCCTCTATCAATCGTGATAAACCCACAGCGTCATTTATGAGCAATAAAGATGAAGACTGGTTTGTCGAGGGAACCTTTGAGTGGATGAGTTGTTAAGGAAAGCACCATCTATTGAATTTAGTGAGAGCTAAGACGAGCCTTGGGCGTCAGTACTGACCTAATTCTCATCACACATCATAGATTTCGTATGACCTGAGTTTGCTTGAGCCGCCGTCCTCTTGATCACCTACTTCGTGTGACCTTCATCGACCTAATGATGACCACATCGTTGCTTAAACCATTAACCTAATAACGACCACATCGTTGCTTTGAACCATTAACCTTTTAACGACAATTTTTTGCCTACCTATCGATCCTAATGGTGTTCACTTCAAACTATTGGTTGCTTGAGCTACCCACCTATATAGCTAATTTCCTCTTGACGACCTATTTCGTATGAACCTAATCAACCTAATAGTCTTTAGGGCAGAAGAGCAGCGGAAGGGGTAGGATGCATAATCAGGTATAAGCATACACATGCATTAAAGAAAAGGGAATTCATATCATCTAGAATACTTAAAATACAAATCCAACTGGACAAAGGCAAGATCACGACAATAGTAGGATAGTGTACGGTGTATGAAGATGATCGAGTCAGAGAAAAAGAAGACTTTGGAAAAATTAACGGGTGTCGTTGAAATAGAAAAAGAGAGAATTATAATACTAGGAGATTTTAATAATCGCGTGGGGAAAAGAAAAAATGAAATAATTGATGTATTAGGACTATACGGAGAGAACAACAACGGTGATAAAATGATACTTTATTATCACAAATACCTTCTTCATGCATAAAGACATACACAAGTATACTAGAGAAAGTAGACTATGTGCTGGAGGCAAAAATAAAAATACAGTTAGAGAATCATGAATATAATAGAAACGAAATGCAGTCAAAAAACATAAAAGATGCAATCAGGTCACACAAGTTACAAGGGTCCGAAATAGCAAATAAATTTCGACAGGAAATAGAATTAAAGATAAACATAATAATAGATTGGGAAACCATGGAATTAGAACAAAAGTGGAATACATTAAAACAAGTTATTTTGAAAGCGGCAGAAAAACATGTGGAATAACAAAATAAACAAAAGGAAGAAACAGACGAGATGGTGGAATCAAGACATAAAATATGAAGTCAATCTTAAGAAAAAACTGTGGAAGCAATACTTGGGAAGCAAAACAGAAGAAAAATATGAAAAATATAAACACCAAAAAGTAAAAGTTAAAGAATGTATTAACAGAGAAAAGAATAAATCATGGGAAAGATTCGGGAGAAAAATGGAAGCCAACAGTAGGACAAATCAAATTTTTTTTTATAAAGTACTTAAGAACTTAAGAAAAGGAAAACAGCAAGTAATAAAACACGTGAAATCAAAAACCAACCAAATGATTACCGAAGATGCACAAATTATGGAAAGATGGAAGGAATATTTCCAAGAACTTTTAAATACGGAAGAAGACCAAACAGGATATGAAGAAAATGATTATTTGACAGACAATACTATAGAAAACGAACACATATACAGAGAAGAAGTGATAGAAGCAATAAAACACCGGAAGCAAGGAAAGTCGGCCGGATATTATCGTATCACACCGGAAATGGTGAAGAATTTAGGAAATGAAGGAACAGGAATACTTACACAATTATTTAATGAGGCATGGAATCAAGAAAAAGTACCGAATGACTGGAAAAGTGGAATAATAATACCAATATTTAAGAAACGAGACAACTATAACTGTACAAACTATAGAGGGATCACATTATTAAGCATTATATCCAAAGTTTATGAGTTCATACTAGAGCAGAAATTGAAGAAAACAACAGAAAAACAGTTAACAGAAGCACAACGTGAATTTAGAAAAGGCAGAAGTACGCAGGATCACATCTTCACAGTGAAATAGTTAATAGAGAAAATGAGAATAAAAGACGCAGAAATATACCTGGCATTTTTAGACCTGGAGAAGTCTTTCGACAATGTCACAAAAAGCAATTTGGGAAGTACTGAAACATAGAAATATTAGTCAAAAACTTTGAAAGAGTATTCAAAGTCTGTACACTAATAATAAAGATTATGTAAGGAAAAATAATTTGCTATCTGAGACTTTTAATATAAATGATGGGTTAAGACAAGTCCGACACTCTTCATACTAATTTATTATGGACGATGTTATCAAATCTGTACAGAGTAAAATTAGAAAGACACATATAGGTTTCAACAAACTAATGCCAGTATACCTGTCAGAATGTGCCTTCGCTGATGATATGATGATATGTGCACCAACGGAAAAGACCCTACAAGAAAATTTATCGATATGGGAAAAAGAACTAAAGAAAAGGAACCTAAAGGTTAACACGAATAAAACAAAGGTGATGATGATAGGCAAAGAACAGAAACAACTTAACATAAAACTAAACCAGAAGAAAAATAGATCAGGTGGAAGAGTACTAATACCTAGGAATTTGGATAGAGAGAGAAGGGAACATAGAAAACGAATAAAAGAAAGATTAAATAATGCATCAAGAGTATATCACATGCTACCTACCTGTGTAGATAAGCAGAAGTTTAACACCGGAGCGAAATTGATCCAGTGTCGACGGTAGCTTCAGTGGGACGGGAATGGGTTCTTAAACCATAACGCGAAGGCCAATCCAAAATAGGCGACACTTAATTTTTTTTGAAAGGAATTCGCGTAAAAATTAAAAAAAAACACGATACGTCCAAAGCACAAGTTTATTAAAAGATTGATCACAAGTAATCAATTAAATCAGATGGTGAACAACACAACTAACGTTAAACAGTAAATCCTAACAATTCGGATCCGAAATTAATACAAAGTTAAATAAAAAAAAAACATTCACTTATTCTAACGCTGAAGTACTCGTTCCATGAATTACGTTTAGTAAGCGTAACGCAAGAGAAAAGGTGAATTCCTCCGAAATGGAGTTTACTTTGCGAGTATACGCAAAATTTACGTGTGCGAAAGCGACAACATCAAAACCACCGTAACACAAGAATAAATAAACATAAATATTCGACCTGATTACGTAGCATTCATACGTCTGTCGAGTCAGGGGCGTTCCACCGTTGCAAAGCGGTAAGCGGCGTCGCTGCTCCTCGGAGTGTCGGTCTCCTTGCGGGGTTTAACGGTCCGCGCACTGGGGGGGTCGGTACGGTACTACGGGCGGTATGATAATCCCAGTAAATGTCGCACGCACGGGATAGTCATCCGAACGAAGAAAGGACAGCCAAAACGAAAAGCCTAAGGGGAGCAAAATGACCGTGAACTGCAAGATAATGCAAAACGATGGAGTAAACCTTACCTAAATCAGTATAGGACGTAGGCTGAACACGAGTTGGCACACAGTCAACTCTCTCGTACAGGTGAATTAATCAGAGTCGGCCAACAGCCGTAAGATCTATTCTCTTTCTCCAAGAGAAATTAGAGCGGGAACCCACAAAACTAACTACACGCAAATCACCTGACGGTCGACAACACACTGGCAATTCCGGCGTTTTGCAAAATCGAGAGGGGTAGAAAACGGTATAAAGTGAGAAGAACGGTGGTCTGTTTGAATCGTACCAATAACATAAGAATGTGACATCAGCGGAAACCAATCAAAATAAAAGGCAAGGGTTACGAACATACGCACCGGTTTCAGGTGCGGATGTTTTTTTAAAACAAAAGAATTCGACCATCCGTCGTCGTCCGCGTCACAAAGTAGTACTCTTTAAATTGGACAAATAGACACCGCGTAAACGCAATTCCAACCCTAAGCAAGGATGGGGCTAATTTTATATGATGAACTTGTTCGTCTAATCTGAAGCTTTTAGCGAAAAGCATGTTAAAAAGAAAGTTTTGGGTAAATTACACGAACGAGGAATTGTAAATTCCTACGCATAATGTGGGAAACAAAACGAAGTGTGCTAAAAATAGATCGTAACGTTGAAATGTGTACTGTACAGGGTGTGTTCGTACACAGGCGGAAAATAAACTGTAACACACAGCCTCAACAGATCGGTAATAAGGAAAAGAGAAATAAGTAGAAAAATGACAGTCTACAAGACAGTTTACATACCAACCCTTGTCTACGGAAGTGAGAGTTGGGTACTAAATTAGTCACAGAAAAGCAGTTTGCAGGCTGTAGAAATGAAATACTTAAGAGGAGTCAAGGGCGTCACACGTAAAGACAGAATAAGAAATTAATATATAAGAGAAGAACTGGAAGTGGAGGCAGTACATAGTATAATTGAAATGGTGAAATGGTTTGGACACATTAACCGAATACAGCAACAAAGACAAGTAAAACAAATATGGGAAGCAAAAGTACAGAATAAAAGGGGAAAGGGAAGACCAAAGAAAACTTGGAATGACGAAGTGGCATCGATATTAAACAAACGAAACAAAAATTTAGAGGCAACAAGAATGTCGAAAAACAAACTTGATCGTGATAGATACGAATTTGTTAGAATTTGTAGCTTGAAATTGTTAGATGGAAAAACTAATTGAGCATTATGAGTAAAATCAAAAAATTCGGAGAAACAAAATTGAAAAACGAAAGACGAACAATTTTGAAATAAGTAATAATTTTATTTTATAGCAATTCGGTAACAGTTAATTACAAAAGGTCTCTAATTGTCAGATATAAACAAAATTTAAAACAATTCATAAAATGAAATAATAACAAGAAGATAAAATAAGATAATAAAAATAAAAATAAACTTTAAAAAAGTTAAAAAAGTAAGAAAAAAACGTATTTAAATGAAAATAACAAAGAATTATTATTATTAATGTAAAGCTAAAATTCTTAAAAAAAAAATAATAATACAGGGTCTCCCAAATAGAGTGGCCTATTAAAATATTATAGGGAAGGAAATATACAAAAATTCTGAAAGTTTGTACACTGTCCTAAGATATAGTGATTTTTCCGCGTAAAACATTTTCACTCTTACATTACTTCCGGTTATACCGGATTTGATTTAAAAACAGCAAATCTCGATACCGTTTTTTAAACGAAAAAGTATACAGATTTTTTCAAGAGGCTGGGACCGTGTTGTGGACATAAGAAATCTGGTATCTAAAGGATCTTTTAAATAATTCAATTTTATGAAAGGGTGGTGTGATAGTTCCTTTAAAGTTGATTTTGAGATTGTGGACGTCAGTACGAAATTTAATTTCTCTAAAAAGATAAAGTGGCAATTGATCAACAATGATTCTGTGATAAACAGTAGTAGTTAGCAATTTCCTTTTGTCAATCATATTTAACCAATGCAAGCTTTTCAGTTTATAGGTAATGTGGTCAAATTTCCTAATGCCATGAATAAAACTCGGGCATGGATTTTGTACCCGCTGAATTTGGGCAACTGTGTCCTGTGTTAAACATGGCCCATAGATTTCAGAGCAATAATTGAACTGGGAAAGCACAAGGGCATCACAAAGCAATATCAATTGGAAATTAGCAATGAATGCAAAAAAATCGGACATCTGGAGAAAGGAATTACAAAAACAAAAGACGATCGATTCAAACTTAATCTCAAAAGAAAACAAAGCATGAATGTTACAAAACAATTGCTAGAAACAAAAGAACAAAAAACAATTGCACAGATAAAACGATTGTCTTTACTTTTTCTACCTTTAATATAATTCTTTTTTTTAAATATAAAACAGTTTCTGTAACTTTCCTTGTTTCACATCGTATGAATTCATAACTTTTTCTCTCTCTGTTTCCTCTGTCTTTCTTTTCTCGAATGTTTTCTTTTCATTCAGTTTTTAAGGGTTGGTGTTGTATTGAGTAGGGCTCGTTTATTCACTTCGTTGTTCATTTGCTTTGAAAGGCTTCGACATACATACATGTTTGATACAGAAACACTGAAAGAAAAATTGCTGCTCCAAAATAAATTTAATAAATCGGGAAAAAAAACGTAGGTTTTGTTTCCATATAGGGACGTTGAAAATTGAATTTAAAAAAATTGTATTTAAGAAAACTGATTTTGAAACAAGGTCATGGAAAATAAAATGAAAAAATGAACATTATAACTAAATAAAAGGACGATCGCACTTTAACAATTAATTAGTGATTCTTGACTTACAAATTTGGAATTTCTCACTAAAAGATCATTGATCATGTATTATACGAAAAATACTATTTACATTCAAGGAAAAAAGGGAAGCTTTTGGCAGTCAATTTTTCTTACATTATGTACAACGTGTTAATGAAAAAGAACAGAATGAAGGGTGGAAGAAATTGGATGTCACTTTCTCAGATAAAGGTTTATTTTTACACCACACTATAAAATTGAATTAAATTACACTAAAAAGAGGAATAGTAAAAACTATGCCTTCTTATTGGATAGGTTCCAATTTTCAGAAATGGCATCAGGAACAAGTAGATGAAGTTTAAACCTGCCTACTCATCTCCGTTCTGGGACTCTTATGTGCACAATGACTGTGGTACTTATTTTCTTCAATTTTTTTAAAGACTCACACGTGCAAAAAATCGACCTACTCACATTTTTGATTTTGATTGCTTTCTTTTTTTATCGAAACTTCTTATTAGATTAAAAAAAAACTTATGTTGTTTGAAAGACCATTTAATAACCATTAACTTGAAACCAAATTTATTAAGATTTCTTTCGTCTTCTAATGCGGGTAGTAGTCAAAAGAGTGAAGTGGGTCGATTTCTTTGTACGTAAGTGTATTTAATTTTAAAAATGTTAGTTCAATTCTGTTTCCATTTCGATGAGCAATTTAAAAAGTATTATTTATCACGATTTGTTTTCTCTTCATTTTTGTTTTGTAAATTGTGACATATTGTTAAGTAATGAATGTTGTAAAAATTTTATTTTTTAGGTAAAGATACTATATAAATTGTTACAAAGCAAACATGCAACATTTTTCCAGGTCATTACTACCTCTACCCGCCGCCATCCGCATATATTTTATATTTAAACATTAGCCGGTGTGCCATTGTGCGTAATTCTATCGGCGAAGTTTGAATGGGCCCATAAGAGCCCCAGGGGGGCCCGTCCCGCAAACTGCCGTAATTCTACCCCATTGTCTTCGCTAACAAGAGATTTCGTTATGGGGTGATATCCACCCCGGGTTCGGCGGACCGTGAGCCGCTGTTTATTATCATAAACGGCCGAGTCGTTTAAGAACTTTTTTTTTAAATATTTCATTTCCTTTTCTCACGTACTATTTTTATTAGGCGGTATCAATTTTTGCCGACGCGTGTCATCACTTGTTAAACACTAAACGGATTGTCGGTCAAGACACGTGTCTCATAGGCCAATTTCACACCCCGATGTGGCGCCCACAAAGACACGCGTCTGTTGAGATGGCGCGTGCCGCTTATTAAGGGTAATTACAATATCATGAGCTCCGGTTAAAGTGGACGCACATGTTTGCTTTGAAAATATAAAAAATAAATAAGTTGGGGACTGGTTATATCGGTTTCATTCTAAGCTGCTCTGAGTAGAAATTAATTAAATATTGAAGGATTGCAGAGTGTCATACTTTATGGACACCTGTTTATGTTATTTTTTAGTAAGTAACCGTACAAGCTTTCTTTTGAAATTGTGTAAAATAAATGAGGTTTCACTAGCAATTAAATATTGAAGGATTAATAATAATTATAATAAACATGTTCGTTCACTACATATAATATAAATAGGTGTCCATGAAGTATCTTACTCTGTTATTTTTCAGTATTTAATTAATTAATTAATTAATTTATAATGTAATAATATACACTGTGGAACAAAAGTATGGAAACCTCTAAAAAACTGTTAAAGTCAGAACTTTCACACTAACTTAAAATTGACGTTTACATAATTCTTAGCAAACGCCAACGTTACATTTTAAAAAAACGTGCGCGTTTTAATGTTATGAACTTACAAATGTTGATATATTTCGAAAACAGTGAACATTAGGTATAGGACATGTTACATATTTTATGTTAATAATTATTTAAGCAACTTAAACAAATAAAAAAATACTGGGTTGTCTCATTTACAATTACAAAGTTGGCAGCACAGGCGAAAAATCTGAAATATTGACAACACCGCCGATATCATCTTGACATCCGTGCTATCTCCTAAATTAACTGTTCCAAATTTCGCTTCGATAGCCCTAAACGTTGTTGAGATATTTAGAGGTTTCCATACTTTTGTTCCACAGTGTATAGGCACAGCACTCCATGTGGAGTTTGACCGCTTATAGTAAAAACCTTCACGATCCAAATTACGAGGTGGATCAGTCCTCATATCACTCGTCCCATCTAAGCTTTCAGCTTTACTTCTTGAACGATATCTTTCCATATTTTCCTATTCACAATTTTATCTTACCACTGACGTATCCCAACTGTTACTAAATCCTTTTCTACTTCATCGAGCCATCTACTTCTTGGCCTTTCCCTCCGCCTGCTTCTAGGTTTCCATTCTAATAGATGATTGTTGCTCTGATTGTTGCTGTGGAGACTGCAAACATGTCCAAGCCATCTTACTCTTGCCGCTTTTATTAATAATAATAATAATAATACTTTATTAATGCTTTTGGATCACATTTGTGATATAGCACATGTCATTTCTACACTTACAGTAAAGTTGGACACTTACAATTTGTCAGAAAGAAATTCAGATATAGAATAATATTCTTTGGCTATTAAGAATTCTTTAAGGCTCTTTTTAAATGTGTCATACTGGAGCAATTTAAGTTCTGCTGGCAATTTATTGAAAAGTTTTGCACCTATATAGCTGGGTACATTTTCATATCGTTTCGTGTTATGCTTCTTGGTGGATAGCATGTCTTTGCAACGTGTGTCGTAATTGTGGTAGAATGTTTGAATACTTGCTAGAATTTTGTTTCGTGTAGAGTATGCATTTGTAAATATAAATTGACGGAAATGTTAATAATTTGTTCATCTTAAATGTTGTCCTACAAGTTTGACCATTGTTTAGATTGAATATTAGTCTTACTATTCTTTTTTGGGCTATAAAAATTCGATTGGCACTGCTGCCATTTCCCCAGAGGATCACATTAAATGTGAGATGGGAGTACACCATACTGTAGTATAGATTCATAAGTTTTTCAGCGGGTAATATGTTTTTTAATTGTGATATTGCATAGTAGGCTTTATTAACAGATTTACAGATTAGGTCAATATGATATCGCCATTTTAATCCTGCATCTAAATGAAGCCCTAAAAATTGAGTACACTCAGCCGGTTCGATTTGTGTTTTGTTTACGTTGTAAATAACGTTGCCACTATCCCTGTGGTTAAAGAAATTTATTATTACAGTTTTTTTTAACATTCAATATAATTTTATAGTGCTGAAATTCTAGCGAAATCTCGGTTATTTTATGTTTGAGTTCCTCAGGGGTCCGTGCTGCGACTCCCATAGATGTATCGTCGGCAAACATTGTAATATGTTCCGCAGTTACAGATTTTCTCAAATCGTTAACAAATAGGAGAAATATAAGTGGTCCCAGCAGAGACCCCTGTGGAACTCCGTAGTTTGTTTCATAATGTTGTGATTTGTTGTTTATGATTTTTACGCATATATTACGAGCTGAAAGGAAAGATGTTAGGTATCACTCCAAACATTTGTAATGTCGAGGAAGTTCACAAACCTGTTGTACATTAATCGCTCAAAAACTTTAGATAAAGTACTTAGAATTAATATTGGTCGATAGTTTTCTAAGATTTTTGGGTCGCCCTTTTTATGTACGGGAACAACCAATGAAGTTTTTAGTGAGGAGGAGAATTCGCCCAATTCCACTGAAACGTTAATAATAATATGTGCTAGAGGTTCAGAGATTGAGTCACTGATTGTTTTTAAAATCATTGTAGTAATTTCGTCGTTGCCCGAACTGCTTTTATTTTTTAAAGATTTAATAATTTCTCGTACTTCAGAAGAATCTGTGGGTAAAAAACAAAAAGTTCTTGAGTTAAAATTATCTGTAGTACATCTAGTTGAGGGATCGCTTCCGTAGATCTTATTGATAGTATTTTCGGCAACCTTGGAGAAATGGCGAGCAAAAGTATCAGCTATCAAGGTAGGGTCAGATATTTGAGTATTTTCA
Source organism: Dorcus hopei (assembly GCA_033060865.1). Lineage (NCBI taxonomy): Eukaryota > Metazoa > Arthropoda > Insecta > Coleoptera > Lucanidae > Dorcus > Dorcus hopei. Next base: position 9,079,060 of record CM065426.1, read on the forward strand.
ATATTTAAGGTAATATTTTTTTTTATTTAATTTATGACGTCCTAATTTTTGGTTAACAATACTCCATGTTGTTTTTTGTTTATTATTTGAATTGTCGATTTTATCATTATAAAACTGTTTTTTTGTTTCTTTAATTAATAAATTGTAAGCTTTTTTTGGCTTTTTGTATTCGTTGTTAATTTCGCAGTTATCCGTATTTTGTGATATCCAAAACAATTTTTTTAATTGTTGACTTGCTAATATTACTTCTTGGGTAACCCATCGTTTGTTTGTTTTATCAGTGGCAGTTTGATAATATTTTATGGGGCAGTGTGAATTAATAGTCCGTAGGACAACATCTAAGAATGAATCAAATATAAGATTTATATTAGCTTGTACATTAAAAACAAAATGCGTATTAATGATGGTATCTTTACCTATCTCTTCCACTATCTCCTTATTTGTCCTTTTTCGGTAGATCCCTCTGCCACTTTTAGTAGGCCCAGTATTGTTCTCAAAATTTTTCGTTCGATTATTGACAACTTGTTTTGATCCTTTTCTGTCAAGGTCATGGTTTCAGCTGCATACATCATGATTGGTTTGATTAATGTTTTATATATTTTTAACTTCGTTCACCTTGTAAGTACGTTATTCTTCAGAATTTTTTTATTTGCATAAAATGCTTTAGTGGCCGCTTGTATTTTTTTCATTTATTTCTGCTGTCCTGTCGGCTGTGCTCGTAACAGTTACGCCAAGGTATTTGAATTTATTTACTGTTTCAAATTCAAAATTTCCAATTTTAACTTTTCTTTTTATTACCCTTTCCACATTATTATCATTATTTTTTCTTTACTGGTATTTATTTTTAGTCCAAATTCTTTCCCTTTGGTCACAATTTCTTCTAACATCGCTATCAATATTTTCCGTTGTTTTGCTATTAACGCTATGTCATCAGCATAAGCTATCATTTGAACTCCCCTACTTCTTTGCTGATTTTACTTGTCACATACTCCTATGCCAGATTAAATAAGGTAGATGACAACACATCACCTTGACGCATTCCACGATTTACCACGAATTCCCTTGTTTCACCGTGTACGGTTCTTACGCCAACTGTTATCTCCATCATTGTCATTCGTATTAGGTTCCTCAATTTTAAAGGTATGTATTCTTATCTCTTTCAATACATGCAACGATAGATGCTATACATGCAATCAAACAGATAAGAGAAAAGACACGTGAAGGTAATATTGACATAGAAATTTTATTTGTAGATTTTCAACAGGCATTTGATAGCATTAAGCGGGAAAAACACATACAATATTTTAAATGTAATTACAGATTACTTCAGAACGATATCATACAAAGTCAAAACGATAGGTTCGTTCGTAGTGCAGTTTGTAACTAGTTTGGAACCGTCAGAACGAGTCTCCCATCGAAATAATCATCAATTTACTCAGTTGCGTTAGATGCAAAACGTTCATTGCTGCATTTGGCTGCATATTTCCAACGGTTACAGATTAGTCAGAACTGCACTACGAACAGACCTGATATCATAACAGGCAACGCAAAACAATTTCAAAATGATTTTATAACGAGAGAAAAAGTAGCATTTCGTACATCAAATAAAGCAGTTGTTAGTTTTTAATAACATAACTAATTGGCAACTAATGTTTTTCTCACCCAAACCATAGTACTGGATACAGAGAGACGGACGGATATTCGGAGTTTATTCACCCTTCACACTGTGACACTCGATAAATACTACTTTCGATTGCGGAATCGGATGTGTTCACGACCATACAACTACTCGCTGTATGATATCTCTCGTGAAAAGCAGTCTCCTTTTTATATCGTTTTAAACCAGAAATTCCGATCCCTAGATCGTTCGCTTTTACGAGTAGTTATGATTGCATAATACGTTTTCTTGATGAGTCAACTGGGCGACTGTTTGGTAATGCAATATGCAGCTGAAGATTCTCCGAATGCAGTTTTATTTTAACGCTCAGTCCTGACTTTTGTCCTGATTTGTTAAATTATTTATTATGGTTTGTTTTCATTTATGGTTAACGATTTTATTGACAACATTTATGTTTGTCGTTTTTAAAAATACTTATTTGGGAGCAACTTTTATAAAAAAATATTTTTAGTTTTCTTTAATATTCTATTTTGAATTTTTGCCTTAGAAATCTGCGAATAAAATCAAAAGGAAACTCATAGCATTAAAAAATTACCTGAAAACGTTAGGAAAACAATAATAGTAAGGGACTGCAGATAGAAGCAAATTGAAAGAAAAATAAAATGTGCGATAAAAACAGATCACTGAAAAGCATGGTTGGTTATTATCAATCATTATTTTTTACTTTTTGGAAGAATATGATCGTGTTTATTAAATTTTTTCTCAATGGTTATAGTTTAGATGACCTTAAGTAAAACCGAACCTTAGGTAAAACAAAAAGTTTAGATCACGACATCCTGTGATCACTTTCTGACCTAACAATCAAAACCGACTTGCAACAAAATTCTTTAGAAACTTAGGTAAAACCTAAGGTCATCCGCTCTCTGCTAATAGAATATTTTCTTGTTTCAAAACTAATTGATTTATTTTTTTTTTAATAATTTTTCTATGATTTGGTTCTTTTGTTTTCTACTTGCAGACAATTAAGTCTATTCTGTGAGCATTTCATATCAGTTTTTATCCTTTTTTACGATTGATATGAATTGGACAGACATTGGTGAATTGCTGTGGTTGCTATGGTTACGTATAAATTCATTACTCTTCAATTATTATTAGATAATGGTGCTTACAGTACACACGTGATTCTATCAAGATAATAGTTTTCGATTCTGTTTCATTTCTTCACTTCCATCCGCTACAGATGACGGAGCTTTCCGGTGGTTAAACAAACGAACGAGCAACCCTTTCTTCTTTCAATCATTTTTTAAACTCGAAACTTAATAATATTCATGACCAAAATCGCAGTTCGATTAACAGGTGCGCAGTTCGCCCCTCGACACATAAACAAGCCATTCAAGCCACCCCGTGCAGTTTGACTTCGGCCACTACAAAATATAACATTCTGAAGTAGATTCGAATTTGGGGAAGGGTAGGTACCTTTGTAGCAGCAGAGCGCACTGCACATTTATCACGGGCAGTCGTAGAAAGCACAGGACCGAACCGACGCGACGCGACGGTCGTCCTTTAAATTTAACGAGGGCATTAATTGCGCGAATTCGAAAAATTCTGGTCGAATGAAATTATTTTTGCCTCGATTCTAGAGTGTTTGGAGTTGAAGGCGGTTGGATTTGGAGGGGTGGGTTTGGAATTGCAATTAACACCGAGTCCGGCCCTTGAGCGCCGCGAGGGTTGTTCTGGTCTGCTGATCAAGGCAGCTGTGTCCTGATTTGATCGCAGGTTGTCGCGTGCTAGGACTGCTTGATTTGCCGCCGTGAAATCGGAGTTATGGCAATAGTTCCGCTTGTTGTGCCTTAAATATGCGTACGTGTCAATATTCAGATTTATTCAGAAAAAAAAATGTGCTAAATTGACTTAAATTCAACGAATTAATTGTTGTTTTTGAAAAAAATCTGAGTCTATTGTTAGTTGTAAGTTAAGAGCATAAGAACGTAATCAAAAACAGAGCGAAAACCAAGATACTTATAATACACAGATGTTTTGAGGTGACTTGCGAACGCTTTAAATAACGACCAACAATTATGTGGAAATAATTATTTTATATGAATAATATGAATAATTTTTATAAATTCTTAGCGGAAGAAAGAAATGATTACTTGTTCGATTCGGTTGATAAAAACCACCGAAATCTATATGACTTTCTAATTCAATATTTGCCCGCCTGAAATTCGATCAATTCCCCATGCTACAAGACAAACACGGCGGATCGTCCGAAATTAGGGCACGATTTGTTCATTCCTGTAACGTAACTCTATATCCTCGTCCTGAAGATCGACTGAAACGCGTTGGACAGATGGCCGTAAAATCGGGCGCATTCGGAATTGAATTATCCAAAGGGAGCAAATAATTGCAGGGGGTGGCAGGGTAGGAGAAGAAAGGGATGGATGCGAGGTTGTATGTATACGTGCGAGTACTGGCCCCTTGGCCCTGCGGATACTGCTTAACGGCAGCTGTCTAGCTATTTGCTCGGATCAAATGTTCACTTGACTAAACGGACTATGAATAAATAATTATTGCGGCCCTGTTAACTGTCTTTAATTAACAGGGTGAATACACTCCGGTCGACACGGATTCTAATTACGTACCTATTATTATTTATCTTACGCAAAGAAGCAGTATATTTTAGCAATTAAGTAAAAAAAAAGGATAATTTGATTCTTTGTAAAGTATTTTGAGTATCATTTTTAGAAGGTAAAAGAGAAACAAAATAAACAAATAAAAATAATACAAATTGATTAAACTAGCGGAAGAAATTAAATATTAGATGAAAATAGTATGGAAATAGAACAAGAAATAATTAAAGTAAAGTAAGCAGTTCGACATAGTTTTAAACAGCAAGAGATAAATAAGAAAGTAAATGAGGAAACATTGCAAAAATGAACACAAATTTCTTTTTTTTTTCTCCACTTTGCGATGCGTTTTTGTTTTTATGTGATAACTCTAAAAAATAATACGGATAAAACCTTACAATTTTTACAGTTGGTTCTTGTCCGATGAAATTTGTATCACAAAATCTTTTAAGCGGACACTAAATCGCGCACTATACACTTTACGTTTCTGACGAAGCTGTCGAACGACGGTGAAACGTAAAGTGTATAGTGCGCGATTTAGTGTCCGTTTAAAAGATTTTGTCTTACAATTTTTGTATTTAAAGCTTTCCTAAATCTCCTAAAATAAAGCTTCTAGATAAGGTGCGAAACTTATTGCCTCGACCACTTAAAAAAATTTAGATTAAATGAAAAAAAATTGAAGTAATTGCAACATTACGTAATTAAATAACAATTTATTTAAATTGTTAACAAATTTTAAATAAATGTTCCATATAATATTTAAGTGTGCTTGAAGAGGTGTAATTAATCTGAATTTTCACAAAAATCAAGAACGTAAGCAAGAACAAAAAAATGAGATCAAATAGTATAATTATTATATACAGGGTGTTAAAAAAAGTGTCTCAAACCTTGAGGGGGGATAGTATGGCCCAAAATATACAAAAATGTCATGGTTCCTTTCTGTTAACTCCACATCATCTGCGTGCTTTTTACTTGATGGTTTTTTTAACTTTTCTTTCGATTTTGTTTTCTTTTCCGTTGTCGACTGCCTCTAGAAACGTTTGATTTTTAATTTTATTTCCCTTTTTATGAAACAAATAATTTGTCGTACCTCTTCATTGCTCTATAATCAATTGTTTTCCTGATCGATTATATCACAGCTATGCAATTAAAAAATTTCTGTAATCGTGTTAACGGTTTCTGCTAGTTATTTGTTCACAGATACCAAGAAACATAATTTAAAAAATCCATCACGTCAGGTTTTTTTTGGTAATACATAATAAAAGGTCTCACCTCTACAGGGTTATTCACGCAAATCGTTCATTAAAAGTTTTCAAGGAAGAAGTTCAAATAGAAATTTGAAATTTACGGAGCAGAGTTGTTTCAAAAGGGTTTCTTCAAATAAAAACTGACTTCCAGTCACTTCCGGTTAAACCGGAAGTATACCGTTACAGGATTATAGTAGGCGCCGTTTACTGGTGAGAACAATACACTATTAAATAATGACGTTTGATAGTCAAATGTCATTATTTAATAGTGCATTGTTCTCACCGGTAAAATTAATACACAAAATTCATTGGATTCACTCATTACAAATCATACAGCAAAAAAAAGTACAGACGTACCGTCAAAAATTACCAAAATTGTATACTATGGCCAGTAGAAGCTGCGTTAATTCCCCGGACGAGTTTTGTTACATTTGTGGGACATTTATAATCAAAAACCGATACCTAACTAATGCAGTCAAGGAATTATACCATGTATTAACGGGTTATCCATGATATTTGTGACTAAATTAAAAGACGATAAGCCGAGGGTCATAAAAAACATGTTTTTTGTGACCCTCGGCTTATCGTCTTCAATTTTAATTATACCGTGCTTATTTTGGTCCAACAATCAAAAACCAAGACAAGCAATAGGTGCCTCATAAAGTATGTTGCAGTTGTGTTGAAGTTCTTGGCAAATGGTCAAGAGGAACCAAAAAGTGCTTACCATTTGGAATTCCAAACAACGGACGGAACAACGAAATCACAGCGACGATTGTTATTTTTGTTATTGTGACAGAAAAGGATATAATTTAAAGAATAAAAAGCAAATTTTATATCCTGACTTTCTATCTGCCAAACGTCCTATACTCCACGGTCCAGATGTTGCAATACCATTACCACCTATAAACCCAGAGAACATTGATATCGAAGAAGTAAGCACACCTACTTTGACTGACCACGAGGAGCATTTTATATTGTCTAGAAGCAATCAGCCCACGCTTTTCTCTCGAGGTGAATTAAACAACTTAGTAAGAGACTTAAATCTTTCCAAAATTTCAGCAGAATTACGTGGGTCTAGGCTGAAAGAGAAGAATCTGCTTGATGGTGATACATCGTTCGCTTGGTATAGACACAGAGAAAAAGAATTTCTTTATTTTGCAGAAGATGGTGACTTAGTATTTTGTACTGATGTTTCTGGTCTTATAAATATGATTGGAATATAATACGACCCCTGTGATTGGCGGTTTTTCATCGATTCCTCTAAACGTACTTTGAAGGCAGTTTTGTTACATAACGGTAACAAATATGCTTCAATACCCGTTGGCCATTCTATGGTCCTAAAGGAAATTTATGATAATTTGACTCTTGTACTACAGAAACTTAAATACAGACACCACGAAATTCTGACTTTATTGCTTGGTCAACAATGTGGTTACACGAAGTTTCCATGCTTTTTGTGTGAATGGGATAGCAGAGATAGCCAGAAACTTTGGATCACAAAAAAATGGCCGCCCAGAGAAAATCTTCAACCTGGTATCAAGAAGGTATAAGAGAGAGTTTGGTTGATTCTGAAAAACTTTTACTCCCGCCATTACATATAAAGCTGGGATTAATGAAGCAATTTGTAAAGGCTTTACCGAAAGAAGGAGATTGTTTCAAGTATTTGAGGTCAAAATTCTCAAAGTTATCTGACGCTAAAGTAAAAGAAGGCATATTTACTGGGCCAGATGTACGAAAATTGATAAAAGATATAAACTTTGTGTCAACGATGACTGATACAGAAAAACAAGCATGGCAAGCTTTTACAAATGTTGATGAAATTTTTTTGGGAAACAATAAAAGTGACAACTACCGTGAATATATCTTGTTCTGAAACATGCAAAACACACATATCCGTTTGTTGCTAGAGTAACGTAATAACTAAATGACAGCAATGTATTAAAGCGTGTATTTTATTTTGAAACATAGGTTGTCAAAACAATTATTAACTTCAACTTGTTTAAATTTTGAAAGAATGGGCAGGAGAAAGATATTTAGAATTGCTTGAGCACAGAGTTCCGCCGGCCCTCACCGCCTTAAATTAAATATTGATGGTGAGGTTCGGTACCAGTATAATGGTGCACAATTCTCAGATAGTCCGAACCTTTCTAAACCAAAGATTTCCAAACCGCTGGATAGGACGTTTTAAATGGAGAACCTATAAACAATATCGTTTAAAAAATAAAATACGAGTTGCTGCAAGAGAAATACCTCCTGAGCATATACGAAATACGATAAATTGAATTTGACAATCGCTTAGGATACTGTTTGGCCGTCAACGGCGGCATTTTTGAAAATTTGTTAAATTAGTTTTTGATTTTGTTCCATTACATTAAATTTATTTTTTCTATGTATGCAATTCATTCCTTAACTTTTATTTCATTTTTTAATTTTTTTTCCTACACTAGAAAATTCAATTTTACCGGCTCATTAAAGAGGAGAAAGCAAGCATTTCCACGGCTAACCTGGCAAAATGAACATAAATGCCTAGCCGAGAAAATAATTTACGAAGCTTTACCACTAGGTGGCGCAACAATAATTTCTGAAATGCATTCTCATCGACATCAAAAAATTAACAAACGTACGTTTTTTTTATTTAATTCCACTGGTATTTGGTTTTAAAAAGGATTAAAATTATCAAGAAAAAAAAAAACAACTCGGCAGCGATGGGATTCGAACCCATGCCCCCGAAGAGACTGTTGTATTAAACCACCGTCTTAACCTCTCGGCCACGCTGACACACAACACAGTGTTTTAAAACATCTATAATAATTTTAATAGTAACTCAATTTTAATATTTTTACTTCGAGAAAAAGAACGTTTGTGTGATATTAACAAAATTAATTATAATGTTGTGTAGGAAAAAAAATAATGTGTAAACTATGGCGGTAAAGCAGTTTTCGAGGTCTCGAGAAGTGTGGCCAGGCTCGGCTTTGCCTCGCCTGTCCATATCTTTTCTCGACCTGGAAAACAAGTACTTTACCGCCTCGGTCTACAATATACTATTAATTTTGTTCCGTTACTTTATTTGTCCTATGGGCAAGTTCGCGTTTACGCTCGGAGTACGCTTTGATCAAAAGTGTGAGGGAGTACGACTGCGTTTCACTGCATGTAAGGTAAGAGTGAGAAAAAGAACTCCGATCGATCCGAGCGTAAACGCGAACTCACCCTATGTTTCAAAATAAAATACACACTTTAATACATTGCTGTCATTTAATAATTACGTTACTGTAGCAACAAACGTATGTGTGTGTTTTGCATGTTTCAGAATAAGATACATTCACGGTATATAGAAATTGTTGAAAATATGCTAAGTAAATTTGAAAAACTTGGGTGTCGTACGAGTCTAAAAGTACGAACCCTGCGCCAAAAGTATTCGCCTATCTGTCTTGGGTAAAGAAAGACATAGTTAATTAGCTACTCAGTGGTAGATTATTTTTCGAGAATAATAATAATAAATAAATATAAATTAATATAATTTTAAATAAAATTTTGATATTTAAATACTAATAATGATTTTATTTTCAAAAACAGCTACACTAGCTAGGCGAATACTTTTGGCGCAGGGCTCGTACATTTTTTACATTCGCATTTAAACGACTTCCCAGACAATTTGGGAACATTTAGTGAAGAGCAAGGTGAAAGATTTCACCAAGATATCAGAGATCTGGAAAAGCGGTACCAAGAGAGGTGGAATATTAACATGCTAGCTGACTATGGTTGGATTCTGAAGAGGGATGATGATGGATGTGAACATAAGAGAAAAAGTTTGAAAAGATCATTGTAACACCGGAATTGCGTAGTCGTGGGGCAGTTAATTGTAATTTAGATTGAAGAGGTATTTCATATTTATGTTTAAGGACAGGTTTCAATTTTGTATTTTATTGCAGTAATTTAATATATATTTTTAAAGTCAAAAACTTGGCGTTTTTCGTTGAAATATTCAACCTCCTTTTGTGGAAAATCCTGATGTGATGGAGAAAGAAGTACAGCGTATCAAAATTAACAAAATACAGCTAATGTAACTGGTATCAGAAATTTTTCATGACTTTCAATATGCATAGTTTTGTTATTATTCGATTGATACCTTGTTTCTGATGAAACGAACGATTTTTATTTAAATCGAATTTTCTTAACCGCTTGTTTTTGGAACAAACGATTATTTTAGTTAATCGATTATTAGTCATTTATTTCAAATGAAGCAGTTTCTTAATTTAACTTGAAGGCTTCCACGGCAGTTGCCCATGTTTGAATTGGCTTCCGGTTGGAACCGCGTCACGTTGACTTCTTCTACTGCCGACGTGTCGTTCTCCATTGCAGAAGAACTGCATCAGGGCTGCTGCTGCTGGTGGTGTCGCTGCTGCTTCTCGTTAGTCGTTGAGACTGAGTGGGTATGTCTGTTGTCGTGGTATTTATAGTGATCGGTGGGGGTAGTGAGTCGGAACGGTGACCGGGGATTGGTCTGTTGGGGCGTGACGGATCGTCAATGAGATGTTTCCAGGCATTGTGGAGGTAAAAGCCAGTATCACGGTTCAGGTTATTGGGATGTTTGAGAATTTCTATGGATTCACGGATTTTACGATTGAAAAAATGAGAAACAGTTTCTTAATGAAACGATCATTTTCACTTCCCGTTTGTGTGTGTTTGATCAGGATTTCCGTTAGTTACTTGTTTTGAACATAACATGTGCGTTAGTAATTTAGTTAGTTTAGTTAGTTAGTTTTTATCGATCATTTAATCTTCATTACTTTGATTAATTTAATCCATTTGTTGTTATTTTTTCTTGTTTCTTTTACTTTTCATTGGAAAAATTATTTCTGATTGATTACTTCGCCGTTTGATTTAATTCAATTGACATCTCTTGACAACCCCCCTTGCCTTGTTTGTTCGTCAACGCTTAATCGTGTACGACCGCGCCAGTCTTGTTGCTGTAAGTTTAGGAGCACGTCGTTGTCTGTGGGCATTTCAGGCATTTTGTGTTTTCATCAAGTTTGTTAACTTGATCGAAGATTAAATGGAAGATATTTGATAAGTGCATGCTAAGCAAATCCTCTATGCCTATCGAAGCCTGAGTTCTACGTATAAGTCAAGTAGGATTTTTAAACAAACTTTATGCGGCATTTAAGTGGTACGTTGTGTTTCACTCTTTCAATTAGGCTTTTATTTGGGACCAATCTTCGTGTTATATTTGGGTGCCGTGGCTGAGAACGCTTGTCACCCCGGAAAGCTTGCCTTGGTCGCTCGGACTTGCTTTCGCCAACCTGTAGTCGATTAGCGACGACATGAGAGGGGGCATCACACTGAGACGCGTTATAACGTACTGACGTCATTCCTAACCTTTGGTATCCTAATGCCTTCGACGGTAGTTATGCAGCCAATGTGAAGTTTGCTGACTTTATGGGATAACAAAAGGTTGGATCTATTGTTGTTTTTTTTTTTTAATTATTTCGATACTCTTATCAAAGCGTAACTAAACGTCGTTTTTGCGTACTTGTTAATTGATTTAATTTTTGTTTGGTTAGTGTTCGCCGATGTGAGCGAAAGACGGATCCGTGCTTCGTGTCTTTAATTTAAATTTTCTTTACGAGTTTCTTTGTGTTAACCTTAGACCGGTGTTGGTCTCGTGTTCGTTAAACTTACGTAGTTTGCGCAAATAAAGACAACCATGTGTCAACTGGTGACTTATTTATTTTATTTGTAAAATTCGGCCTCCTGTTTTCGGGTTACGTATGACCTCGACCTATCCCAATGAATTAGCCCGGTCATTGGGACGAAATTAATTTGCACTTTCAACACTTTGCAGCCACTTTGAAACCTTTGTACTTTTGACGATACGATATAATTAAAAAAAAAAATGTTGAGATAAAACACGTTATACCTATGTATCATATAATCGTTAACGGCATTGGATAATTGGCCAGTCGACCGATTGAGATTTACAGCGCATCAGCGCGAGCAGTGAGTAACACGCAACTGGACAGGTAAACGGACCTATTATTTGAAGACTTTAGTTACACTCTTATGCATAAGTTAAATACAAGGAAGTAGGAACATTTAAAGATGGAAGAAAACAGATTGTGACGTTAGAAAAGACACTAAAATCTGGAGATAAAACAGAATGAAAATTGGTTAGACTATATTATCTCGCTGGAGTTAAGCGAGATATGGAGACAAATGCTCCGCTTTATTGGATCTCCGATAATAAAGATCGTGGCCTAAAGAATGAATTTGTTCGCACGAATGAAGAGACAAAATACGTAAGTGGCGGCGGGATTTATAAGAACGCATTTGTACGAAGACGAGGAGCTTTCATTTTTTCTTATTTTTTATTATTTCTTTTGCTTTTCGTTGGAAAAATTATTGCTGAAACTGAAGATTAAAGTTAAACAGTGCCTTACGATTTAGGAAATCCCTTCAGTGCATGTTTAATTTGAAACAGCCGGCATTCAAAACAAAACAATATCCTTTAATTATTATTTCAGACACGGTTTGTACCTGCGATTTCAGGGAGTTTCTAATTTATTTTATTTTATTTCTTTTTGAAACGGAACACGTCAAAACGAATTTATGCCGAAATTCACCCCCGAACATGTGCGCGTAATTCGAGACCAATCGGATTTTCACGCTCGCAGATTTTCATACAAATCGGGATAAATTAGGTTGTAACTATGAGGATCGAATTTACTTCGACTAAATGAATCAAAAGAAGTTAAAATAAAAGCAACACTAAGAAGGAGAGGAAAAATTACTAAAGCTTTTAGAAAATAATTCATTTTGTATTTCATCTGATTGTGTCTGGTGGACCTAAATCCGAATTATTCTTTTGATGAATTTGAGGTAAAGTTCACTGTTCTTTTTTAAGCTTATAATAAATCCTGTTGGCAGACTTAATAAAATATTCGGCGTGCAAAATACGTTAAGCCATTAATCAGGCGGTTATGGTGTAGATGTTACGCCCCTAAGAAGGGGTTATACGGTCCGACCGTGGAGAATGCTGCGTACACGTGCTCTGCATTCATGTAAATGCTACGCTCGTTAAAAAGAAAAAAAGCTCGAGCCCCCTTGGCACGCTAAACAAACTAGGTACACTGACAATCGATGGAGGAAGGAAGTTTATGTGAGGCTATTAATTATGATTAACACCATCAAAGCAAAGCAGTTGTATCACATTTATAAATTGTATTAGATTTTGCTGACTTCTCCTCATACATAGTATGTAATCGATTGTTAATTAAATAATATTTTTAATGCGCATACAGGGTGACTGACAATTATTCCGACAAAAAAGAACACGATAGGAAGCGATGTCTGAGTTGGGAAAAATCTAAAAAAAAAATTCTTACTAGTTTATTTTTCGCGAAATAATTAATCAAAATTAGCCCCAAAACGACGAGGCGCCTCTGGTTAAAAAATAAAGGAGCAGATGAACGAATTAAATGCCCTCATAAAAGTTTTATGGTAGGCACGGCGGCGTAGCATCGATCGTGAACTTGACCTTTAAGTTGAATTTCACGTCAACTCCGTTTTTAGGTCAACGCCCGATGGTGTAAAATACGAACTACAAAATCTTTACTTGACTAATGCATGAAAATCACCTGTAGCAGATTATTCCATGCAAAGGACCACAACGGCCACACTTTTAACACCTGCTTTGACAAGTAAACAAATAAATCACTAAAACGAAAAAACAATTTAAATTTCCGTGTTAAGAATTCCTAGTATTTTTCTTTCACTTTAATTTAAATTGTATTGTAAATAAAGTATTTAATAAATAATAATTTCGAAATCTGTTAATTATTATAACTTCGTCTTGTGTATGACGAATCATTATTAACACAAATCTATTAAAAGTTTAATAAATTCAAGACGCGTTTGAAACTCCATATCTAGTGTTTTTGGCGCACTAGTTGCAAATCGTTCTTCGTTCCACCGTACGCATTTTTTTCACTTTGAATTAAATTGCAAGTTGTGCAGTCACGGAATACAGACGTGTTTCACAGTTACTCATAGAAAACTGTGGAAAGTGCAGTAATTACATAAATAGTTATTTATTAACTGCCAAGGTAATATTTAAACTTTAATGGTGTAATGAAGTGGAAGTGACTGGAAAAAAGCAACGTTTTTCCTGTGAAAAAGCGAGAAAAAGTGGCAGTGTCGGATCACGGACTCGATAAACAAGGTACGCTCAATGTTTCTTAGGCCACGCTAGCGGCTAATCCTCGAACAAATACTAGGCGTTAATACGGACATTTTCTCCGATAATTTAATTACGTATATAATTAATTACATTGCTTAGATTAGTAAAACTCCCAGATTAATAAAAAGTAGTAAACCGTACATAAAACCAGTTGATAAGGGGACGCGTCCTCCGAGCCGACGAGGCGGGAACGTGCTCTTTTCGCAACCTATTAGGTAACTAATTAAACCAAGGCAGAGCAATACTCTAGATTTTCTCAACCGAGGAAATGGAAGAAAAATTAGAAGAAATTCTAGCGAAACTTCGGAAAGCGGAAGAAAGAGATATAACAGATATAAGAAGATTAGGCCGAGAAAACAGAAGTAAGAAAAGACCAATACTGGTAGAATTCCAGACATGGAGTAAGAAGATGGGAATCCTGAGAGAAGCGAAAAAATTCAAAGGAACTGATATATTCATAAACGAAGACTACCCAAAAGAAATAGTAGAACAGCGAAAGAAGCTGATCAAACACATGAAAGAAGCAAGAGAGAAAGGAAACATGGTGAGAATGAGCTATAATAAACTATACATAAATGGAGAGGGATATACAATAGACCAACTGGAATGGCAAGAAGAGAGCATAGAAAGGATAGAAAAGGAAAATCTAGAAAGAACAAAAAGCGGAGCCAGAACATACAGCGTAAGATCCTCAAGTGCAAGCAACGACGAGAGAGGAGACACCGAAAATGATAAGACATATAACTAATACAAGAAGGGGGTCAAAAAACGATTAGAGAATAATGAAAGAAACGGGACGGAAAACATGGAAACGACCTTGGCAATGAAACAGGAAAAGAGAATGAACAACAAATCCAATGAAAATACGGAAATAACAATAGGAATATGGAATATAACGTCATTAACCGATAAAGAATATAAATTAACTCACGAAATGGACAAGTGTAGACTGCAAGTACTGGGACTAAGTGAGACAAAGAAATCAGGCTCAGGAAAACTAAAAATAACACAAAATCACACTCTATATTATTCTGGAGTAACACAGGGTCAGAGGGCGAAGGAAGGAGTAGGAATGATAGTGACAAATGCATTGGATAAAAAAAATAATAAAATTTACACCGATATCATCCAGAATAATGTGGATAACAGCAGAACTAGAGAAGAGAATAAGTCTAATTCAGATATACGCCCCAATAGAAGGCACTAATGAAACAAAAATGAATGAATTCTATCAAGAGCTACAAGAAACCCTGGACAACATAAAAGAAATAACCGAATATATAATAATAATGGGAGACTGGAATGGAAGGATTGGAGATGATGTAAACAAGGGTATGGGATGCAGGGGAGAATATGGAGAGAAGACTACCAATAGAAATGGACTAAAAATGCTACTATTTTGCCAATCAAACGACCTAATAATTGGGAATACTTTCTAGGAACAAACACTACAAGAAAGGTATACATATATAGCGGAAGGAAGGAATGAAAAGAGCATAATAGATTATATAGTCTATACAAATGAAATGAGAACACTAGTCAAAGAAGTAAAAACAATGGCAGATGCAGAAGTGGGAACAGAACATAGATTGGTCAAGGCAGACCTGAAATTGGAATTCAATGAAAAGACAGAAGAATACAATTATAAGAGGATTAAAATCCAAAGATTAACACATTTGGATAATCGAAAGAGATATCAAGAAGAAACGGACCAGAATTTTAGACAACTGAAGGAGAAATATCCGGATATAACATTAGAACAACAATGGGAACTATTTAAACAAGTAGTACGTAAGAAAGCAGAACAGATCTGTGGAAACACGAAAATAAACCAAAAACAGAAAAGAACAGATTGGTGGAGCCAAGAACTGAAAACAATAATAAGACAGAAGAAAGAGGCATGGAAGAAATATAATAGAACGAGAGCAGAGGAGGATAGGAAGGAATACATCAAACAGAGAGACAAAGTAAAGGAACGAGTAAGGGAAGCTAAAAGGAATAGCTGGAAGAAATTTGGAGAAGAATTAAACCAACAACATGAAAGCAACAATAGAATTTTCTGGAGTAAGATAAGAAAAATGAGAGGAAAAAAGAAGAAAGAAGTGAGGGGCGTGAGAGATAAAACACAAAAAATAAAGATCACAACAACAGAGATATTACAAGTATGGAGAGACTTCTATGAAGAAAAGTTTAAACAGGATGACGAAGCCACAATAGTACGAACTGAGGAACGGACAGAGGACCAAGAAGAAGAAATATCCAGAGAAGAACTGGAAGAGGGACTTCAGAAGGTCAAAGTAGGAAAAGCATGCGGATCAGACGAAATAGACCCGGAAATGTTAAAATGGATGGGAGAGGAGGGTAAAAAGTGGTTTTTGGAGATATGCAGAACAGCATGAAATAACGAGGACATTCCCAAAGAGTGGGAGGAGAACCTAATAGTACCCATACACAAGAAAGGAAATGAACTCGAATGCGAAAATTATAGAGCGATTTGTCTGGCGTCCTCAGCTTTTAAAGTATATACAAAAATTATAGAAGGAAGAATCAGAAAATTCGTGGAACATAAAATAGGTGAAGAACAGGCAGCATTTAGAGGAGGGAGACGAACAGCGGACAATATCTTTGTAATAAGAAACCTGATAGAAAAAAGAACGAAGCTAATGAAGAACTGTTTATTACGTTTATAGACTTAAAAGCAGCGTTCGACACTGTAGAGAGGTCAGTATTATGGGGAATACTGGAAGAGATGGGATGCCTTAAGCAAAATGATTAGAATAGTCAAAAGGATCTACAACACAGTGTACGGCATAGTAATATTAAACGGTGAAAGATCTGAAAAATTTGAGATGAGAAGAGGAATAAAACAGGGAGATAGCCTGAGCCCACTACTGTTTATATTAATAATGGACAAAATACTCAAAAACACAAGGGAAAGAACAACAAGACTCCGGACAACCATAGGATACAGGCAGATGCTACCGATCCAATTCGATGGAATGCTATACGCGGATGATATAGTACTAGTCGCGGACACAAGGAGAAAAATGAAGACACTCATCGACATATGGACAGAAGAAATAGAAAAAATGAAAATGGAGGTCAATATAGGAAAAACTAAATATATGATAATAAATCAGAAAGCACCTTTGGATGCAGAAGAGATAAAATGTAAGGGACAGCGAATAGAACAGCATATGAATACCTAGGAGTAATGATATCAGAAGATGGGAAGATAGACCTAGAGATAGCAAACAGAATAAAGAAAACCACAAAAATTTATTATGCTCTGAATAATACAATATTTGGGAAAAAGGAGATAGAAACAAAAGTAAAACTCCAGGTATACAACAAACTAATAGTACCAACGTTACTATACGGATGTGAGTCCTGGGTGAATACAAACAAACACGAGAGTATGGTGACAGCAGCAGAGATGAAACAATTGAGAAAAATTGCAGGAAAGACAAAGATGGATAGAATAAGAAACGACGAAATCAGAAAGCAACTGAATCAAGAAAACATAGAAAAGAAGAAAAACAAGATAATATTGAACTGGTTTGGACACATAACAAAAATGGACAATAACAGACTGGCGAAAAAAGTAATGGAAGCAAAGACAGGTAAGAAGAAGAGGAGAGGAAGACCGAGAAAGACATGGATACAACAGGTAGAGGAGATAGGAAGAAGCAAGGGAAAAACACTAAATGAAATGAAACTACTGGCCAATGACCGGAATAACTGGAAGAGATGGGTGGAAGAATGAACAAGAATAGCCGACGCCCACATGGGCAAAAGGAAAATGAAGAAGAAGAAGAAGAAGAATTAAATTCTTAATTAATTATAAACTATTCCATAGAATTTTTTAATTATGATCGCGTAATCTGTTACATTCATTCACGTACGTGATTTGATTAAAAACTGTACACATACCACCAACGACGTTTAATACAGCTATACATAATAAAGTTTTATAGCCTAATTAAAAAAAAAATTGTCAGCGATGAATTTCAGGACTAATAAACCGTTTCACATTTTCCAAACAACCCTCGCAATTTACATTTTCCCGTCATCTGTGACATGCATTCACGTACGCGATTTGATCAAAAATTGTAACAGTAGCGACGTGCGACGTTTAAAATAATTATGTCTCCGACCCGACGGCGACAGTATTGGGGCAAGTGAAATTGTGGGGAGTTGGACATACTCGCTGAGCGTTAGCTTTGTCCAACACACATAAACAGAGAACAAACAATACATAGCGCACATCGTGCGCACTCGGACGTTACAGACCGTGCATTGACCCCCACGATTACCAGTTTTAAATCCTTGCGATTTTTGTTTTGTGGATGAAGTAGCTGATACATTCTGCTGTAGTAAATAATCCGCAAATAATTAACAAAATTATTTACACAATTATTTACGAATTTGTTACCCTTATTTATAATGCAGTTCCAGTTATTTTAGAAATCATTACGTCGCGTCGCGTAAAAGAAACAACTCAGACTTCCTGGCTGTTAAACGTGTAATAAAATGAAATGAGATGTGTGTCAAGGTCGCATTGTATGCAAGCGAGTAGTCAATAAAAACTTTATAGTCCTGTTATACTGCCGCGTTTATAGAACGTGGCGCCATATTTCGTATGCAGTGCCACAGCTTGATTTTTTAATTAATTATAAACTGTTTAAAAGAATTTTTTAACATTTTTCCCGTAACCTGTGACATGCGTTTTTATTTGTCGGAACAATTGTCATTCACCCTGTATTTATCAATTGATTGAAATTTGTTAGAATTTTTTGAGGAGTGAATTATAAAAGCTTTGTGATCACGATTATGTCACTTATCCCCCCGTCCCCACTTTTCTACGTATTGTTTTCAATATTGCTTTTGAGTTTTTGTTTTTATTAAGGAAATCATGCAAGCTTTTGTCTTAACGTAAAACTGAAGAGAGCCGAAGGCTTGGTCAGAAAGGACCAAAATAAGTATTTGAGTGGAACTTAAAAAACGATTTGAGGGAAAATAATTTAGAATCAAGGCAAAAAATTACATAATTGATGAGCTTGTAACTATTGGATTAAATCGTATTATTCAGGTCGACCTAACTGACGCAATCATCTGGTTAATGTCACATAGAACTGAGGCGTCGGATCGTTCAGAAATGGGGACGCCCTGCATCCATCTACCTGAATGACAAGGAGCCAGTCGTCTGTAAAAACGTGAATAGCAGGTCCTCGCCGCCATAATGGTCGTTTTTTGGGGTAAAAAACGCGTTTTCCGCCGTTTTACAATTTTTTGGGTATGCATCTGTTGGTGAATACGGGCGGATGACTTTTGATAATGAAGACGATTATAGAGAGCAACCGTAAGTTAATGTTGCGAGTGATTTCATTCAGGAAAAAAATATTCATTTACCTGATACTGCAGAATAATTTTCTGAAATTATTCATAGTGCTGGAAAGAAACAGCAAAAAAGTCTGGTTTAAAGAAAAATGAAAAAAAAAATCAAAGTGTCATTAAAAGGGGGAGGGGTGTGAAGTAAAATAATTTTTTGAAGTTAAAACTAATAAAATCAGGTAATTTACTTTCGAGAAAGATATCAATTTTAAAGATTTGAGGATAACACTAAATATGAAAGCAGCTAGTACCTACCTACGTTAGAATGTGGCAAAAACAACAAAATTACGCAAATTCAAAAGATAATTCAACCGCACTGCTTTATAGTAATTAGTAAAATTTCAGCTTCAAATAAGTAAGTGGAGGAAACTTTAATATATGTATGTACACGAAGGTATTAAGGAAAATGTAAAAGTGGATGGATGTGTAAGTACCTATAGGATAAACCACATAAAATAATGGTTCTATACGAAAAATCTAAAACTAATAGAAGTACCAAATTTACTGTGAATAGGATAATGTGGTGATTACCAAAAACTGGAGTCACAGGGACTTATTTTGCAAGGTAGTATCCGTACCAGGACATGAAAGAACCTGCGTGGATGTAGTGAAAACCCAAAAATGAAGGGAACGGAAATTAAATCGAAAACTTCCAAAGATAAACTCAATTGATGAAGCAAGTAATGCATATCTCAGCAAAGGTTTTGAAACAGAAACACTCTTCCGTCTTGGGGGATCAATTTTAATCTCGCAGTATTAGTTAAAGGCACAAATACGAGGAGCGTTCAAATATGAGTGAGAATGAGTTTAGAAAGTCTTTATTATCAATGAGACAAAAACGTGTTACATACTAAATGTGTGTATACATAAGTATATAAATTTTGATTAAAGTATATAGTCACCATTTGCATCAGTGACCTTTTGCCATTTTTCTGCTAGCAGTTGTATTCCACGATGATATCATCCAACTTTTCATAATACGACATTTTTTTCCGAACAACCTATTATTTTCCAACGTACAGTTGTAATGAATTTATCATTATCCCTAAATTTATGGCCACCTAAAAACTCTTTCAATGGTGAAGACAAATGAAAATCCGATGAAGACAAATCAGGGCTGTATGCAGGATGAGATAGAACTTCCCACTTCAATTTTCTCAGTGCTGGCAACGTTAATACGACTGTGTGAGAGTGCGCGTTGTCCTAAAGGAAACAAACGGAATCTTGTCATTTTCTTCGTTTGGAACGGATTGCTGGTTTTACCCTCTCAGTGAGAAGTGTTGAATAATACTGGGCATTGATGATTCTTTGGTCTGTGAGGACTTCCAGATGTAGTAGGTACACCCTCGAATCCCAAAAGAAAACTACCCATAATCTTTCCTGCCGATGACATCACTTTTGCTTTTTTCAGAGTTGGAGAATTAGCATGTTTCCACTGCATGGAAGCTCTTTTTGACTCAGGGGTGTAATGATGGAGCCATGACTCAGGAGTGAATGATGGAACCATGACTCAGGGATGTAATGATGGAGCCATGTCTCATCTGTGGTTACAATATAGTCAAAAAATGCATCTCTTTCCCGTTCGTACCTTTGCATCAATTGCGTAGACACCAACAAACGGGCTTTTTGCTCTGGAGTTAAAAGCTGTGGCACCCACCTTATGCCAACTTTTCCGTACTTAAACTCGTAGTGTACAATTGCCTCAACACTCCCGACACTTATGCCATTTTCTTCTGACAATTTTCTCACAGATATCCGACGTTCAACCCGAATAAGCTGATCAATCGTCCCAACATTGCATTGTCAGTTGTTTTTCTACGCGGTCTCGATCTTCTCAAAATTTTTTCGTCCATTCAAACACCCTTGCCTTGGACATACATTTATCCTCAAATTGCATTTGAAGTCTTGTAAAGATTTCAGACAGTAAAACAGTTTCATTCAATAAAGATTTAACGATTATGCGTTATGCAACAAAACACGGTACTTCTTTCTCTGACATGCTAATTATTATTATTGGCAGGCGTAATGGAGAAGAATTTGATTGTTATTAATGACAAGTTGAAAAATTCCAGAACATGACACAAAGCGCTTGTTTCCTTCCATGGTTTTCTATGTTCAAGGCAACTAGACTCTCACTTATAATACCATGAGTAGTCAAAGTTATGTCGCGCGAATACTACTCGTGCTGCGCACTCGGAGTATTCACATACAAGCGTGAGAGACATTCGTGAGAGCACCACAAAAATATTCGACATAACTTTAACTACTCACGGTATTCGAGGGACTATTCAATGAACCAAATCAATGATTAAAATAAAATATTTCAAAAGCTAGTTCGCAAATCTGCATTACACATGATTTCATTTTCATAGCAACCGGTAAATAAATTTATGTTATTTGAAATTTTTTCTTAAGGCCCTACTGGACTAAAATAAAATATCTAGTTGGATGTGAAATTGGTTGCCTATACATCCCTGCACACAAAGATCTACGAAAGCCATGACAGCTGTCAATCAAATTCGACTTGGGGTGGGTATATACGTTAGGCCTCTAGGGTCATAAAATGTAAATTATTTTAACCCGAAAAGAAATTTAGGTACATACTCCTGCAGCTTCAGTATCTGACCATGGAAACAAGCGAGCGCTTTACGTGTGGTTCTGTAATACTATGTGTTTTTTAAAAATGCCATAAGTGGTGGCTGTGGAAAAGAAATCGGCCATAAGTAAGGGTAGACATACTTATGAATTTGTCAGTGCACATTAGTTCGCGATAGTGCGTGAAACGTTCGTATAACTTGTAGTGGCAATTGGTGGAAATTTATTAAATGCCTATTAGGATTACCATGGCTATCGTATCGAGCATCGGTTATAAAAACCGTAAGTTTTATACACCGTTTCCCTTTAATATGAAACTCATAAAAGACTTGACCTTAAAGGCCCAAGCAGAATGCAACGCCGTTACGCGCCGTGATCTGTCAAATGAATATTAAATATAAAGGTTCAAATGTCATTGGCACAAGTTATTTCCACTTTTCGGTTAGATTGACGACGTTCCACGCCGCTTTATCTGTGCATGTCTTTTGAAGTGACAGTTGGCGTCGTTGCAACGGCCCGTAACGGCGTTGTATTCTGTTTGACCCTTACTTTTATAACGGCGCCCATTAAACGGCAGCTGATTAAAAAAAATTAGACAATACCGACTGTAAAGTTGTTAAAATTATTAATTTGAAATAAATTGAATTATTCTATGCTTCACATAAGATTCACGTAGTTTTACGTTGTTTTTAAGCAGTCGGAAGTCAC